>CM057350.1:319693884-320893884 GCA_030015575.1 Agapanthus africanus
AGCAATAGAATATCCCGACCCACACATTACTCTTATCGGACCGGGAGGTCTCAGTCTCGCTGGAGGAATTCACGGAGTTATCTGGATTACCCATCAGAGGAGAGCATTATGAGGAGATACTTTCTCCTTACGAGTATGTCTTCGCTACCGAATCAGTGGTTATGGGTCTTACCCTAGAGAATGCCGTTCGACACAAATTTCCGAGCTTGATCAAAGTGTTAAACATATATGAAAGCTTATTCTTGGAGTCTGGGGGCACGGAGTTAGCTTCATGGACTTTGTTGCCCGCTTCCTTCGTCCAGAGGATCTATCTAAGAAAGCTGCGGAGTTCGCCAAGCTCGACGATCCATTCGAATTTGGTTTGGACAAACTGCAGACATCGGAGGCAGATTTAAAGAAGTTCATTATTCCGGATACTCTAGTCGTCCCCTTCCCAGAGATTGCCGCTTCGGACATCGATGAGGAGACATTCATCATGGGGTTCATCGGCTTGTGGTTGAGCTGGTTTGCGCTACCAATGCGCCCCCGTCATATGAGACCGTCTGTCTTTTATCCAGCTCGCTGTATTGTGGCGGGGACACGCATGGCTATTGGGTTTGCAGGATTGGCTCACATATATCATGGTCTGAGTCTAGCGGCCGACACCACTCAACCGGGCGTGAAGCCCGTAAATCTCCCATTACACTATTTCACCTCGTGGATCGAGATGCACGTGCTGGGTGCTTTTGGTGTGCATAAACGGACCCGATTTTATGAAGGATACAATTTTCCTCGGGTCATGCACTTGGTCGATGCTTCTTCTCCAGACCCAACCCTACATAAGGCTCGACGATTGCTTCTTCACCTACGCATGGTTGGGGACATCATGACCTTTGTTGATAATGTTTTGACCATCGGTAAGGAGCCTTCCAAAGTGGTCCAGCCACTCCACGACGTCTTCAAGGATGGAGCTTCTGAAAGTATGCCTTAGCACCACTACTGGGTTTAAACTGCAGGGTTACTAGGCACTCTCACAAGGGTCTATAAGGCATCAACCATGCCCGATTTAAAATTTAGACGTGCCGAACAACCCTAACCAAGATCTTTAAACTAGAGATTAGGCGAAACAAAGCATGTTAAACACTTTAACACTAAGAGTTTGGGATTACAACCTTTGTAGTCCGGTCCTTCACTTCTAAAGCTCTGTGTTGAGGTCCCTTCGCTGCGATCATCATGTACCCGGACTCTAGAGAGCCTCCACGAAGAGAATGATGCAAACTTGCTTCCGATCTTCGATATCAAAGATGATCTACCTTGAAGTTTCATTAAAACAAGCTCTCACTTATAAATGAATTGGACACCCGAATCTAAATGGCTAGAATAGATTAGGATGATGAAATAGGATTTTAGCTCTCATTTATTTTCTTAATCTCACTCAAAATCATCACTAATGAAAAAGATAGAAAGATTTTCCATTGAAAAAGAGAACGAAGAAGAAGAACCATTTCTTTTGTGATGAATAATGAAATTGTGTGAGGTTAGAAATGCAACCATGGGTTAAGTATGATAACTTAACCCATGTAGAGAATGAACCATGGTCAAGGGTTGGGTTGGGTTAATAAATATCATAACAAAATATCTTTACAAAATATCTTTGCAAAAACAAAACAAAAAACTTCTAGAAGTTTCTAGAAAAATTAACCCAAATCAAACTTTAATCTTGTTTAATCTCCACTAATCACGTTGCATTAATAACCCTAACATGTTACAATATTATAAATCACATATACAATATTTATTGTAACAAAATAAAATAATACAATTAACATATATCGCATATATATCAATGTATTACCCGAGTGAGAAAAAGAATCTTTTAGTGAGCTTATATCAGTTAATGTAATTTAATATATCAAATATATAATTAAATATTAAATTATCGAATCAACACTTGATCCGATAATCCGGCTATTTCATAAATAACCGACTAATATAATCTGTATCAGTTCATCGAATCAACACTTGATCCGATGACCCAGCTATATCACATATACCCGGCCGATATCTCATATCGCGAGAATCTAATACGGTATCACATACACGTATTGTTGTCGGTCCCGCACATATCATATATGTGCTCCTACTCCGTTTTGCCTGAGTCAAGAAACCTCTGTGTAGGACTCTAAAGAATCGTCAATACGCTGGCAGTAGGTGATGCTCATATCAAACACCCACAAGCTGCAAGCGGTCAGCTAAACGTAACAGCCACCCAGGTATTGAGCGATAAGAAGATCAACAAGCAAGCCTGTACATTCTCCTGTGAATCCAATCAGTAACACTCCCGTACAGTCCGGTCTCTCCGTCTGATATGTCGCATATCTCGCCTAGGGGTGGTAAACGTCAGACCCCAGTAGCTTGATAAGTCGTGTCGATATGAGGTCTATAACTGTTCGAGAAACTACTGATAACACTTACCAGTAAATCTCAGCAATCCTGGCCAGGGATTTCCAGTTATAGCCAATCGAACACAGCGCAACATCAACTCCCTGTACCGGGAGAGACGAATCCCTTCCTATCGCTCATTGCCTCCATGTGATTCGAGACTGTACCCAAATGCCACCTTTTTGCACGCCCTCTTTGATGTGGTATGATGAAAATCAAAGCACAGTGGGAATCACACAAGACTCTATGACGATCTTGGGTCTACAGACTAACCTGTACCAGTGTCACCGGAGAATTGCCATCTGACGTGAAGTATAATACCATCTCGGAGTTCTCGGTGAGTCCGTCCAGTGTACCCAGTCTCCACTGAGCACCCTCATACCTTCTCTGATGTCAAACACCAATGGATATGGGATCATCCATCGCCCATCATATGGGTCAAGAAGCGCATACGCTAGTCTACACTAGAGTATCGATGCCCTGTCTCGGTACTCCCACGACTAGGAACATTTGAAGGATGTAGTTGCCGACTACACTGTCCTCACTAGTATGATCTACATCATAGTCCTGGTAGTCAAGTACTCATCCTAAGGGCTTTATCAACATGTGACATAGAGACAATCAGAGTACATGTTAAGATAAAGAGTAACCAGATAGCATATTATCATGTCGAGTAAGAAAGTCCCCCCTATATATGTCCTAGCATCCACTACAATATACAACGTATGTACAGTAATGGCCTATAGGGCATACATATAACTAACAATCTCCCACTTATACTAGGGCCATCTGTTATGGTATCACATACCCAACAATTAGCTGTGGTTGAAGTATCTCGTACTCAACCATCCCATAAAAGTCTCTACCGGGAAATAGGCCTTTGTGAGTGGATCCACGCTGTTGTCCTCTGTGTCTACTCTCCTAACCTCGATCTCCCTAGAGATCAACCATCTCCATGATCTGGTGATACTGCCTAAGAATTATATCTGGTTTTCTGATGGTATGGTAGTTCCTTGGTTAAAGCCACAACTCGATTGTCACACAATGGCAGGAACTAAGTTCATCTTATGAACTATTATCTATATCCAGGCTGCCTCTTTGGTAGCATCCTTTGTAATGATGTATCTTGCCTTTAATCGTCTAGTAAGTCAAGGTATCTAGCTTGGAACTCTTCCAACATACCGTCCCTCCACTGAGGGTAAAGACAATGCCTGCGACTGACATTCAATCTTCCTTATCACCCTAGAACCTTTTGCAGTGATTCTCCCCAGGATCGATTGATACCATCTCACTACAACTATTGAGAATCCTAACATCCAATTAGATCTATCTCATAGATCCAAAACCCAGGATTTAGGAGGTATCGCTTTGATCCTATATAGAGAATCCTTGTGATAAGCGGCGATTGACCAAGCGCAGCATAGGAAACTCCTTCCCTATCAAGAGTATGTCATCCACGTACTCTACGGGGATCATCACCATACTCCCTACTACCTTTTTGTATATACAAGGTTCATCTACCATTTTGATGAAGTCAAACTTTTTGACTACCACATCAAAACAGACGTTCCAACTCTGCGATGCCTGTTTTATCAAATAAAAAATCTTGCACACATTTCCGCTGCTCCCACTGACTACGAAACCCTCTGGCTGTGTACTTATAGACGCTCTCTTCCAAATCAACATTTAGAAAAGCAGTCATGACACCCAACCACCAGATATCGTAGTCATGGTATGTTGCAGTGGCAAGTTGGATCTGGATGGATTTAAGCATAGCTTTGAAAGTTTCAACTTTTCCATGTACACCAAGTAATCTTCTTAAGATATACTTGCTCCTGATGGAGATTTAACCCTTCAGATAGAGCAACCAAAGTCCATACTTTGTTGGTGTATAAGGATTCCATCTTAGATCGCTAAGCATCCAGCCATTCTTATAGAGTCCTACTCCTGATGGCCAGCTCGAAACTAGTTGGGTCATCATCTCATGATGCAATCCTTGCTCCCACTGTCATAAAGAAATCGAAGTATCTCTCAGGTGGGTGAGGAACCCTACTAGATTGGCGGAGAGGTTGAGGTTCGTTAGAAACTATTGAATCCTTCGGTTCTACCAAATCATCAACTGCAGTTTATATAGCTGGAACTGTTTCCAGTTCTACCTCATGACCACTAATTTCTTCACAAGAAATTCCCTTTCACAAAGGTGGCATGCTGAGAAACAAAACATCTTTTGTTCCTCGGTTAAGTAGAAGATATTCCCTTGCAAATGCTTGGGTTATCCAACAAACTTCTACAGAACTGACTTAGCCTTGAGCTTGTCCAGATTATGCTTTTAGACATAGGCTGGACAACCCCAAATCTTAATATACTTAAAATATTGGCTCTTCCCATTCTATATCACATATGAAGTCGTATGCAACTTATTTGATTGGAACCCTATTCAATAGGTATGCAGCTTCTCAAGTGCATAACTCATAAAAGAAAATAGGAAACTCAGTAGTACTCATCATAGAGCGCACCATATCACATAGGGTGTGATTGCTCCGCCCCGATACACCGAGGTGTTATGGTGTATACGGAGGAGTAATGCTGAGAGAGAATCTCATTCTCCTTTAGAATAGTCCAGGAATCCCGTGCTCAAGTATTCTCCTCCTTGATCTCATCAAAGGACATAATACTTTTACCCATTTTTGGTTCTCTACTTCTAACTTATATTCATTGAATTTCTCAAAAGTTCCAGACTTGTGTTTCAACAGGAACATATGTCCGAATCTTGAGAGATAATCAGTGAATGTAATGAAGTACAAAGAACCGGTCCTGGCATGTATAGACAGGGGACCTCATACATCAATATGTATCAATCCTAAGAGTACACTAGCTCTTTCTCTGTTTCCAATAAACAGAGCTGTGGTCATTTTATCTTTGTGACATGACCGGCAAGTTTCACAAGATGTAAATTCAAACTAATTTAAATATGCATCTAAATGTAACTTCAGCTAGTCGGGTCACATTGATATGACCTAGTCTACAATACATTAAGAAGGATCCGTTCATTTCTGAACTCTTCCTCTTGTGTGTGTTCTGTATACTAAGAACTGTTGTTTGATTTAGAACGTCTATGTTTTTAGATAACGTGCCTGAACCAATCAACTCTTGATATAGGAAATGCTCAAAACATTATCCAACAATACAAAATTATATCCTTCTTTACTAATAAAGAGACTGATATGATGTTGTATATCAGGTTCGGTATCTAATAACATTCATTCCGAATCAATGTATTTGTTTATACAGGGTGATAACTGCCAACAGACTTAGCTGCAACACTTGCACCATTTCCAACTCTTTCAACTTATCACCCGTTCTCAGTTCTTTACCTATCTGTAGCCCATATAACAAATTACATTTGCAGGATCCTGATCTGGTATCTCATACCCAGGACGTAAAGGATACTGAGAAACAGTTCTCTGTAATAAACACACCCGAAGAAGATGCATCAGCATGCACTTTCTTTGTTTGGGCGGCACGGGAATTCTGGTAATCCCCTATTTCCTGCTCTGTCTTATAACAATTATAAGTAGGAGCAGGATCAATGTTCCTTAGCATAGTATAATAAGCGGGTTCGGTCAATACATCCGTATTATTATCTTGATTAAGGCGTGACATAGTCGCTATCTGCAGAGAGAGAGAAGAAAACACTCAGCGTGCGCTTTTATAAGATTAGATTGGTTATCAATTTATCTAATCAAGATGGCTCCCACTTTTTTAGTCAAATCTTCCTTCAAACCCTAAAAGGAAAGACTAGCCGGGATTAATTACACTATACAAGTTCGCCAATCTTTCAGCCAGGCCAGTGCCGGTACTTTGAGGGAGGTTCCCCGTGCTTTCGAACGGACCTAATTAAAATAAACCTCGTTTTCCCAGGGGCGTAACCCAGTTAACACCTTTCCAGACAACTACTTGATCGGCTAATTGTAATGTGTAAAACTCTCCCAGGAGTAACTCTTACTCGCAGCGGGTATCGGGATCCAACTATCTCATAGAAGGTACGCAATCTCATTGAAAATTTTAACTCTTGAAATTCCCAATAATATTTTACCCCTAGCGTCCTATGACCTTGACAGAGGTTAACAAACCATAGGCTGCTAGTCAAGTTCATCCCGTCATTTCCTGATTGAAGTAAACCCACCCGCACGACCCTTGACAGAGGTCAACAAGGTCGCACGACTACCCTAAATCAATCACATCATATGCTTATACAGATAAGCACTAATCAGCTACCGCACACTACGCCTTGACAGAGGTCAACAAACGCAGCACGAATACTAAATACTACTTATCTGAAATGACGGAGGGCTACGACAGGTTTTTAAGAAAACCCTTTTCGTAATGAACTTGATATCGTTGTAGAATCGAGTGATTTTAAAATGAATGTTTTTGCGGCCTTTTCTAGTTTTGCTAAAGAGGCCACTCCCGGTGAAGGGATTGTCGACTCTTTCCTCATCGAATAAGGTGCGGGATATTTCATAAATATCACTATGCAAAGCAAAAACTATAGAAATAATCAAAAGACAAACCGAGTTTGTAGCATCTGCTAATTTCGCTAAAGAGGTCACTCCCGGTGAAGGGATCTCGGCTCTTTCCTTATCGAATAAGGTGCTGGATGTTCTACAAGGAACACCGCTATGCAAAGCAAGAACTAGAGCTACCAGTTTTTAAACAAGTTTCTACAATATCTTTAGGTTTCTTTTTGTTTCATTAATCTCATTAATGAAATCCCATTTTATTATGCTTCACAAGCATCATATTTGAAACAAAATCTGCAATATAACATATATCTCATATATATAATATAAACATTTGTCTCAGGCAGTAATATGATCTCATCACAGAACATTGCAGCAGAAGAACACATATGAAATATTGGATATACTAGGACGTCCGTGTTTTAAACGAACCTGTATAAAACACGGATTCCACGGTCGCGATGAATAGCCAAATCCACATCCCTAGAACCCTACGAGAGAGACAAGCAACATTGCCAATTCTAGGGTTTGGAGACCCGGTCTCGACTACTCGAGATGGTCTCCCACTGGACCCTAGAACCCGGTTACTTGTGCTCCCCGCCTTGGGTCTACCAAATGCGGAAAAGTAAATAATATACAATGGTGACATCATCCTCTGCCCGGAAGTGCCCCAATAAAAGAATATTATATACAATGAATTTTACATGAATGAAAATAAAAACCCTCATCTCACATAAAAACCCCCGGCTATTCAAAACGCGACGATCCAATATAACATATCACAGCAATACATAATATCTCATATCATCAACGTAAGCAAGTATGCGTATCCCGATTGTCGTTGATGTATAGCAACGAAGCCGGCGATACACCACATACTACGCTTACGGTCGCAGAAAAGAATGGGTAAAACTACAACAGTTGGAATCCGCAACCTCCTTAGACATCTCATGCCTAACCAAATGAATTCCTTAGACATCACATGCCCAACAATTATAAACCCCGTATTTTAGTCTCGATCTCGAAAACACTTTTCAATATCAAGTCGGGTAATTCAACAAGATTCCCGACATCCTGATCGAATGCTCGTCGCAAACTTTAGTAAACGGCCGCACCCCCGGATGCCGTCGACGAAGTGCACTAAGGCGGAACACCGCTGCCGCGAGCACCCGAACGGATGCTTTTGGCGACGGGGTTCTCCTACAGTCACTTGGTCGGGGCTATGGGGCGTGGCTATCTATTAAATTTACCCGGCGAGTATCCGCGTACGCTACGTGATTGCGACGGACTTTTGATCACATCAAAATCCCGAGGCAACCGATCAACTGAGACTAAACTGCTAGATTTATAACATTCAAATTAGTCATCTCATAACTACTTGTGGATTCCAAATATTGTGTCACATTCCAGATAAATAGACAATGTTAAACTTTCCAATCGAATAAACAAACACCCAAGTTTTTCCAAATAGCTCAACACTTGAGCGGAGTTCAAAAAAGTATCCATCACATGCCACAGTACCAATAGTCCAGCCGTAGAAAGGTCAAACCAACACCTCACATGTCGCAACGCCGTACTGCCCTAAACCCTAAAGTTCAGAGGCAGTTCAGATGGTCACATAATCGAGTTAAGGTTTGTGTTCTTCTAGAGGGTCCACCGCGTTACTTGCACGACTTAGAACGTTCTTAAACTACGGAAAAATCCAACACTTGGAAATTTTTCCTGCAGGGGAAAAAGTGAGTTATTGATATCTGTTCGAACTTTTTAACACATTCTAAATTACCCGGAAAAAAACTTAAACGAAGTTAAACTTTCCAATCGAATCAACGAGTTCCCAATACATCCAAGAAAACTCAACACTTGAGTAGAATTAAAAATTCCCAGAAAAATTAGGAAATAGATACGGATTAAACTGTGCAAAAAGAAAACAATAAGTCCACTGTACGGCCGCGGAACCGCAGCGCAAGCCATGTCATTGCCGCGGTTCCGCGGCTGTTTAATGGTATTAAATGCT
The DNA here is from genome assembly GCA_030015575.1 of Agapanthus africanus. Lineage (NCBI taxonomy): Eukaryota > Viridiplantae > Streptophyta > Magnoliopsida > Asparagales > Amaryllidaceae > Agapanthus > Agapanthus africanus. The sequence goes on from CM057350.1 coordinate 319,702,843, forward strand.
CGTTTTTCACTGTAATCCCTATAATTCCCTGCTGATTTTTTTGAGTATTTTTAATATGAAAAATGTTAACTTTTGAAATTTTTTCCAGAAACTAGGTTTTATCGGGTATTCGGAGTTCGATCTGACTTTAAACTTCCTCTAGACTTCGCCTGAAACTCTAGCTTGGCTCTGATACCACTGCAGGGTTACTAAGCACTCTCACAAGGGTCTATAAGGCATCAACCATGGCCGATTTAAAATTTAGACGTGCCGAACAACCCTAACCAAGATCTTTAAACTAGAGATTAGGCAAAACAAAGCATGTTAAACACCTTAATACTAAGAGTTTGGGATTACAACCTTTGTAGTCCGGTCCTTCACTTCTAAAGCTCCGTGTTGAGGTCCCTTCACTGCGATCATCATGTACCCGGACTCTAGAGAGCCTCCACGAAGAGAATGATGCAAACTTACTTTCGATCTTCGATAACAAAGATGATCTACCGTGAAGTTTCATTAACACAAGCTCTCACTTATAAATGAAGTAAACACCCTAATATAAATGGCTAGGATAGATTAGGATGATGAAGTAGGATTTTAGCTCTCATTTATTTTCTTAATCTCACTCAAAATCATCACTAATGAAAAAGCAAGAAAGCTTTTCTATTGAAAAAGAGAAGGAAGAAGAAGAACCATTTCTTTTGTGATGAATAAAGAAATTGTGTGAGGCTAGAAATGCAACCATGGGTTAAGTATGATAACTTAACCCATGTAGAGAATGAACCATGATCAAGGGTTGGGTTAATAAATATCATAACAAAGTATCTTTACAAAATATCTTTGCAAAAACAAAACAAAAAGCTTCTAGAAGCTTCTAGAAAAATTAACCCAAATCAAACCTTAATCATGTTTATTCTCTACTAATCACGTTGCATTAATAACCCTAACATGTTACAATATTATATATCACATATACAATATTTATTGTAACAAAATAAAATAATACAATTAACATATATCGCATATATATCAATGTATTACCCAAGTGAGAAAAAGAATCTTTTAGTGAGCTTATATCAGTTAATGTAATTTAATATATCAAATATATAATTAAACATTAAATTATCGAATAAACACTTGATCCGATAATCAGGCTATTTTACAAATAACCGACTAATATAATCTGTATCAGTTCATCGAATCAACACTTGATCCGATGACCCGGCTATATCACATATACCCGGCTGATATCTCATATCGCGAGAATCTAATACGGTATCACATACACGTATTGTTGTCGGTCCCGCACATATCATATATGTGCTCCTACTCCATTTTGCCTGAGTCAAGAAACCTCTCTGTAGGACTCTAAAGAATCGTCAATACGCCGGCATTAGGTGATGATTATATCAAACACCCACAAGCTGCTAGCAGTCAGCTAAATGTAACAGCCACCCAGGTATTGAGCGATCAGAAGATCAACAAGCAAGCCTGTACATTCTCCTGTGAATCCAATCAGTAACACTCCCGTACAGTACGGTCTCTCCGTCTGATATGTCGCATATCTCGCCTAGGGGTGGTAAACGTCAGACCCCAGTAGCTTGATAAGTCGTGTCGATATGAGGTCTATAATACTTTGAGAAACTACTGATAACACTTACCAGTAAATCTCAGCAACCCTGGCCAGGGATTTCCGGTTATAGCCAATCGAACACAGCGCAACATCAACTCCCTATACCGGGAGAGACGAATCCCCTCCTATCGCTCATTGCCTCCATGTGATTCGGGACTGTACCCAAAAACCACCGTTTTGCATGCCCTCTTGGACGTGGTAAGGTGGAAATCAAAGCACAGCGGGAATCACACAAGACTCTATGACGATCTCGGGTCAACAGACTAAGCTGTCCAGTGTCACCGGAGAACTGCCATTTGACGTGAGGTATAATACCATCTGGGAGTTCTCGGCGAGTCCGTCCAGTGTACCCAGTCTCCAATGATCACCCGCATACCTTCTCTGATGTCAAAAACCAATGGATATGGGATCATCCATCGCCTATCATATGGGTCAAGATGCGCATACACTAGTCTACTTTGGAGTATCGATGCCCTGTCTCGGTACTCCCACGACTAGGAACATTTGAAGGATGTACTTGCCGACTACGCTGTCCCCACTAGTATGATCTACATCTTAGTCCTGGTAGTCAAGTACTTATCCTAAGGGCTTTATCAACATGTGACATAAAGACAATCAGAGTACATGTTAAGATAAAGAGTAACCAGAAAGTATACTATCATGTCGAGCAAGAAAGTCCTCCCTATATATGTCCAAGCATCCACTACAATATACAACGTATGTACAGTAATGGCCTCTAGGGCATACATATAACTAACATAAACAAGCATCAGGTATACGATTTTAAAAAATCTAGTGTGCTAAAGCATGGTAACCTAGAATCGAACTAGAGAATTAGGGCTTCTAAGCATGTAAACAAACCTTACACCAAGTGAATAGAGAATACAACCTTTGTAGACCGGTCCTTCACTTCTAAAGCTCCAAGAAGTTATCCCTAGAACTCTTCTTGGGATTCACTTGGTGAAAGGAACGAGCTTGCTTCGTCGTCTTCGAGGCCGAAGATGATCCACCATAAAGTTACTCTAACTCATGTTACCTCTTCACTAATCAAAGAATTAGTGAAGCAAACAAGCTAATCTTATGGGCTAGATGAGAATAGGTTGATGAAGTAGGAGTTTTTCTCACTTTAGAACTCACTTTCTCCTTTTCTTTTCTCACCTCATGAAAAACTAGAGGGCAAAAATGAGATGAAGTAGATGAACTACTAGTGAACTAGGGTGAGGATAATATCTCAAGTGATATTAGTATAGAGTTAACCATGGGCTAAAGATAATGGTTGGGTTATAAAATTTCTAGAGTAAAACAAAAATTAGTGGGATGTTTCATGGCTTCTACATGCTTCCACAAGCATCTTAAGCCATGCTCATTTTCGCCAGTTTTTTGAATTACACTCAATAAATAAATACCCAAATAATCTTTAGTCTTGGTGTGAGTCTCATACACCCATGTCCAAAGTATCATCCACCATGACACAATATATAAATACATATATTAATATATATCACATATATATTAAATGTATTTCAAAGAGAAGAAATTCTTTAAGTGAGCACAATATTAGTTAATATATATTAATATATCAAATATAAAAATATATATCAAATTATTAAATCAACACTTGATTCAATAATCCGGTTATATCATATATAACCGACTAATAATAATTATATCTATATCACATATAACATATCATTGAATCAACACTTGATTCAACAATCCGGTTATATCACATATAACCTAACCGATATCACATATAGTGAGATTAGAATACGGTATCACATACATGTATTTAATCAAGCTCATGCACATATCACCATATATGCCCTACTTCGTTTTGCTTGAGCTAGGAAGCCTCTGTGTGGGACTCTAAAGACTAGCCAATACTTCAGCAGTAGGTAATGATCACTTCAGTTACCCATAATCCGCTAGCGGTACTAGTTGGACGTAACGACTACCCAGGTATTGAGCAAATAGAAGATCAACAAGCAAACTGTCCAAACTCCCATGAAGCCTATAAGCAACACTTACCGTACAGTCCGGTCTCTTCGTCTGATATGTCGCATATCAAGTCTAGGGGTGGAATCGTTAGACCCCAGTAACTTGATAAGTCATTCTGATATGTAGCCTACAATCATTCGCGAAACTACTGATAACACTTATCAGTAAATCTTATCATCTCTGGCCAGGGACTTGCTGTTATAGCCAATCGAGCAAAGCGCAACATCAACTCCCAATACCCGGAGAAACGAAACCCCTCCTATCGTTCATTGCCTCTATGTGACTCGGGATTATACCCAAAATCCACCTGTTTGCCTGACTCCTTTGAGTCGTGGTAGGGAGGTAATCAAAGCACAGTGGGAACCACACAAGACTCTATGACAATCTCGGGTCTACAGAATAACCTGTACAAGTGTCACCAGAGAACTGCTATCTGACTATAGGTATAGTACCAACCAGGAGTTCTCATCGAGTCCTGTTCGGTGTACCCATTGTCTAATGAGCACCTGTGTACAATCTTCGATGTCAAACATCAATGTTTGTGGGATCAACAATAGCTTCTATACAGGATCAAGAAACGTACACACTAGTCTACTCTGGAATATCGATGCCCTGTCTCGATACTCTCTCGACTAGGAATTGTTAAAGGATGTGCTTGCGGACTACACAAGCCCCATTAGTATGATCTGCATCATAGTCCGGGTAATCAAGCTAACATCCTAAGGGCTTTATCAACATGTATTAGAGAGACATAATAATATAAGTGTACATGTTAAGATAAAGAGCAACAAGACAGCTAACTATCATGTCGAGCAAGAAATTCCTCTCTCTCTATATATATATATATATATGTCCAAGCATCCACTATACTATACAATAATGTACAATAATGGCTTCTAGGGCATACATATGACTAATAATCTCCCACTTGCACTAAGGCCAGTTGTTGTAATATCGCATACCCAACATCTAAAAAAGTCTCTCAAATTGCGTCTGGGGGAAGGGACTTCGTGAGTGGATTCGCTGTGTTGTCCTTCGTATCAACTCTCCTGACCTCGATCTCCCGGCAATCAACTATCTCCCGGATCAAGTGATACCGCCTAAGAATATGTCTGGATCGCTGATGGGACCGGGGTTCCTTGGCCAAAGACACAACTCTATTGTTATCACAATACAAAGGTATTGGATGCTCAATGGATGGAAGCACACCAAGTTCAGCTGTGAACTTCTTCATCCAGACAGCTTCTTTGGCAGCATCGTTGACAGCGATGTATTCATCCTTCATCGTCGAGTCTTCCACGATATCTTGCTTGGAACTCTTCCAACATACCGCCCTTCCATTGAGGGTGAAGACAAAACCCGAGGCCGACTTACTGTCGTCCTTATCACTCTGGAAGCTCGAACTGACTCCTCGTGGAGTTCTATATTACCATACATAAGAAACATTTCTTTAGTCCTTGTCAAGTACTTAAGAATGTTCTTGTAAGTCGACGTTGTACACCCCACGACTTGCGGGGAGGCGGAAATAGGTAAAACAATAATTTTGTTTGAAACAACATCGACTAACCGAAAGGATCTTTGCTAAACTATAACTAACACTATCATAGGAGTAATTAGCTACTATGAAAGAAAATTATACCTTATGAACCAAGTCCTTCTTCTTCTCGTTAACCACCTCCTCGTCGGCCTCTTCTTTGTAATAGACGATCCAACCGAGAGCTTCTACTCCAAGCTTTGCCTCTAATCTTGAGGTAACTAGGTTACTCTAATTGCTAATCAAAGTCACCTAGGGAATATAGAGTATGATTATTGATTAATGAGTCTTGCTAATCCTTGATCTCAACACATGAGATGGTAGGATTATGGTTTGAAAAGAGAGAGCTTGAGGAGAGAGAAGGTGAGAATGAGAATGAAATGAAATAATGATATCATTTGAATATATGAAGCATGATGATCTATTAAATGAATAAATCAAATGATTTATCAACCATGCTTCATTTATTCACTTTGTGTGATTCATCCCATGAGTCATTAGATCAATAAATGCATCATTAACTCCATGGATGAATCACAAAAATGAGTCACTAAATCAATAAATGCAAATGCCACCTTAGCCCCCAAGTCATCATCCTTCTAGAAGCTTCACGCCAAATTACGAGAACACCCCTCCTATCCGTGAAAACACGGAAAAACTTTAGACTCTATAAATCCAATAATCCGATACTAGAATCTGGTTTAAACCAAAGCCGACTAGTAAAAACTGTCTGAACATCGTACGTGCATAAATGCACGTGCGTGTCCGAACCCTGTCGTAAAACCATACGACCTCTATATCGTTTCGCCCGGAGCAGGGAAACTCTCTGTGTGGGACTCTAAAGACTTGACTACTACGCTGGCAGTAGGTTTAACCACAGACCGCAAGCGACACTAGCTGTACGTAACGGTCCCTAGGTAGATGTCGATAAGAAGGCCGATGAGGAAACCCATCCAAACTCCTACTGAGCCTGATGTGACAATCTCCGTACAGTCCGGTCTGTTCGTCTAGGACTATTGCATAACGGGTCTAGGGGGCGGCAAGCGTCAGTCCCCTAAAAGCGGTATAAGTCGTGTCGGAGCGAAGCCCATTACACCTTGAGAAACTACTTGAAAACCTACCAGTAAATCTCGCTTGCCCTGGCCAAGGACTTTGCGTAATGGCTCTCCAAACACAGCGCGATATCAACTCCCAATACCGGGAGAGACGAATCTTATCTAACCGCCACTGCCTCCAAGTGCTCGGAACTGCACCCAACTGCTACCTGTTTACACGACTCCTTTGAGCTGTGGTAGGGTAGCAATCTAAGAACAGTGGGAAATACTTGAGGCGAAGTAACAGTGTCAAGTCTGCGGACTATGCTGTACTCATGTCACCTGGGAACTGTTAACGGACGACGGGTATAATACCAACCAACAGATCCCTGTAAGTCCTGTCCGGTGTACCCGTAACCCAACGAGCACCTGTATACTATCTCCAGTACGACGTACTGATGGCTGTGGGACAGACTATCTCCCAACTGGGATGAGAAGCGTACACACTAGTCTACTCCGGAGTATCGATGCCCTGTCTCGATAATCCTATGACTAGGGACCTGAAAAAGGATGTGCTTGTAGACTACCCAGCTCCCACTAATGTGACTGCCATCACAACGCTGGCAGTCAAGCAAGATCCTAAGGGCTCTATCAATACGTACACACATATTAAGATAGATAAAACCAAGTAGCATACTACCATGTTTAGCAAAACTGTGAATATCCTAAGATTCCATTAAGTAATATACAAGCTAGTATGATACAATAATGGCCCCTAAGGCATATACACTAACAGTTCTTCACAGCTGTCTTGTGCTTCTCCCCAAGATCTGATTGATACCTTCTAACTACACTAAGTGCGTAAGCTACATTCGGCCTGGTATATAACTTCGCGTACATGATTGACCCAACTGCAGAAGCATAGGGTATCCCTTGAATGCGGGCCCTCTCCAAATCAGTCTTAAGAGACATCTCTTTGGAGAGAGTGATTCTTGAGAAAGTGGGTAAATTACCATGCTTAGAATCTTCCATACTAAACCTCTTTAGTATGGTGTCAATGTACCTGGATTGGGACAATCCCAGTATCCATTTAGATCTATCTTTATAGATCTTAATCCCCAAGATGTAGGAGGCATCACCTCGATCTTTCATTGAGAATCTTTGTGATAAGAAGAGCTTGACCGAGTGTAGCATAGGAACATCATTTCCTATCAAGAGTATGGCATCCACGTACAATACGAGAAATACAACTTTACTCTCTACAACCTTCTTGTGTATACAAGGTTCATCTATGTTTTTGATGAAGTCAAACTCTTTGACTGCCACATCAAAATAGATGTTCCTTCACGATGCCTGCTTTAATCTGTAGATTGATTTAAGCAGCTTGCACACCTTTCCATTGCTCCCACTGTCTATGAAGCCCTCTGGCTGTGTCATGTACACGCTCTCATCAAAATCACCATTTAGAAAAGTGGTCTTGATGTCCACTTGCCAGATTTCGTATTCATGGTTTGCAACAATGGCAAGTAGGATCCTGATGGACTAAAGCATAGCCACTGGAGAAAAGGTTTCATCATAATCGACACCTGGTCGTTGACGAAAACCTTTTGCAATAAGTCTAGCTTTGAAGGTCTCAACCTTTTCATCTACACCAAGTTTCTTCTTAAAGATCCACTTGCTCCCGATGTGTTTTACCCCTTCAAGAGCAACATCCAAAGTCCATACTTTGTTGGTGTACATGGATTTCATCTCAGATCGCATACATCCAGCCATGTCACAGAGTCTCTACTTGTGATGGCCTGCTCGAAACTAGTTGGGTCATCATCTTCCATGATGCAATCCTCACTCCCACCGTCTATGAGAAAACCGTAGTATCTCTCAGGTGGATGAGGAACCCTACTAGATCTATGGAGAGGCTAAGGTTCGTCGGGGACTATTGGATCCTCCGGTTCCACCAAATTATCAGTTGTAGTTTGTATAGCTGGAACTTCTTCCAGTTCTACCTCATTACAACTAATTTCTTTCACAAGAAATTCCTTTTCCAAAAAGGTTGCATATTGAGAAATAAACACCTTTTGTTCAACAGTGTGGTAGAAGATATATCCTTGTGAATTCTTTGGACATCCCACAAACTTGAAAAGAACTGACCTTGCCTCGAGCTTGTCTAGATTTTGCTTTTTGACATAGGCCGGACAACCCTATATCTTAACTCGTATAAGATATGGTCACTTTCCACTCCATATCTCATATGGTGTTTTAGGCACCGATTTTGATGGAACTTGATTCAATAGGTATGCGGCTGTCTCAAGTGCATAACCCCAAAAGGAAATAGGTAACTTAACATTACTTATCATAGAGCGCACCATATCTAATAGGGTACGATTCGTCCGCTTCGAAACTCCATTGTGCTGTGGTGTATACGGAGGAGTAAGCTGAGAGCGAATCCCATTCGTTTTTAAATAGTCATAGAATTCCGTGCTCAAGTATTCTCCTCCTCGATCAGATCGAAGGATTTTAATATTTTACTCGTCTGGTTCTCAACTTCATACTTGTCTTCATTGAATTTCTCAAAAGCTTCAGATTTTTGTTTCAACAAGAACACATATCCGAATCTTGAGAGATCATCGGTGAATGTAATAAAGTATGAGAAACCATTTCTAACATGTGTAGACATGGGACCGCATACATCAGTATGTATTAGTCCCAAGAGTTCAGTAGCTTTTTCTCCGTATCCAGTAAACGGAGTTTTGGTCTGTCATGACCCAAAGTTTGGATGCGACCGGCACTTAGATTGTATAATATATAAAGATATCGACACAATCTGAGTAAGCCAAAAACCAAGATCAAAACCCTTTTTGCGGATTTTAGACAATTTTAGTTGTTTAAGTAAAAGAATGAAGTAACACGCTGAAAGGTTTTTAAATAATAAAAGTTTACACAACTGGTTTTAAAACATCGACAGTACGCTATTTTTAATTATTAATAAAACAGTTATAGGGTATATGAATAGGTTGCATCCCTAGTGCGGAGCAAAACAAAGCCAACAGCGGAAATCAATACACGATAATAATACGACACTCGAAATGAAGAATCTCACGTATAAGTAAAACAACTATAACTTAACATGACTAAACGATTTCATAAGTCAAAATAATATACATATAACCACATCGCGTTCTGAGTCAAATATACATGGTCTGATGGAGTAATACTAGATCCAAAATATACATATCCAAAATAGGAGGTTACTACATACGTAACCCACCTAGCAAAAAGAGCGGTAAAAGCTGACGAGTGGATCTGCACTACTGCTACGGGTCCACACGACTCCTGCAAGGAACTAAGGCACAACGGTGGTGAGTTGCCAACTCAGTGAATAAGACTAACATATATCGGCTAATAATGTAAGTATGACGAACTAGAGCTAATATCAACAAGAATGAATATAATGCATGATAACATGTGGAAATATCAACATGAACTACTAAATATAAAATCAGGAAGAAAATCTCATCAATTAATTCCAATAAGGTTTATTCTTTTCCGTGTCCAACATCGACACAAATCTTCTATTTCCATCAGATATCGTTTCTCGAACGATCTTGTAATCCATAACGACGGTCGGTATCACCTGGATATCCGCCTTGTTACACAACTGTTCCCGATATCGAGTATCCTCTCTAGGCTCTGTTAGTTGTATGTATGCCCTAGAGGCCAGTATTGTACAGATGATGTATATTATATTGGATGCTTGGACATATATAGAGATGACTTTCTTGCTCGATATGAAAGTATGCTATCTGGTTGCTCTTTATCTTAACATGTTTACTAGTCTCTTTAAACTGTTTTATAGTTACATGTTGATAAAGCCCTTAGGATGTGTACTTGACTACCTGGACTATGATGAAGATCATACTAGTGGGGGCATGGTAGTCCATAGGTACATCCTTCAAGGTCCCTAGTCGTGGGTGTATCGAGACAGGGCATCGATATACCAGAGTAGACTAGCGTATACGCTTCTTGACCCATGAGATGGGCGATGGATGATCCCATATCCATTGGTGTTTGACATCAGAGATGGTATACGGGTGCTCAGTGGAGACTGGGTACACTGGACGGATTCGTCGAGAACTCCCAGATGGTATTATACCTCACGTCAGATGGCAGTTCTCAGGTGACACTTAAGCAGGTTAGTCTGTAGACCCGAGATTGTCATAGAGTCTTGTGTGATTCCCACTGTGCTTTGATCTCCACCTTACCACGTCCATGAGGGCATGCAAAACGGTGGTTTTTGGGTGCAGTCCCGAGTCACATGGAGGCAATGAGCGATAGGAGGGGTTTCGTCTCTCCCGGAATTAGGGGTTGATGTTGCGCTGTGCTCGATTGGCCGTAACAGGGAAGTCCCTGGCCAGGGCTGATCAGAGATTTGCTGGTAAGTGTTACCAGTAGTTTCTCGACCCGTTATGAGCCTCACATCGGCACGACTTATCGGTTATTGGGGTCTGACGTTTACCACTCCTAGACTTGATATGCGACATATCAGACGAACAGACCGGACTGTACGGTAAGTGTTACTGGTTGGATTCACAGGAGTCTGAGCGGGCTAGCTCGTCGATCTTCTGATCGCTCAATACCCGGGTGGCCGTTACGTTTAGCAGACCGCTTGCGGCTTGTGGGTGATTGATATGATCATCATCTGCTGCCGGCGTATTGACGAGTCTTTAGAGTCCTACACAGAGGTTTCCTGGCTCAAGCGAAACAAAATAGGGGCGCATATGAGATATGTGCGGGACCGAGAATGATGCGTGTATGTGATACCGTATTTCATTCTCGCGATGAATGTTTCGATTGGTTATATGCGATATAACCCAGTTATCGAATCAAAGATTGATCCGATAAGTCGATTCATAGGATACTAATCGGTTATGTGCGACATGACCGGATCATTGAATCAAGTGTTGATTTAATGATTTAATGTATAATTATATATTTGATATATTACTTTGCATTAACTAGTATTGGTTCACTTTAAAAGGATTTTCTCACTTGAAGTTCACAAGTTGTATATGTGATATACTTTTGTGCACTTGATTGTATCATGTTTGATGATACATATACACTTGGATTTGTGTAAAGACTTAAACCATGTTTAGTAAATGGTTAGGGTTTCATATTTTTACTTAATTACTTATCTTTTCTTTTTTGAGAAATAGATAAAAGAAAACAAAATGGTTTCTTTTTATCATGAAGCTTGTTGAAGCGTCATGAAGCTTTGACTAAAGTGACCATTTTGTCTTCATGCTTAACCCTAACCATTCCCACTAACCATGCTCTATTCTCTACACCTAATCAAGGTTAGAAGATGATAAGTATTCATTTTTATTATTCTTTTGAAAAATAACTCATCATATTCCATTTCCTTCTTCTTCTTCCTCTTCATGAAGAAAACCTTGCCTTCATCAATTGCACCTTGAGAATAAGAGTGAGAAATCCAATTCTAAAGTGAACCCACCTCCTATTTCTTCACCCTCTACCTCTTGCCAAGTAGTATAGGGTGTTTTCTTCACAAGTTTCACAACTTGGTGAAGTTGGAGCTTGATCTTGTGTAACCTCGACGTAGATCATCTTCGGCATCGTAGCCGACGACTTGTCCGCTCATTTCTCTGATGAAGCCGAAGCCAGAGTCCGTGATCCGACTAGGACAGCGAGAGGACGTCTACGTGGAGCTAAGGAAGTGGAGAACCGGATCTACAAAGGTTGTAGCTTCTCACTTATAGTTAAGATGTTAACTAGCTTATTGTTTCGCCTAAAATTCTAGTGAACGATCCGTATTAGGGTTTCTCGGCACCGGAAAAATTAGAAATTAGCATGGTTGATGCCTTGTGAGACCTCATTATCATGCCTAGGAACCCTACAGTGGTATCAGAGCCTAGCTAGAGCCTTAGGCGATGCTTAGACGATGTTTGAAACCCGATCGAAACCGAAACCCTAAAACCAAATCGCTCTCTGGACTTTTTCTAAAAACTGGGTTTTTTCCATATTAAAAATTCTTAGAAAATTCAGCAGGAAGTTATAAGAATTACGGTGCAAAATTGGACAAATGATGCCTCCATCCTGCGGCGGAACCGCGGCAGAAGCCTAGCTTCTGCGGCGGTTCCGCGGCTACATGATGACGTCAACCCTCCAAATTTGCACTGTAATTCCTATTTTACAGTGCTGAGTTTTATGGGAATTTTTAATATTTATTCAAGAGTTGAATTTTCTGGGGTGTTTTGGGAGTTCGCTGATTCGATCGGATTATCAGACTTTGTCTATGTGGCTTTCCGGATATTTTGGAATATGTTAAAAAGTTCGACCGGATGTAAATACCCAATCTTTCCCCTGCCGGAAAATATCCAAGTGTTGGATTTTTCTGTGGTTTAAGGACGTTCTGAGTAGTGCAAGTAACGCGATGGTCCCTCTAGAAGACAACAAACCTTAACTCGATTATGTGACCGTCTTGAACTGCCCTTTGAACCTTCGGGTTTGGGGCAGTACGGCGTGCCACATGTGAGGCGTTGGCTTGACCCTTCTACGGCTGGACCGTTGGTACTGAGGCATGAAATGAATGTCTTTGAACCTATTTCATGTGTTGAACGGTTCCGGGAAAACTTGGGTGTTCGAATGTTCGATCGGAAAGTTTAATATTTTCTATTTATCCGGAATGGGATACAATAATTGGAATTCACAAACAGTTATGAGATAACTGAATAAATGTTATAAATCTAGCGGTTTAGTCTCACTAGATATTGAAAAGAGTTTTCGGTAATGAGACTAAAATGCAGGGTTTATAATTGTTAGGCATGTGATGTCTAAGTATTTCATTTGATTAGGCATGCGATGTCTAAAGAGGTTGCGGATTCCAATTGTTGTAGTTTTACACTTTCTTTTCTGTGACAGTAAGTGTAGTATGTAGTGGTATTGCCGATTGTCGTTGCTATATGTCGACGACAATCGGTGTATGCATACTTACTTACGTTGATGACATATGATGTTATGTGTTGCTGGATATGTTATATTGGATTGTCGTGTTTGAATAGCCGGGGTTTTTTATGTGAGATGAGTGTTTTTCATTTTCATTCATGTAAAAACTTGTATGTAATATTCTTTTATTTGGGGCACTTCCAGGTTGCGGAAGCTGTCACCTTTTGTATATTATTTTCTTTTCCGCATTAGGATAGACCCAAGGAGGGGAGCATAAGTAACCGGGTTCTAGGGTCCAGTGGGAGACCATCTCGAGGAGTCGAGTCCGGGTCTCCTAACCCTAGAATTGGTAGGGTTGCTTGCCGCTCTCATAGGGGTCTAGGGGTGTGGGATTGGCTATTCATCACGACCGTGGAATCCGTGTTTTATACTGGCTCGTATTGAAAACACGGACGTCCTAGTATATCCAATGTTTCATATGTTTCTTCTGCTGTGATATCTGTGATGTGATCATGTGATGTTTTGTGATAGATACAGTATATAGTATATAGTATATATGATATATTATATAGGCGTTACTTATGTTTTACACCCGCACTAGCCCTGCCCTGCTCTGTCGTTAGTTACCTAACCTAACGGTGCACGAGGGGACATCCAGGCGAATGCGGATGGCATAAGTGTACGTCGTATTTATCTGTGATGTTTAGGTGACTTAAATGATGGGACTTCATTAATGTGATTAATGAAAGAAAAGAAACCTAAGATGTTGTAGAATCAAATTTTAAATAAAAAGGGTAGCTACAGTTTTGCTTTGCATAGCGGTATATATGATATACCCTGCACCATATTCGATGAGGAAAGGACCAAGATCCCTTCACCGGGAGTGACTCCTTTAGCAATAACTGGCTGATGCTACACACTCGGTTTGACTTTTGATTGCTTCTATAGTTTCTGCTTTGCACAGTGATATATATGATATATCCCGCACCTCATTCGACGAGGAAAGGGCCGACGATCCCTTCACCGGGAGTGACCCCTTTAGCAAAACTAGAAAAGCCTCAAAATCACTCCATTTCAAAACTTCATTCGATTCTACAACGATATCAAGTTCATTACGCAATAGGTTTTCAGAAAAACCTGACGTAGCCCTCCGTCGTTTCAGATAAATCCTACTTAGTATTCGTGCTACGTTTGTTGACCTCCGTCAAGGCGTAGTGTGCGGTAGCTAACTAGTATTTATCTGCTTATGCATGTGATGCAGATTGGATTAGGGTAGTCGTACGACCTTGTTGACCTCCGTCAAGGGTCGTGCGGGTGGGTTTGATTCAATCAAGAAATGACGGGTTGAACTTGACTTGCACCCTGTGGTTTGTTGACCTCCGTCAAGGTCATAGGATGCTTGGGGCAAAATATTATCGGGAATTTCAAGTGTTGAAATTTGCAATGAGATTGCATACCTTCTATGAGATAGTTGGATCCCGATAACCACTGTGAGTAAGAGTTACTCCTGGGAGAGTTTTGCACATTACAATTAGCCGATCAAGTAGGTGTCTAGAAAGGTGTCAACGAGGTTACGCCTCTGGGAAAACAAGGTTTACATTAATTAGGTTCGTGCGAAAGCACGGGAGACCTCCCTCAAAGTACCGACACTGGCCTGGCTGAACGATTGGCGAACTTGTAGTGTGTAATTAATCCCGGCTAGTCTTTCCTTTTAGGGTTTGAAGGAAGATTTGATAAAAACCAGTGGGAGCCATCCTGATTAGATAAGATAATAACCAATCTGATCTTACAAGAGCATACACTAAAGTGTTTTCTTCTCTCTCTCTCTCCAGGTAGCGACCATGTCATGCCCTAATAAAGATAATAATATGGATGTATTGACTGAACCCGCATGTTATACTGTGCTGGGGAACGTTGGCTCCGTTCTTTCTTATAAGAGTTATAGGAATGAACAGGATATAGGAGAATACCAGGATTCCCATGCCACCCGAATGAAGAAAGTACATGATGATGCATTTTCTTCGGGTGTGTTCGTTACGGAGAACTGTTTCTCCATTTGCTCTACGTCCTGGGTATTAGATACCGAGTCAGGATCCTATATATGTAATCAGTTACATGGGCTCAGGAAAGGTAGAGAACTTGGAGAAGGTGATAAAGACATTAGAGTTGGAAATGGTGCAATTGTTGCAGCTAAGACTGTCGGGGAATATCACCTTGTATTACCAACTGGTAATACATTGGTTCTGAACGAATGCTATTACATGCCGAACCTGATATGCAACATTATATCGGTTTCTTTGTTGAGTAAAGAGAGAGATAATTTTGTATTACAGGATAATGTTATGAACATTTTCCGTAACCAAAAGTTGGTTGGATCAGGCACGTTGTGCAATGGCATTTATGTTCTAAATCAATCAACAGTTCTGAGCATAACAAACACACACAAAAGGAAGAGTTCAGAACTGAACGAATCCTTCTTGTGGCATTGTAGACTGGGTCACATCAATGTGACATGACTAGCTAAGTTGCATAAGGATGGATATTTGAATCCGTTTGAATTTTCATCTTATGACACTTGCCAGTCATGTCTCAAAGGCAAGATGACCAAAACTCCGTTTACGGGACACGGAGAAAGAGTTACTGAACTCTTAGGACTGATACATAGTGATGTATGCGGTCCTATGTCTACACATGCCAGGGATGGTTCTTCATACTTCATTACATTCACTGACGATCTCTCTAGGTTCGGGTATGTGTTCCTGATGAAACACAAATCAGAAGCTTTTGAGAAATTTAGAGAATATAAACAAGAAGTTGAGAACCAAACCGGAAAAAGTATTAAAATCCTTCGATCTGATCGAGGAGGTGAGTACTTGAGCATTGAATTCCTGGACTTCCTAAAAGAGAATGGGATTCTCTCTCAGCTGACTCCTCCATATACACCACAGCACAACGGTGTATCAGAACGGAGGAATCGCACCCTATTAGATATGGTGCGCTCTATGATGAGCACAGCTGAGTTACCTATTTCCTTCTGGGGATATGCACTGGAGACAGCAGCATACCTATTGAATAGGGTTCCCACCAAATCTATGCCTACCACACCATATGAGATATGGGAGGGTAAGAGACCATATCTTAATTTTATAAAGATATGGGGTTGCCCGGCCTATGTCAAAAGACAAAAACCGGACAAACTCGAGGCAAGGTCTGTTTTGTGTAAATTTGTTGGATATCCCAAACATTCGCGAGGGTATATCTTCTACCACAGTGAGGAACAAAGAGTATTTGTTGCTCAACATTCCACCTTTTTAGAAAAGGAATTTCTTGCAAAAGAGATTAGTGGCTCTGAGGTAGAACTGGAAGAGGTTCCAGCTGAACAAAACACAACAGAAGATTTAGTGGAACCAGAAGATTCAGTGGCTCCCAATGAACCTCAGCCACTCCGCCGATCTAGTAGGGTTCCTCGCCAGCCTGAGAGATACTACGGTGTCACGACCCGAAAGTACGGAACATGACCGGCACTTAAACTACGAACGTCTCGAGGCGTACGTAATCTAAGTAAACCGAAAACCCAGAAATCCAAACCAAGAAAAGATGTAGAGTGCAGGAAAAACCAACTTAAAGTAAGTAGTTTCAATAGCATAAGCCGAATTATGCGGTTTTTTTAAAAACATCAAAAATTTCCTGAAAATTTCGGCAGAGTCTCCTTTGTAAATACTGGCTCCCAAACGGGATACAACATGAATAGTATACGAAATCAATAAAAAGGCATCCCCAAGCTGGAGCTAGCTCTTCGTCAATCGACGGTCACAACCACACAAGCAATATAGTATACAACGGCAACGGCGAGGATAAAAACTAAAAAGGAAACTCCAAACAACAAGAAACCACAAAAATACAACGCGCGACTCTAAGGTCGAAAGAATAACATCACTGGTCTCTATCTCAAAAATAAATACATGTTTGGTTGATGGAACTTCTAGATATAACTGAATAATAATATACAAGATGTAATGATGGGTACGATACAATAAACCCACCTACTAGCAAGTCACCCGGAAATGAAAATAGTGTCAGCAAAGCCGTAATGAAACCTGTACGGCGAAACCTGCAAGAACTGTGGCACAACGGGGGTGAGTTGCCAACTCGTGAGTAGAAAAACATCTACGCACAGAAATCGCATAAATAACGCAATCCTAGGTCAAAGATCATAATATATCCTCAAATAAATAACCAGCAACCCATAACAATGGTTAGGGCAAATATCTAACCCAAGTGTAAATCCATGTGCCGTGTCAGTGCCTCAGGTAGCAAGGTATGAATGCATGAAACAAAATGCATGTACTGAAGAAAACTGCTTTCATAAATCAGTGAGATTTCTGTATTTTAAAAGTGAGGTACCATAAATGAAATCAGCATAAAACAGTGCCCAGTATCGACACAAAACAAGTGTCCAAATATCTCGATATCTCTGTATCACAATCTCTGTACCTCAATATCTCAAAATCTCAATCACAATATCTAGGGCGCCGTCAATCCAGACCGGCCCCTACCATCTATCTCAAGACCACGACGGTATCCTCCGGATATCCGACGCGTCGGGTAATATCACCGGTAGGTAGTGCTCCCCTGCCAGGCTCACATCGTCATCCTCACGCGCTTCTTGCCCCGGGATACCTTACCGAGTCCACCATGTACCCGAAACGGTTCATCCGTCTCCTCGAATCGGGTCTCGAAATCCATCAGCAAACTCATGGTGGACGACTCATACATCATGGGAAAAACCGCACTTTTTATTTAAAAAGAGAGAAATTAGTTTATATAAGTTTTGCGGTTTCCCCCCCACCTCCCAAATCCAGAAAATCTCATGGAAATCCGAACCCAAATCATCAATAGCATGTAAAACCATGAATATAGGCATAACAATGAATAACAGTATGCATGAAGTGGCAAGTAATAACTACAGTGTTAAGCTGGCATATAAGGCAGGTACACTAATATCATGTCAAATTACTAACTAACAAACTAAGTCAAGCAATAATATTTTCTAAGGTGTACGTGACATGGCAATTACCGATGAAGATGTGTGTGAGCCGGCAAGTAAGTGTACGTGGTACATACGCATCATCAGTAATGGTGCTGGTGTCCTAACAATATGATATCAACATTGCAATAAGAAATTATAACATAAGTGTGCGATGCGAAGCGAACCACAATAATAAGCGGGAGCTGAATACAAGACGCAACTGTAACTAACCTGCATTAATCTAATATAAGTCCTACAAATGATGCCTTTTGAAATAACACGAACCATGGGGTTTTGAAAATAGGGGCTACGGTGTTTTTATGAAAAGATACGTCTTTTGAAATATCCGTAGGATCCCTTGGGCTGTATTTTAAAATAACCACGATTCGTTGGTTTTTGAAATAGGTAAGAATCGAATCTAATCTAACAACTAAGCTAAACTAAAGGGCTAAGCTAACAAGCTGGACTACAGGTAAGGAAACCGCCTAACATCTGAGTCGATCCATATACATACCTGTATATATATTAGTCGGTGATCCCGCCTCAATAATATCATATCCGATACCATATCTACAATCAGACATCCCAAGTCAAGAGTGCGGATCAATCATCAAGATATAGCTCGTACGTAAATCCGTCGTACGGCATCCCCAAATCTGGGTACGGGTCAATATCATATTCCTCACACCATTCCTCTGGTATCCTCTTTATTCAAGATCATAGTCTAGGGTACTGACCTATGTCTAGTACAATACTAATATCCTCAATATACTCATGATCTGACTACAGATCGACAATCTCATACAAACCGATACCGTCAGCACATAGCATCATCAAGGGTAAACATCGCCCGATACGGCCTAATATCAATATGCCGACCATTTTGATTATAACACTATTCACCCGTATCGTCGTTCAAAGACCCGCTATAATATCAGGACGTATCTCAAATACGAATCCTGCCATATCACCGATATCACAACCACAAAACAAATCTCAACGACTCAGCTCAATCCCAAGTATCATCCTCAAATCCCTATGTGAACACATAGTCCCATACCCATGTGAACACATAACTATAAAGAATCCCATGAGCACATATAAATAGGAATGTATGCAAGTATGTATGTGTGTATGTGTAGTGCAACACTACCCTAGGGTTCGCAACAATAAAATAATCCAACACACCAATATCCATCCTAAACATCGTTATTAATCCCAAATAACATATAATAATTGTTGGTGTGTATACGCATCCGTATACACCACCACGGACTACGGGGGTGCTATACGCCATCCACCCGACTTCTCCCCGTAGATATAAATCTACTCACCTGGTCCTCGCTCTCCGGTGCTGACGTCACCACGCGCTTGCTTGTCGTCTCGAAGTCCACATGGGGTACCTACATATCATAACGCACCGTATCGCATTAAAATCCGACTAAAAAACCCTCAACGTCGGCGTACAAACGCCAAACCATCGAGAAAGCTCTCAACACACTCATTTGTACAATTACAAGAACTAATTATAATATAAAATAGCTTAAAATTCACAAAAACCCCAATTTCACTTAAAAGGTCGTTTTCCCGAAAATCTAGCAAGCACAAATCACCGTTTTAGTACAAAACTCGATGTATAAACGAATCTAGCGGCCACAATATTCACTAAATATCTTAAATAAGTCATAAAAACAATTCCCATAATTTAATCTCATTAAATTCCAAAAACCCTAAAATTCTAGTTTACAAAATATCTAAATTTTAACAATTTCATTGCAAAAATGCACAAACTACAATCCAGCTTAGATTTGCATGATCTAAAGCATTAAACTACACTTAATAATGTTAATGAAGTCATGAAAAACCTAATTAGATTTTTAGTCTAACATTTGCAATAAATTTCCAAAACCTAGTTTGCATAAAATTCCAATTTTAACAATTACAAGCATCAATTAGTAAACTAGCAACTAGCTTAGTTTTAGCATCACATTAACATGTTAATCCCCACATCAAGATCAATACCCAATGAAGAAAACCCTAATTTGATTTACAAACCCCTTTTCTTGAATTTTCCAACCAACCAATTAAACCTAATTAAACACCTAATGAGCTTCAAATGAGGTATGATAGCAACAATTAAGTAACTAAGCAACAAACAAACCATGGAACAAGGATTTATACCTCACAAAACTTGAATCAACATCGAACCTAGCCTCACAAACTTGCTTCTTGCCCCAAGATCCACACTAGAATAGATCAAGAAAAAATGGGTAAGAGTTGGATTTGGGTTTTAGCTTGATTTGTGATGGAATTTTGGAGGTTTTTGATAGGTTTTTGATGAGGAAATGAGAGGAGAAAATTGGGGGGCTGCACTTGGGGAGGGCTCGGCCAGAAATTCAGGTGGGGGAGAGGAGAGAGGGGGTGTGGTGTGAGGTATGGTGAGGGAAAAGTCCAAGTCAACAAAAGGTCAACTCTTTTATCCATTTTCTTTTCTTTTCTTTCTTTTCTTCTCTTTCAAATTCAAGTGGGGAAAACGGTGGGGGCTGCTGAATTCAGCCAAGGGGAGAAGTAAATGGGGGTGTGTGAGTGTGGGTATGGGTGTGGGGTGATGGAAAATGACAAATACAATACCCCAAACATCCATTTACACTAAAAAAAAGCCTTTTTTTCTTCAATAATTTCTAAACCGTTTAGGCAAACGATTTCATTTCAAAAACCACATGATAAAATTTTATTTAAAGTTTTATGATGCACAAAATTTGTTTCAACTCATTCCAATTTGTAATTTTCCCTAATTAAATATATTAGTGACGGCTTAAAATAATATTAAAATAATTAATTTCGGAAAATTTTTCAGAAAGTTTGAAATTTCACCAGTGGGTCAATAAACACCAAATACTAGCAATTACATAGCTAGAATATGTATATTTAATTTTATAATAAAGATATTTGTATTTTGACATTTTACAGAAAACCCCCTTATTATACCGTTTTTTCGAAATTTCACCGAAACGATTTTCAAAACGTTACAATCTTCCCCCCTTAAAGAAATTCGGTCCCCGAATTTAAATTAAAACTCCCCCCAAATACTAAAACATCTAAACCAAAACCATCAAGTCGTCGGAGCTCCGAAATTGTAAATACATAAAACAAATCGTAGCGCAGCGCATGCGCATGAAAAATGAGCATATAACTCAATCAAAACTCCGTCAAGCATCCCGCAATCATCGGAGTCATGGGGAAGACATCAATGCCAAATCCAAAGCAAAACCAATATGATATAACTCGAAACTATACATGTAAATATCGAATCTATATATGTAAGTATCTGAAGTAAATGCATGCCAAATCTATTTAAGTCGATGTGCAACGCGCAAAACACGGCAAAGTGGCGGAAGTCTATCATAAGAAAATAACTATATACATATATACCTTTGTTTGAAATGTACGTTCCGCCGTTTTGGAAACAATTTAGAAGGGTCTCCTTGTTTTAATCATTTCGTGTCATATCAGACACGTAGGTAAATACTGAGGCTATAGCTCGCTTTCTGGAAATTCCTTCAGTAACTATCAATGCATGCAAAATACATTCTGGTACTGTCCTCTGACTAGTCCTGCTTAGTACGAAAACACATTGCAATTATCATAAAAAAAAACGTACTACTCTATAAGAAATCAATCCCAAAATACGCGTATGAATACTACGTGCGTCTGGTACGCACGACAATCAAAATCTATATACGTGCCATATAAGTGCACAGAAACAAGATCTAAGTGCATCGGGTGTGCACAAAGCATCTGTCGTAGGCAACATGTGTGCCTGACAGCAAAATCAGGTGCATCTGATATGCATGAAAAATATCGATTTAGTGCATCTGGTGTGCACCAAAATCACATCTCAAAACATGCGCTCAACATGTGTGAAAATCCAAGGCAGGTGCATCCATCATGCACGAAATCATGAAATCCAATATCAAGCGCCGAACATGCGCAAAATCAAATCAGGTGCACAAGGTGCACAAAACAAATATCGAGTATCACAATCGAAATCGAAGTCCAGTGCATCTAAGTGCACAAAAGGCGTATCACTGCACTGCAAGCATATATACACTATACAGAGTGCAGGAACCAAATCGTGTGCGCGCATACGCACAAAATCAACTCAAATGTCTAAAACCGTAAAATCACAAACATGTGAAACCAAAGCACGAAAACGATATCAAGTGCAACACTGTGCAAAGATCGTAAATCCTCAATCATCAAAATCAAATCATGCGAATAAATCCCCCAAAACATCGAAATCGATAATGGCGGAATAGTACCGCTCAAGTGCATCCTCTAAGAATCTTGGGCCAACTGTCCGGAAGTCATCGTCCTTTCCTATAACTGCATCTTGCTCTGGAACGACTGCATACTCATCGCGACTCCTTCTGGAAGGTAAATCCAAGTACCATGCCTCGGCATGCGCATCGCATCTCTGATGTCGGCGGAGTGGAACGTCATTTCATCAAGATCTCGTATGAACCTCTTACTCCACTTTTCTAATGTCGACTGCTCTGGACTCGTCTCGTCGTGGCTGCATGGACTGAGCTCCAACGACTATCCTCGTATCTGGAGTCTCCCAAGAATGCATCTCACCACCTAGCATCCGAATGAAGTCGAACCATTCGATCGATTCGTCAAAACCTCATAATCCCCCAAGAGCTCAACATCTTGGGCACAGTTTAATAGTATCGAACACGTACCACAGCATCGGTGGTCCAGCCGTAGAAGGGCAAACCCAAGCCTCACTAATGGCGCCGCAGAACTGCCGCAAACCCGAAGGTTCCAAGGCTTTCACACGGTCATTAAGTCGAGTTAGGGTTTCATTCTTCTAGAGGGACCATAGAATTGCATGCATGTCTTTCCGACTACTTTAAACTTGGAATAATAGGTTTCTGACATTCGATCGTCTCTGTCGACTCTCAACGTCTCCGCGTGAAGTCGTCTCTAGCAGGAATCAATCTATCTGATGATCTCGCATCGGGTAGGCGAACGAACCACCTGTCCTAGTCATTCATCATCGGGTGACTAGCGACCTTCTATCATCTATTAGTACAACTCGTCCCGCA
This sequence comes from Agapanthus africanus, assembly GCA_030015575.1. Lineage (NCBI taxonomy): Eukaryota > Viridiplantae > Streptophyta > Magnoliopsida > Asparagales > Amaryllidaceae > Agapanthus > Agapanthus africanus. The sequence goes on from CM057350.1 coordinate 319,726,121, forward strand.
ATAGCTCCAACATATGGGGCGATATCTCGTCACTCGCAGCAACAACTGGCTCACTCGTCTGCACGCTGAACAGTGCCTCAATCATCATGAGTAAGCAATACACCAACGGTCATCAAAATCTGGCTGGCCTCTGTCAGTGGCTCAATTCTCTAGTGCTGATCAGCACATCCGAGTAACCTCATAAAGGCGATCCGCCAAACGCTCGTGGCGCGGAAACACAATAAAAAGACACATCTCCGCAATCGTGTGTCGCTGGAATTTCGCCCTGGTCAGTCCTCGTTCGTGACGAGCTCGTACTGACCGCAACTCTAGCTGTAGCTCTCCCTGCCCATAATCGTAGCAGCAAAACCATAACTGGTACTGATGAGGCTAGATCGGAATGAATATAATACTGAGCAAAGAAATGTACATCCTAAGGCTTCTTAAGTGGAGTAGCGTATCGTAAATATGCCGCGGAACATACCTACGGTACGTCACTCTACTTTAGTCACCTATTCCATCAACCAAGGGTCATCCTACGCTCCGAAGGTAAAACCTAACGCTCTGATACCAACTTTGTCACGACCCGAAAGTACGGAACATGACCGGCACTTAAACTACGAACGTCTCGAGGCGTACGTAATCTAAGTAAACCGAAAACCCAGAAATCCAAACCAAGAAAAGATGTAGAGTGCAGGAAAAACCAACTTAAAGCAAGTAGTTTCAATAGCATAAGCCGAATTATGCGGTTTTTTAAAAACATCAAAAATTTCCTGAAAATTTCGGCAGAGTCTCCTTATGATATACCCTGCACCTTATTCGATGAGGAAAGAGCCGAGATCCCTTCACCGGGTGTGACCTCTTTAGCGAAACTGGCAGATGCTACAAACTCGCGGTTTAGTTTTTGACAGCTTCTATAGTTTTTGCTTTGCACAGCGGTATATATGATATATACTGCACCTTATTCGATGAGGAAAGAGCCGAGATCCCTTCACCGGGAGTGACCTCTTTAGCAAAACTAGAAAAGCCTCGAAAGCGCTCCTTTTCAAAAACTACTCGATTCTACGACGATATCAAGTTCATTACGCAATAGGTTTTCAAAAAAAACTGACGTAGCCCTCCGTCATTTCAGATAAGTCCTACTTAGTATTCGTGCTACGTTTGTTGACCTCCGTCAAGGCGTAGTGTACGGTAGCTGACTAGTATTTATCTGCTTTTGCATATGATGCAGATTGGATTAGGGTAGTCGTACGGCCTTGTTGACCTCCGTTAAGGGTCGTGCGGGTGGGTTTAATTCAATCAGGAAATGACGGGTTGAACTTAACTAGTAGCCTATGGTTTGTTGACCTCCGTCAAGGTCATAGGACACTAGGGGCAAAATATTATCGGGAATTTCAAGTGTTGAAATTTGCAATGAGATTGCATACCTCCTATGAGATAGTTGGATCCCGATACCCACTGCGATTAAGAATTACTTCTGGGAGAGTTTTACACAGGACAATTAGCCGATCAAATAGGTGTCTAGAAAAGTGTTAATGGGGTTACGCCTCTGGTAAAATGAGGTTTACTTTAATTAGGCCCGTGCAAAAGCACGGGGAACCTCCCTCAAGTACCGACACTGATTTGGCTGAAAGATTGACGAAATTGTAGGGTGTAATTAATCCCGGCTAATCTTACCTTTTAGGGTTTGAAGGAAGATTTGATAAAAACAGTGGGAGACATCCTGATTAGATAAGATAATAACCAATCTAATCTTGCAAGAGCATACGCTAAAGTGTTTTCTTCTCTCTCTCTCCAGGTAGCGACCATGTCAGGCCATAATCAAGATAATAATATGGATGTATTGACTGAACCCTCTTATTATACTGAGTAAGGGATCGTTGGACCCGTTCTATCTTATAAGTGTTATAAGACTAAACAGGAATCAAGAGAATATCTGGATTCTCAAGCCGCCCAAACGGAGAACATGCATGTTGATGCACCTTCTTCGGGTGTGTTAGTTATTGAAAACTGTTTCTCAGTTCACCCTACGTCCTGGGTATTAGATACCGGATCAGGATCACACATATGTAAATTGTTACATGGGCTACGGAAAGGTAGAGAACTGGGAAAAGGTGACCATTCCGTTCAAGTAGGGAATGGTGCAAGTATTGCAGCGAAAGCAGTTGGCGAATATCACCTAGTATTACCAAGTCGTAATACACTGATTCTGAATGAGTGCTATTATATACCGAACATGATGTGCAACATTATATCTGTTTCTTTATTAAGTAAAGAAGGATATAATTTTGTAGTACAGGATAATGCTATGAACATCTTCCTAAATCAAAAGTTGATTGGATCAGGCTCGTTACATAATGGTATATTCATTCTCAATCAAAATACAGTCCTCAATATACAAAACACACACAAGAGGAAAAGTTCAGAAATGAACGAATAATACTTGTGGCATTGTAGACTTGGTCATATCAATGCGACACGACTGGCTAAGTTACATAAGGATGGATATTTGAACCCGTTCGAATTATCATCTTATGATACTTGCCATTCATGTCTCAAAGGTAAAATGACCAAAGCTCCGTTTAGTGGACACGGAGAAAGAGTTACAGAACTCTTAGGACCGGTACATAGTGATGTATGCGGTCCCATGTCTACGCATGCCAGGAACGGTTCTTCCTACTTCATTACATTCACTGACGATCTCCCTAGATACGGACATGTGTTCCTGATGAAACACAAGTCTGAAGCTTTTGAGAAATTCAGAGAATATATGTAGGAAGTAGAGAACCAAACGGGGAAAAGTATTAAGATTCTTCGATCTGATCGAGGAGGTGAATACTTAAGCAGTGAGTTCCTAGATTATCTAAAAGAGAATGGGATTCTCTCTCAGCTTACTCCTCCTTATACACCACATCACAACGGTGTATCGGAGCGGAGGAATCGCACCCTATTAGATATGGTGCGCTCTATGATGAGCGAGGCTGAGTTTCCTATTTCCTTCTGGGGATATGCACTAGAGACAACTGCATACATACTGAATAAAGTTCCTACGAAATCTGTGCCTACCACCCCATATGGGATATGAGAAGGGAAGAGACCATATCTTAATTTTGTTAAGATATGGGGTTGCCCGGCCTATGTCAAAAGACAAAAACCGCACAAACTCGAGGCAAGATCTATTTTATGTAAGTTTATTGGATATCCCAAACATTCGCGAGGGTATATTTTCAACCACAGTGAGGAACAAAGGGTGTTTGTTGCTCAACACGCCACCCTTTTAGAAAAGGAATTTCTTGCAAAAGAAATTAGGGGCTCTGAGGTAGAACTGGAAGAAGTTCCAGCAAAACAAACTACAACAGATGATTTAGTGGAACCAGAGGATTCAGTAGTCCCGATGAACCCCAGCCTCTCCGCCAATCTAGCAGGGTTTCTCATCCACCTGAGAGATACTACGGTTTTCTCATTGATGGTGGAAGCGAGGAATGCATCATGGAAGATGATGACCCGACTAGTTTCGAGCTGGCCATCACGAGTGGTGACTCTTGAAATGGCTGGATGCAATGAGATCTGAGATGGAATCCATGTACACCAACAAAGTATGGACTTTGGAAAATGCTCCTGAAGGGGTAAAACCCATTGGGAGCAAGTGGATCTTTAAAAAGAAATTTGGTGTAGATGGAAAAGTTGAGACTTTCAAAGCTAGACTTGTTGCAAAGGGTTTTCGTCAAAGACCAGGTGTGGATTATGACGAAACCTTTTCTCCAGTGGCTATACTTAAGTCAATCCGGATCTTACTTGCCATTGATGCATACCATGACTACGAAATCTGGCAAATGGATGTTAAGACCGCCTTTCTAAACGGTGATTTAGAAGAGTGCGTGTACATGACTCAGCCAGAGGGCTTCGTAGATAGTGGGAGCAGCGGAAAGGTGTGCAATCTACTTAAATCCATTTATGGATTAAAGCAAGCATCGTGGAGTTGGAACATCTGTTTTGATGTTGTAGTCAAAGAGTTTGACTTCATTAAAAATATAGATGAACCTTGTATCTATAAGAAGGTAGTAGAGAGTAAGGTTGTCTTCTTCGTATTGTACGAGGATGACATACTCTTGATAGGAAATGATATTCCTATGCTGCAATCAGTCAAGCTCTTCATATCACAAAGATTCTCGATGAAAGATCTAGGTGATGCCTCCTGCATATTGGGAATCATGATCTATAGAGATAGATCTAAATGGATACTAGGATTGTCCTAATCCAGGTACATTGACACCATACTAAAGAGGTTTAGTATGGAAGAATCCAAGCATGGGAACCAACCCATAATCTCTGGACTCACTCTCTCCAAAGAGATGTCTCCCAAGACTGATTTGGAGAGAGCTCGCATGCAAGGGATACCCTATGTTTCGGTAGTAGGCTCTATCATGTATACGATGCTATGTACCAGACCCGATGTAGCATACTCACTAAGTGTAGTGAGTCGGTATCAAGCAGATCCTGGAGAGAGTCACTGGACAGCTCTGAAGAACATTCTCAAGTACTTGCGAAGGACTAGAGACATGTTCTTGGTGTATGGTAACGGAGAACTCCGGGTGTAGTCCTTTACCGATTCTAGCTTCCAAAGTGATAAGGACGACTCTAAGTCGCACTCGGGATTTGTCTTTACCCTCAATCGAAGGACGGTATGTTGGAAGAGTTCCAAACAGGATACCGTTACAGACTCGATGATGGAGGCTGAATACATCGCTGCCAATGATGCTGCCAAAAAGGCTGTCTGGATAAAGAAGTTCATTAGTGAACTTGGTGTGGTTCCATCCATTGAGCATCCAATACCTCTATATTGTGATAACAATGGAGCTGTGGCTATAGCCAAGGAGCCCAGGTCCCATCAAAAATCCAGACATATTCTGAGGCGGTATCACCTGATCAGGGAGATAGGTTATCGCCAGGAGATCGAGGTCAGGAGAGTAGATACGAAGGACAACACTGCGGATCCACTCACGAAGGCCATTCCCCAGATACAGTTTGAGAGATTATTCGGGATGCTAGGTATGAGATACTACAGCAGCTGGCCTTAGTGCAAGTGGGAGATTGTTAGTTATGTATATGCCCTAGAGGCCATTGTTGTACATATGATGTATATTATAATGGATGCTTGGATATATAGAGAGAGTGGACTTTCTTGCTCGTCAAAATAGTATGCTATTTGGTTTCACTTTATCTTAACATGTTCACTTGTATTGGTTTACTGTCTTTCTCTCACATGTTGATAAAGCCCTTAGGATCTGTACTCGACTACTGGGACTATGATGAGATCATACTAGTGGGGCCATGGTAGTCGATGAGTACATCCTATAACTGTTCCTAGTCGAGGGTATATCGAGACAGGGCGTATACGCATCTTGACCCATATGATGGGCGATAGATGATCCCATATCCATCGGTGTTTGACATCAGAGATGGTGTACGGGTGTTCAGTAGAGACTGGGTACACTGGATGGACTCGTCGAGAACTCCTAGATGGTGATATACCACACGTCAGATGGCAGTTCTCCGGTGACACTGGTACAGGGTAGTCTGTAGACCCGAGATCGTCATAGAGTCTTGTGTGATTCCTACTGTGCTTTGATTTCCACCTTACCACGTCCAAGAGGGCGTGCAAAACGGTGGCTTTTGGGTACAGTCCCGAATCACATGGAGGCAATGAGCGATAGGAGGGGATTCGTCTCTCCCGGTATAGGGAGTTGATGTTGTGCTGTGTTCGATTGGCTGTAACTAGAAGTCCCTGGCCAGGGCTGATATAGAGATTTACTGCTAAGTGTTACCAGTAGTTTCTCAACCCATTATAAGCCACACATCGACACAAATTATCGGTTACTGGGGTCTGACCTATACCACCCCTAGACTTGATATGCGACATATCAGACGAACAGACCGGACTGTACGGGAGTGTTACTGATTGGATTCACAGGAGAACGTACAAGCTAGCTTGTTGATCTTCTAATCGCTCAATACCTGGGTAGTTGTTACGTTTAACTGACCGCTTGCAGCTTGTGGGTGTTTGATATGATCATCGCCTGCTACAGGCGTATTGACGATTCTTTAGAGTCCTACACAGAGGTTTCTTGACTCAGGCAAAACGGAGTAGAGGCACATATGTGATATGTGCAGGACCGAGGATAATGCGATATGAGATACCGTATTATATTCTCGCGATATTTAGATATGAACCAGGTCATCAGATCAAGTGTTGATTCGATGAATCGGTACATGATATATTAGTCGGTTATATTCGATATAACCGGATTGTCGGATCAAGTGTTGATTCGATGATTTAATGTATAATAATATATATGATATATTGTATTACATTATCAAATATTGGCTCGCTTTATTATTTCATTTTCTCACCGGATAATACATTGATATATATGCGATATATGTTAATTGTATTATTTTCTTTTGTTGCAAATATATAATATATATGTGATATATATTATTGTGACATGATATGATTAATAATGGAACATGTTTAGTGGAGATTAAGCAAGGTTAGGGTTTGATTAGGGTTAGCTCCTTCTTGCACCATCTAGAAGCCTTCCTTTTGTCAAGTGTAAGATATTATGATTGATATTATCTTATGACTCATTCTTTAACCTAACCAAACCCTAGCCCTAGTTTATTCTCTACAAAGGTTAACCTTGTCATCCTTGACCATGGTTCCATGATCAATCATGTATTCTTTTCTATTATTCATCACAAAAGGATTAACTCTTTTTTCCATCATCTTCTTCTCTCTTGAGTTTTGAGAAAGCTCACTAGTTATTTATTTTGTGATGATTTCTTGTGAGAAATTGATATAAAAAGTTAGCATAAATACTACTCCATCATCCTCATCTAATCTAGCCCATTAGATTAGGGTGTTCACCTCATTAGAGTGAGAGAGCTTGAGTTATAGCAACTTCGACGTAGATCATCGGAGAAACGGAACACTACAAGCTAGCATGGATCGTTCGAGTCGTGGAACCTCTCTAGAGTCCGGGAGATCGTGGATCGCGGCGAAGGGACTTCTACTCGGAGCTTATGAAGCGAAGGAGCAGACTACAAAGGTTATAATCCCTCACATTTAGTGGTAAAGATGTTTACTTTCACGTTAAACCCTAATAATCTAGCAAAGATCCCGGCTTTGGGTTGTTCGGCACGTCTAAATTTTTATTCGGGCATGTTTGATGCCTTATGAACCTTTACAAGAGTGCCTAGGAACCCTACACGTCCATCGCCCATCATATGGGTCAAGAAACGTATACGCTAGTCTACTCTGGAATATCGATGCTCCGACTTGATACACCCATGATTAGGAACTATTAAAGGATGAACTTATAGACTACCCTGGCCCAACTAGTATGATCTCCATCATAGTCCTAGTAGTCAAGTACACATCCTAAGGGCTTTATCAACATGTGAGAGCAAGACAGTATCATAATACAAGTCTACATGTTAAGACAAAGCGCAACCAAATAGCATACTATCATGTCGAGCAAGAAATTCCTCTTTATATATGTCCAAGCATCTACTATAATATAATCATATGTACAATAATAGCCTCTAAGGAATACATATAACTAACAATCTCCCATTTGCACTAAGGCCAGTTGTTGTAGTATCTCAAACCCAACATCTCGAAGAGTCTCTCAAATTGTATCTAGGGTATGGCCTTCGTTAGTGGATCCGTCGTGTTATTCTTCATGTCAACTCTCCTGACCTAGATCTCCCGGCGATCAACTATCTCCCGGATCAGGTGATACCGCCTCAGAATATGCCTGGATCGCTGATGGGACCTGGGTTTCTTGGCCAAAACCACAACTCCATTGTTATCACAATACAAATGTATTGGATGCTCGATGGATGGAACCACTCCAAGTTCTGTTATGAACTTCTTCATCCAAACAGTCTCTTTGGCAGCATCGTTGGCAGCGATGTATTCAGCCTCCATCGTCGAGTCTGCCATGGTTTGTTTCTTGGAACTCTTCCAACAAACCGCCCCTCTATTGAGGATAAAGAAAAATCCCGAGACTGACTTAGAGTCGTCCTTATCACTCTGAAAGCTCGAATCGGTAAAGGACTCCACTTGGAGTTCACCGTTACCATACACCAAGAACATCTCTTTAGTCCTTCTCAAGTACTTGAGAATGTTCTTCACAGCTGTCCAGTGATTCTCTCATGGATCTTCTTGATACCTACTCACTACACTTAGTGAGTATGCTACATCGGGTCTGGTACATAACATTGCGTACATGATAGAGTCTACTGCTGAAACATAGGGTATCCCTTGCATACAAGCTCTCTCCAAATCAGTCTTGGGAGACATCTCTTTGGAGAAAGTGATTCCTGAGATCGTGGGTAAATTCCCATACTTGGAATCTTTCATACTAAACCTCTTTAGTATGGTGCCAATGTATCTGGATTGGGACAATCCCAACATCCGTTTAGATCTATCTCTATAGATCTTAATCCCCAAGATGTAGGAGGCATCACCTAAATCTTTCATTGAGAATCTTTGTGATAAGAAGAGCTTGACCGAGTGCAGCATAGGAACATCATTTCCTATCAAGTGTATGTCATCCACGTACAGTACGAGGAAGATGACCTTACTCTCTGCCACCTTTTTGTATATGTAAGGTTCATCTACGTTTTTGATGAAGTCAAACACTTTGACTACTACATCAAAACAGATGTTCCAACTCCGCGATGCCTGCTTCAACCTGTAAATTGATTTAAGCAGCTTGCACACCTTTCCGCTACTCCCACTATCCACGAAGCCCTCTGGCTGAGTCATGTACATGCTCTCTTCTAAATCACCATTTAGAAAGGCGGTCTTAACATCCATCTACCAGATTTCATAGTCATGGTATGCAGCGATGGCAAGTAGGATCCGGGTGGACTTAAGCATAGCCACTGGAGAAAAGGTTTCATTATAATCCACACCTGGTCGTTGACGAAAACCTTTTGCAACAAGTCTAGCTTTGAAAGCCTCAACTTTTCCATCTACACCAAGTTTCTTCTTAAAGATCCATTTGCTCCTAATAGGTTTTAGCCCTTCAGGAGAAACTTCCAAAGTCCATACTTTGTTGGTGTACATGGATTCTATCTCAGATCACATTGCATCCAGCCATTTCATAGAGTCCCCACTCGTGATGGCCTACTCGAAGCTAGTTGGGTCATCATCTTCCATGATGCAATCGTCGCTCCCAACATCAATGATAAAATCGTAGTATCTCTCAGGTGGATGAGGAACCCTACTAGATCGGCGGAGAGGCTGAGGTTCGTTGGGAACTATCGAATCCTTTGGTTCCACTAAATCTTCAGTTGTAGTCTATGTAGCTGGAATTTCTTCTAGTTCAACCTCTTTACCACTAATTTCTTTTACAAGAAATTCCTTTTGTAAAAAGGTGGCATGTTGAGCAACAAACACCTTTTGTTCCTTACTGTGGTAGAATAGATACCCATTTGAATGTTTAGGATATCCAATAAACTTATAAAGAACTGATCATGCCTCGAGTTTGTCCGAATTTTGCCTTTTGACATAGGCCGGACTGTTAGTTATGTATATGCCCTAGAAGCCATTGTTGTACATATGATGTATATTATAATGGATGCTAGGATATATATAGAGAGGACTTTCTTGCTCGTCATGATAGTATGCTATTTGGTTTCACTTTATCTTAACATGATGACTTATATTAGTTTACTGTCTTACTCTCACATGTTGATAAAGCCCTTAGGATATGTACTCGACTACTGAGATTATAATGAGATCATACTAATGGGGCCACGGTAGTCGATGAGTACATCTTATAACTGTTCCTAGTCGAGAGTGTGTCGAAACAGGGCATCGATACACAGAAGTAGACTAGCGTATACGCATCTTGACCCATATGATGGGCGATGGATGATCCCATATCCATCAGTGTTTGACATCAAAGATGGTGTACGGGTGCTCAGTGGAGACTGGGTACACTGGACGGACTCGCCGAGAACTCCCAGATGGTATTATACCTCACGTAAGATGGCAGTTCTCCGGTGACACTGGTACAGGGTAGTCTATAGACCCGAGATCGTCATAGAGTCTTGTGTGATTCCCACTGTGCTTTAATTTCCACCTTACCATGTCCAAGAGGGCATGCAAAACGGTGGCTTTTGGGTACAGTCCCGAATCACATGGAGGCAATGAGCGATAGGAGGGGATTCGTCTCTCCCGGTATAGAGAGTTGATGTTGTGCTGTGTTCGATTGGCTATAACTGGAAGTCCCTGGCCAGGGCTGATATAGAAATTTACTGCTAAGTGTTACCAGTAGTTTCTCGACCCGTTATGACCCTCACATCGACACGACTTATCGGTTACTGGGGTCTGACGTATACCACCTCTAGACAAGATATACGACATATCAGACGAAAAGACCGGACTGTACGGGAGTGTTACTGTTTGGATTCATAGGAGAATGTACAGGCTTGCTTGTTGATCTTCTGATCGCTCAATACCTGGGTGGCTGTTACGTTTAGCTGACCGCTTGCAGCTTGTGGGTGTTTGATATGATCATCACCTGCTACCGGCGTATTGACGATTCTTTAGAGTCCTATACAGAGGTTTCTTGACTCAGGAAAAACGGAGTAGGAGCACATATGTGATATGTGTAGGACTGAGGATAATACGATATGGGATACCGTATTATATTCTCGTGATATTTTGATATGAGCCGGGTCATCGGATCAAGTGTTGATTCAATGAATCGGTACATGATATATTAGTCGGTTATATGCGATATAGCCGGATTGTCGGATCAAGTCTTGATTCGATGATATAATGTATAATTATATATGTGATGTATTACATTACATTATCTAATATTGGCTCGTTTTATTATTTCATTTTCTCACCGGGTAATACATTGATATATATGCGATATATGTTAATTGTATTATTTTCTTTTGTTACAAATATAAATTATATATGTGATATATAATATTGTAACATGATATGATTACTAATGCAACATCTTTAGTGGAGATTTAATAAGGTTAGGGTTTGATTTGGGTTAGTTCTTTCGTGAACCTTCTAGAAGGTTTCCTTTTGTTTCTTGCAAAGATATTATGATAGATATTTTGTAAGATATTTTCCTTACCCAAACCACACCCTTAACCCTAGTTAAATCTCTATATGAGTTAGCCTTGTCATAGTTGACCATGGTTGCATTTGTAATCATATATCTTTTAATTATTCATCACAAAAGGTTTTTAATACATGATTCTCTTTCTTCCTTGAGCTTTGAGAAAGTTTTCTAGGTTTTGATTTTGTAATGATTAAGAGTGAGAATTTGATAATAAAAGAGAGCAAAAATACTACTTCATCATCCTCATCTAATCTAGCCAATTAGAATTGGGTGTTCACCTCATTAAAGAGAGAGAGCTTGAGTTATAGAAATTTCGAGGTAGATCATTGGAGAAAAGGAAGACTACAAGCTAGCATGGATCGTTCGAGTTGTGGAGCCTCTCTTGAGTCCGGGAGATCATGGATCGCGGCGAAGGGACTTCTACATGGAGCTTTTGAAGCGAAGGAGCGGACTACAAAGGTTGTAATCACTCACTCTTAGTTGTAAAGATATTTACTTGCATGTTAAACCCTAATAATCTAGCAAAGATCCCGGCTTAGGTTGTTTCGGCACGTCTAAATGTTAAATCGGACATGGTTGATGCCTTATAGACCCTTGTATGACTGCCTAGGAACCCAACAGTGGTATCAGAGCCAAGCTAGAGCATTAGGCGACGTGTATACGAAGTGAAAACTCCGATCGAACCCCGAAACATCGAAAAAGACCCCCTCTCTGGAAATTTTGTGAAAATGTGATTTTTTCTGCATTAAAAATACTTTAAAAAATCAGCAGGGAATTCTAAGAGTTACTGTGCAAAACGACACCAAAATTCCACTAAAGCGCTGCGGAACCGCGGCCGTACCATGCCTTCTGCGGCGGTTCCGCGGCAGTACAGTAGAATTAGGGTTAGCTTTTTAGTACAATACATCTGTAGGTATTTGTAGCTGCTTCTGGGTATTTTTAATCTGACTCAAGTGTTGAGTGTTCTGGGGATTATTTTGAATTCATTGATTCGGTCGGAAAATTTAATTTCGTTCTGTTTTCCGGATAATTTAGAAACTGTTAAAATGTTCGAACGGATATCATTAACTCACTTTTTCCCGGCACGAAAAACTTTCAAGTGTTGAATTTTTCTTGAGTTTAAGTCTTTCGGAAAAACGTGCATGTAACGCGGTGGACCCTCTAGAAGAACACAAACCTTAACTCGAATATATGACCGTCTGAACCGCCTTTAAACCTTAGGGTTTGGGGCAGTACGGCGTTGCCACATATGAGGCGTTGGCTTGACCCTTCTACGGCTGGACCATTGCTACTGTGACGTATTCTGGGACTTTTTGAACTCCGCTCAAGTGTTGAGCGATATAGGAAATCTTGGGTATTTGATTATTCGATCGGAAAGTTTAATATTGTCTATTTTTCTGGAATGTGATACAATATGTGGAATTCATATAGTTAGACATGAAATGCGAAGTATGTGATATTTCGGATTTACGATGTCTAAAGAGATTGTGGATTCCAAATGTTGTAGTTTTATACTTTCTTTTCTGTGACCGTAAGTATAGTATGTAGTTGTATTACCGGTTTTCATTGCTATACATCAACGACGATCGGTGTATGCATACTTACTTACGTTGATGATATGAGATATTATGTGTTGCTGTGATATGTTATATTGGATCGTCGTGTTCTGAATAGCCGAGGTTCTTCTGTGAGATGAGGGTTTTTATTTTCATTCATGTAAAATTCATTTGTATGTAATATTCTTTTATTGGGGCACTTCCGGGATGAGATTGATGTCACCAGTGTATATTATTCACTTTTCCGCATTAGGTAGACCCAAGGAGGGGAGCACAAGTAGCCGGGTTCTAGGGTCCAGTGGGAGGCCATCTTGAGGAGTCGAGACCGGGTCTCCTAACCTTAGAATTGGCAGTGTTACTTGCCGCTCTCGTAGGGGTCTAGGGATGTGGGTTTGGCTATTCATCCCGACCGTGGAACCGTGTTTTATAACGGCTCGTATTAAAAACACGGACATTCTAGTATATCCAATATTTCATATATGTTCCTCTGCTGCAATGTTCTGTGATGAGATCATATTACTGCCTGAGACGAATGCTTGTACTATATATGCTGATATATAAATATTACTGCTTTCGTTTCTCTTGTGATGCTTAGGAAGCATAAATTGATGGGATTTTTATTAATGAGATTAATAAAAGAAAAAAACCTAAAAGATGTTGTAGAATCAAAACTTTATAAAAAGGTAGCTACAGTTCTTGCTTTGCACTGCGGTATATATGATATACCCTGCACATTATTCGATAAGGAAAGAGCCGAGATCCCTTCACCGGGAGTGACCTCTTTAGCAAAACTGGCAGATGCTATAAACTCGCGGTTTAGTTTTTGACAGCTTATATAGTTCTTGCTTTGCACAGCGGTATATATGATATACCATGTACCTTATTCGATGGGGAAAGAGCCGAGATCCCTTCACCGGGAGTGACCTCTTTAGCGAAACTAGAAAAGCCTCAAAACCACTCCTTTTCAAAATCACTTGTTTCTACAACAATATCAAGTTCATTACGCTCATGGTTTTCTGAAAAATCTGTGTAGCCCTCCGTCATTTCAGATAGAGACTAGTTAGTATTCGTGTTATGTTTGTTGACTTAGTCAAGGCATAGTGTACGGTAGCTAAATAGTATTTATCTGCTGCAGCATGAGATGCGATTGGATTAGGGTAGTCGTACGGCCTTGTTGACTTAGTCAAGGGTTGTACGGGTGGGTTTAATTCAATCGGGAAATGTACGGGTTGAACTTGACTTGCGATTTATGGTTTGTTGACTTAGTCAAGGTCATAGATTGCTAGGGGCAAAAATATTATCTGGAATTTCAAGTGTTGAAATTTGCAATGAGATTGCATACCTTCTATGAGATAGATGGATCCTGATACCCACTACGAGTAAGAGTTACTCCTGGGAGAGTTTTACACAGGACAATTAGCCGATCAAGTAGGTGTCTAGAAAGGTGTTAACGGGGTTATGCCTCTGGGAAGACAAGGTTTATTTTAATTAGGTTCGTGCGAAAGCACGGGGAACCTTCTTCAAGTACCAACACTGATCTGGCTGAAAGATTGACGAAATTGTAGGGTGTGATTAATCCCGGCTAATCTTACCTTTTAAGGTTTGAAGGAAGATTTGATAAAAACAGTGGGAGACATCATGATTAGATAACATAATAACCAATCTAATCTTGCAAGAGCATACGCTAAAGTGTTTCCTTCTCTCACTCTCCAGGTAGCGACCATATCAGGACTTAATCAAGATAATAATATAGATGTATTGACTGAACCCGCTTATTACTGAGCAGGGGATCGTTGGTCCCGTTCTTTCTTATAAGAGTTATAAGACTGAGCAGGAAACAGGAGCAAATCTGGATTCTCACGCCGCCCAAACAAAGAATAAGCATGCTGATGCATCTTCTTCGGATGTGTTAGTTATTGAGAACTGTTTCTCAGTTCACCCTACGTCCTGGGTATTAGATACCGGATCGGGATCCCACATTTGTAAATTGTTACGTGGGTTACGTAAAGGTAGAGAACTGGGAAAGGGTGATCATTCCGTACAAGTAGGGAATGGTGCAAGTATTGCAGCCAAAGCAGTTGGCGAATATCATCTTGTTTTACCAAGTAGTAATACACTGATTCTAAACGAGTGCTATTATATACCGAATATGATGTGCAACATTATATCAGTTCCTTATTAAGTAAAGAAGGATATAATTTTATAGTACAGGATAATGTTATGAACATATTCCTGAATCAAAAGTTGATTGGATCAAGCTCGTTACATAATGGCATATACATTCTCAATCAAAATACAGTCCTTAATATACAAAACACACACAAGAGGAAAAGTTCAGAAATGAACGAATCCTTCTTATGGCATTGTAGACTTGGTCATATTAATGCGACACGGCTAGCTAAGTTACATAAGGATGGATATTTGAATACGTTCAAATTATCATCTTATGATACTTGTCATTCATGTCTCAATGGTAAAATGACCAAAACTCCGTTTAGTGGACACGGAGCAAGAGTTGAGGAACTCTTAGGGCTGATACATAGTGATGTATGTGAACCCATGTCTACACATGCCGGGAACGGTTCTTCCTGTTGGATATATGTATGCCCTAGAGGCCATTATATGATAGTGGATGTATTTGTACATATATATATATAAATATATATTCAGTATACATTCTTGCTCGACATGATAGTATGCTATCTGGTTCTTCTTTATCTGACATGTTGATTTGATCATGCTTTTATTCATTCATACATGCTGATAAAGCCCTGAAGATATCGGCTTGACTACTCTGATTATGATGGAGTCATACTAGTGGGATATCTGTAGTCTATAAGCATATCCTGGAAAGTCCCTAGTCGTAGGTGTATCGAGACGGGGCATTGATATACCAGAGTAGACTAGCGTATATGATACTAGACCCATACGATGGGCGATGAATGTCCCCACATTCATCGATGTTTGACATCAAGATCATATACGGGTGCTCAGTGGTGACTGGGTACACTGGACGGACTCACCGAGAACTCCTATATGGAATTATATCTATCGTCGGATAGCAGTTCTCAGGTGACACTGGTACAGGTTAGTCTGTAGACCCGAGATCGTCATAGAGTCTTGTGGGTTCTCCCACTGTACTTTGATTTCCACCCTACCACGGCTCTACTGAGTCGTGCAAACAGGTGGCCGTTGGGTACAGTCCCGAGACACACGAAGGCAATGAGCAATAGGAGGGGTTTCGTCTCTCCCGGTATTGGGAGTTGATGCTGTGCTGTGCCCGACTGGTTATATCAGTAAGTCCCTGGCCAGGGCTGCTGAGATTTGCTGATAAGCGTTATCAGTAGTTTCTCGATCTGTTATAGACCATTCACCGGCACGACTTATTAAGTTATTGGGGTCGACGTGACCATCCCTAGGCTCGATATGCAGCATATCTGACAAAGAGACCGGACTGTACGGTAGTGTTGCCGGTTGGCTCGACGGGAGTTGTAGCAGGTTCGCTTGTTTTCTTCTAATCGCTCAGTACCCGGGTGGCCGTTACGTTTAACTGACCGCTTACGGCTTGGGGGTGCTTGATATGATCATCACCCTCTACCGGCGTATTGACGATTCTTAGAGTCTCACAAAGGAGTTACCTAGTCCAGGAAAAACGTTGTGGTGCGCGTATGCGATATGCGCATGGACCCGATTAAAATGCGCGTATAGGATACCGAACATTGATCGGGCGGCTTGCTTTTGGTGGGGTCATATGAGATATGGACGGATTGATAAATCAAGTGTTGATTTATCATTTAACCATTAGTTTTCTCACTTAAAACCTTTCTTGTATATGATGGATGTATGCAAGCATGTATGTGTTTCTTTCTTTCCTTACTAGTTTCATGCACATATGGATGTGCATACATACATACATACATACACCCATCTATCATGGTTGATTACACATGGAAATGGTGGCAATATAAGACTCACACCATGGATAAATCTATGGATTATTATTTGATTTTAGGTTTAAAACAAAATAGAAAAGGAAAGGATAATTCTTCACTTGCTTCTACACTCTTCTTTAACCTAACCATTCTCACCTACCCTTAACCTTGGATTAACCTTTCCTTACATGTTTTAAACCCTAATTAAATAACAACAAAAAGATTTAACCATGGTTTGTAGTGAGAAGAAATAAAATATATATAGATATATTTCATTTCTTTTCAAAGGGTCATCATTTACTCTTGTTAAAAAGAAAGTCTCCATCTTCTTCCTCCTTAACCATTTGCTCTCTAGTTTCTTCTAGTGAGTAACATACACATAAAGAAAGGTTTTTGAAGTGAGAATCTTAACCACAACATCATTCTACACAAGTTTAGCCAACTTGTTTAGAGTGTTCTCTTCGATTCTCATCTTGATAATCGAAGTTGCGAGCTTGGACGAGGAACTCCGGGTGGATCGTCGTGGACGCAAGAAGACTTCAAGAGGACCTCCTTCCAACACCCAAGAGACCAAAGAGTCCAGCGAAAGGGAGCTACAAAGGTTGTAGTCTCGAAACCCTAGTTTTATTGGCTTTAAGTTACGAAACCCTAATTTTCTAGGATCGATTCCTTTGTATGCTTGTTTAGCACCATAAAAATCTAAACTTTGAGACATGTGATGCTTCAAAACTCTACATAGGGTGATAGGCAAACCTTTCATTGGTATCATAGCCGACCTAGAACATTAGGCGATGCTTTTACGAAGTAAAAATCCCGATCGGACAAAAATACGACATTTCGAAGCCTTCTCTGGACAATTTTTGAAATCTGACATTTTTCAGAATTAAAAATACTTAAAAAATACAGCAGGAAATTCTAAGAATAACAATGAAATTCGATGACCTGAACAGTGTAAACTGCCACGGAACCGCCGCATTTCCTGGCTTAGGCCGCGGTTCTGCGGCCGTACAGAGGTATCATTGCATGAAATTTCTACTGTAATTCTTAGAACTGCTTGTACAGTGTTTTAGGTATGTTTAATCAGAAAATTGCACTGTATTTTCTGGAGATGGTTTTGGACACGTAGATTCGATCGGAATTTTCATTTCGTTTCTTTTCCGGGTAAATTAGAAAGTATTGAAGTGTTTGAACGAGTATCATTTGCTAACTATTCACGGGGTTTAAATACTTTGGAGATACGTGCAAGTCTTTTTGTGGTGGTCCTTCTAGAAGACAACAAACCTTAACTCGATTATGTGACCGTCTTGAACTGCCCTTTGAACCTTAGGGTTTGGGGCAGTACGGCGTGTCACATGTGAGGCGTTGGCTTAACCCTTCTACGGCTGGACCGCTACTACTGTGTCACACTCCGGATTTTTTGAACCCCGCTCAAGTGTTGAGCTTTAGTGAATCTTGGGTACTTGATCGTTCGTTCGAAAACTTTAATACTGTCTGTTTATCTGGAATGTGATACAATATGTGGAATTCATATAGTTTAGGCATGAAATACGAAATATGTGATATTTCGCATTTATGATGTCTAAAGAGAATGTGGATTCCAAATATTGTAGTTTTACACTTTCTTTTCTGTGACCGTAAGTGTAGTATGTTCGATATCGCCGGTTTCGTTGCTACACATCAACGACAATTGGGGTATGCATACTTACTTACGTTGATGATATGAGATATTATGTGTTGCTGAGATATGATGTGCAGGATTGTCGCGATTGAATAGCCGGGGGTTTTTATGTGAGATGAGAGTTTTATATTTTCATTCATGTAAATTCAAACATAATGTAATATTCTTTTATTTGGGGCACTTCCGGGTTGAGGTTGTGTCACCAGTGTTGTATATTATTTACTTTTCCGCATTAGGATGGACCCAAGGAGGGGAGCACAGGTGACCGGGTTCTGGGGTTCAGTGGGAGGCCATCTCGAGGAATCGAGACCGGGTCTCCTAAACTCCGGAATTGGTAGGGTCACTTGCCGCTCTCGTAGGGGTCCAGGGTGTGGGCTTGGCTATTCATCGCGACTGTGGAATCCGTATTTTCTATTCTGGCTAAATACTAAATACGGACGTCCTAGTATTTCCCACTTTATATCTATGTTTCTGCTGCCTGTGTTCTGTGATATCTGAGACGAATGACATATTATATATATGATATATAGTAGACGTTGCTTATGTTTTACACCCGCGCTAGTCCCGTCCCGGTATGCCGTTAGTTAAGTAACCTAACGGTGCATAACGGAACATTGCGGCGAATGCGGATGGCATAAGCGTACGTGTTATTTTCGTTTCTTTTCTGTGATTGGCTTAAGGACTTAAATGATGGGATTACATTAATGTGATTAATGTAAAGAAAATAAACCTAAAAAGATGTTGTAGAATCGGATTTGAAAACCACTCGGCTATTTATGAAAAAGCTATATTTCAAAACTGCGGAGCTTAAGCCACTCCTTTTGAAAACCGTTTGATTCTACAACGATATCAAGTTCAAAGCGTTAAAGATTTTCTTAAAAATCATCCGCAACCCTCCGTCAATTTAGGAAGTAGAGTACTTAGTATTCGTGCTACATTTGTTGACCTTAGCCAAGGCGTAGTGTACGGTAGCTAAGTGATGTCTTCCTACAAATGCATATGATGCAGATTAATTAGGACGGGCATATGACTTTGTTGACCTTAGCCAAGGGTCATGTGAACGGGTCTAATTAATCAAGAAATGACGGGCTGAGCTTGACTAGTACTCATGATTTGTTGACCTTAGCCAAGGTCACGAGTGCTAGGGGTAAAAACCACATCGGGAATTTCAATAGTTGAAATTTGCAATGAGATTGCATACCTTCCATGTGATGGTTGGATCCCGATCCCACTGTGGGCAATAGTTGCTCCTAGGAGAGTTTTACAGTTTACAATTAGCTAACTCATTAGGTGTCTAGAAAGGTGTTAACGGGGCTCCGCCTCTGGGAAAACGAGGTTTACTATAATTAGGTCCGTGCGAAAGCACGGGGAACCTCCCTCAAGTACCGACACTGGCCTGGCTGAACGGTTAGCGAAGTTGTAGACTTAATCCTGGCTAGTTTTTCTTTTTAAGGTTTGAAAGAAAAACTCGATAAAAGCAGTGGGAAACATCGATTAGACAAGATAATAACCAATCTGATCTATGCAAGAGCTTTCGCTGAGTGTATTCTTTTCTCTCTCTTAATGGCAGATACCCATGACTGGACTCAAGCTTCTACTAGATAAAAACAAACTAAATGGGACCAACTATAAAGACTGGCTGAGGAATCTGAAAATCGCCTTGACTTATGATAAAGTATCATATGTCCTCACGGCTTCAGCCCCGCCCGTCGCAGGTCCAAAATCCTCAGTTGCGGACATTGAAGTCCACAAGACATGAGACGCTGACTGTGCCACGGCAAAATGCCTCGCGCTTGCATCGATGGATAACATACATCAAAAGCAGCACGAGGATATGGACATTCACGGTATATTGCTCCATACAAAGGAGTTGTATGGAGAGCAGTCCCGCGTATTACGATACGAAGCATCAAAGAAATTGTTTCAGATGCGAATGGCCCCTGGCACACCAGTAAGAGACCATGTTCTTAAGATGATAGCTCTTATAGAAGAGCTTGAGGACCTTGGATGGACGATGGACAATGAACAATATATATATATTATTCTGCAGTCTCTCCCCTCCACCTTTGCTCAGTTCATAGTGAACTTCAACAGGCATGGCATGGAGAAGGAACTCCCTGAACTCCTTAATATGTTAAGGAGTGCAGAGAGCACTATGAAGTCAGCAAGAACTCTCGTTATGACTGTTGGACAATCTTCTTCTTCTCGCCCGAAAGCTAAGGCCAAGGGAAAGAAAAAGAAGAAGCCCACCAATCCTAAAGGTGGAGTTAAAAAGGTGAAGGGAAAGGAAAAGTCCAAGGCTGGAGACTCGGGGAAGGGCGAATGTTTTCATTGCCACAAGACAGGACATTAGAAGCGCAACTGCACGGAGTACTTAAGTCTCAAGAAGAAGCATGGTGATGCTTCTGCTTCAGGTGCGTTTGTGACAGAAAACTGTTTTTCAATAAACTCTGCTTCCTGGGTATTGGATACCGGTTCAGGTTCTCACATTTGCAATTCTATGCAAGGGTTGAGAAATAGCAAGGTTTTGAAGACAGGTGACCATACTCTCCGCGTTGGAAATGGTTCCAATGTACATACAGTCGCAGTGGGAGAGTATCACTTGGGGTTGCCATCTGGATGTATTTTTGTTTTGAATCCATGTTATTTTGTACCAAGTATGCTATGTAATATAATATCCGTTTCTTTGTTGGACAATGAAGGATATAATTTTGTATTGCAGAACAATGTTATGAACATTCACCTGAATCAAATGTTGGTTGGGTATGGTACGCTTAATAACGGAATATATGTCCTAAATCAACACACAGTTTTCAGTATACAACACACTAATAAAAGAAAACTTTCAGAATTAAATGAAGCTTTTCTTTGGCACTGTAGACTTGGTCATATTAACGAAACAAGACTAAACAAGTTACACAAAGATGGATATTTAAACTCTTTTGAATATAAATCTTATGCGACTTGTTAGTCTTGTATCAAGGGTGAAATGACCAAAACTCCGTTTACCGGACACAGAGAAAGAGCTACTCAGCTCCTAGGCCTCATACATAGTGATGTATGTGCGCCAATGTCTACACAGGCTAGAGGCGGTTTTTCATACTTCATTACATTCACTGACGATTTCTCAAGATTCGGTCATGTATTTTCATTAAAGCACAAATCCGAAGCTTTCGAGAAATTCATTGAATATAAATAAGAAGTAGAAAAACAAACCGGCTTAAGTATCAAGATGCTTCGATCAGATCGAGGTGGTGAGTATCTCAGTACAGAATTTGCAAACTTCCTAAAAGAGAATGGGATTCTCTCTCAGCTCACTCCTCCTTACACACTACAGTACAACGGTGTGTCAGAACGACGGAATAGGACCCTATTAGATATGGTCCGGTCCATGATGAGTGACGCTGAGTTACTAGTCTCGTTTTGGGGACATGCATTGGAGACTGCAGCGTTTTTGCTAAACAGGGTTTCAACCAAAACCGTGTCTACCACGCCATATGAGATATGGCATGGGAAGAGACCATCTCTTAAGAGAATTAAGATTTGGGGTTGCCCGGCCTATGTTAAAAAGCAGAATCCGGACAAACACGAGACACGGTCAGTCATGAGTAACTTTGTGGGATATCCAAAGAATTCTTATGGATATCTGTTCTACCACAAAGAGGAACAAAAAGTGTTTGTTTCTCAACATGCCACATTCTTGGAAAAAGAGTTTTTCACAGATAAAGATGATGGCAAGGTGGTAGATCTAGAAGAGGTTCTAGAGACACAAACTACAAATGACGATTTGGTTGAACCAGCTGTTGCAACAGAAACTGAAGAACCTCGGCCACTCCGTAGGTCTGGTAGGACTTCTCACCCACCGGAGAGGTACTACAGTTTCCTCATTGATGGTGACGGAGAAGACTGCATCATGGATGATGATGATCCTACCAGTTTTCAGCAAGCTATCACGAGTAGAGACTCTGTGAAGTGGCTGGATGCCATGAGATCCGAAATGGAGTCTATGTACACCAACAAAGTATGGACTTTGGACGTTGTACCCCCTGGGGTAAAACCTGTGGGCTGCAAATGGATCTTTAAAAGAAAGATTGGTGTAGATGGGCAGGTGGAGACCTATAAGGCAAGACTTATGGCGAAGGGTTTTCGTCAAAGACCAGGTTTGGACTATGACGAGACTTTTTCTCCCGTAGCCATGCTTAAATCTGTTCGGATCCTACTTGCTATTGCTGCTCACTACGACTATGAAATCTGGCAGATAGACGTTAAAACCGCATTTCTAAATGGAAATTTAGAAGAATGCGTTTATATGGATCAGCCATAGGGCTTCATTGACAGTGGGAGCAGCGGGAAAGCATGTAAATTGCTTAAATCCATATATGGGTTAAAGCAGGCATCACGGAGTTGGAACATCTGTTTCGATGATGTCATCAAAGAGTTTGATTTCATCAAAAATCCAGATGAACCTTGTGTTTATAAGAAGGTTGTAGGGAGAGCTGTCACATTCCTCGTATTGTACGTGGACGATATTCTTCTGATAGGAAATGATATTCCTATGCTACAGTCGGTCAAATATTTCTTATCACTAAGGTTCTCCATGAAGGACCTGGGTGATGCCACATACATTCTGGGCATAAGGATCTATAGGGATAGATCCAAATGGTTATTGGGATTGTCCCAAACCAGGTACATTGACACCATCCTAAAAAGGTTTAATATGGAAGACTCAAAGCGGGGTGCCTTACCCGCTTGCCATAGGGTCACTCTCTCCAAGGATTCTTGTCCAAAGACCGATGAAGAGAGAGCTCACATGAGTGTTATACCCTATGCTTCGGCAGTAGGATCTATAATGTATGCGACGTTATGTACACGCCCAGATGTAGCTTATGCACTTAGTGTTGTAAGCAGGTATCAATCCAACCCAGGGGAGAATCACTGGACAGCTGTGAAGAACATTCTTAAGTACTTGCGAAGGACTAAAGAATTGTTCTTGGTGTATGGTAATGGAGATCTCCAAATGGAGGCCTTTACCGATTCGAGCTTCCAGAGCGATAAGGACGACAGCAAATCTATCTCTGGGTTTGTATTTACCCTCAATGGAGGGGCGGTGAGTTGGAAGAGTTCCAAACAAGATACCGTTGCAGACTCTACGATGGAAGCTGAGTATATTGCTGCAAATGATGCCGCCAAGGAAGCCGTCAGGATGAATAAGTTCGTCTCGGAGCTAGGAGTAGTTCCAACCATTATTGATCCAATACCTTTGTATTGTGATAATAATGGGGCTATGGCGTTAGCCAAGGAGCCCAGATCCCATCAGCGGTCCAGACACATCCTGAGGCATTTTCATTTGATCCGGAAGATTGTAGATCGCCGCGAGATCGAGATTAGGAGAGTAGACACAAAGAATAACGCCGCGGATCCATTCACCAAGGCCCTCCCTCAGCCGCAGCATGAGCGGCTTTTTGAGATGTTGGGTATGAGATACGACAATAACTGGCCTTAGTGCAAGTGGGAGATTGTTGGATATATGTATGCCCTAGAGGCCATTATATGATAGTGGATGTGTTTGTACATGTATATATATATATATATTCAGTATACATTCTTGCTCGACATGATAATATGCTATCTGGTTCTTCTTTATCTGACATGTTGATTTGATCATGCTTTTATTCATTCATACATGCTGATAAAGCCCTGAGGATATCGGCTTGACTGCTCTGATTATGAAGGAGATCATACTAGTGGGACATCTGTAGTCTATAAGCATATCCTGGAAAGTCCCTAGTCGTAGGTGTATCGAGACGGGGCATTGATATACCAGAGTAGACTAGCGTATATGATACTAGACCCATACGATGGGCGATGAATGTTCCCACATTCATCGATGTTTGACATCAAGATCATATACGGGTGCTCAGTGGTGACTGGGTACACTGGACGGACTCACCGAGAACTCCTATATGGAATTATATCTATCGTCGGATAGCAGTTCTCAGGTGACACTGGTACAGGTTAGTCTGTAGACCCGAGATCGTCATAGAGTCCTGTGGGTTCTCCCACTGTACTTTGATTGCCACCCTACCACGGCTCTACTGAGTCGTGCAAACAGGTGGCCGTTGGGTACAGTCCCGAGACACACGAAGGCAATGAGCGATAGGAGGGGTTTCGTCTCTCCCGGTATTGGGAGTTGATGCTGTGCTGTGCCCGACTGGTTATATCAGTAAGTCCCTGGCCAGGGCTGCTGAGATTTGCTGATAAGCGTTATCAGTAGTTTCTCGATCTGTTATAGACCATTCACCGGCACGACTTATTGAGTTATTGGGGTCGACGTGACCATCCCAAGGCTCGATATGCAGCATATCTGACGAAGAGACCGGACTGTACGGTAGTGTTGCCGGTTGGCTCGACGGGATTTGTAGCAGGTTCGCTTGTTTTCTTCTAATCGCTCAGTACCCGGGTGGCCGGTACGTTTAGCTGACCGCTTGCGGCTTGGGGGTTCTTGATATGATCATCACCCTCTGCCGGCGTATTGACGAGTCTTAGAGTCCCTCAAAGGAGTTACCTAGTCCAAGCAAAACGTTGTGGTGCGCGTATGCGATATGCGCATGGACCCGATTAAAATGCGCGTATAGCATACCGAACATTGATCGGGCGGCTGGCTTTTGGTGAGGTCATATGTGATATGGCCGGATTGATTAATCAAGTGTTGATTTATCATTTAACCATTAGTTTTCTCACTTAAAACCTTTCTTGTATATGATGGATGTATGCATGCATGTATGTGTTTCTTTCTTTCCTTACTAGTTTCATGCACATATGGATGTGCATACATACATACATACATACACCCATCTATCATGGTTGATTACACATGGAAATGGTGGCAATATAAGACTCACACCATGGATAAATCTATGGATTATTATTTGATTTTAGGTTTAAAACAAAATAGAAAAGAAAAGGATAATTCTTCACTTGCTTCTACACTCTTCTTTAACCTAACCATTCTCACCTACCCTTAACCTTGGATTAACCTTTCCTTACATGTTTTAAACCCTAATTAAATAACAACAAAAAGATTTAACCATAGTTTGTAGTGAGAAGAAATAAAATATATATAGATATATTTCATTTCTTTTCAAGGGGTCATCATTTACTCTTTTTAAAAAGAAAGTCTCCATCTTCTTCCTCCTTAACCATTTGCTCTCTAGTTTTTTCTAGTGAGTAAAATACACATAAAGAAAGGTTTTTGAAGTGAGAATCTTAACCACAACATCATTCTACACAAGTTTAGCCAACTTGTTTAGAGTGTTCTCTTCGATTCTCATCTTGATAATCGAAGTTGCGAGCTTGGACGAGGAACTCCGGGTGGATCGTCATAGACGCAAGAAGACTTCAAGAGGACCTTCTTCCAACACCCAAGAGACCAAAGAGTCCAGCGAAAGGGAGCTACAAAGGTTGTAGTCTCGAAACCCTAGTTTTATTGGCTTTAAGTTATGAAACCCTAATATTCTAGGATCGATTCCTTTGTATGCTTGTTTAGCACCATAAAAATCTAAACTTTGAGACATGTGATGCTTCAAAACTCAACATAGGGTGCTAGGCAAACCTTTCGCTTCCTACTTCATTACATTCACTGACGATCTCTCAAGATACGGACATGTGTTCCTGATGAAACACAAGTCTGAAGCTTTTGAGAAATTCAGAGAATATAAGCACGAAGTAGAGAACCAAACGGGCAAAAGTATTAAGATCCTTCGATCTGATCGAGGAGGAGAAAATTTGAGCAATGATTTTCTGGATTATCTAAAAGAGAATGGGATTCTCTCTCAGCTTACTCCTCTTTATACACCACAGCACAACGGTGTATCGGAGCGGAGGAATCGCACCCTATTAGATATGGTACGCTCTATGATGAGTGATGCTGAGTTACATATTTCCTTTTGGGGGTATGCGCTTGAGACTGCCATATACCTATTGAATCTAGTTCCATCTAAATCTGTACCTACCACACCATATGAGATATAGAGTAGGAAGAGACCATATATTAAACGAGTTAAGATATGGGGTTGTCCGGCCTATGTCAAAAGGCAAAATCCGGACAAACTCGAGGCACGATCAGTTCTTTGCAAGTTTGTGGGATATCCAAAGAACTCACAAGGGTATATCTTCTACCACACTGAGGAACAAAAGGTGTTTGTTGCTCAACATGCCACCTTTTTGAAAAAGGAATTTCTTGCAAAAGAAATTAGTGGCAAAGAGGTAGAGCTGGAAGAGGTTCCAGCACCACAAACCACAACTGATGATTTATTGGAACCAGAAGATTCAGTAGTACCAGACGAACCCAGCCTCTCCGCCGATCTAGTAGGGTTTCTCATCCACCTGAGAGATACTACGGTTTTCTCATTAATGGTGGGAGCGAGAATTGCATCATGGAAGATGATGACCCGACTAGTTTTGAGCAGGCCATCACGAGTGGTGACTCAGTGAAATGGCTGGATGCAATGCGATCTGAGATGGAATCCATGTACACCAACAAAGTATGGACTTTGGAAAATGCTCCTGAAGGGGTAAAACCCATTGGGAGCAAGTGAATCTTTAAAAAGAAAATTGGTGTAAATGGAAAAGTTGAGGCTTTCAAAGATAGACTTGTTGCAAAGGGTTTTCGTCAACGACCAGGTATGGACTATGACGAAACCTTTTCTCCAGTGGCTATGCTTAAGTCCATCCGGATCTTACTTGCCATTGCTGCATACCAAGACTACGAAATCTGGCAAATGGATGTTAAGACCGCCTTTCTAAACGGTGATTTAGAAGATTGCGTGTACATGACTCAGCCAGAGGGCTTCGTAGATAGTGGGAGCAGCGGAAAGGTGTGCAAACTGCTTATATCCATCTATGGATTAAAGCAAGCATCGCGGAGTTGGAACATCTGCTTTGATGTTGTAGTCAAAGAGTTTGACTTCATCAAAAATGTAGATGAACCTTGTATATATGAAATGGTTGCAGAGAGTAAGGTTGTCTTCCTCGTATTGTACGTCGATGACATACTCTCGATAGGAAATGATGTCTCTATGCTGCAGTCGGTCATGCTTTTCTTATCACAAAGATTCTCAATGAAAGATCTAGGTGATGCCTCCTGCATACTGGGAATTATGATCTATAGAGATAGATCTAAACGGATACTGGGATTGTCCCAATCCAGGTACATTGACACCATACTAAAAAGGTTTAGTATGGAAGAATCCAAGCGTGGGAACCTACCCACGATCTCTGGACTCACTCTCTCCAAAGAGATGTCTCCCAAGACTGATTTGGAGAGAGCTCGCATGCAAAGGATACCCTATGCTTCGGTAGTAGGCTCTATCATGTATGGGATGCTATGTACCAGACCCGATGTAGCATACTCACTAAGTGTGGTGATTAAGTATCAAGCAAATCCAGGAGAGAGTCACTGGATAGCTGTGAAGAACATTCTCACGTACTTGCGAATGACTAAAGAGATGTTCTTGGTGTATGGTAATGGAGAACTCCAGGTGGAGTCCTTTACCGATTCGAGCTTCTAAAGTGATAAGGATGACTCTAAGTCGCACTCGGAATTTGTCTTTACCTTCAATGGAGGGGCGGTGTGTTGGAAGAGTTCCAAACAGGATACCGTTGCAGACTCGACGATGGAGGCTGAATACATCGCTGCCAACGATGCTGCCAAAGAGGCTGTCTGGATAAAGAAGTTCATTAGTGAACTTGGTGTGGTTCCATCCATTGAGCATCCAATACCTCTGTATTGTGATAACAATGGAGCTATGGCTTTGGCCAAGAAACCCAGGTCCTATCAGAAGTCCAGACATATTCTGAGGCGGTATCACCTGATCAGGGAGAAAGTTGATCGCCGGGAGATCGAGGTCAGAAGAGTTGATACGAAGCATAACAATGTGGATCCACTCACGAAGGCCATTCCCCAGATAAAGTTTGAGAGATTATTCGGGATGCTAGGTATGAGATACTACAATAACTGGCCTTAGTGCAAGTGGGAGATTGTTAGTTATGTATATGCCCTAGAGACCATTGTTTTACATATGATGTATATTATAATGGATGCTTGGATATATATAGAGAGGACTTTCTTGCTCGTCATGATAGTATGCTATTTGGTTTCACTTTATCTTAACATGTTGACTTATATTAGTTTACTGTCTTACCCTCACATGTTGATAAAGCCCTTAGTATACGTACTCGACTACTGGGACTATGATGAGATCATACTAGTGGGGCTACGGTAATCGATGCGTACATCCTATAACTGTTCCTAGTCAAGGGTGTGTCGAGACAGGGCATCGATACACTAGAGTAGGCTAGCGTATGCGCATCTTGACCCATAAGATGGGCGATGGATGATCCCATATCCATTGGTGTTTGACATCAGGGATGGCGTACGGGTGCTCAGTGGAGACTGGGTACACTGGACGGACTCGCCGAGAACTCCCAGATGGTATTATACCTCACTTCAGATGGCAATTCTCCGGTGACACTGGTACAGGGTAGTCTGTAGACCCGAGATCGTCATAGAGTCTTGTGTGATTCCCACTGTGCTTTGATTTCCACCTTACCACGTCCAAGAGGGTGTGCAAAACGGTTGCTTTTAGGTACAATCCCGAATCACATGGAGGCAATGAGCGATAGGAGGGGATTCGTCTCTCCCGGTATAGGGAGTTAATGTTGTGCTGTGTTCGATTGGCTATAACAGGAAGTCCCTGGCCAGGGCTGATATAGAGATTTACAGCTAAGTGTTACCAGTAGTTTCTCAATCCGTTATGAGCCTCACATCGACAAGACTTATCGGTTACTGGGGTCTGACGTATACCACCCTTAGACTAGATATGCGACATATCAGACGAAGAGACCGGACTGTACGGGAGTGTTACTATTTAGATTCACAGGAGAATGTACATGCTTGCTTGTTGATCTTCTGATCGCTCAATACCTGGGTGGCTGTTACGTTTAGCTGACCGCTTGCAGCTTGTGGGTGTTTGATATGATCATCACCTGCTACCGGCGTATTGACGATTCTTCAGAGTCCTACACAGAGGTTTCTTGACTCAGGCAAAACGGAGTAGGGGCACATATGTGATATGTGCAGGACCGAGGATAATATGATATGGGATACCGTATTATATTTTCGTGATATTTTGATATGAACCGGGTCATCGGATCAAGTGTTGATTCGATGAATCAGTACATGATATATTAGTCGGTTATATGCGATATAACCGAATTGTCGGATCAAGTGTTGATTCGAAAATATAATGTATAATTATATATGTGATATATTACATTACATTATCTAATATTGGCTCGCTTTATTATTTCATTTTCTCACCGGGTAATACATTGATATATATGCGATATTTGTTAATTGTATTATTTTCTTTTGTTACAAATATAAATTATATATGTGATATATAATATTGTAACATGATATGATTACTAATACAACATCTTTAGTGGAGATTAAATAAGGTTAGGGTTTGATTTGGGTTAGTTCTTTCATGAACCTTCTAGAAGGTTTCCTTTTGTTTCTTGCAAAGATATTATGATAGATATTTTCCTCACCCAAACCACACCCTTAACCCTAGTTAAATCTCTACATGAGTTAGCCTTGTCATAGTTGACCATGGTTGCATTTGTAATCATATATCTTTTAATTATTCATCACAAAAGGTTTTTATTCATCACAAAAGGTTTTTAATACATGATTCTCCTTCTTCTTCTTCCTAGAGCTTTGAGAAAATTTTCTACGTTTTGATTTTGTGATGATTAAGAGTGAGAATTTGATAATAAAAGAGAGCACAAATACTACTTCATCATTCTAATCTAATCTAGCCAATTAGATTAGGGTGTTCACCTCATTAGGGGGAGAGAGCTTGAGTTATAGAAACTTCGAGGTAGATCATCGGAGAAAAGGAAGACTACAAGCTAGCATAGATCGTTCGAGTTGTGGAGCCTCTCTTGAGTCCGGGAGATCATGGATCGCGGCGAAGGGACTTCTACTCGGAGCTTTTGAAGCGAAGGAGCGGACTACAAATGTTATAATCCCTCACTCTTAGTTGTAAAGATGTTTACTTGCATGTTAAACCCTAATAATCTAGCAAAGATCCCGGCTTTAGGTTGTTTCGGCACGTCTAAATGTTAAATCGGGCATGGTTGATGCCTTATAGACCTTTGTATGACTGCCTAGGAACCCAACAGTGGTATCAGAGCCAAGCTAGAGCATTAGGCGACGTGAATACGAAATTAAAACTCTGATCGAACCCCGAAACATCGAAAAAGACCCCCTCTCTGGAAATTTTATGAAAATTTGATTTTTTCTGCATTAAAAATACTTTAAAAAATCAGCACGGAATTCTAAGAGTTACAGTGCAAAACGACTCCAAAATTCCACTAAAGCGCCGCGGAACCGCGGCCGTACCATGCCTTCTGCGGCGGGTCCGCGGCAGCACAGTAGAATTAGGGTTAGCTTTTTGGCACAGTACATCTGTAGGTATTTGTAGCTGCTTCTGGGTATTTTTAATCTGACTCAAGTGTTGAGTATTCTGGGGATTATTTTGAATTCATTGATTCGATCGAAAAATTTAATTTCGTTCTGTTTTCCGGATAATTTAGAAACTGTTAAAATGTTCGAACGGATATCATTAACTCACTTTTTCCCGGCACGAAAAACTTTCAAGTGTTGTATTTTTCTTGAGTATAAATCTTTCGGAAAAACGTGCAAGTAACGCGGTGGACCCACCAGAAGAACACAAACCTTAACTCGATTATATGACCGTCTCAACCGCCTCTAAACCTTAGGGTTTGCGGCAGTACGGCGTTGCCACATGTGAGGCGTTGGCCTGACCCTTCTATGGCTGGACCATTGCTACTGTGACGTATTCTGGGAATTTTTGAACTCCGCTCAAGTGTTGAGCTATATAGGAAATCTTGGGTATTTGATTATTCGATCGGAAAGTTTAATATTGTCTATTTATCTAGAATGTGATACAATATGTGGAATTCATATAGTTAGACATGAAATGCGAAGTATGTGATATTTCGGATTTACGATGTCTAAAGAGATTGTGGATTCTAAATGTTGTAGTTTTACACTTTCTTTTCTGTGACCGTAAGTGTAGTATGTAGTTGTATTGCCGGTTTTCGTTGCTATACATCAACGACGATCGGTGTATGCATACTTACTTACGTTGATGATATGAGATATTATGTGTTGCTGTGATATGTTATATTGGATGGTCGTGTTCTGAATAGCCGGGTTTTCTTTGTGAGATGAGGGTTTTTATTTTCATTCATGTAAAATTCATTTGTATGTAATATTCTTTTATTGGGGCACTTCTGGGATGAGGTTGATGTCACCAGTGTATATTATTTACTTTTCCGCATTAGGTAGACCCAAGGAGGGGAGCATAAGTAACCGGGTTCTAGGGTCCAGTGGAAGGCCATCTCGAGGAGTCGAGACCGGGTCTCTTAACCTTAGAATTAGCAGTGTTACTTGCCGCTCTCGTAGGGGTCTAGGGATGTGGGTTTGGCTATTCATTGCGACCGTGGAACCGTGTTTTATACCGGCTCGTATTAAAAACACGGACATCCTAGTATATCCAATATTTCATATATGTTCTTCTGCTGAAATATTCTATGATGAGATCATATTACTGCCTGAGACGAATGCTTGTACTATATATATGCTGATATATAAATATTACTGCTTTCGTTTCTTCTGTGATGCTTAGGAAGCATAAATTGATGGGATTTTTATTAATGAGATTAATAAAAGAATAAAACCTAAAAGATGTTGTAGAATCAAAACTTTATAAAAAGGTAGCTACAGTTCTTGCTTTGCACCGCGGCATATATGATATACCCTGCACCTTATTCGATGAGGAAAGAGCCGAGATCCATTCACCGGGAGTGAGCTCTTTAGCAAAACTGGCAGATGCTACAAACTCGCGGTTTAGTTTTTGACAGCTTTTATAGTTCTTGCTTTGCACAGCGGTATATATGATATACCCTGCACCTTATTCGATGGGGAAAGAGCCGAGATCCCTTCACCGGGAGTGACCTCTTTAGCGAAACTAGAAAAGCCTCAAAACCACTCCTTTTTAAAATCACTTCTTTCTATAACAATATCAAGTTCCTTACGCTCATGGTTTTCTGGAAAACTTGCGTAGCCCTCCGTCATTTCAGATAGAGACTAGTTAGTATTCGTGCTATGTTTGTTGACTTAGTCAAGGCATAGTGTACGGTAGCTAAATAGTATTTATCTACTGCAGCATGTGATGCGATTGGATTAGGGTAGTCATACGGCCAAGTTGACTTAGTCAAGGGTTGTACGGGTGGGTTTAATTCGATCGGGAAATATACGGGTTGAACTTGACTTGCGATTTATGGTTTGTTGACTTAGTCAAGGTCATAGATTGCTAGGGGCAAAAATATTATCTGGAATTTCAAGTGTTGAAATTTGCAATGAGATTGCATACCTTCTATGAGATAGATGGATCGTGATACCAACTACAAGTAAGAGTTACTCCTGGGAGAGTTTTATACAGGACAATTAGCCGATCAAGTTGGTGTCTAGAAAGGTGTTAACAGGGTTATACCTCTGGGAAGACAAGGTTTATTTTAATTAGGTCTGTGCGAAAGCACGGGGAACCTTTCTCAAGTACCAACACTGATCTGGCTGAAAGATTTACGAAATTGTAGGGTGTGATTAATCCCGGCTAATCTTACCTTTTAGGGTTTGAAGGAAGATTTGATAAAAACAGTGGGTGACATCCTGATTAGATAAGATAATAACCAATCTAATGTTGCAAGAGCATACGCTAAAGTGTTTCCTTCTCTCTCTCTCTCTTGGTAGCGACCATGTCAGGACTTAATCAAGATAATAATATAGATGTATTGACTGAACCCGCTTATTATACTGAGCAGGGGATCGTTTGTCCCGTTCTTTCTTATAAGAATTATAAGACTGAGCAGGAAACAGGAGAAAATCTGGATTCTCACGCCGCCCAAACAAAGAATAAGAATGCCGATGCATCTTCTTCGGGTGTGTTAGTTATTGAGAACTGTTTCTCAGTTCACCCCACGTCCTGGGTATTAGATACCGGATCGGGATCCCACATTTGTAAATTGTTACGTGGGTTACGTTAAGGTAGAGAACTGGGAAAGGGTGATCATTCCATACAAGTAGGGAATGGTGCAAGTATTGCAGCCAAAGCAGTTGGCGAATATCATCTTGTATTACCAAGTAGTAATACACTGATTCTAAACGAGTGCTATTATATACCGAATATGATGTGCAACATTATATCAGTTTCCTTATTAAGTAAAGAAGGATATAATTTTGTAGTACAGGATAATGTTATGAACATATTCCTGAATCAAAAGTTGA
This sequence comes from Agapanthus africanus, assembly GCA_030015575.1. Lineage (NCBI taxonomy): Eukaryota > Viridiplantae > Streptophyta > Magnoliopsida > Asparagales > Amaryllidaceae > Agapanthus > Agapanthus africanus. Next base: position 319,759,873 of record CM057350.1, read on the forward strand.
TTGGATCAAGCTCATTACATAATGGCATAAACATTCTCGATCAAAATACAGTCCTTAATATACAAAACACACACAAGAGGAAAAGTTCAGAAATGAACGAATCCTTCTTATGGCATTGTAGACTTGGTCATATTAATGCGACACGGCTAGCTAAGTTACATAAGGATGGATATTTGAATACGTTCGAATTATCATCTTATGATACTTGCCATTTATGTCTCAATGGTAAAATGACCAAAACTCCGTTTAGTGGACACGGAGCAAGAGTTGAGGAACTCTTAGGGCTGATACATAGTGATGTATGTGGACCCATGTCTACACATGCCGGGAACAGTTCTTCCTACTTCATTACATTCACTGACGATCTCTCAAGATACGGACATGTGTTCCTAATGAAACACAAGTCTGAAGCTTTTGAGAAATTCAGAGAATATAAGCACGAAGTAGAGAACCAAACGGGCAAAAGTATTAAGATCCTTCGATTTGATCGAGGAGGAGAATATTTGAGCAATGATTTTCTGGATTATCTAAAAGAGAATGGGATTCTCTCTCAGCTTACTCCTCCTTATACACCACAGCACAACGGTGTATCGAAGCGGAGGAATCGCACCCTATTAGATATGGTACGCTCTATGATGATAATGCTGAGTTACCTATTTCCTTTTGGGGGTATGCGCTTGAGACTGCCATATACCTATTGAATCTAGTTCCATCTAAATCTGTACCTACCACACCATATGAGATATAGAGTAGGAAGAGACCATATATTAAACGAGTTAAGATATGGGGTTGTCCGGCCTATGTCAAAGGGCAAAATCCGGACAAACTCGAGGCACGATCAGTTCTTTGCAAGTTTGTGGGATATCGAAAGAACTCACAAGGGTATATCTTCTACCACACTGAGGAACAAAAGGTGTTTGTTGCTCAACATGCCACCTTTTTGAAAAAGGAATTTCTTGCAAAAGAATTTAGTGGCAAAGAGGTAGAGCTGGAAGAGGTTCCAGCACCACAAACCACAACTGATGATTTATTGGAACCAGAAGATTCAGTAGTACCAGACGAACCCAGCCTCCCCGCCGATCTGGTAGGGTTTCTCATCCACTTGAGAGATACTACGGTTTTCTCATTAATGGTGGGAGAGAGGATTGCATCATGGAAGATGATGACCCGACTAGTTTCGAGCTGGCCATCACAAGTGGTGACTCATTGAAATGGCTGGATGCAATGCGTTCTGAGATGGAGTCCATGTACACCAACAAAGTATGGACTTTGGAAAATGCCCCTGAAGGGGTAAAACCCATTGGGAGCAAGTGGATCTTTAAAAAGAAAATTGGTGTAGATGGAAAAGTTGAGACTTTCAAAGCTAGACTTGTTGCAAAGGGTTTCCGTCAACGACCAGGTGTGGACTATGACGAAACCTTTTCTCCAGTGGCTATGCTTAAGTCCTTCCAGATCTTACTTGCCATTGCTGCATACCATGACTATGAAATCTGGAAAATGGATGTTAAGACAGCCTTTCTAAACGGTGATTTAGAAGAGTGCGTGTACATGACTCAGCCAGAGAGCTTCGTAGATAGTGGGTGCAGCGGAAAGGTGTGCAAACTGCTTAAATCCATCTATGGGTTAAAGCAAGCATCGCGGAGTTGGAACATCTACTTTGATGTTGTAGTCAAAGAGTTTGACTTCATCAAAAACGTAGATAAACCTTGTATATATAAAAAGGTTGCAGAGAGTAAGGTTGTCTTCCTCATATTGTACGTCGATGACATACTCTTGATAGGAAATGATGTTCCTATGCTGCAGTCAGTCAAGCTCTTCTTATCACAAAGATTCTCAATGAAAGATCTAGGTGATGCCTCCTGCATACTGGGAATTATGATATATAGAGATAGATCTAAACGGATACTGGGATTGTCCCAATCCAGGTACATTGACACCATACTAAAAAGGTTTAGTATGGAAGAATCCAAGCGTGGAAACCTACCCACGATCTCTGGACTCACTCTCTCCAAAGAGATGTCTCCCGAGACTGATTTGGAGAGAGCTCGCATGCAAGGGATACCCTATGCTTCGGCAGTAGGCTCTATCATGTATGCGATGCTATGTATCAGACCCGATGTAGCATACTCACTAAGTGTAGTGATTAGGTATCAAGCAGATCCAGGAGAGAGTCACTGGATAGCTGTGAAGAACATTCTCAAGTACTTACGAAGGACTAAAGAGATGTTCTTGGTGTATGGTAATAGAGAACTCCAGGTGGAGTCCTTTACCGATTCGAGCTTCCAAAGTGATAAGGACTACTCTTAGTCGCACTCGGGATTTGTCTTTACCCTCAATGGAGGGGCGGTGTGTTGGAAGAGTTCCAAACAGGATACCGTTGCAGACTCGACGATGGAGGCTGAATACATCGCTGCCAATGATGCTGCCAACGAGGCTGTCTGGATAAAGAAGTTCATTAGTGAACTTGGTGTGGTTCCATCCATTGAGCATCCAATACCTCTGTATTGTGATAACAATGGAGCTGTGGCTTTAGCCAAGGAACCCAGGTCCCATCTGAAGTCCAGACATATTCTGAGGCGGTATCACCTGATCAAGAAGATAGTTGATCGCTGGGAGATCGAGGTCAGGCGAGTTGATACGAAGGATAACACTGCGGATCCACTCACGAAGGCCATTCCCCAGATAGAGTTTGAGAGATTATTCGGGATGCTAGGTATGAGATACTACAACAGCTGACCTTAGTGCAAGTGGAAGATAGTTAGTGTAACATTTTAAAAATAATTAAATAAATAAAATCGTTTAAGTGAATATTATAATTTTCGGTAAAGTAAAACGTAGTTTTCATAAAACTAAACCGTAATTATTTTTCACTATAAATTTAAAAATACCTATTTTAATTATATTATTACTAGTAAATGGTGTTTATTTAGCCACTTATAAATTTTTAGTTCAATTAAATATTATTCTTAAATTAATTATTTTAAATATTAACATAAGCTTTATTTTTACACTAAATTAGTGTAAATTACAAATTTGAATGGGTTAAATTTATAAAAATGAACCATTGCATCTTAGAATCAAGTGTGTTTCATGCAAAATTTATTTTCAAAATTTTACAATGGTTCTAGACCATTCTAGGTCAAATGGAGTGAAGAAAATAAAGAATTTTTAAATAAATTCATGAAAAGACTTAATTGTGTGATATTTTTGTGAAACCTTCTACACTTTCTTCACCTTTTCTCACTCTCCTCTCTTTTTCTCTCCTCATGGCCGGCCTCACCTCCATGGGCATCCCTAAAAATTTCCCCCCATCATTTTTGCATTAAAAATCATCAAAATTCATCAAAAATTCAATAAAAAATCCACAAAATCCTAATAAATTCCTACCCTCTATTCTTTGCTCATCTTTACATGGATTTTGGAGATGGAAAGCATTCATTTTGGAGGCTTATTTTCATGTTTGGATTTCATGTTTTCGAGGTATAAATCTTCTTCTTTTGATTTATTGTTATTAGATGTTTCATTTAAGCATAATTAGATTTAATAAATAATTTCTATCTACATGTTTTAAAATTCAAGTTAGGGTTTATAAAATTAAGTTACGGGTTTTATTAATTAATTAGGGTTATAATAACTAGTTTAACATTTTTAGAAGTGGAAAATCTTGTTTGGATGATATATTGTAAATTGTTTATCCAAAATTGTTTAAATTAATCAAGGCATAGATATGATGATTGATCCACACTCTTGATTCGAGGAAGCCGTACTACGTACGTGACGCTATTGAGGCTGGATCGCCGACTATTAGAGATATGGATTCAGACCTTAGGTGGACTCTTATTTCTTATTGACTAGTTTCTTAGGTTTAGTTCCTTAGGAGGGTAGATGGACACTAGTTTAGGCTCGAGTCATATAGTTTTAGTTATACTTGTATGTCACAGATGAGTGGTTATTACACATCCGTCTTTACATTCATACCGTAATCATAATGGTGCATGTTCATTCATATGTTTCTATAATCAGAATAAAACTTTGCCTGTTAGGACACCAGCACTATTACCGATGATGCGCGTATTCCACGCACACTTATTTGCCGGCTCACACACATCATCATCGGTAATTGCTATGTCATGTACACTTTAGATCATATTATCTTTTATTGATACAATCAGCTAACAGCTAGATCGATATAATATTGTGATTACTCTCTGGTGTTAGTAAAGATATGGTATTTATTACTTAGACATTTCATGCATTCGCATTTTCATGTTATCATGCAGTATTATGGGGCATATGCCGACACTTATCATATACTTACTCATGATTTTGGGATTTTGGATTTCTATGAGATTTCTGGATTTTTTGGGAAAACCGCAAGAATATATAAAAACTTCTCTCTCTCCCCTCCTCTCTTTTTAGAACATAAGATGCGGTTTTCTCGTGATGTATGTGTCGTCCACCATGAGATTTCATATTTTCTGTTGGATTTCGAGACCCGATTCGAGGAGTGGATGAACCGTCTCGGTTACATGGTGGGCCCGGTATGGTACCTCGGGGCAAGAAGATCGAGTTGTAGACGATGAGCCTGGCACGGGAGGACTACCTATCGGTGATGTCTGGCGCGGCGGATATCCGGAGGTTACCAACTGTTGTCATGAGATTTGATGATATGGGCCGATCCGGACTGACGAAGCCCGAGATATTGAGACTATGAGACATTGAGATTATAAGGTATTGAGACTTGAGATTTACATGTTTTGTGTCGATACTTGACACGGATTTCCATGGATTTGATCGTTGATATTTCAGATTTCTATACACATTTTACCCTGATAAAAGTTAAAGATTTCTTATACAGATATATCTAGATTTTAGGATTGGTTATTTCACATTCATGGTGCATGCATACTCATTCACATGACATAGTTCTATATGAGGCACTGATACGAGCACGAAGCATTTGCACTTACACGTATCTTATTATCCTGTCTTTACTTGATGACTAGTAGTATATTAGTATATTATAATGACCTAGGACAACGTCGTGCATTCGATTTCTTTTCGCAGATATCTTCTACTCACGAGTTGGCAACTCACCCCCGTTGTGCCAAATTTTATTACAGGTTCGATGTACAGGTTTTCCTGGCAGCTTGCTGGCACATCTTTTCATTCAGGGTGATTTGCATGGTAGGTTGGTTCACTTGTATCTGGACCGCCATTGTACTTTTATTATTTCATTTGTATCTAGAAAACTCCATCAACCAAACTTGTATTACTTGATAGGTTACTGGATCAGTTGTTTATTTCGACCTTAGAGTCGCGCTTGTATTATTATGATATCTGGTGGTTTTGTTTTCTTTTGAGTTTTGAGCCTCGCCCTTTGGCGTTGTACACTATTGTGCATTGATGTGGTTGTTTCCGCCTTTTGGCGTAGAGCTAGCTCCCGTTTGGGGATGCTTTTTATTGTTTGTATATATATTATTCTTGTTTGTACCCGTTTGGGGCCAGTTTTTACAAAGGAGACTCTGATGAAATTTTTGAGAAAATTGGATGTTCCTTTTAAACTTGTTTTCTACATGTTTTCCTTTAATTCTTCTTCTTTTTATGGTTTAGATTTCTGGGCTTCGGCTTACTTAGGTTACGTTGCGCCTCTAGACGCTTTGTAATCTAAGTGTTGGTCACGTTCTGTACTTTCGGGTCATGACAAAGTTGGTATCAGAGCGCTAGGTTTAACCTTGTATATGTCTAGGGTGACCCTTGGTTGATGGAGTAGGCGACTTAGGTAGAATGACGTACCGTGGGTATGATCCGCTGCATACTTACGATACGCTACTCTTCTTAAGTAGCCTTAGGATGTACATTTGTTTGCACCGCATTTCATTCGTTCCTTTGATCTATCTTCGTCGATATCGGAGGGTGGTTTCTGTTACCACGGGCGCACGGGCTGAAGGAGCTGCGACTCGAATGCGATAACCATTAGGGTATCGGTTATTCTTGAGGATTGAAGCATTGTTTAGTGTGCGGGAGAAGGGTATTCACATGCCGTCCAGACGAAGTTAAAGGATTCGAACGATTGTCAGAAACCCATTTTCCCAAGTTTAAAGTATTCGGAAGAAAATGCAGGTATTTCGATGGACCCTCTAGAAGAATGAAACCCTAACTCGATATAATGACCACGAGAACGCCCTTGAACCTTAGGGTTTACGGCAGTTCCGCGGTGCCATTAGTGCGGCTTGGGTTTGCCCTTCTACGGCTGGACCATCGATGCTGGGGTATGTACCGGATATTTTTAAACCGTACTTGAGTGTTGAGCTCTCGGCGAATTATGGGATTTTGATGGATCGATCGAAAAGTTTAATGTAGTCCGGATATCAGGTGAAGGGATCGACTACGTGGGAGACTTTAGATATGAGTATTGTCGTTGGTAGCGCAGTCAGCACACCTATGAAGAGACAAGTTCGAAGCAGTCGACACCATAGAAAAGGGGGAAAGAGGCGCACATTGACGATAGTGTTTACGATTGTGATTTGGTGATTTTAATTTCATATTTTCGTTGATTGGATTTTTTTTGGTATTTTGAGGATTTTGTTCTACGATTGGTATTTCTTATGTGTGCATTCATTACATTCTATTCGTGCTTCATATATCAGTTGTATTGATGTTGTTTTGTACATACCCAGTACACTCGATTTGGTTTTATACATTTTGAGATTTTGATTTGATTTCGTGCATATGGGTTACACATGATTTTGACATATGCTTCGACCTAGTTTTCATGCATTTTTGTACTGTGATTTCGATTTTGATATTCGGTGTATATTTTCGTGCACCATGTGCACCTGATTGAGATTCTTGCGCACATTCGGTGCACCTGATACGATTTGTGCACACCAGATGCACTAAATCGTAGTTTTGTGCAGATTAGAAGCACCTGATATTAGAGTCGTGCACGCCCGTTGCACTTGACAGATGTTTTTGGTGCACAACTGTTGCACTCAATTTTGTTTTTGTGTGAATTCATGGCATATGTATTTGGTTTCAATTTCAGTGCGCACCGGACGCACATGATATTTTTATGATGTGATTGGGATTGATTTCAGTTTGATCAGTATGTTTTTATAATCATTACTATTGATTTGGTAACCAGGCGGGACGTGTATGTTAAATAAAAGATATATATATATATATAGCTATTTTTTTTTAAATAAACGTCCGCTACTTATGTCGTGGCACGTGCATCACACGGCGATTTTCAAAAGGGGTTCTTGCATGCTTCTTTATCCAGATGTTTGGACGATTTTACTATGATGCGCACAATATATAAGTTGTAGTTTTGCTATATATTATGTTGGTTTTCTTATTGGGTTTTGGTATTTTATTTTCGCCATAATTCCGATGATTGTGTTATGCTTGACGGAGTTGATTTTAGTTATGTATTGATGATTTCGGAGCCCCGACGATTTGAGTGTTTTGGCTGAATGTTTTAGTAATTGGGGGGAGTTTTAATTTAAATTCGGGGACCGAATTTCTTAAAGGGGGGAAGATTGTAACATATTAAAAATAATTAAATAATTAATTAAATAAATAAAATCGTTTAAGTGAATTTTATAATTTTCGGTAAAGTAAAATGTAGTTTTCATAAAACTAAACCGTAATTATTTTTCACTATAAATTTAAAAATACCTATTTTAATTATGTTATTACTAGTAAATGGTGTTTATTTATCCACTTATAAATCTTTAGTTTAATTAAATATTTTTCTTAAATTAATTATTTTTAATATTAACATAAGCTTTATTTTTACACTAAATTAGTGTAAATTACAAATTTGAATAGGTTAAATTTGCAAAAATGAACCATTGCATCTTAGGATCAAGTGTTTTTCATGCAAAATTTCTTACCAAAATTTTACAATGGTTCTAGACCATTCTAGGTCAAATGGAGTGAAGAAAATAAAGAATTTTTAAATAAATTCATGAAAAGACTTAATTGTGTGATATTTTTGTGAAACCTTCTACACTTTTCTTCACCTTTTCTCACTCTCCTCTCTTTTCCTCACCTCATGGCCGGCCTCACCTCCATGGGCAGCCCCAAAAATTTTCCCCCATCATTTTTGCATTAAAAATCATCAAAATTCATCAAAAATTCAATAAAAAATCCACAAAATCATAATAAATTCCTACCCTCTATTCTTTGCTCATCTTTACATGTATTTTGGAGATGGAAAGCATTCATTTTGGAGGCTTATTTTCATGTTTGGATTTCATGTTGTCGAGGTATAAATCTTCTTCTTTTGATTTATTGTTATTAGATGTTTCATTTAAGCATAATTAGATTTAATAAATAATTTCTATCTAGAAGTTTTAAAATTCAAGTTAGGGTTTATAAAATTAAGTTATGGTTTTTATTAATTAAGTAGGGTTATAATAACTAGTTTAACATTTTTAGAAGTGGAAAATCTTGTATGGATGATATATTGTAAATTGTTTATCCAAAATTGTTTAAATTAATCCATTTTGCAAACTAGATTTCTATATATTGTATATATTGGTGAGATAAAATTCCAATTAATGTTTGTAACACTATATTGTGGTTTTAATGAGAATATTGACTTGTTGGTGGAATGAAAAACTTAAATTGGTTACTAGTTTCTATTGATAATTGAAAAATACTAATAAAAATGCGATTTTGCTAACTAGATTTTGGAAATTCTTAAATAAATGAAATTTAAAATATAATTTATGGTTCCATTATATCATTAACATCATGAATTGTAGTTTAATGCATTAATTAATGCAAAATCCAGTTTAGATGTGATATTGTGAAATTTTCCTTAAAAGTATCGAAATCGGGCAAGTTTGCAAACTAGAATTTTCAAACTAATATAAATTAAGGTGTTAAAAATATAGTGATGGTTTATATAGTCTAGTTATGCTAATTAATGAATATTATGACCATTAGTTTCTTTTAAACATCAAGTTTTGAAGTAAAACGGTAAATTGGTGTTTTTAGGTTTTACGGAATCGGGCGATTTGATCGATTTTTAGGGTTTCGATGGATTAAATCATGTTTTATATTATAAGTAATGAGTTTTGAAACTACAAGTTGTTTGCTGATGTTTATCTCGATCAATCGGCGTTTGTACGCCGACATCGAGCGATATTTGGTTCTTTTGCATGAGCGGGACATAGGTTTTAACCTATGCGCGTTCCGTGCGTCGTTTTGACTTTTGTCCATGATTCAGTTTACGATACTATATATATGTTTGCGTATAGGTACCCCTCACGTGGACTGCGGGCGATGAAGAAGAGGATGGCGACATCATTTTCGGCAGACAAGAACCAGGTGAGTAGATGTATATCTACGGGGGGAAGTCGGGTGGATGGCGTTTAGCACCCCCGCAAACGTAGAATAGGGATAGTACTTATTGTCAATAAGAAGCCAGACGTGACCTTAGATTCTTGATGAGTAGGACCCTAGTAATGACCCTAGGTTGGACTAGACTGATTTAGAAAGACCATACCAGAGGATGAATACCTTGGAAGAGATTCGTAGGTTTCAGGTAGATACGCACACACGCACACACTGAGACTCGACGTGGTGTATACGTGTATGTGTGTATATATATATATATATATATATATATATATATATATATATATATATATATATATATATATAAATAAGACTAGGTGTAGGTATACACACACACACACACACACACACACAATACGTATATGTGATACAAGGATGTGATATGATACACGAGGATGAAACAATATAACTGGGCTGATGCCGTGATTCTTGGCTTTACAGTCGTGTTATGATGTTAGCGGATCATTAGAAAATGAGATAATGGATTTGTATACTTGAACAATAATAAAGGGTGGTGATGATATTGAAGTATATGGGACTCTAAAATAGAAACCGGACCGTAACCTGTGTCTTAAATTCTGATATGATATCATATAGGTGTGACTTTATTACGACATCATATAGGTGTGACTTGATTTCGATATCATATATGTGTGACTTGATTACGATATCATATAGGTGTGACTTGATTACGATATGATCTAAGTGTGACTTAATCACAATATGATACATATGACATGATATTTCTGAGGATAAATTAACGATGTATATTTATGCTGACAATGATATATGATTGATGTATGCGATTACAGTATAGCACCTTGATCTGACATGTGTTGATGATGATATTATACGAATGATGAGACACGTAGGTGATACTTGACCCGTACCCCGATATTAGGATGCCATACGATGGATTTTACCGTAGGAGGCATAGATATGATGATTGATCCACACTCTTGATTCGAGGAAGCCGTACTACGTACACGACGCTATTGAGGCTGGATCGCCGACTATTAGAGATATGGATTCAGACCTTAGGTGGACTCTTATTTCTTATTGACTAGTTTCTTAGGTTTAGTTCCTTAGGAGGGTAGATGGACACTAGTTTAGGCTCGAGTCATATAGTTGTAGTTATACTTGTATATCACAGATGAGTGGTTATTACACATCTGTCTTTACATTCATACCGTAATCATAATGGTGCATGTTCATTCATATGTTTCTATAATCAGAATAAAACATTGCCTGTTAGGACACCAGCACCATTACCGATGATGCGCGTATTCCACGCACACTTATTTGCCGGCTCACACACATCATCATCGGTAATTGCTATGTCGCGTACACTTTAGATCATATTATCTTTTATTGATACAATCAGCTAACAGCTAGATCGATATAATATTGTGATTACTCTCTGGTGTTAGTAAAGATATGGTATTTATTACTTAGACATTTCATGCATTCGCATTTTCATGTTATCATGCAGTATTATGGGGCATATGCCGACACTTATCATATAATTACTCATGATTTTGGGATTTTGGATTTCTATGAGATTTCTGGATTTTTGGGGAAAACCGCAAGAATATATAAAAACTTCTCTTTCTCTCCTCCTCTCTTTCTAAAGCATAAGATGCGGTTTTCTCGTGATGTATGTGTCGTCCACCATGAGATTTCATGTTTTCTGTTGGATTTCGAGACCCGATTCGAGGAGTGGATGAACCGTCTCGGGTACATGGTGGGCCCGGTATGGTACCCCGGGGCAAGAAGATCGAGTTGTAGACGATGAGCCTGGCAGGGGAGGACTACCTACCGGTGATGTCTGGCGCGGCGGATATCCGGAGGATACCGACCGTTGTCGTGAGATTTGATGATATGGGCCGATCCGGACTAACGGAGCCCGAGATATTGAGACTATGAGACATTGAGATTATGAGGTATTGAGACTTGAGATTTACATGTTTTGTGTCGATGCTTGACACGGATTTCCATGGATGTCATCGATGATATTTCAGATTTCTATACACATTTTACCATAATAAAAGTTAAAGATTTCTTATACAGATATATCTAGATTTCAGGATTGGTTATTTCACATTCATGGTGCATGCATACTCATTCACATGACATAGTTCTATATGAGGCACTGATACGAGCACGGAGCATTTGCATACACGTAGCTTATTATCCTGTCTTTACTTGATGGCTAGTAGTATATTAGTATATTATTATGACCTAGGACAGCGTCGTGCATTCGATTTCTTTTCGCAGATATCTTCTACTCATGAGTTGGCAACTCACCCCCGTTGTGCCAAATTTTATTACAAGTTCGATATACAGGTTTTCCTGGCAGCTTGCTGGCACATCTTTTCATTCAGGGTGATTTGCATGGTAGGTTGGTTCAATTGTATCTGGACCGCCATTGTACTTTTATTATTTCATTTGTATCTAGAAAACTCCATCAACCAAACTTGTATTACTTGATAGGTTACTGGATCAGTTGTTTATTTCGACCTTAGAGTCGCGCTTGTATTATTATGATATCTGGTGGTTTTGTTTTCTTTTGAGTTTTGAGCCTCGCCCTTTGGCGTTGTATACTATTGTGCATTGATGTGGTTGTTTCCGCCTTTTGGCGTAGAGCTAGCTCCCATTTGGGGATGCTTTTTATTGTTTGTATATATATTATTCTTGTTTGTACCCGTTTGGGGCCAGTTTTTACAAAGGAGACTCTGCCGAGATTTTTGGGAAAATTGGATGTTGCTTTTAAACTTGTTTTCTACATGTTTTCCTTTACTTCTTCTTCTTTTAATGGTTTAGATTTCTGGGCTTCGGCTTACTTAGGTTACGTTGCGCCTCTAGACGCTTCGTAATCTAAGTGTCAGTCGCGTTCTGTGCTTTCGGGTCATGACAGTTAGTTATGTATAAGCCCTAGAGGCCATTGTTGTACATATGGTGTATATTATAATGGATGCTTGGATATATATAGAGAGGACTTTCTTGCTCGTCATGATAGTATGCTATTTGGTTTTACTTTATCTTAACATGTTGACTTATATTAGTTTACTGTCTTACCCTCACATGTTGATAAAGCCCTTAGGATATGTACTCGACTACTGGGACTATGATGAGATCATATTAGTGGGGCCAAGGTAGTCGATGAGTACATCCTATAACTGTTCCTAGTCGAGGTTGTGTCGAGACAGGGCACCGATACACCAGAGTAGACTAGCGTATGCCCATCTTGACCCATTTGATGGGCGATGGATGATCCCATATCCATCGGTGTTTGACATCAAGGATGGTGTACGGGTGCTCAGTGGAGACTGGGTACACTGGACGGACTCGCAGAGAACTCCCAGATGGTATTATACCTCACGTCAGATGGCAGTTTCCGGTGACACTGGTACAGGGTAGTCTGTAGACCCGAGATCGTCATAGAGTCTTGTATGATTCCCACTGTACTTTGATTTCCACCTTACCACGTCCAAGAGGGCATGCAAAATGGTGGCTTTTGAGTACAGTCCCGAATCACATGGAGGCAATGAGCGATAGGAGAGGATTCGTCTCACCCGGTATAGGGAGTTGATGTTGTGCTGTGTTCGATTGGCTCTAACTGGAAGTCCCTGGCCAGGGTTGATATAGAAATTTACTGCTAAGTGTTACCAGTAGTTTCTCAACCCGTTATGAGCCTCACATCGACACGACTTATCGGTTACTGGGGTCTGACGTATACCACCCCTAGACTAGATATGCGACATATCATGCGAAGAGACCGGACTGTACGGGAGTGTTACTGTTTGGATTCACAGGAGAATGTACAGGCTTGCTTGTCGATCTTCTGATCACTCAATACCTTGGTGGATGTTACGTTTAGCTGACCGCTTGCAGCTTGTGGGTGTTTGATATGATCATCACCTGCTACTTGCGTATTGACGATTCTTTAGAGTCCTACACAGAAGTTTCTTGACTCAGGCAAAACGGAGTAGGAGCACATATGTGATATGTGCAGGACCGAGGATAATACTATATGGGATACCGTATTATATTCTCGTGATATTTTTATATGAGCCAGGTCATCGGATCAAGTATTGATACGATGAATCGGTACATGATATATTAGTCGGTTATATGCGATATAGCCGGATTGTCGGATCAAGTGTTGATTCAATAATATAATGTATAATTATATATGTGATATATTACATTACATTATCTAATATTGGCTCGCTTTATTATTTCATTTTCTCACCGGGTAATACATTAATATATATGCGATATTTGTTAATTGTATTATTTTCTTTTGTTACAAATATAAATTATATATGTGATATATAATATTGTAACATGATATGATTACTAATGCAACATCTTTAGTGGAGATTAAACAAGGTTAGGGTTTGATTTGGGTTAGTTCTTTCATGAACCTTCTAGAAGGTTTCCTTTTGTTTCTTGCAAAGATATTATGATAGATATTTTGTAAGATATTTTCCTTACCCAAACCACACCCTTAACCCTAGTTAAATCTCTACATTAGTTAGCCTTGTCATAGTTAACCATGGTTGCATTTGTACTCATATATCTTTTAATTATTCATCACAAAAGGTTTTTAATACATGATTCTCCTTCTTCTTCTTCCTTGAGCTTTGAGAAAGTTTTTTAGGTTTTGATTTTTTGATGATTAAGAGAGAGAATTTGATAATAAAAGAGAGCACAAATACTACTTCATCATCCTCATCTAATCTAGCCAATTAGATTAGGGTGTTCACCTCATTAGAGAGAGAGCTTGAGTTATTGAAATTTCGAGGTAGATCATCGGAGAAAAGGAAGACTACAAGCTAGCATGGATCGTTCGAGTTGTGGAGCCTCTCTTGAGTCCGAGAGATCATGGATCGCGGCGAAGGGACTTCTACTCGGAGCGTTTGAAGTGAAGGAGCGGACTACAAAGGTTGTAAAGATGTTTACTTGCATGTTAAACCCTAATAATCTAGCAAAGATCCCGGCTTTGGGTTGTTTCGGCACGTCTAAATGTTAAATCGGGCATGGTTGATGCCTTATAGACCCTTGTATGACAGCCTAGGAACCCAACATGGACAACCCCATATCTCTTCCCACTCCATATCTCTTCAAAAATTTATCATGCTAAAGAACCCTAGAACATTAGGAAGCAGTAAAGTACATAAGAGGGAGTTTTTAGTGTATGGTAATGGCAGCCTCCAGCAGGAGGCAATTACTGGTTTAGGCTTCCAAGGTGACATGGATGACAGAGTGGCTGTCAGAGTTAATAGTTTTCCCTTTTTTGAGGTGCAGTATGTTGCATAGGTTTCCAAGAAGGATACTGAGGTGGTCATGGCGCTGGGTGCTGATTACATCAACAATGGATACAGTCTAAAGAAGCTTGTTGGATTTGGTGTTCATGTTATGAATAAGGTCCCATCAGATATCCAGACAAGTTCTAAGACAGGTATCGCTCATTTCGTAATATAGTCGTTCTCCATGAAGTTGAGATATAGAGAGATAAAGATAGAAATATTGGAGCGGATCCACTCACTGAGGCTATTTCTTGAACACGTAAGTTCTTGAAATGAGTTTTGAGAAACTGATTAGTAGAGAAGTTGGGTATCCGGTATCACATGAGCAGTAAGTATGCGATTCTTCAATAATTGGCCTTAAGTGCAAGTGGGAGATTGTTGGATATAGTGCCCTCAAGGAAATTATTGTAATTGCCGGTAGGCGATTATAATAATTGAACGAGGATCTATACAAGTAGAACAGTCTTACTTGAGATAATAGTATGCTATCCGGTTTGTCTTTATCAGTATGTGTATACGTTTTGATAAAGCCCGTAGGATTATTGCTTGACTACCAGGATTATGATGGTGATCATATACATGGGAGCTGGGTGGTCCATAAGCGCATCCCTAAATGTCCCTAGTCGAGGGAGTATCGAGATTGGGCATTTATACTCCGGAGTAGACTAGTATATGCTTTTCGAGACCCCTACGAGGGGCGATGGCCGGTCTCACAAGCCATTGGTGTTGAGTCACCTAAGATAGTATACAGGTGCTTACTGGAGGTGAGTACACCGGACGGACTCGTTGAGAACTTCTAGATGGTATTATACCTATCGTTAGATGGAAGTTCTCTTGTGGCATGATTACAGATTAATCTTTTGACTTGAGATTTTAATTTGTCTCGTGTCAGTTCCCACTGTACTTAGATTACTACCTTACCATGGCTCAAAAGAGTCATGCAAATATGTTTTAGTTGGGTACAGTCCCGAGCTATATAGAGGCAGCGAACAATTGTCAGGGATTCGTCTCTCCCGGTATTGGGAGTCGATGTCGCGCTGTGTTGGGTCAGCCATCACCAGAAATCCTTGGCCAAGCTCGATGAGATTTACTGATGTGATATCAGTAGTTTCTCAATGGTTGATGAGATTCAGACCGGCATGACTTATGGGTTAGTAGGGGTCTGACGTTATCCACTCCCTAAACCCGATATGCGATTATCTTAGACGAAGAGGCCAAATTGTACGGAGATTGTCAAAGACAGACTCAGTAGGGGTATGGATGAGTTTGCTCGTCGGCCTTCCTTTCGGTCAATACCTGGGTAGCCGTTACGTACAGCTTGTGCCGCCGACGTGCTTGTGGTTAAACCCACTGCCAGCGTATTGACGAGTCTTTAAAGTCCTACACAGAGGGTTTTCCCGGTTCAGAGAAAATGATGTAGTGGCCGTATATTGATATGCGCAGGGTTCCGATTAGGTATGTGTGCTAACTACACGGACTTTAATCGGGCGGATGATAATACTGGCCGGATTTGGATTAAGCCGGATTATTAAATCAAGTTTTGATTTAATAATGTTCATATATATTTCGATATGTATATTCTAGTATTATTTTCATTGTATCTTTCTATCTCTTAGTTATTCGTATTTTGATACGAATACGGGCATGTATTTGCGAGGACGTGTTCTTGTATTTTTACAAGAATACTTCTAGAAGAAGAACAACTCATTTCAAGGTTTTTCTTTTTAAGAAATTAAGAAATGAGATGGAAAATAGAAATGGTGGAGGGTATGGACTAATTCATTTGCAATTACCATTCAAGCATTATTGTAGTTTTATAATGGAAAAATTCTTTTTACAAAATACATGAAGCATGCTTGAATTTGAAAAAGATATTATTCATTCTACCATTTGGTTTTCTCTCTCTTCCATTGCTCATCCTTCTTCTTCTTCCTCTAGCTTCTCATAAGTTGTGATTCAAGAGAATTATGAGAAATAAAAATCATTAGAACACTCACACACATCACTAAATATCCTAAATTAGCAACCTAGTTTCTTTAGTTACTTCATTGTGAAGTTGAAGCTTGAATTTGGTTCCATCGGATGGATAATGTTCGGCGAAGGAGGACCGGCTAGTAAGCGTGATATGGAGAGCATGCTAGAGTCCAATCCAATTGGAGTAAATAAAGACGCTGCTAAGGTTGTGATTTCTATATTTTTGTTCATGCTAGTTTAGATGTTTGGTTTAGATTCTTGATTATAAGTTTTTAGTGCCATCAAAATTTTTGTTTTCGTATTCCGCATTGGCCGTAGATTAGCGGCGAGGGCACTGGGGACTTTCATCCTCCACAAAAGTTGATGGACTCGATTGGAGGGCTTTACACTTGCGGAGGTTACCGAGAAGATTTCGCCGATATGATCTGACATGCGTCGGATCACGTCAAGATGTTACCTTCCGTTGATATGCTGATGGCGGCGATGGACGGCTGAGGTTGGATCTGGAGACTGGCTCCTGAAGCGTGTGGATTTCAATAGGTTTGAGGTTGGTTAGGCCGAGCTACCTGCAAGGAAGTCCCAGGGTAGTTGTACCACCAAGAACTCTCCGACGGTCAAGTTAGAGAGGAAATCCGAGCAGAGTAACGGCTTAGTGGAGTAAAAATGGCTTACTTGAACCATCTGAAGGAGGGGTTTATATAGCGGTGACAGCAGGCAGGCAGGCGCGAGAATCACACCGGCCGTTACGCTCTCGACGTCATCCCCGCGCAATGGGCGGGATCCCGCATTAATGGCGAGGCAAGCTCGTTAACGGGGGATCGTGATGGCGTGGAACATGGGATGTGGCCGGCGGATACCCCGCGCATGGCGAGATTCGCGGGATGGTGGTTGCGCCTGTGAGTGGTGCCGTTGGTCGGTCGATGAGACCGAGGAAGATGACCTCGGCGGGAGAGCTTACGGACTAGCGGGAGAGACGAGGTATATTGGTCCTGCGGTAGCCCGGAGATGAGCTGATAGGGCCGAGGAGGCCAATTGTGTTGGGGCTCGTAGGTGAGCCAGCAGTTGTTTGCTTGTAGGACGGGCATAGGAGTGGCCTGGTCGGCCACTGTAGATCCTTTCTTGTGAGCTTCGGGACACATCATCAGCCACGTGTCATGATCTGGGAGATCACCGATATCGAGCATCATCATTAGCCTCCCACTCTCATCCCGACCAGCTGACGGGTCAGGTCGAGATTAGTCTGCCGGGTCACCCGAGGTGAGCTCCATTTCGAAGATATCATGGCGTTTTCCTGGGCAATTTGTCATATTCTCTGGATGGCGTCAGCGAATCAGGGATCAGAACCTCCATTAAAGAGGGTGCGCCGGATCGTGCGTACGGTCACCGAAGCGACTGCCCACGTGTCGGGCGCTGGTTGGTTGAGGCGACGGGCCGCAGGATTCCTACGCCCGATGGGGTGTGGCCAATGTGCGCATGACAGGTGGAGCGATGGTGGCCGTTGAGTGCGAAGAGTTGTTTTGGCGGGAGATGACTGAGGCCGTTGGATGTGTTACGCCGGCTGCTATAAATAGAGGTGGGGTCCACATGAGGGCCCATTCCTCTTCATAATTTCCTCGTCTTTGATTTTGTTAGCTCGGCGTTCTCCTCTTTAGGTCGGGATTTCTGTGTTTGCTTTCCTGAGGACTCCTCTTCATCAGGTTAGATGTCTTCTTCTGAGGAGCCTGTAGATGAAGTTGGGGTAGAGTCTGGGGAGCCCTCGTAGATTCTTCCCCTTCTTTCTTCTGCTTCTTCTCCTTCTGAGTCGAGCCTATTTCTCCCTTTGGCAGGACAGATGGATCGATCCATGACTTTTGGTGCCCTCGGTGCTCTGTCCCGGAGGAGGGCTGGAGGTGCGGCCGCGCCTCGGACTGACCCAAGCCCCGCACCAAATGCGTTGCCGGAGGCGGGGCCATCTGCCTCGACCGAGCTCCCGACGATTGCCTCGGCGGCGGCCAGAGGCGTCCACCGGTTCCCGAGTCCCGGAAGATTGATGCGGAAGAGGACAAAGGCGGGGTTCCACTTAAGAGGAAGAGGACGGCCTCTCGCGCTCCACCGACTGAGATTCCTGAGGGTATTCCCATGCAGGAGGGGGACATCCGTTTCGTAGTCCCGTCTGGGCTTTCCATGGCTGCCAGCTAGCCTGCTGGCATGGAAGAGTCGGCCGGGGGCAAGATCCCGTGGGGGACCCTGAGGGCCCAAATGATGAACATAGCTCAGGAGGCGGTTCAGGTATGGACTCCCTCATGTGTTATCTTGAGCGCTTTTCGCTAGTTCAAGTGTCTCTATGTCCCTCTGCTGTTTTTCGTCAGGTCCTTCAGCACTGCGCTCTCGTTACTCGCATGGAGGCCGAGCGGGTGTCACGTCCCGAAATTGGCACGTGACGGCCCTAATACTACGCAACGTCTACAGGCGTAACGCTGTAAAAGAAAGCCAAAACCCAGAAATCTAAACCAGTTAAAAGACAAGAAAAGATAAGAAACATTGTTTAAAAGTCTTTGAAATCACAACCTAAATTCTTTAAAAGTCCAACTTTATTTCCTTTAAAATTTTGGCAGCACCTCCTTTGTAAAAGCTAGCCCCAAAAATGGGTACAACATAAATATAAAGTAAAGCATCCCCAAACGGGAGAAAATACACACCCAAAGACGGAAAACAACCACCACAACAAATATACGACGCCGTAGCGAAGAAATAGAAGACGATAGAAAGGAAACTGTATAAAAGACAACAAGTCACAAATAATATACAACATCGTCCTCACCAAGTCTCTAAGTCAATATGAAAATAGTAGATGGAGAGTACAGGGATACAACGAATATACAATACAACGAATAACCACAAAATCCACCTAAGCAAACTGCACACTGTGAGCTGATGCGATATCCATAACAAAAGATGATAAGATGTGTGATAATAGCCTGCCTCTGACTATCCTGAGGAACACCTGCAAACACTATGGCACAACGGGGTGAGTTGCCAACTCGTGAATAGTAAACAACATATGCAGGTAATCGCGAGTATGCACGTACAGCGTGAATCTAACATGTGCAATTAATAGCAATAAAAAGTCATATGAATGCAATAATCATGAAAGGTACACTAGAAGGTACAACTAATACATGAAGCAATGCATATAAATAAAGGTATGTAAACGCAACAGTCATGGAAAGTACTCTAACAGGTACACTAATGCATGAAGCAGTGCATAAACAGTAAATGTAGAGTATGGAATGAAATATGTCATTTCCACGGAATCCTGACATCGTGGTAGGATCAAAATCTATCAAGACAATCCAAATCCCAATTTCCTCAAATCAGCCCCCAATTTGGCTATCATATCAAGTAAGTCTCACATATCCTTAATGTACAATATCAAGTAGATCTCACATATCCCGTATGTACAATATCAAGTAGATCTCACATACCCCGAATGTACAATATCAAGTAGATCTCACATATATCCTGTAATCAATATCAAATAAATTCTCAAATGTCCTAAATCCAATGTCAATGAGTCCTTTACATTCTAGGTATATTTGCATGAATAATTATGATGATGTATATAATTTAATGTCAATACACATATATTAGCGTCCCATTCCACTAATATTGGTGTAAGGGCATATATAACAGCGGCCTAAACCCCTGTTATATATACAAAGGAGTAAAAAGAAATATCATGAAACCAATGTGTCAAGCATCGACACAGAAATGCAGGTCTATCAGGTGTTGTCACCACGACTGGCACCCTGATAGGTACGTATCATACGCTATCTCGAAATCTCGAGTGCCTAGCTCTGACCCTCGCCTCTCGACGTATCTATATGTACATGACTCCCGTCGGTATCCACATGATAACCGCCGAGCCATTGGTACTGTCACCGGATGGTATGGTTCCCCCACTAACTCATCGTCTACTCCACGACTCTTGCCCCGGGGTACCTTCGGGCCCCACCATGTACCCGCACACGGCTCCCTCCGTTCCTCGCGTGGGGTATATATATATCAGAACCGATAAATCTTATGGTGGATACTGAAATATCATATCAAGAGAAACCGGGTTTTTCAAATAATGCATAATTTCATGAAACTACCACGGTCCTCAAATCCAGAAAACATCATGAAAAATCCATATCTCAATGCGAAAATCCATGAATATAATATATGCAACATAAAACTGCAATATAAGCATATAAAGGAAAAGCCGCTATTTAACTGCAATAAGTTAATATAATATATCATGCGGTTCCTAATTTCTCCAATTCTAAATAACATCAAGTAAAGGTAAACATGTGGCTATAACTGATATATGTGCAAACATAGATATATGGCAAGATATAGATATCTACCTATCAGTAATGATGTAATATACCCTCCGGGTATAAGTGAAGAATGTATGCAAGGTATACATGTAGTTATGACATAAAGTGTGTATGTACCTATCACTAATGGTACGATACTCTATAGGTATACAGGTATCTAACACGTAAGTATGTGAAGGCATATGTGTAAGCATATGGATATACAGGTATGCTATAAGTCAATGCGTAAAGAAATATGATCAAAGTCTCAATGTCCCTAACCAAGCAATATCATATCTATAAGTGGGTTGTGCGTGACATGGCAATTATTGACGGTGTGTGTAGCATACAATCAGTGCTCGTGCAACATGAATCGTCAATAATATGTGCAGTGTCCTAAGGATACTAGTCCAAGCACAACAATAACTAAGCAGTAGGGTAAATGCGCAAATCCTAAATCTGACATAGAATATGCGGAAAAAGTAACATCTCTAGCCCAGACGCATAACGCCATGCGGGCGATTCCCCTGTAGATGTTAAATCTACTCACCAACGCTCCTGGCTAAGTGAAGCCTACCACCTGTTTTCCCTTGTCGTAACGTCCGAAGTCCCCGCTTGCGAACCTAAAATTTCATAAACACATCACATAAGAAAATATCCTACATCGACGAAAAGACATTAAAACGCAAGAATAACGCCCTGAAAATTGTACTGTGCACTTAGCGCATCTATCGCGCACGACATCGGCCAAAAACCCTAATTGGGGTCGCTAAACTACAAAACACTATGTCTAGACCCCGATCGTCCCGATCGCACAACACAACACAAACAATTACGAGGAATAAAATAGATATAACCTCGCAACGACCGGACGAACCCACGTCGGAAAAACCCCGAAATCAAGTAAGCAACCTATCGCAATATTTCGCACTAGTTTCAAGCTAACGCATATGTAGCGATTACAAACAGCTTAAAATAGCTTAACTAAACTATCTAAACCATTCCTATATTTTTAACACTTGCTAAATAAATTTTAGCAAAAACCTAGTAAGCAAAATTGCATAATTAAACAAAGTGTTCATTAGCAAAAATTAACATTTTCTACTAGGTTAATCTTCTCCAAAACATAAATTAACACTTCAAATGAACACTAAACACTTTAACAAAATTTAACCCTAACATGAATTTCTTAAACCAAATATAAATGAATTAATCATAATTTAAAAACTAAACTAAACACATAATTAGCTAACTAAAATAGCTAGATTAAGATTAAAGCAAATATAAAAGGATTAAGTTAAGAATTATACCTCCCCAAGAACACCAAAATGAATTTAATCTCTCACCATATCATCAAAAAAAACCATGCTTTGTTTAAGATCCAAGAAGAATTAGTGAAGGAAATGAAGGAAAATGATTATATTTGAATTTTTGTGATTTTATTTGGATTTTTCATGATTTATTTGATGCAAAATGAGTTGAAAAAGAGTGGGAATGATGGAGGGCAGCAAGGGGAAGGGAAGGGCCGGCCAAGGGGGTGAGGAGGGTATTTTTGTGAATTTTTGTGAAGAAATTGCTAGGAAAAAGAGTAATAAATGCACTTTGCCACCTTTACACATTTTCTTTTCTTTTCAAAATAAAACCTTTTGCACTCCAAAAAATATCTAGATATTTAAAAAGAAGTTTCCAAAATATTCTAGTGACAAAAAAATAATTTATTCTTAAGAAAAGAAATTTTCCGATTTACGTGCACCAAATACCGCTTAAAATAATATTTTATTTGGGAAAAATTCTATCTGAACCAAAACCTCCCAAATACCCCTAAAGTTCGCGCACAAGCTTTATTTTAGCTAAAAAAAGGTGCCGGTAAGCTTATACGGACGTTTGATCGAAATCGGGTTAAAACGGAAAATACCAACAATTTTGCCCTAAAACGGAAAAATTCGCAAAACGATTTCTAAAACGTTACAATCTTCCCCACTTAAAGAAATTCGGTCCCCGAATTAAAATTCATCTACGCATACCTTCAAGAAGATGAGTGCAAAACTCCCAAATCTCGCTCGCAGCTTGCCAAGTGATCACCTCACTATACAGCTACGCCAAAGAACCCTCACTGACGGCAAGACCCTTGACCGAAGTTCCTCCACCTGCTGATTAACTAGCGGCTGCTGGTGAACGAAAGATCGCGTCCAAGCTAATTGGTCTGATGCTGAATCAAGTGAGAAAGGTCATGAAGGTAATTGCAAAGTATCGACACAAGGAATATGGGGTGAATACTCAATAATCTGGGCGGAAGTGCCAAATTAAAGGCAACGGAACTAACTCGCTTTAAGGATCTCGAAAGGACCTACAATTGTGGGTAAGCTTCCCAAAACTCAACACGTCATTCATTAGAAAAATCCATAGGAATACATGATCTCCCACTGCGAACTCGAGCCTACGATCACCATGGTCGGCATAAGACCTCTGTCCGCACAGGACTGTCATCATCCTCATCTGAAACAGATGGATCATTTCCGAAGTCTCTAGACTAGCTGGGGTCCAAAAATCCCACTATGCAGAGTCAGAAAAACAGACTGGAGATCGACACCACCTAACAAATAAAACTTAAAGGTTGCCAATTGGAATGTCTCCTAATAACTGCTATCGAAGGAGAGTCCTAACAATGGCAAGTGACGATCCCAACTGCCGACAACAATTAGTACGTATGCACGAGTATAACCTCTAGAGTCGGTATAGCCCGCTCTCACAAAACCATCATCCTGTGGATGGAAAGACGGAGCTAAAGCTCAACCAGTACCCAAGGCTTCCTGAAGCTCCTGCCCAAGATGGCAAGCGAACAGGGTGCCTTCATTGGATACGACCCATAAAGGAACTCCGTGCAACACCCAAACTTAACAAAGAACAACTGAGCAAACTGAGTATAACCGGACAACAAGCATCCGAATAGAGTCACACCCTGACTAAACCTGGGTATACGCCACAACGAATATTCATGGAGATCTGCTCCCATTCCCACTTCGAAACGGTTTAAGGTTGCAACTCTCCAGCCGGTCTCAGATGCTCAACCAAAACACACAACAAGACAACACCTTGAAACGAAATCCGAAACTTCTCTTTACATCCTTGCCCACCCGTAACTATCTCACAAGTCACGTCAAATGCTGGTGGAACTTGAATGAGTACAGAGAGTTGACAGATGTGCCTGCTATAGGATTTCACGTCTCTACCCAATAGTATCAGGTACATAAACGCATCCCTAAACTCATCACACCCTTGTCACAAATCAAGGACTCCGAATCATTACCCAGCCGAGTATGCTCAAGTATCTCTAACGAACGAGCGTCGGTAGGCAGTGTCTCGCGAAAACGATTAGGGAAAAGTGGTCGGGCGCGGACATGAGCAAGCTGTCCCCTCAGTAGAGGCGAACCTAAGCTGTACTCCACGATCGCATAAGAACTGTAAATCCGCAGAAGACTGTCTCTGACTGGGCATAACTGGAACAAACTAACCCCGGGCCTACGACTCCAGCATCAGCTACCACAATCGCCTTGCCAAGGGTAATAAAGGATCTCATAAATACAATCCTCCACACGTTCCATCCATCGGCGTTGTCTCAACAATCAAAATCCGCTGCAGGAAGATGTACATTAAGCTCTGGTGGTCCGTGAAAATCTGACATGATTCTCGAACAAGTAGTGTCTCCAATCCCCAACGCACTACCACCGCGGCCATCTCCAGATCATGAGTGGGATATCCTGCTCGTACTTCCTCCAAATGTAAGGAAGCAAAAACGATAACTCTATAGTGTCACCTCAGTACACAATCAAGCCCCACTAGCGAAACATCACAGTTAAAACAACAAAGTCGCCCGAACCAAAAAGCAAGAAAGAATTGGTGCAGTTGTTAACCGAATCTCCAACTTCTGAAAAACTCCGCACGCATGCCTCAGTCCAAAGAAAAGAAACCTCCTTTCAGGTCAGTCCAGTCAACGGTGCAGCACTACACTAGCAATCCTGCACAAAACGGCGGTAAAAACCTGCTAAGCCTAAAAATTTGCGGACTTCCGTCCGAACACAAGCCTGGGACTAAGCTGTACGGCCACGATCTTCCTCGGGACCATACGAAAAACCGTCTCCCGTAACTACAG
Organism: Agapanthus africanus; assembly: GCA_030015575.1. Classification (NCBI taxonomy): domain Eukaryota; kingdom Viridiplantae; phylum Streptophyta; class Magnoliopsida; order Asparagales; family Amaryllidaceae; genus Agapanthus; species Agapanthus africanus. Next base: position 319,785,027 of record CM057350.1, read on the forward strand.
GACCTAGGAGTCAACACAAACAAGCCTGAAGGAACACTCCGAGAATCTAGCAAACAGCTGGGGCTCTCCCAATGTCTGCAAAACAAATCCTCAAGTGCTGCTCCTGTCCCTCAAGACATAAAGAATAGACCAGAATGTCATCAATAACACAACAATAACTGGTCGAGGAACGGCCTGAAGAAATCCGGTTCATCATATCTACGAATGCTGCTAGGGCATTGGTGAGTCCGACGACACCACCAAAACACACAAAGCCCATAGCACGCACAAGGCAGTCTTCGGAATGCCATCACTCCGAACCCGCAGCAATGATGACCTGATCCCGAACAAACTTAGAAAATGTCTTGCACTCTGGAGTCGATCGAAGAAATCGTTAATGCGAGGTAAAGGATACCTATCCGCACCGTAAGCCGGTTCAATTGGCGATCCATCAATACACAACCTAAATTGCCGTCTTCCTCCTTGACGAACAGAAATAGGAGCTCCTAAATGTGAAACACTCAGACGCACTAGCTCCCAAACAAACAACTCTGCAGCTGATCCTTAAGCTCCCTAAGCTCCACCGGCTCATCTGGAACAACGTCGGAAAACTCTCGCACGATAAGAACCCGGTCCAACAAACCCACTGTGGCTCCGGTATCATGAATGAACGCCAAGAATCCTCGACATCCTCTCCTCAAAAGCCGACTAGCGAAAAATGCTGAATTCGAGCTGTGAGAGGCGGCACCACTGCCCCCTGCACAACAAGAACTGACTTGCCGGGAAAAAAACCCTGACTGTTTCCTCACGGTAGTCCACAGACGCCTAGCACGTAACTAACCAGTCCATGCCCAGGAGAACGTCAAATCCAACATCTCTAGAAGGATCAAGTGACGGATGAATCTCCTAACCGATTGGCATACGACTGAAATACGTGTCGCGCAACAAAAGAATCGCTGACGGAAGTTAAAACAACAAACAGCTGATCTAGATAACACGAATCCCATCGTCCCAAACCTCTGCTACTCCCGCAACGGTCACGAAACCTATCTCGACGACTAGTCCTCTGTCTCTGAGCTGATACCCCGGTACGAGTCCTCCACGGTCCCGGAACTCCCGAAGTCTCTGGAATACGTGTCTCGTCAACTAGGGCTGCATCCACTGGTGCTTTGTAAGTGACGGAAAGCTGTGTGCTGATCGCAAAGAACAACTGGGTAACAGGGGTGACAACCTCCTGTCGCTGCGCTCGAATGGTCTCCACCAAAGAACTCATCATCTGGCGCATGTCCTGCATCTCTGCCACAAGCCTAGCAATACTATCTGTCAAAGGCGGATCCGTCTACACCTGCGCAACGAGCGTGCCATCCTGGTCAGTCCTCGATCCACCCGAGTCAACTCTGACCTCGGCCCTCGCTGCACCTCACTGAGTCCCCATAGTCGTCAACTGCAAAGGCTATAAATAGGGATAGGATTCGATATAAAGACGGAAATTGAATCAAAAGGATATGAATCATCAAGGAAGGAATTTCAAGTAATTGTACTTAGGTCATGATTGAAACAATTTCTTGGTTATTATTTAAAAGAGTATCTAATCAAAATGTCCCCGGCAACGGCGCCATTTTGATCGATAGATTTTCCGTTGTGTTTGTATAAAATTGTAAAGAAATCACAACCAAAAATTATTTTGACCGCAATCAAACTACGGTGTCGGATGTAGTTTGTAGTGAGTGCGGATCGTCCACAGGGATTGCACGATTCACTTGTATTTTGATACGTTTGAAATGAAAAGTTAAGCAACAATAAAAGAAAACATTATTCAAGAATGATTTGTATTCAAGTGTCACTATTCTTTATTCAAGAATCAAGAAACTATAAACAATCAAGAATCGGTGTTTCGATAATATTTCCAATCAACAATCAAGAATATAAGAGAGGCTCGTAGGAATCGATCGGATCTTTAGACGTGATGTAATCTAAAAGGTTTCGTGTTCTTGTCCTTCGAAGAATTGATACTAGATCAATGGTGATCGACGAGAGTTAGGGCTTTCTTGATGAAATTGGGGTTTCATCTCTTAACCCTTGTTCTTTCGAGGATACCATTTATATTCTAGCCTCTAGCAATTTCAAGAAACGATCGGAACTCCCCAATCTCGAGCGATGTCGATCAAGAAAGCATCGCAACGAATTGGGTCGTCGATTCTTGAACTTGCTAGGGTTTACAAACTCGTGGGATTCAAGAATCGATTGCAAATTTGTTACATCATCATACTAAAGATCGTTTCGACTCCTTAACAAGCGGAGTTTTATTCACACATCACAACACAGAAAAGATTTACGAATTGTAAAGAATTCATGATGCAGAAATTAAAGAAAGCAAGATAAAAGAATATCACCTTTATTTATCTCAACAATTTTGATTACATTTGCTTCAAGAACTACAAGAAGAAGAATCGAGATCGTTGATCGGGCGTCGCTCGGCTTCGTGAGTCGTGGATCGGCTTCGGATCGCTTGCTCCGTTGAAGATCGGCTCCGCTCCTAAAGGTTGTAAGGCTTCTTGCTTAATAGGTACTCGGGATTCTTGATCTCAATTGGAATTAGGGTTAGGGTTTCCTACAAGCTCTCTCACTAAACTTGAGGAAGAGGGAGATGAAGAAAGGGATTGATTCACTAATTGGATGAATAATTCCCAAGGTTGAATAATCTGGGGATAATGAGCCTAGGGTCTTATTTATAGAGCTCCCAAACCCTAGGTTTAGGTTTGAATTAAAAGTTTCCCTCCCAAAGTTTGTTGAAAGAGTTTGTTAGGAACTAGCTTAGGGTTTAAGCTAGGGTTTAGGGAAAGTTCTAGAATAATAGGCTAGTTTAGTGAAACTCAAGGTGTTTGCTGATCTGGTAGAAGTATCTGGAGTCTTCTGGAAAATGTCATGCATTTTTGAACTGTAGCCACTGAAACAGGAGTTTTGGTGCAAATTTGAGGAGGTGATCCCCTGGGCCCACCGCTGATCCGCGGCCTTAGCAAGCCCATGCCGCGGATCCGCGGCTATGGAGGAGGCTTGGGCTTTGTTCTTTCTGGTGAAGCTTTGTACTGGAGTTTGGGGCTTTGTATGATATGTTGAATTTCCATTGCTCCTTTGTAATGATACCAGATTTGAATTTAGTGAGTTTACGTATCTTTCGAGCGGTGTAATGGTCGAGCAAGCTTTCCTTTTCCTGCACAGACTTCGAAACACGGGTTGCGACATATAGAAATATTGCGATGCCATGCAATGCAGTCAATTTCCCTAGAAATGCCGGTTTTAAGGTCTAATACATGTAATCTTATAATCTGTGATAGATTTGCTAATATGTGAAATACGGATACCGAACACTTCTATATGAATGCAGATGATAGGGAAATTGCCGGTTAAAATATGCAATATTTTCGACTGATCAAATACCCCCAAACTTAATTTCGATCGTCTCGAGCGAACGTTTTATTAAAAAGAGAAGGAGAAAATAAAGAAAGAGAAAAACTAACTAGCACACTTTCGTAGGCAACACGATTGCACTGAGCATGTGCAACAAGCCTTTAAACCTCTAGGTGTCCCTAGTAGGAGGAGTGTTGGCTCCTGAGGGTTTTCAGCGGATTGCACCCACAAAATCCAATAATAAAAGCAAGATCATGAATATTACATTTAAAGAAAAGAATCATAAAAGAAAAGCTTTGAAAATTAGGGTTTCCAACTAAGCTAGCTTTTCGGTTGTCATGAGCCCTATCTTAATGGTCATGAAAAGATGTTAGAAATCACGTCCTCCCTCAATAAAACATCGTCTTATTCTTCATTCCTATCTTTCTTCCAAACATCGATCATATAACCCTGCGTGTGTGTAAAGGACATCCCTACACCCGGAGAATTCAATTCAAGCTATCATACTCTTGCCCATCAGCCTCAGTACTTTTTAATTAATGAATATTTAGATGAGACTGCTCACACACTTTCATGCGACCGTTAATACTTCTTGAGGTACTAACCGACCGATTACTCCTGTGCTTGCTTACTTGGTGTATTTTCCTCGTCTTGCACCACCTCAGGCATAGCAGTGACTCCCAGACCAGTTGACCTTAGGGCACTAGGTGAAGAAGCACCCTCGCTATACATTTTTCTTGCCTTCGGTGATAACAAAACCAGTGTTCATTTTTCTCACCACTTTATATTTTCTTTATTCATTTTTTTTTTATTTCCTTCATACTTTTGGCTTTAAGACAAGAGCATTTCAAGGTATCCTCTACTATCCCAGGCTTCAAGACGTGTGTAAGTGCGAATAGCAGGGTAGCAACGTTCAAAATGTTTGGCTTCCAGAATAGAAACTATTTTTCAGACTTATTATTATCCTCAGATTAGTGACGTCCTTCATCTTACTAACCCTTGGGACAACGGCTCATAACTACTTATTACTAGTTCGTATAAGAAAACTTCTAATTTTCTTAGTTTTCTTAAATTTTTCTAATCTCATGGATGTAATTTTTCACTATCTAAACTTTCATTATCTTATTTATATACAAAAAAAGTGTAAATATTAAAATTATTTTTATATTTGAAAATTTGAAAATTTTTATGGGTTTTGAAAATTTTTCAATTTTTATAGATTTTTAAAGAAATGTTTTGTGCTTATGCAGATGATATGCAAATGATGCGAAAATAAGCACAAACCTCCCCCAAACTTGTTTTCAACAGTGTCCTCACTGTTGCCGACAGCTATATCTAAAAAAACCTGTAAATCTGGGGGGAATTATTAGTGGGGGCAAAATATATAAGTGAAGAACTTCCCCTAAACTTATCTTTCACTCACCTTCATTCAAAAGATGATGCAATGATATACAGGAGATGAAGGTGAGACGGAGGAATTTTAATCCAAATAAACTGGCTCTTGTAAGAACAAGAGCTCCTCCGTGGGGTCAGTGGAAAAATATGGCTTTAGTCTATGTCCATTTACTTTGAAAACAATGCCGTTTTTAACATTTTCAACTTCTACTGCCCCGTGCGGGTATACAGACCGCACAACAAAAGGTCCCTTCCATCGAGATCGGAGCTTACCCGCGTGAAGGTGTAATCTTGAATCATAAAGAAGGACTTGTTGACCAGGTAAAAATGTTTTCCATAAAATGTTTTTATCGTGAAAAACCTTAGTCCTATTCTTTGTGATTACAGCATTATCATAAGCTTCATCGCGGAGTTCGCTTAGCTCGTTAAGTTGCAGCTTCCGAAAGTTGCAAGCAAGGTTTAAATCAAAATTTATTTCTTTTATAGCCCACAATGCTTTATGCTCTATCTCGACAGGTAAATGACATGCTTTTCCAAACACTATCCTATATGGAGACATTCCTAGGTCGGTCTTATATGCAGTCCTGAATGCCCAAAGAGCATCCGTCAATTTGGTCGACCAGCCTTTTCTATTTTTAGCAACAGTTTTCTCCAGGATAAGTTTGATTTGTCTGTTTGAGATTTCAGCCTGCCCGCTTGTTTGGGGATGATAGGGTGTAGAAAGTCGGTGGTTGATTGAGTATTTTCGCATCAGAGTCTCAAAAGATCTGTTGCAGAAATGTGTCCCATTATCGCTAATGATAGCGCGTGGGTGTCCAAATCGCAAAAAGATATTCTCTTTTAAGAACTTAATGACAACTTTCCTGTCATTAGTGCGACATGGAATGGCTTCTACCCATTTTGAGACATAATCAACCGCCAGCAATATATACAGATTCCCAAAGGAGTTGGGAAAAGGACCCATAAAATCAATGCCCCAAACATCAAATATTTCAACAACCAAGATGGGTTGCTGAGGCATTTCATTTCTCTGGGATATTCTACCCGTATACTGACATTGTGTACAGGTTTTGCAATACTCAAATGCGTCCTTGAATAAGGTCGGCCAAAAAAATCCACATTGCAAAACCTTTTCCGCTGTCTTTCTAGGACCAAAGTGACCCCCACAAGCCTGATCATGACAAAATGAAAGAACACTCTTGAACTCTTCATTTGGGACGCACTGGCGAATGATCTGATCAGGACAATATTTAAACAAATAGGGCTCGTCCCAGTAAAAGTGTTTTACTTGGGAAAGAAAACGATATTTGTCCTGTTTTGACCAATCGCTCGGTATAAGTCCCGTGGCATGATAGTTCACAATATCCCTGAACCATGGTTCAGCGGATACGCTCAAGAGTTGTTCATCAGGGAATGAATCATTGATCGGCAGGGTCACAGGGGAAGAAACGATGCGTGAAAGGTGGTCAGCTACTTCGTTTTCACATCCTTTCTTATCTTTGATAACAAGATCGAATTCTTGTAACAGAAGGATCCAACGTATTAGTCGACCTTTTGCATCTTTCTTCGCCAGAAGATGTTTTAAAGCGGAATGGTCAGTATACACAACTATAGGTGAGCCGATTAAGTAAGGCCTGAATTTTTCTAAAGCAAATACAACCGCTAAAAGCTCTTTCTCGGTGGTTGTATAATTGATTTGCGCATCATTCAGGGTCTTACTAGCATAGTAAATCACGTGTGGCATCTTTTCGATGTGCTGTCCTAAGACTGCACCTACTGCAAAATCAGATGCGTCACACATCAGCTCGAAGGGGTAGTCCCAGTTTGGTGATGATAGCACGGGGGCTGAAGTGAGTGAGTGTTTAAGTGAGTCGAAAGCTGTCTCGCAATCCGAGTCAAAATGGAAGGTCGTATCCTTGGCCAGGAGATGTGTTAAAGGTCTAGCAATTTTGCTAAAGTCCTTAATGAATCTCCTATAAAAGCCCGCATGGCCAAGGAAAGAGCGAATATCTTTGACGCTTTTGGGATGAGGGAGGTTTTGAATGACATCTACTTTAGCTCTGTCAACCTCAATGCCTTTCTGTGAAATGACATGTCCAAGGACTATTCCTTCTTGGACCATAAAATGGCATTTTTCCCAGTTTAAAGTCAAGTTCTTCTCTTTGCAACGAGTAAGAACAGCGTTAAGATTAGCTAGGCAATCAGAAAAAGAGTCTCCAAAAATCGAGAAATCGTCCATAAAGATCTCCAAAAAATTCTCTACCATATCAGAGAATATCCCCATCATACACCGCTGAAAGGTAGCGGAAGCATTGCATAGCCCAAAGGGCATGCGACTGTAAGCAAAGGTACCAAAAGGACAAGTAAAAGTGGTTTTATCTTGATCCTTTTTGGCGATGGGGACCAGATTGTAGCCTGAGTATCCGTCCATAAAACAATAATATTGTCGTCCCGCTAACCGTTCCAGCATCTGATCAATGAATGGTAGAGGAAAATGATCTTTCCTCGTAGCAGCGTTGAGTTTTCTATAATCGATGCATACACGCCACCCAGTTTGGGCGCGTGTCTGAATCAACTCATTCGCCTCATTTGTGATAACTGTGATGCCGGATTTCTTAGGAACGACATGTATAGGACTCACCCACTGGCTATCGGAGATGGGGTATATAATACCATTATCTAAGCATTTGACGATTTCTTTCATGACAGCTTCCTTCATGATGGGATTCAACCGTCTCTGTGGTTCTCGGGTCGGTCTGGCATCATCCATCACATGTATATGATGTTCAACTATCAAGGGACTAATCCCTTTGATGTCCGCCATACTCCAACCAAACGCCTCTTTGTTAGATCTCAATACCGATAAAAGGGCATTCTCTTGCTCTGATGCAAGAGAAGCGGAAATGATAACCGGTAATGACTCGTTCTCACCAAGATATGCATATTTCAGGTGAGAAGGTAAAATTTTGAGATCTAACTCAGGCGGAGAAATGATAGAAGGAAGGATCATAGATTGATTTTTGGATCTACAAAGAAGCTCAGAGCCTGTGAAAGATACAGACTCGGGTGGAGAAAAGTCAGAAGTGCAGGACTCATATGTAGGTAAAGTGTCCTCACTAAGATCTTGTGCAAAGTCAAACAGAGATGTGGTAATGTCATCGAGATCAGTAAAGCAAAGATCCTCAGCTCCACAACTATCGGGAGCGATCTCATGGACAGAGCACACATCTAAAATATGAGCAGAGGGTTCTGATGGCTGACTTCCAACTTTATAGATGTTTAGTTCAATGGTCATATTTCCAAATGATAAGTTCATTGAACCATTTCTACAGTTTATAACAGCGTTGGAAATGGCAAGGAAAGGACGACCCAGAATTACCGGAATTTGGCCCCGGGGGTTTGCTACAGGATGTGTGTCGAGCACAATGAAGTCTACAGGGAAAACAAATTCCCCGACCTTTATCAACACATCCTCTAATTCACCCCTTGGTTTGGTGATAGATCGGTCTGCCATCTGGTGAGTGCAATGAGCAGGTTTCAGCTCTCCAATCCCTAATTGCTCATAGACAGAATAAGGGAGCAGGTTAATACTTGCGCCAAGGTCTAAAAGAGCACAATTTATGTTTTTACCCCCAATCGAAATCGATATTGTAGGACAACCTGGGTCCTTTCTTTTCTTTGGAAGCTGGGGTATAAAAGCAGTGCTGATATTATTAGACATAAAGACCTTCTTCGGCACTTGAGTCTTCCTCTTCCTAGTGCACAAGTCCTTAAGAATTTTCGCATAAGCGGGGACTTGCTGAATCGCATCTAGGAGAGGGATATTGATGTTAACCTGTTTGAACATCTCTAAAATTTTCTCCATATGAGGACTCGTTCTATTTGCCCTTAGCCGGTTCGGGTAAGGAGCTTTCGCAATAAGCGCAGGGTCCATTATAGGAGAAGGAAAGGGGGGTAGACGAGGTCCCAAAGGAGGTTTGGGGACCGTCTATGGAGAACTATAAGGGTTGGGTGAAGGTGTTGAGCCTAAAGGGAAATGGAGAATAGGCTCGCTAGAAGGTGGTTTGGTAGAAGAAGAAGGATCAGAAGGAGAAGTGTGTGTGTGTGGAAAAGACTCAGCCGGGGTGTTGATATGATTTTCAGTATTATCAATATCTTCCCCGGCATTATTATTCAGCACTCTTCCCGATCTCAACGTTGTAATGGCATTTACATTGTAATGCCCAGGATTCTGTAGGGGTTGAGAGGGAAGTTTCCTTTTTCTCTCGTACTCATTTCAGCTTTAAGTCGTGCGATTTCAGCTTCCATCGATTTGATACTCTCAGCTTGGGACGCTGAGTTTTTCTTTATCTCATTGACGGAAGATCTAACCTCAGTCGAAACCTCCATGAAATTTGATAAAAGTGATTTCATGGTTTGAGTGAATTGAGAGAAATCGTCAGAACAGGGCTGCATAGGATTAGACTGTGCAGGAGTGTTCCCTGATTTTGGAAATTTTGTGACTGATAGGGGTGCTGAGTGAGTTGAAGGGGTTGCTGTTGTGGTGGAGGAAGAGCCCTTTGAAATTGATTCGTGTTTGGAACCGTGTTTTGAGATTGATTTTGGTTCCAAGCAAAATTCGGGTGGTTCCTCCAACCCTGATTGTACGTAGAAGAATATGGATCGTTTCGAGGTCTTTGAAATGCGGCATTAGAATGCTCGTAACCTTGAAACGCAGAGTTTAATGGACATTCTTCCGTTAAATGTGACGGATCAGAACAGCACCCACAAACAGTTTTGGGGAGTGACACTGGGTTTAGGGAGGCTGCTGCAAATTTGTGTTCCATAGCGTCGAGCTTCTTTTGCATTGCTGCCATTTCAGCTCGAACACCTATGGACACATCTATTTGGTGTACGCCACCCCTATTCAATGGTTGGGTTCCACTCTCCCAAATTACCCACGGCCTTCTCTTGTCCTAATTGAGCGTGACAGTCCTTAGAGTCTTCTCTAGATTTCTTTTAATTAATGAGGGTAATGCGGATGCAAGTTTTGCGATTTTCGGGGCCTAGGAAGGGTAATGAAATCCCCACCTAATTTGGATTTGGCCGTGCCCCTTAAATTTCCGTATTAGAATGCAAACAACCAAGAAATCAAAATCAAGCACAAATTTAATTTTTGCTTTTGCAGCGCTGCGATTATTTGCAAAGAATCCTGCAGAAAAGTGTTAGTTGGAGCTAAAAGAGGAGAGGGGAGAGAGCAAGAAAGTACCTGCACTGAAAAGTTTGCAGAGAACCCTTCACCAAGCCGCGGAACCGCCGCACTTGGTGGGTATTAGCCGCTGAAACGCACTCCCACAGAGAGATCACTGTACACAATTTCTTCAGGGAGCTTATCTTGGCTCCCTCAGCTCTCTGGTATATCCCAAATAATTTTTCCACAGCACAGAATGCTCCAGATCACCTTGCAATCAATCACAACACACGTATAAGAGTTTGTACGAATTTTGATTTCAAGAAGTAGAATGTAATAATTCTTTCACTTCAAACTAAAAATGTAAATGAATTAGCGCGCGATCCCCGACAACGGCGCCATTTTGATTGAAACAATTTCTTGGTTATTATTTAAAAGAGTATCTAATCAAAATGTCCCCGGCAACGGCGCCATTTTGATCGATAGATTTTCCGTTGTGTTTGTATAAAATTGTAAAGAAATCACAACCAAAAATTATTTTGACCGCAATCAAACTACGGTGTCGGATGTAGTTTGTAGTGAGTGCGGATCGTCCACAGGGATTGCACGATTCACTTGTATTTTGATACGTTTGAAATGAAAAGTTAAGCAACAATAAAAGAAAACATGATTCAAGAATGATTTGTATTCAAGTGTCACTATTCTTTATTCAAGAATCAAGAAACTATAAACAATCAAGAATCGGTGTTTCGATAATATTTCCAATCAACAATCAAGAATATAAGAGAGGCTCGTAGGAATCGATCGGATCTTTAGACGTGATGTAATCTAAAAGGTTTCGTGTTCTTGTCCTTCGAAGAATTGATACTAGATCAATGGTGATCGACGAGAGTTAGGGCTTTCTTGATGAAATTGGGGTTTCATCTCTTAACCCTTGTTCTTTTGAGGATACCATTTATATTCTAGCATCTAGCAATTTCAAGAAACGATCGGAACTCCCCAATCTCGAGCGATGTCGATCAAGAAAGCATCGCAACGAATTGGGTCGTCGATTCTTGAACTTGCTAAGGTTTACAAACTCGTGGGATTCAAGAATCGATTGCAAATTTGTTACATCATCATACTAAAGATCGTTTCGACTCCTTAACAAGCGGAGTTTTATTCACACATCACAACACAGAAAAGATTTACGAATTGTAAAGAATTCATGATGCAGAAATTAAAGAAAGCAAGATAAAAGAATATCACCTTTATTTATCTCAACAATTTTGATTACATTTGCTTCAAGAACTACAAGAAGAAGAATCGAGATCGTTGATCGGGCGTCGCTCGGCTTCGTGAGTTGTGGATCGGCTTCGGATCACTTGCTCCGTTGAAGATCGGCTCCGCTCCTAAAGGTTGTAAGGCTTCTTGCTTAATAGGTACTCGGGATTCTTGATCTCAATTGGAATTAGGGTTAGGGTTTCCTACAAGCTCTCTCACTAAACTTGAGGAAGAGGGAGATGAAGAAAGGGATTGATTCACTAATTGGATGAATAATTCCCAAGGTTGAATAATCTGGGGATAATGAGCCTAGGGTCTTATTTATAGAGCTCCCAAACCCTAGGTTTAGGTTTGAATTAGAAGTTTCCCTCCCAAAGTTTGTTGAAAGAGTTTGTTAGGAACTAGCTTAGGGTTTAAGCTAGGGTTTAGGGAAAGTTCTAGAATAATAGGCTAGTTTAGTGAAACTCAAGGTGTTTGCTGATCTGGTAGAAGTATCTGGAGTCTTCTGGAAAATGTCATGCATTTTTGAACTGTAGCCACTGAAACAGGAGTTTTGGTGCAAATTTGAGGAGGTGATCCCCTGGGCCCACCGCGGATCCGCGGCCTTAGCAAGCCCATGCCGCGGATCCGCGGCCATGGAGGAGGCTTGGGCTTTGTTCTTTCTGGTGAAGCTTTGTACTGGAGTTTGGGGCTTTGTATGATATGTTGAATTTCCATTGCTCCTTTGTAATGATACCAGATTTGAATTTAGTGAGTTTACGTATCTTTCGAGCGGTGTAATGGTCGAGCAAGCTTTCCTTTTCCTGCACAGACTTCGAAACACGGGTTGCGACATATAGAAATATTGCGATGCCATGCAATGCAGTCAATTTCCCTAGAAATGCCGGTTTTAAGGTCTAATACATGTAATCTTATAATCTGTGATAGATTTGCTAATATGTGAAATACGGATACCGAACACTTCTATATGAATGCAGATGATAGGGAAATTGCCGGTTAAAATATGCAATATTTTCGACTGATCAGGTCACTTTAGGCGGAGTACTGCATCGTGAGTATGCTGCAGACATACACACACTAAGTTACTCTGCTTAAACTACCTACTCCATCATATCAAGGTCATCCTACACTCCGTAAGGTAAAAACCTAGCTCTCTGATACCATCTTTGTCACGACCCAAAATTGGCACGTGACGGCCCTAATACTACGCAACGTCTGCAGGCGTAACGCAGTAAAAGAAAGCCAAAACCCAGAAATCTAAACTAGTTAAAAGACAAGAAAAGATAAGAAACATTGTTTAAAAGTCTTTGAAATCACAACCCAAATTCTTTAAAAGTCCAATTTTATTTCCTTTAAAATTTTGGCAGCACCTCCTTTGTAAAAGCTAGCCCCAAAAATGGGTACAACATAAATATAAAGTAAAGCATCCCCAAATGGGAGCAAATACACGCCCAAAGGCGAAAAACAACCACCACAACAAATATACGACGCCATAGCGAAGAAATAGAAGACCATAGAAAGGAAACTGTATAAAAGACAACAAGTCACAAATAATATACAACATCGTCCTCACCAAGTCTCTAAGTCAATATGAAAATAGTAGATGGAGAGTACAGGGATACAACGAATATACAATACAACAAATAACCACAAAACCCACCTAAGCAAACTGCACACTGTGAGCTGATGCGGTATCCGTAGCAAAAGATGATAAGATGTGTGATAATAGCCTGCCTCTGACTATCCTAAGGAACACCTGCAAACACTGCGGCACAACGGGGGTGAGTTGCCAACTCGTGAATAGTAAATAACATATGCAGGTAATCGCGAGTATGCACGTACAGCGTGAATCTAACATGTGCAATTAATAGCAATAAAAAGTCATATGAATGCAATAATCATGAAAGGTACACCAGCAGGTACAACTAATACATGAAGCAATGCATATAAATAAAGGTATGTAAACGCAACAGTCATGGAAGGTACTCTAACAGGTACACTAATGCATGAAGCAGTGCATAAACAGTAAATGTAGAGTATGGAATGAAATATGTCATTTCCACGGAATCCTGACATCGTGGTAGGATCAAAATCCATCAAGACAATCCAAATCCCAATTTCATCAAATCAGCCCCCAATTTGGCTATCATATCAAGTAAGTCTCACATATCCTTAATATACAATATCAAGTAGATCTCACATATCCCGTATGTACAATATCAAGTAGATCTCACATACCCCGAATGTACAATATCAAGTAGATCTCACATATATCATGTAATCAATATCAAATAAATTCTCAAATGTCCTAAATCCAATGTCAATGAGTCCTTTACATTCTAGGTATATTTGCATGAATAATTATGATGATGTATATAATTTAATGTCAATACACATATATTAGAGTCCCATTCCACTAATATTGGTGTAAGGGCATATATAACAGCGGCCTAAACCCCTGTTATATATACAAAGGAGTAAAAAGAAATATCATGAAACCAATGTGTCAAGCATCGACACAGAAATGCAGGTCTATCAGGTGTTGTCACCACGACTGGCATCCTGATAGGTACGTATCATACGCTATCTCGAATGCTCGAGTGCCTAGCTCTGACCCTCGCCTCTCGACGTATCTATACGTACATGACTCCCGTCGGTATCCACATGATAACCGCCGAGTCATTGGTACTGTCACCGGATGGTATGGTTCCCCCACTAACTCATCGTCTACACCACGACTCTTGCCCCGGGGTACCTCCGGGCCCCACCATGTACCCGCACACAGCTCCCTCCGTTCCTCACGTAGGGTATATACATATCAGAACCGATAAATCTCATAGTGGATGCTGAAATATCATATCAAGAGAAACCGGGTTTTTCAAATAATGCATAATTCCATGAAACTACCACGGTCCTCAAATCCAGAAAACATCATGAAAAATCCATATCTCAATGCGAAAATCCATGAATATAATATATGCAACATAAAACTGCAATGTAAGCATATAAAGGAAAAGCCACTATTTAACTGCAATAAGTTAATATAATATATCACGCGGTTCCTAATTTCTCCAATTCTAAATAACATCAAGTAAAGGTAAACATGTAGCTATAACTGATATATGTGCAAACATAAATATATAGCAAGATATAGATATCTACCTATCAGTAATAATGTAATATACCCTCCGGGTATAAGTGAAGTATGTATGCAAGGTATACATGTAGTTATGACATAAAGTGTGTATGTACCTATCACTAATGGTACGATACTCTAGAGGTATACAGGTATCTAACACGTAAGTATGTAAAGGCATATGTGTAAGCATATGGATATACAGGTATGCTATAAGTAAATGCGTAAAGAAATATGAATCAAAATCTCAATGTCCCTAACCAAGCAATATCATATCTATAAGTGGGTTGTGCGTGACATGGCAATTATTGACGGTGTGTGTAGCATACAATTAGTGCTCGTGCAACATGAATCGTTAATAATATGTGCAATGTCCTAAGGATACTAGTCCAAGCACAACAATAACTAAGCAGTAGGGTAAATGCGCAAATCCTAAATCTGACATAGAATATGCGGCAAAAGTAACATCTCTAGCCCAGACGCATAACGCCATACGGGCGATTCCCCTGTAGATGTTAAATCTACTCACCAACGCTCCTGGCTAAGTGAAGCCTACCACCTGTTTTCCCTTGTCGTAGCGTCCGAAGTCCCCGCTTGTGAACCTAAAATTTCACAAACACATCACATAAGAAAATATCATACATGGACGAAAAGACATCGAAACGCAAGAATAACGCCCTGAAAATTGTGCTGTGCACTTAGCTCATCTATCACGCACGACATCAGCCAAAAACCCTAATTGGGGTCGCTAAACTACAAGACACTAAGTCTAGACCCCGATCGTCCTGATCGCACAGCACAACACAAACAATTACGAGGAATAAAATAGATATAACCTCGCAACGACCAAATGAACCCACGTCGGAAAAACCCCGAAATCTAGTAAGCAACTTATCGCAATATTTCGCACTAGTTTCAAGCTAACGCATATGTAGCGATTACAAACAGCTTAAAATAGCTTAACTAAACTATCTAAACCATTCCTATATTTTTAAAACTTGCTAAATAAATTTTAGCAAAAACCTAGTAAGCAAAATGTCATAATTAAACAAAGTGTTCATTAGCAAAAATTAACATTTTCTACTAGGTTAATCTTCTGCAAAACACAAATTAACACTTCAAATGAACACTAAACACTTAAACAAAATTTAACCCTAATATGAATTTCTTAAACCAAATATAAATGAATTAATCATAATTTAAAAACTAAACTAAACACATAATTAGCTAACTAAAATAGCTAGATTAAGATTAAAGCAAATATAAAAGGATTAAGGTAAGAATTATACCTCCCCAAGAACACCAAAATGAATTTAATCTCTCACCTTAGCATCAAAAAAAAAACCATGCTTTGTTGAAGATCCAAGAAGAATTAGTGAAGGAAATGAAGGAAAATGATTATATTTGAATTTTTGTGATTTTATTTGGATTTTTCATGATTTATTTGATGCAAAATGAGTTGAAAAAGAGTGAGAATGATGGAGGGCAGCAAGGGGAAGGGAAGGGCCGGCCATGGGGGTGAGGGGGGTATTTTTGTGAATTTTTGTGAAAAATTGCTAGAAAAAAGAGTAATTAGACCCACCCACATGACCCTTAACTAAGGTCAACAAAGTCACACGACTGTCCTAACTAATCGCATCATATGCGATGTAGGAAGACATCACTTGGCTACCGTACACTGTGCCTTGACTATGGTCAACAAACACAGCACGAATACTAAGTACTCTACTTCCTAAAATGACGGAGGGTTGCGAATGGTTTTTGTGAAAACCTTTAACGCTTTGAACTTGATCTCGTCGCGGAATCAAATGGTTTTTAAATGGAATGTTTTTGAGGCTTTTCTAGTTTTGCTAAAGGGGTCACTCCCGGTGAAGGGATCGTCGGTCCTTTCCTCGTCGAATGAGGTGCGGGATATATCATATATATCACTGTGCAAAGCGGAAACTATAGAAGCGATCAAAGACAAACCGAGGGTTGTAGCATCTGCCAGTTATTGCTAAAGGAGTCACTCCCGGTGAAGGGATCTCGGTCCTTTCCTCATCGAATAAGGTGCAGGATGTTCTATAATGAACACCGCGATGCAAAGCAAGAACTGTAGCTACCTGTTTTTATTTTGAAATTCGATTCGACAACATCAATCAGGTTTATTTTCTTTCATTAATCTCATTAATGAATATCCCATCATTTAAGTCCACCTAAACATCACAGATAAATATAACGTACGCTTATGCCATCCGCATTCGCCTCGATGTCCCGTCTGCACCGTTAGGTTAGGTAACTAACGGCAGAGCGGGGCAGGGCTAGTGCGGGTGTAAAACATAAGCAACGTCTATATAATATATCATATATACTATATACTATATCTGTCACAGAACATCACATGATCACATCACAGATAAATCACAGCAGAAGAACCATATGAAATATTGGATATACTAGGACGTCCGTGTTTTTAATACGAGCCAGTATAAAATATGGATTCCACGGTCGTGATGAATAGCCAATCCCACACCCCTAGACCCCTACGAGAGCGGCAAGCAACCCTACCAATTCTAGGGTTAGGAGACCCGGACTCGACTCCTCGAGATGGTCTCCCACTGGACCCTAGAACCCGGTTACTTGTGCTTCCCTCCTTGGGTCTATCCTAGTGCAGAAAAGTAAATAATATACATCAACGGTGACAACTTCCGCAACCTGGAAGTACCCCAATAAAAGAATATTACATACAAGTTTTTACATGAATGAAAATGAAAAACACTCATCTCACATAAAAAAAACCCGGCTATTCAAACACGACGATCCAATATAACATATCCAGCAACACATAACATCACATGTCATCAACGTAAGTAAATATGCGCATCCCAATTGTCGTTGACATATAGCAACGAAACCGGCGATATCACATATTACACTTACGGTCACAGAAAAGAAAGTGTAAAACTACAACAGTTGGAATCCGCAACCACCTCAGACATCATACGCCTGATCAAATGAATTCTTTAGACATCACGTGCCTAACAATTATAAACCCCACATTTTAGTCTCATTATCGAAAACTCTTTCCAATATCAAGTCGGGCAATTCAACAAGATTCTCGAAAAACTGATCGAATGCTCGTCGCAAACTTTACTAGGCGGCCGCACCCCCGACGCCGTCGACGAAGTGCACCAAGGAGGAACACCGCTACCGCGAGCACCCAAACGGATGCTTTCGGCGACGGGGTTCTCCTACAGTCACTTGGTCGGGGCTATGGGGTGAGGCTGTCTATTAAGTTTACCCGGCGAGTATCCGCGTACGCTACGTGATTGCAACGGACTTTTGATCACATCAAAACTCCGTGGCAACCGATCAAGGGAGACTAAACTGCTATGTTTATAACATTCATTCCGTTATCTCATAACTACTTGTGAATTCCAATTATTGTATCATATTCCGGATAAACAGAAAATGTTAAACTTTCCGATCGAACGTTCGAACACCCAAGTTTTCCCGATACGGCTCAACACATGAAATAAGTCTAACAGCATTCAGTTCGTGCCTCAGTACCAACGGTCCAGCCGTAGAAGGGTCAAGCCAACGCCTCACATGTGGCACGCCGTACTGCCCCAAACCCGAAGGTTCAAAGGGCAGTTCAAGACGGTCACATAATCGAGTTAAGGTTTGTTGTCTTCTAGAGGGTCCATCGCGTTACTTGCACTACTTAGAACGTCGTTAAACTACGGAAAAATCCAACAATTGGAAATTTCCCAGCAGGGGAAAAAGTGGGTATTTATATCCGGTCGAACTTTTAACATATTTTAAAATTTATCCGGAAAGCCACATAGACAAAATTAGACAGTCCGATCGAATCTCCGAATCCCCAATACAACCCAGAAAATACAACTCTGGAAAAAATATTAAAAATTCCCAGGAAAACCAGCACAGAAAGCTAAGAATTATTGTGCAAAATTAGATGCACAAAACGACAAAATTGCCGCGGAACCGCCGCATGAGCATGCTCATGACGCGGATCCGCGGTGAGTTTAAGGAATCAGGCTATCGAATTTTCCAGTAACCCTTACAATCCCCTGCTGATTTTTCTGCATATTTTTAATTTACAAAAATCCACATTTTACGAAATTGTCCAGAGAGCATTCTAAAGTCGGGGTTTCGGGTCGATCAGACTTCTAACTCCGTCTACGCATCGCCTAAGGCTCTAGCTTGGCTCTGATACCACTGTAGGGTTCCTAGGCACTCTAATGGAGTCTCACAAGTGATCAAACATGCACAAATCAAAATTTTACGGGTGCCTACAAACCCTAATACGGATCGTCAACTAGATATATAGGCGATGCAAGCATGTAAACGGAAATATAGCTAAAGAGAAGGGGCTACAACCTTTGTAGATCCGGTCCTCCACCTCCTAGGCTCCGTGATGAAGTCCTCTCCGCTGTCCAAATCGAACCATGACTCTCACGATGGTTTCATCGGAGAAAAAGGCGGGCTAGGTCGTCGACAACGTGCCGAAGATGATCTACGTCGAGGCATCACTAGATCAAGCTCCACCTTCACCAAGCCATGAAAACTTGTGAAGGAAACACCCTATACTACTTGGCAAGAGGTAGAGGATGAAGAAATAGGAAGTGGGTAGACTTTAGATTTGGATTTCTCACACTTTTGCATCAATCACCATTGATGTAGCAAGCTTTCTTCTCATGAAAGAAGAAGATGAAGAAGAAGAAGAAGATATGATAAGTGTTAATAAATTAGATAAAAATCAATACTTATCATACTTTCAACTATAGTTAAGTGTAAAGAATTAACTTGGGTTAGTTAAATGGTTAGGGTTAAGCATAACAACAAAAGAGGCCACTTAGTCAAAGCTTCAAGAATCTTCAACTAACAAACAAAAAGTCCACCATTTCTTCATTTATCCTTTCCAAAATGAAAAGGTAAATAAAGAAATAAATAAGTAAACAAACAAAAACCCTAATCATTAACTTAACCATGGATCAATTCTTTACACTTAACCAAGCAAGCATGTATCATCAAACATGATACAATCATGTGCACAAAACTATATCGCATATACAATGTGCACAAATCAAGTGAGAAAATCCTTTTAAAGTGAACCAATACTAGTTAATGCAAAGTAATATATCAAATATATAATTATACATTAAATCATTAAATCAACACTTGATTTAACGATCCGGTCATATCGCATATAACCGACTAGTATCATATGTATCGGCTTATCGAATCAACCCTTGATTCGACAACTAGGTTATATCGCATATAACCAATCGATACATTCATCGCGAGAATAGAATACGGTATAACATATACGCATTATTCTCGGTCCCGCACATATCTCATATGCGCTCCTATTTCGTTTCGCTTGAGCCAGGAAACCTCTGTGTAGGACTCTAAAGACTCGTCAATACGCCGGTAGCAGATGATGATCATATCAAACACCCACAAGCCGCAAGCGGTCTGCTAAACGTAACGGCCACCCGGGTATTGAGCGATCAGAAGATCGATGAGCAAGCCCGCTCACACTCCTGTGAATCCAACCAGTAACACTTACCGTACAGTCCGGTCTGTTCGTCTGATATGTCGCATATCTCGCCTAGGGGTGGTAAACGTCAGACCCCAGTAGCTCGATAAGTCATGCCGACTTGAGGTCCATAACATTCGTGAAACTACTGATAACTCTTACCAGTATATCACTACAACCCTGGCCAGGGATTTCCTGTTATGGCCAGTCGAGCATAGCACAACATCAACCCCCAATACCGGGAGAGACGAATCCTCTCCTATCGCTCATTGCCTCCATGTGAATCGGGACTGTACCCAAAAACCACTTGTTTGCACGACTCAGTAGAGCCGTGGTAGGGTGGAAATCAAAGCACAGTAGGAGACACACAAGACTCTATGATGATCTCGGGTCAACAGACTAAGCTGTACCAGTGTCACCAGAGAACTGCCATCTGACGTGAGGTATAATACCATCTGGGAGTTCTCGGCGAGTCCGTTCAGTGTACCCAGTCTCCACTGAGCACCCGTATACCATCTCTGATGTCAAACACCAATGGATATGGGATCATCCATCGCCCATCACATGGGTCGAGAAGATATACGCTAGTCTACTCTGGAATATCGATGCCCCGTCTCGATATCCCCACGACTAGGAACAATGAAGGATGTACTCATTGACTACCCAGGCCCCACTAGTATGATCTGCATCATAGTCCTGGAAGTCGAGTACTCATCCTAAGGGCTTTATCAACATGTAATCAGAGAGACAGAAAGTATACATATTAAGATAAAGAGCAACCAGATAGCTTACTATCATGTCGAGCAAGAAAGTCCTACCTATATATGTCCCAGCATCCACTACAATATACATCCAATGTACAGTAATGGCCTCTAGGGCATACATATAACTAACAAGAGGGATGCCAGCAGGCGACGGAGGTCGCCGAGATCCGAGCTAGGAAGGAGGTGGCTGGTTACAAGGGGTCGGACCAGTTTTACGTCGACCTCGGCGAGGCTTCTACCATTGCGTGGCAAAAAGCTCTTGATGCCGTCAAGGAGCAGTTTCCGAAGTTTACCGACGGTGAGCTCCATGCTCGGGTCCCACTTTCGGTGGTTATGCCTCCGGCTGATGGTGATGAGGGAGGTGAGGTCTAGGCGGAGCTTGCGGCCTGAACTTTTTGGCTTTTCCTCCTCTCTTTTTGTAAGCCCCCGGAAAATTTGGTAAGGATGGGGAGCCCACAATACCCTTGTAAAGACTTTGGCTTTATGAATAAAAAAAATTTTGCAGTGGTATTTGAGCGCGTATTTCCCTTTGTCGGTAAATACTTGTATTTGCACAGTACTGCCTTCGTGTTGTGTCGGTATTTCATCTAGCGATTACGCGTCGAGTTGAATCTGTTCATTTTCCATGTGTGTAAAGACCGACAGGAGGATGGTATCTCCATGGCCCCGAAGTCGAGGTGGAGATCGCTCAGACGTAGATAGACCGGATGCCTCTTGGTGAAGGCTTTTGTTCCTTAGTCGTGGGAGGCACGGAGAGGCATGCTAAGGATGGACCGAGCAGGGTTGCTTCCCGGTGCCTCTTGGTGAGGGCTTTGATCCCTGGTGTTGTAGGGTAGGGAGCTACCAGCCAGGGATAATCGAGCAAAGGCGGGCCCGGTTGCCTCTTGCGAGGGCTTTTGATTCTTAGTGTGGGGTGGCCATGAGAGGACTACTAAGAACGGACCGAGCAGTGTTGCTGCCCGGGGCCTCATGGCGAGGGCTTTGATCCCTGGCATTGTGGGGTAGGGAGCTACCAGTCAGGTATAACCGAGCAAGGGCGGGCCCGGTTGCCTCTTTCGAGGGCTTTTGATCCTTAGCGCGGGAGGGGCCATGAGAGGCCTACTAAGGACAGAATGAGCAGGGTTGCTGCCCGGTGCCTCTTGGCGAGGGCTTTGATACTTAGTGTTGTAGGGTAGGGAGCTACTAACCAGGGATAACCGAGCAATGGCGGGCCCGGTTGCCTCTTGCGAGGGCTTTTGATCCTTAGCACGGGAGGGGCCGTGAGAGGCCTACTAAGGATGGACCGAGAAGGGTTGCAGCCCGGTGCTTCTTGGCGAGGGCTTTGATCCCTGGCGTTGTGGGGTAAGGAGCTACCAGTCAGGGATAACCGAGCAAGGGCAGGCCTTGTTGCCTCTTGCGAGGGCTATTGATCCTTAGTGTGGGAGGGGCCGTAAGAGGCCTACAAAGGACGGGGCCGAGCAGGGTTGCTGCCCGGTGCCTCTTGGCGAGGGCTTCGATCCTTAAGGATAGCCGGGCAGGGTTGCTGCCCGGTGCCTCTTGGCGAGGGTTTTGATCCCTAGTGTTGTGGGGGTAGGGAGCTACCAGCCAGGGATAACCGAGCAAGGGCGGGCCCGGTTGCCTTTTGCGAGGGCTTTTGATCCTTATCGCGGGAGGGGCCGTAAGAGGCCTACTAAGGACGGGGCCGAGCAGGGTTGATGCCAGTGCCTCTTGGCGAAGTCTTTGAACCTTAAGGATGGCCGGGCAGGGTTGCTGCCCGGTGCCACTTGGCGAGGGCTTTGATCCCTGGCGTTGTAGGGTAGGGAGCTACCAGCCAGGGATAACCGAGTAAGGGCGGGCCCGGTTGCCTCTTGTGAGGGCTTTTGATCCTTAGCGCGGGAGGGGTCGTAAGAGGCCTACTAAGGACGGGCCGAGCTGGGTTACTGCCCGGTGCCTCTTGGTGAGGGCTTTGATCCCTGGCGTTGTGGGGTAAGGAGCTACCAGCCAGGGATAACCGAGCAAGGGCGGGCCTGGTTGCCTCTTGCGAGGGCTTTTGATCCTTAAGGATGGCCGGGCAGGGTTGCTGCCCGGTGCCTCCTTACGAGGACATTGATCCGTGGCGTTATGGGGTAGGGAGCTACCAGCCAGGGATAGCTGAGCAGGGTAGCTGCTCGGCTGCCTCTTGGTGAGGGATTTGATCCCTGGCATTATGGGGTAGGGAACTACCGGCCAGGGATAGCCGAGCCGGGTAGCCGCTCGGCTGCCTTTTGGTGAGGGCTTTGGTCCCTGGCGCTGCGAAGTAGGGAACTACCAGCCAGGGATAACCGAGCAAGGGTGCTGCTCGGTTGCCTTTTGGTGAGGACTTAGCTCCTTAAGGAAGGACCGAGCAATGAAGCTGCTCGGCGCCTCTCGCGCGAGGTTCTGTCCGACCTTCCCGGTGTGAGTACTGAGAAGATGGACAGCCGCGGGAGACACGTGTCATGAGCACGTGGGGAAGGTGAAGCGCCTAAGTAGTGTCGCTTCAATTTCGCATCGGGCGGCGTGATGTCTACTGATCAGTCGAAAATACTGCATATTTTAACAGGCAATTTCCATATCATCTGCATACAATTAGAAGTGTTCGACATTCATATTCTACATATAAGCAAATCGGTCGCAAAATATCAAATTACATGTATTCGACCTTAAAATCGGCATTTCTAAGGAAATTGACTGCATTGCATTACATAGCATATTTTCCATATCTTGCAACCCCTGTTTCGAAGTCTGTGCAGGAAAAGAGAAGCTTGCTCGATCATTACATTGCTCGACCATTACAATTGCTCGTAAACTCATTGAATTCAGATCTGGTATCAACACAGAAGGGGAACTGCAAATCTAAACATCAAAGGAAGCTAAAAACAGCAGCCCAAGACCACAGAAGAAATCCCAAGGCCCAAGCTTACCAACAAGCCGCGGAAGCGCGGCCAATACCTGGTTCTTGCGGCGGTTGCGCGGCGGATACAGGGAATCAGTTCCCCAATTTCAGTGCACAACTCCTGTTTCAGTGGCTACAGCTCAATAATGCTCACAAACTTCCAGAATATTCCAGATACTTCCTCCAGATCAGCAAACACCTAAACTAGCCTAATACTTCTAGAACTTTCCCTAAACCCTAGCTTAAACCCTAAGCTAACTCCTAACAAACTCCTTCTAGAAACTCTTCAACAAACTTTGGGAGGGAAAGTTCTAATTCAAACCTAAACCTAGAGTTTGGGAGTTCTATAAATAAGACCCTAGGCTCATCATTTGATAATTATTCAACCTTAGGATAAAACCTTGGGAAAGTTTAGAAAATCAATCTCTTTCTTCATCCCCTCTTCCTCAAGTTTAGTGAGAGAGCTTGTAGGAAACCCTAACCCTAAATCCAACCACAATTCAAGATCTTGAGTGCAAGCCAAGCAAGATGCCTTCAACCCTTTTATGAGCCGAGCCGATCTTCAATCGGGCAAGAGATCAAAGTAGATCCACGATCCACGGAGACAAGCGAAGCCGAGTCAACGATCGATTTCTTCTTCTTGTAGATTCTTGAAAGAATGTATTGAAATTGTTGATTAAATAAAAGGTGATATTCTTTTATCTTGTTTTCTTTAAATTCCGTATCATGTTATCTTTACAATTCTTGAATATTATCTGTGTGGTGATGTGTGAATAAAACTCCGCTCGTCGACGAGTCGAGACGATCTTTAGTATGATGATGTAACAAATTTGTAATCGATTCTTGAATCCCACGAGTTTGTAAACCCTAGCAAGTTCAAGAATCGACGACCCAATTCGTTGCGATGCTTTCTTGATCGACATCGCTCGAGATTGGGGAGTTCCGATCGTTTCTTGAAATTGCTAGAGGCTAGAATATAAATGGTATCCTCGAAAGAACAAGGGTTAAGAGATGAAACCCTAATTTCATCAAGAAAGCCCTAACTCTCGTCGATCACCATTGATCTAGTATCAATTCTTCGAAGGACAAGAACACGAAACCCTTTAGATTACATCACGTCTAAAGATCCGATCGATTCCTACGAGCCTCTCTTATATTCTTGATTGTTGATTGGAAACATTATCAAAACTACCGATTCTTGATTGTTTATAGTTTCTTGATTCTTGAGTAAAGAATAGTGACACTCGAATACAAATCACATCTTGAATCATGTTTTCGTTTATTGTTGCTTAACATTTCATTTCAAACGTATCAAAATACAATTGAATTGTGCAATCCCTGTGGACGATCCGCACTCATTCATTAACTACATCCGACACCGTAGTTTGATTGCGGTCAATATAATTTTTTGATTGTCGTTACTTTTTACATATACACGTCAGAAAATGTTTCAATCAAAATGGCGCCGTTGCCGGGGATCGCGCTAATTCATTTGCATTTATAGTTTGAAGTGAAAGAATTATTACGTTTTACTTCTTGAAATCAAAATTCGTACAAACTCTTACACGTGTGTTGTGATTTGATTGCAAGGTGATCTGGAGCATTCTGTGCTGTTGAAAAATTATTTGGGATATACCAGAGAGCTGGAGATAGGAACAGGAAGCAGCTGAAGAATTTTGGTACAGTGAACCCATCAACAAACCGCGGAAGAGCGGCATATACATGGTAATAGCGGCGGAAACGCGGCAGCAGTGAGGGATCACTGAAAAATTTTCAGTGCAGGTGATTTCTGTCTCTCTCCCCTCTCCCTTTTTAGCTCCAATTAACCCTTTGCTGCAGGATTCTTTGCAAATAAATCGCAGCGCGCAAAAGCAAAATTAAAATTGTGTGTGATTTTTGATTTCTTGGTTGTTTGCATTCTAATACGGAAATTTAAGGGGCACGGCCAAATCCAAATTAGGTGGGGATTTCATTACCCTTCCTAGGCCCCAAAAATCGTCAAACTTGCATCCGCATTACCTCCATTAACTAAAAGAAATCTAGAGAAGACTCTAAGGACTGTCGCGCTCAATAGGACAAGAGAAGGTCGTGGGTAATTCATTGCTTATCCGCGTTTTCTTGTGGTGCCTAAGGCGAGTGTGTCTAAGGCTAGTGGTTATTAATTAGGTCCACTGTAGTGGTGGTTCCTTTCCACTTACCTGGCACTTATCCGGCCACAGGGGGACAAAGAGGCAGTGGAGGATTCTATCCTGCGGCTTGTCTTTTGGCAGTTAGGAGCGGTCTAGAGATCGGACCTAGGTGACCATTAGATTCTAGGGTTTGTGTGCTGCATTTGTTTTGTCGCATCATTTTTTCAAAATCCGTCCCTTTTTTCAAAGCAAGCACCACATTCATTCATTACCCCTAATTATAAGCCAACGCTGCCACTTGTACTAACCCTTTTTAGTGCAAGATAGGCTGGACACGGGATTCTAGTGCCCGTTTAGTCCGCGTACCCTTTATCGACTCCGAAGTCGATATTTCTCCATTTACCTTTTCTTTACCCACTACCACACCCACACCGATGGATCCGAATCCATCGAATTTCTTTAACCCTAATCTGCCACCGTCCGTTGGTGCGCAGAATCCTACTCCACCCCACATT
The DNA here is from genome assembly GCA_030015575.1 of Agapanthus africanus. Lineage (NCBI taxonomy): Eukaryota > Viridiplantae > Streptophyta > Magnoliopsida > Asparagales > Amaryllidaceae > Agapanthus > Agapanthus africanus. Next base: position 319,811,221 of record CM057350.1, read on the forward strand.
TCTCTCCAGGAAAGATGCTATCCACATAGAGGTCCTCTTTCGACCTGCTTATCCACACCACCAGCCAATGGGGATAACTTCGAGATTAAGCCCCAGTATATCAATCTTTTACCCAAATACCACGGACTCGAGACCGAGGACGCTTACGTTTTCATTACCAAATTTGAAAACGTATGCGCAATGATGGGTACGTCACAACTTTCAGTGGATGCGATGCGTCTACGACTTCTTCCATTTACTTTGTGCGATATAGCCGAGAAGTGGCTATATAACACCACAGCACACTCTATTACGAATTGGGAAGAATTCGTCGCTGCATTCCTTAAGAAATTTTACCCAGTCCAAAAAACGGCTCGAATCCGTAGCGAACTGAACCAATTTGCCCAGCTCCCTGCCGAACCATTTTCAAAATACTTTGAACGTTTCAAGGATCTATTGGTTCAATGTCCTCATCACGGCATCCCGAGATGGGAGCTTTGCCGAATCATATATGAGGGCAGTAACCCTAGCACTAAACAGAGCCTTGAAAACATGTGTCAAGGTACTTTTATGACCAAAGATGATGGGGAAGCCTGGCGATACTTAGAAGAGTTCGCTGAAAAATCACTAATTTGGGAGAGTGGAACACAACCATTGAATAGGGGTGGCGTACACCAAATAGATGTGTCCATAGGTGTCCGAGCTGAAATGGCAGCAATGCAAAAGAAGCTCGACGCTATGGAACACAAATTTGCAGCAGCCTCCCTAAACCCAATGTCGCTCCCCAAAACTGTTTGTGGGTGCTGTTCTGATCCGTCACATTTAACGAAAGAATGTCCATTAAACTCTGCGTTTCAAGGTCACGAGCATTCTAATGCCGCATTTCAACGACCTCGAAACGATCCATATTCTTCCACGTACAATCAGGGTTGGAGGAACCACCCGAATTTTGCTTGGAACCAAAACCAATCTCAAAACACGGTTCCAAACACGAATCAATTTCAACGGGCTCTTCCTCCACCACAACAGCAACCCCTACAACTCACTCAGCACCCCTACCAGTCACAAAATTTCCAAAACCAGGGCAACACTCCTGCACAGTCTAATCCTATGCAGTCCTGTTCTGACGAGTTCTCTCAATTCACTCAAACCATGAAATCACTTTTATCAAATTTCATGGATGTTTCGACTGAGGTTAGATCTTCCGTCAGTGAAATAAAGAAAAACTCAGCGTCCCAAGCTGAGAGTATTCGCACGATGGAAGCTGAAATCGCACGCTTAAAAGCCGAAATGAGTGCGAGAGAAAAAGGGAAACTTCCCTCTCAACCCCAACAGAATCCTGGGCATTACAATGTAAATGCCATTACAACGTTGAGATCGGGAAGAGTGCTGAATAATCATGTCGGGGAAGATATTGATAATACTGAAAATCATATCAACACCCCGGCTGAGTCTTTCCCACATACACACACTTCACCTTCTGATCCTTCTTTTTCTACCAAACCACCTTCGCACGAGCCTATTCTCCATTTCCCTTTAGGCTCAACACCTTCACCCAACCCTTATAGTTCTCTACAGACGGTCCCCACACCTCCTTTGGGACCTCGTCTACCCCCTTTCCTTCTCCTGTGATGGACCCCGCGCTTATTGCGAAAGCACCTTACCCGAACCGGCTAAGGGCTAATAGAACGAGTCCTCATATGGAGAAAATTTTAGAGATGTTCAAACAGGTTAACATCAATATCCCTCTCCTAGATGCGATTCAGCAAGTCCCCGCTTATGCGAAAATTCTTAAGGACTTGTGCACTAGGAAGAGGAAGACCCAAGTGCCGAAGAAGGTCTTTATGTCTAATAACATCAGCACTGCTTTTATACCCCAGCTTCCAAAGAAAAGAAAGGACCCAGGTTGTCCTACAATATCGATTTCGATTGGGGGTAAAAACATAAATCGTGCTCTTTTAGACCTTGGCGCGAGTGTTAACCTGTTACCTTATTCTGTCTATGAGCAATTAGGGATTGGAGAGCTGAAACCTGCTCATTGCACTCTCCAGATGGCAGACCGATCTATCACCAAACCAAGGGGTGAATTAGAGGATGTATTGATAAAGGTCGGGGAATTTGTTTTCCCTGTAGACTTCATTGTGCTAGACACACATCCTGTAGCAAACCCCCGGGGCCAAATTCCGGTGATTCTAGGTCGTCCTTTCCTTGCCACTTCCAACGCTGTTATAAACTGTAGAAATGGTTCAATGAACTTATCATTTGGAAATATGACCATTGAACTAAACATCTACAAAGTTGGAAGTCAGCCGTCAGAACCCTCTGCTCATATTTTAGATGTATGCTCTGTCCATGAGATCGCTCCCGACAGTTGTGGAGCCGAGGATCTTTGCTTTACTGATCTCGATGACATTAGCACATCTCTGTTTGACTTTGCACAAGATCTTAGTGAGGACACTTTAGCTACACATGAGTCCTGCACTTCTGACTTTTCTCCACCCGAGTCTGTATCTTTCACAGGCTCTGAGCTTCTTTGTAGATCCAAAAATCAATCTATGACCCTTCCTTCTATCATTTCTCCGCCTGAGTTAGATCTCAAGGTTTTAGCTTCTCACCTGAAATATGCATATCTTGGTGAGAACGATTCATTACCGGTTATCATTTCCGCTTCTCTTGCATCAGAGCAAGAGAATGCCCTTTTATCGGTATTGAGATCTAACAAAGAGGCGTTTGGTTGGAGTATGGCGGACATCAAAGGGATTAGTCCCTTGATAGTTGAACATCATATACATGTGATGGATGATGCCAGACCGACCCGAGAACCACAGAGACGGTTGAATCCCGTCATGAAGGAAGCTGTCATGAAAGAGATCGTCAAGTGCTTAGATAGTGGTATTATCTACCCCATCTCCGATAGCCAGTGGGTGAGTCCTATACATGTCGTTCCTAAGAAATCCGGCATCACAGTTATCACAAATGAGGCGAATGAGTTGATTCAGACACGGGCCCAAACTGGGTGGCGTGTATGCATCGATTATAGAAAACTCAACGCTGCTACGAGGAAAGACCATTTTCCTCTACCATTTATTGATCAGATGCTGGAACGCTTAGCGGGACGAGAGTTTTATTGTTTTATGGACGGATACTCAGGCTACAATCAGGTCCCCATCGCCAAAAAGGATCAAGATAAAACCACTTTTACTTGTCCTTTTGGTACCTTTGCTTACAGTCGCATGCCCTTCGGGCTATGCAATGCTCCCGCTACCTTTCAGCGGTGTATGATGGGGATATTCTCTGATATGGTAGAGAATTTTTTGGAGATCTTTATGGACGACTTCTCGATTTTTGGAGACTCTTTTTCTGATTGCCTTGCGAATCTAGACGCTGTTCTTACTCGTTGCAAAGAGAAGAACTTGACTTTAAACTGGGAAAAATGCCATTTTATGGTCCAAGAAGGAATAGTCCTTGGACATGTCATTTCACAGAAAGGCATTGAGGTTGACAGAGCTAAAGTAGATGTCATTCAAAACCTGCCTCATCCCAAAAGCGTCAAAGATATTCGCTCTTTCCTTGGCCATGCGGGCTTTTATAGGAGATTCATAAAGGACTTTAGCAAAATTGCTAGACCTTTAACACTACTCCTGGCCAAGGATACGACCTTCCATTTTGACTCGGATTGCGAGACAGCTTTCGACTCACTTAAACACTCACTCACTTCAGCCCCCGTTTTATCATCACCAAATTGGGACTACCCCTTTGAGCTGATGTGTGACGCATCTGATTTTGCAGTAGGTGCAGTCTTAGGACAGCACATCGAAAAGATGCCACACGTGATTTACTATGCTAGTAAGACCCTGAATGATGCACAAATCAATTATACAACCACCGAGAAAGAGCTTTTAGCGGTTGTATTTGCATTGGAAAAATTCAGGCCTTACTTAATCGGCTCACCTATAGTTGTGTATACTGACCATTCCGCTTTAAAACATCTTCTGGCGAAGAAAGATGCAAAAGGTCGACTAATACGTTGGATCCTACTGTTACAAGAATTTGATCTTGTTATCAAAGATAAGAAAGGATGTGAAAACGTAGTAGCTGACCACCTTTCACGCATCGTTTCTTCCCCTGTGACCCTGCCGATTAATGACTCATTCCCTGATGAACAACTCTTGAGCATATCCGCTGAACCATGGTTCAGGGATATTGTGAACTATCATGCCACGGGACTTATACCGAGCGATTGGTCAAAACAGGACAAATATCGTTTTCTTTCCCAAGTAAAACACTTTTACTGGGACGAGCCCTATTTGTTTAAATATTGTCCTGATCAGATCATTCGCCGGTGCGTCCCAAATAAAGAGTTCAAGAGTGTTCTTTCATTTTGTCATGATCAGGCTTGTGGGGGTCACTTTGGTCCTAGAAAGACAGCGGAAAAGGTTTTGCAATATGGATTTTACTGGCCGGCCTTATTCAAGGACGCATTTGAGTATTGCAAAACCTGTACACAATGTCAGTATACGGGTAGAATATCCTAGAGGAATGAAATGCCTCAGCAACCCATCTTGGTTGTTGAAATGTTTGATGTTTGGGGCATTGATTTTATGGGTCCTTTTCCCAACTCCTTTGGGAATTTGTACATATTGCTGGCGGTTGATTATGTCTCAAAGTGGGTAGAAGCCATTCCATGTCGCACTAATGACAGGAAAGTTGTCATTAAGTTCTTAAAAGAGAATATTTTTTCGTGATTTGGACACCCACGCGCTATCATTAGCGATAATGGGACGCATTTCTGCAACAGATCTTTCGAGACTCTGATGCGAAAATACTCAATCAACCACCGTCTTTCTACACCCTATCATCCCCAAACAAGCGGGCAGGCTGAGATCTCAAACAGACAAATCAAACTTATCCTGGAGAAAACTGTTGCTAAGAATAGAAAAGACTGGTCGACCAAATTGACGGATGCTCTTTGGGCATTCAGAACTGCATATAAGACCGACCTAGGAATGTCTCCATATAGGATAGTGTTTGGAAAAGCATGTCATCTACCTGTTGAGATAGAACATAAAGCATTGTGGGCTATAAAGGAAATAAATTTTGATCTAAACCTTGCTTGCAACTTTCGGAAGCTGCAACTTAACGAGCTAAGCGAACTCCGCGATAAAGCTTATGATAATGCTGTAATCACAAAGAATAGGACTAAGGTTTTTCACGATAAAAGCATTTTAAGGAAAACATTTTTACCTGGTCAACAAGTCCTTCTTTATGATTCACGATTACACCTTCACGCGGGTAAGCTCCGATCTCGTTGGAAGGGACCTTTTGTTGTGCGGTCTGTATTCCCGCACGGGGCAGTAGAAGTTGAAAATGTTAAAAACGGCACCTTTTTCAAAGTAAATGGACATAGACTAAAGCCGTATTTTTCCACTGACCCCACGGAGGAGCTCTTGTTCTTATAAGAGCCAATTTATTTGGATTAAAAATTTCTCCGTCTCATCTTCATATCCTGTATATCATTGCATCATCTTTTGAATGAAGGTGAGTGAAAGATAAGTTTGGGGGAAGTTCTTCACTTATATATTTTGCCCCCACTAATAATTCCTCCCAGATTTACAGATTTTTGTAGGTATAGCTGTCGGCAACAGTGAGGACACTGTTGAAAACAAGTTTGGGGGAGGTTTGTGCTTATTTTCGCATCATTTGCATATCATCTGCATAAGCACAAAACATTTCTTTAAAAATCTATAAAAATTGAAAAATTTTCAAAACCCATAAAAATTTAAAAATTTTCAAATATAAAAATAATTTTAATATTTACACTTTTTTTATATAAATAAGATAATGAAAGTTTAGATAGTGAAAAATTGCATCCATGAGATTAGAAAAATTTTAGAAAACTAAGAAAATTAGAAGTTTTCTTATACGAACTAGTAATAAGTAGTTATGAGCCGTTGTCCCAAGGGTTAGTAAGATGAAGGACGTCACTAATCTGAGGATAAAAATAAGTCTGAAAAATAGTTTCTATTCTGGAAGCCAAATATTTTGAACGTTGCTACCCTGCTATTCGCACTTACACACGTCTTGAAGCCTGGGATAGTAGAGGATACCTTGAAATGCTCTTGTCTTAAAGCCAAAAGTATAAAAAAAAAAAAAATGTGTTTTAAAGTGGTGAGAAAAATGGATACTGGTTTTGTTATCACCGAGGGCAATAAAAATATATAGCAAAAGGGTGCTTCTTCACCTAGTGCCCCAAGGTCAACTGGTCTGGGAATCACTGCTATGCCTGAGGTGGTGCAAGACGAGGAAAATACACCAAGCATGCAAGCACATTAGTAATCGGTCGGTTAGTACCTCAAGAAGTATTAACGGTCGCATGAAAGTGTGTAAGCAATCTCGTTTGCCAAGAAGTACTGAGGCCGATGGGCAAGGGTATGATAGCTTGAATTGAATTCTCCGGGTGTAGGGATGTCTTTACACACACGCAGGGTGATATGATCGATGTTTGGAATAAAGATAGGAATGAAGAATAAGACGATGTTTTATTGAGGGAGGACGTGATTTCTAACATCTTTTCATGACCATTAAGATAGGGCTCATGACAACCGAAAAGCTAGCTTAGTTGGAAACCCTAATTTTCAAAGCTTTTCTTTTACGATTCTCTTCTTTAAATGTAATATTCATGATCTTGCTTTTATTATTGGATTTTGTGGGTGCAATCCGCTGAAAACCCTCAGGAGACAACACTCCTCCTACCAGGGACACCTAGAGGTTTAAAGGCTTGTTGCACATGCTCAGTGCAATCGTGCTGCCTACGAAAGTGTGCTAGTTAGTTTTTCTCTTTCTTTATTTTCTCTTTCTCTTTTTAATAAAACATTCGCTCGAGACGATCGAAATTAAGTTTGGGGGTATTTGATCAGTCGAAAATACTGCATATTTTAACAGGCAATTTCCATATCATCTGCATACAATTTGAAGTGTTCGACATTCATATTCTACATATTAGCAAATCGGTCGCAAAATATCAAATTACATGTATTCGACCTTAAAATCGGCATTTCTAGGGAAATTGACTGCATTGCATTACATAGCATATTTTCCATATCTTGCAACCCCTGTTTCGAAGTCTGTGCAGGAAAAGAGAAGCTTGCTCGATCATTACATTGCTCGACCATTACAATTGCTCGTAAACTCATTGAATTCAGATCTGGTATCAACACAGAAGGGGAACTGCAAATCTAAACATCAAAGGAAGCTAAAAACAGCAGCCCAAGACCACAGAAGAAATCCCAAGGCCTAAGCTTACCAACAAGCCGCGGAAGCGCGGCCAATACCTGGTTCTTGCGGCGGTTGCGCGGCGGATACAGGGAATCAGTTCCCCAATTTCAGTGCACAACTCCTGTTTCAGTGGCTACAGCTCAATAATGCTCACAAACTTCCAGAATATTCCAGATACTTCCTCCAGATCAGCAAACACCTAAACTAGCCTAATACTTCTAGAACTTTCCCTAAACCCTAGCTTAAACCCTAAGCTAACTCCTAACAAACTCCTTCTAGAAACTCTTCAACAAACTTTGGGAGGGAAAGTTCTAATTCAAACCTAAACCTAGAGTTTGGGAGTTCTATAAATAAGACCCTAGGCTCATCATTTGATAATTATTCAACCTTAGGATAAAACCTTGGGAAAGTTTAGAAAATCAATCTCTTTCTTCATCCCCTCTTCCTCAAGTTTAGTGAGAGAGCTTGTAGGAAACCCTAACCCTAAATCCAACCACAATTCAAGATCTTGAGTGCAAGCCAAGCAAGATGCCTTCAACCCTTTTATGAGCCGAGCCGATCTTCAATCGGGCAAGAGATCAAAGTAGATCCACGATCCACGGAGACGAGCGAAGCTGAGTCAACGATCGATTTCTTCTTCTTGTAGATTCTTGAAAGAATGTATTGAAATTGTTGATTAAATAAAAGGTGATATTCTTTTATCTTGTTTTCTTTAAATTCCGCATCATGTTATCTTTACAATTCTTGAATATTATCTGTGTGGTGATGTGTGAATAAAACTCCGCTTGTCGAGGAGTCGAGACGATCTTTAGTATGATGATGTAAAAATTTGTAATCGATTCTTGAATCCCACGAGTTTGTAAACCCTAGCAAGTTCAAGAATCGACGACCCAATTCGTTGCGATGCTTTCTTGATCGACATCGCTCGAGATTGGGGAGTTCCGATCGTTTCTTGAAATTGCTAGAGGCTAGAATATAAATGGTATCCTCGAAAGAACAAGGGTTAAGAGATGAAACCCTAATTTCATCAAGAAAGCCCTAACTCTCGTCGATCACCATTGATCTAGTATCAATTCTTCGAAGGACAAGAACACGAAACCCTTTAGATTACATCACGTCTAAAGATCCGATCGATTCCTACGAGCCTCTCTTATATTCTTGATTGTTGATTGGAAACATTATCAAAACTACCGATTCTTGATTGTTTATAGTTTCTTGATTCTTGAGTAAAGAATAGTGACACTCGAATACAAATCACATCTTGAATCATGTTTTCGTTTATTGTTGCTTAACATTTCATTTCAAACGTATCAAAATACAATTGAATTGTGCAATCCCTGTGGACGATCCGCACTCATTCATTAACTACATCCGACACCGTAGTTTGATTGCGGTCAATATAATTTTTTGATTGTCGTTACTTTTTACATATACACGTCAGAAAATGTCACGTGGGGAAGGTGAAGCGCCTAAGTAGTGTCGCTTCAATTTCGCATCGGGCGGCGTGATGTCTACCGCGTGGCGGCACAGTTGCGGGTGAAACGAGTGACCGTCGGACTTCCGGGGCGTTGTGGGCTAAAATCGAAGGGAATGTTGATTACTCCTCTCCTCACACCCGAAACGTAAGAATGCAGGACTTCCCTTTCACCATCCCCGAAATCATAAACTTCATAGACGTGTACCTCTACGATCAGTACTGTACTGAGGACACGGTGCAGTTGGTGATAGGCCGCATCGAGGAGCATTTTAGCCGATTGCTCCCCCGGCGCTCCCCCATGCTTCAGCTGTTGATGTACTCCATCTGGAGGGCGTTGCTAGGGCTCTACAACTCCTTGTCCGAACAGCTGGAGGACGAGGCCGTTGGCAAGCTAAGGTCTCTGAGACACTTCGGCATGATCTCCGCGAGTCGGCTAAATTGCTCGGTGGCGCTCGTTCTTGAGTGCTACCAATTGAGGCACGACGCCGATGTCCGCGGGGGGCATCAGTGGCAGAGGTTAGAGGCCGCGAGGGCTCTGCTGGCGGAAATATTCTCGGAGTACCACGAGCAGTGCTCTCTGCACCCCCTTCCCCCGCTATTGTAATTTTTCTTTTTTGATATACGGGTGAGGAGCCCATAGTACCTTTTTGAATAAATAAGACTCTTCTTTTTGCAATGTTTTATTGATCCCTTTATTACATAAACAAAAGTTCTCAAGAAAGGTTTACATTTCCTTGAAAAGAAGTACACACTAGTAGATGCTCTTATTCGTGCATCTTGAGCCCCTTGGTTGTCTGTTGGCCTCTACGCCCGGCATAGGGTACTGAGATTCGTAGTTACCTGACGTACCCTCCGCGGACATGACCATTATTTGGCTGATTGTCAGCTCGCCGGGAGGGGGACTATTTCCCCCGATCAGAGCAATGCTCTGTTTTGAATTTCAAAATTCAAAAATTGAAGCAACACTTCAGATCCAGCGCTCTGCACTGCGCGGCACATGCTAAACACAGGTGCGCTGCGCTCTGCGTTGCGTGCCACGTGCGCTAGCACAGTTGCGCTGCGCTCTGCGCTGCGTGCCACGTGTCAAATACGGGTGCGCTAGTGCAGTTGCGCTGCGCTCTGCGTTGCACGCCATGTGTCAAACATGGGTGCGGTAGTGCAGTTTCGCTGCGCTCTGCGTTGCGCGCCACGTGTCGAACGTAGGTGCTCCAGCACAAGGTGCGCCAGGGCTGGAATTAAAAATCCCCCGCCGTTAGATCAAAAGATCTACTAATAATAAATTATTCATTAATCAGAACTAAAATTCTATTATGGAAAGATTTTTCAATCTTATTGGAAAAGGAAGATTATCTTCTGTAAAACAGAAGCCTTAGGATCAAAGATCCAACGGTGGAAAATATTCCCAAATCAATCAGAGAAAGATCTCTTAAAACTGATTCAACAAATCAATTGGCCTTATATAAAGGCCCTTAGACTTCAAGTTTAGAAAGATATACAGAAAGAAAGAGAAAACCCACTGAAAACTTTGAGAAAAAGATGAGCAAGCTCTTAGAAAAAAGAAGATCATTTCTTCATATTCAAGGTAAAGAACTATGTTCTTGAACAACAGAGATGAAACCATCTCATAAAAAGAAGAACCATCTTCTAAAAAGATCATAGATGTAAAAAAGACCAAGGTCTTTAATAAAAAGAAAAAGATCCAAGAAGTATTTTACTTCATTCACAGATCTTTGATCTATAAAGGCAGAGCCTTTTATAAAAAACAAGAACTTTTGTTCTTGAATCTTGAGGCAAAGCCTCCTTTAAGAAGAACATAAATTTGTTCTTTGATCATAAATCTGATCAAATGCGCTTGGCGCTTTAAGAAAGCGCCTTGCACTCATGAACTGCGCTTTTGTGCTCCTTGGATCGGCGCTCAGCGCCAAAACATGCCACGTGTCAACCATAGACACCACTTGCGCTTTGCGCTTTTAAAACAGCGCACTGCGCTCATGAACTAACGCTCAGCACCAAGCGCGCCACGTGTCACTCACTGGCGCGCCCCTAAATCAGCGCAAAGCGCTCATAAATTAAAAGCGCAATGCGCTAATAAACTAGCGCTAAGCACGACACGTGTCCTCTTCGTGTGCGCTACCTGACAGAAGCCCAATGCGCTCTTTAGCTAGCGCAAAGCACCTGGCGTGCCACGTGGCGCATTGTCAGAACACAATTTGTTCTGATGAAGACAAAAGATGTTAGAATTCAATGCTTGGCATTATTAAAAGGGTCGAGCCCAAATAAAGGCTTAATAGCCAGAACAAAAATAAAATGTTAAACATTTTTTAATTGGACTTAGCCTAATTCTGGCCATAAGTCCACAAATTATCTTGAACTGAGCACATCTGCTCTTTCAACCAACTCATCCTGGTTCAAGGGTACATCTCTTCACTCCATCGATATTTTTCGTTGTAATTCCTCAACGTCTTCAAAGAGCTGACCGGTCCCGACAACCACACATTTCACAGACTATGATGTCTTTAAACTGGACTATGGGGTCCTTAAACTCATGGACTATGATGTCCTTAACCTCGACCGTGATATCTTAAAACTAACATCGGACTGTGAGGTCCTTAAACTCATGGACTATGATATCCTTAACCTTGATCGTGATGTCTTTAAACTAACATCGGACTGTGGGGGCCTTAAACTCACGGACTATGATGTCCTTAACCTCGACGGTGATGTCTTAAAACTAACATCGGACTGTGAGGTCCTTAAACTCATGGACTATGATGTCCTTAACCTCGACCGTGATGTCTTTAAACTAACATCGGACTGTGGGGTGCTTAAACCCACGGACTATGATGTCCTTAACCTCGACAGTGATGTCTTAAAACTAACATCGGACTGTGGGGTCCTTAAACCCACGGACTATGATGTCCTTAACCTCGACCGTGATGTCTTAAAACTAATATCGGACTGTGGGGTCCTTAATCCCATGGACTATGATGTCCTTAACCCGGACCGAGATGTCCTTAAACTAACAATGGTCCGTAATATCCTTAAACAAATCGACCGCAATTTCCCTAAAATAAACAATAGAGCCCAAACGCTCTCTTGTCGGATCTAAATGTTCCCGTTAAGTTGATCTTAGATTAAAATTAGACTAACGGATCCTTAACAAACGTTTAAGTTGATCTTAGTCTCAAATGAGACTAATGTATCCTTAGACCAAACCACCAAACCCAAATCTAAGAGGATACGGATTTGGACTAATCCACGTCCTACGGGCGACAACATAAATTAATCTCTGTATACAATCCACAAGCAACCATAAACAAAACAAACACCCACGACACGAAGTGACCATCTGGAGAAGGAGAAAGTTGTTACCGTGATACAGTAGCGTAATTAACTGTAGGATCTTGCGCCTGCAGGGAAGAGCGTCCCCACAATCAAAAAACCCCTCAAACGAGGGGGAATCTGACGAATTCTGCTAGATCGGCCGCATCCGTTTAAACCTTCAATGCACGGTGCCATAAATCAACTTAGCATCTTCGGAGAGGTGGACGGATAACACCAATTAGCATCTGCCCCAAAATACAGGCAAGACATTTGTCGCGTCTCCGCCGCGTCTTTCGGAAGGGAACAGATTCTGGCACGCCCGGTGGGACCTTTTCTTCTTTCCACTCCACACCTCGTGCGTCGTGTTCGCCAACCAATCGCGGTTTTCTAATGGTTGCCCTTAGGTTTCGAGGTACTAAGATTTGGCGTTTGCTCGGTGCAGAAAGCGAAGGATCAACGGCGTCCACTTGTGCAAAGTGTTCCAACTGCAGTTGCAACTCCCGCTCCGCCTCATCTGGAGGCGTAGCTTACGGGCTCCAAGCGGCTTCCCTGATCATAATGCCGGTGGAACAGGTCACTCAAGCCACCACAGGATTATTTTTCGGGACCATGCTCCCGCCAACGAGCTTCACCGTTCCTGTGCCAACGCCGGAAACTCCCAAGAAGTCGATCTTTGATCGGCTTACAACTACTGCAGCCCCTTTCAACGGGTCGCCCAGCTCCAGCACCTCGGTCTTCTCCAAATTGGGCCGAAGTTCCTGTGGGCCCATGTTGAAGCCTGCAATCCCAGAAAAGGTTGTTCCGAAAAGGATAGCCATCCCTGCTCCTGAAGTCGTCAAGGCGGCTTCTCCTACCAAAGGGTCAGTTTTTACAAGACTGGCTATTCCGGCTCCCACTACGGTTCCCGTCCCTGCTCAAAAGTCTGTTTTTGACCGGTTGGATACCGCTTCTCAACGGACATCAGTCTTCAAGAGGCTGACGCCAGCAACAGTCCCTCACCTGGATAGGGGGCAAGACAAAGCCGTCCCCATCACTGAACCAACCCCAACAGCTCGACACGCTCGAAGTCGCCACTGGCGCCGAGTGAAGAAGGCTGGGGGCAACTCCTCCTCTGGGCTAACTCCACCAGCTCTAACGGTGGAAGTCAATGCTGTTGTTCTGACCAGGAACAGCTTTGAACTGCTGAACAAGGTGCGTAGGAACTCTCCTACCGCCATACTGAAAAGATCACCTCCACCGGTGGAGACTGTCACAGAAGCAAAAACCGGAACAGCCCCCTCAGCGGCTGTCCTCCAAATTTTACAAAGTCTGGCGATGTGTCCAAGAGTCAGTGATCGATCAAGACTACCTCCGCCGACAGAAGAATCCAAAGGTTCAGCCGGAAGGGAACCGTCCCAGTAAGCCGCAAAAGACGACAACCACTTGGGTGCCCGCTACAACGTCCCCCTCCACGTCGACTACTCAAAAGAAAAGGAGGCCAGAGAAAGCCCCTATAAATGTGGCAGACCACAAAAACGCCGAGCCCAAATGCCCTAAGTCTGGGGGCATGGTGGTACATACTGTTTACATGGCTTCCGGAAAAGAAGAAAGCCGTACTTCGACGGGCCACCGACTGCTCACCCGATCAATAACAAGGGCTCAGGAACAACAACAGCAGAAGCTTCAGGAGATGCTGACTGCAATGGCTGCACTTACGGGGCCAAAAGAAAGCCCGGAGGCGTCATCGTAACAACGTCACGAACACGAGACCGATGCTGAATTCCTTTGGAGAATGCTCGAAAAGAAGGACAAGGAGGCTGTGGAACAAGCGGCCAATATAAAGAAAATGGCTCTTCTGTTCCAAGACATGGTGGGTATGATGATCCAGCAGGACCCTCCAGCTGATGATCCTCCGATTATCCTCGAAAACGACATAGGAGAAACATCAAATCCACCTCCGGCTCTTTCGGCGGCCAAGGAGGAAACCATTTCCAAGTCCGCCCTGGATGATTATATCGCTCAGCAAATACGAGTTCACCAGGTAAATGAAGCGGCCGGCCAATTCATCAAAACTGGGCGACCGTATCTAGGCTGGTATGATCAGATAAAGTACCCGCCAGGCTACACGATCCCCAAATTCCACATGTACAAAGGGACAGGCAATCCCCATCAACATGTCGCTCAGGTCAGGGCTTTCTGTGGCAATACTGGTGGCGATAACAAGCTTTTGCTCCGCCAATTCATCGGCAGCTTATCGGAAATGGCGTTTGAGTGGTACTCCGAACTCCCAAACGACTCCGTAAAAACTTTCGCAAAAATGGAGTTGTTGTTCACCCAGCGATTTGCAAGTGCCAGTGAACGCACCCCAATAACGGCATTGATCAATGCCAGGGTGAAGCCGGGCGAGACGTGGGTTCAGTACGCAATACAATGGCGAAATCTGTGGTCGAAATGCGAACAGCACATCGAAGAAGCGCTGGCGGTGGGCCTGTTCGTGGGCACTCTTGATCCGCAGGCGACCATCTCCCAATTCATGATGTTCTTCAAGCCGACCACATTCCAGGCCTTGATTAACAAGTTAGCCCAAATGGACCAGATGGGTCATAAACCATCTCTTTCAAAGACGGATCCTCGGAATGAAAAGGGGAAAGGAAAAGCATCTTTCGTCGCCAATACTTAATAACAGCCGAGCAAATTAAAGCCGGTTGTTCGCCAAAACAATATGCGTCCACGCCCATCCCTCGAGGAGAGACTAGGACGTCCTTACTCATTTCCCCAAGATAAAACAAGGAGACTGTTCGAGTTGGCAGTGCGCAACAGACTCATCAATCTGCCAGATCCAAAACGACCGTTGCTGCCAAACGACGTCAACGATCCCAATTACTGCCCCTACAACCGAGTATTGGGCCATCCGATCGAGGACTGCTACATCTTCAAAAACTGGGTTGAAGACCAATACCAACAAGGCAAGTTCGCGTTATCAGAAAACTGGAAGGTGAGCCCACCACAACCTCACGCCCCTAAAAAAGTGGACGTGCCGGGGGCATCATGCTCATTCATAGGGAAAGCCCCATAGACCGAAAAGTCAGTAAACTAAAGATTCGCCTCAAATACGGAGACGGTGGACCACTATGTCCTAAAATTGGCATCGGACTGGAATGTCCTTAAACTAACGATGGACCACTGTGTCCTAAAACTAGCTGATGACCGAAACGTCGTTAAACTACTACCAACTCGCGGCATCCTCACGCTGATGTAAAAAAAAGGGGGGGTATGTCCAGAAGCAAAAAGGGCATGGATGAAAACCCGAAAGGGCTCCGTGATTAAAAACAGCAGGGCTACCAGCGAGTTTTGTGAAAACCCGTAAAGGCGCAACCTCGTTAAAATAAAAAAAAAAGAAGAGAAAACGGTATGTCCATAAGCAAAATGGGCACGGATGAAAACCCGAAAAGGGCTCCGTGAGTAAAAACAGCAGGGCTACCGGCGAGTTTTGTGAAAACCCGAAAGGGCGCAATCTCGTTAAAAGACACTTGCAAGGTCCTCTCGACTTTGTAAGGAGAAATCACCCGCGTGAGATCCTTACGACTCACAAGGGAACAAAACACTTTGGGGTCCCCACGATTCCTAAGGAGAAATTACACTTACGAGATCCTCACGACTCATAAGAAGAACCCTCTTATGGGACTCTCACGGCTCATAAGATTTGAAAGTCTTAAGCTACAGAGATCTGAACCTATTCTTAAGCAGCCACCACAACCTCCGATACTGCCCTACAAGCAGTTCGTATCGACCCTTGTATATAATCCATGGGCGCGAATAAACATTTCCCTAACAAAGTCCCATACGTGACTAGGGATATGTTTGCACGGTGAACCAAACCCTTGTAAGTCCTCTCGACTTATAAGGAGAAAACACTCTTGTAAGATCCTTACGATTTATAAGAGACCATGCACTTAGGAATCCTCACGATTCCTAAGGAGAAAACGCACCTACGAGATCCTCACGATTCGCAGGGAGAAAAACCTTTATGAGACCCTTACGGCTCATGAAGTCGAAAGCCTTAGTCAACAGGATCCTAACCCTGTTCGTTAAGCCACCTTTGTTCAATATCGACAGAAGCAAATGATGATTCGCTCCTGGCAATATCCCAGTTGTAGCGGTGCTGATGCCGAAATCGGTGTCTAATTCCAAGCTTGCAGCAAGAAGCCAGCGAACCACACATGCATACGAAATAGCAGTAACGATGGGGCAACTTGCAACAAAATCAGCAAGTAAAAATGTATGCATGCAAAATAGCCAAAATGATTGGGCAACTCGCAATAAAAAACAGCGAGTAAAAATAAAATAAATAGCCAAAATGATTGGGCACCACGAAAAATAGCCGAAATGATTGGGCAATCGCGATTTTCGCGATATAAAAGATGAAATGATGGAGCATCGCGGAAAGAAATAAAAAGAAAATGAAAAAAAAGTAAAACTTTTTGCCCTACAGGTGATATCACATCAATCCTTGTATACAATCCACGGGCGCAAACAAGGAAGGAATCACACCTTCCCTCCCCAGGCTTCATCAGAAAACGGAGCCAAGTCTCGACGGTTCACAGACAACCTAGAGACCACCTTAACATTCGTCTCATTACACCAGATGCAATATCAACAACGGCGTTCTTTCGTAGTCTAACAGGATGCAGGGGCAACGTCAACGAAAGACCCCACGGTCAAAACAACGGAGCCATGGCAAAGTACCTAGTTCCAAGTCTCGACGGCCACATCTACAGCCTGGAGACCCACAACAGCGTTCCTCCTCATTCCAGTAGGACTCAAACGCATTATCACCAAACGGAGCTACAGCAAAATCCCTAGTTCCAAACCTCAACGGTTCACCAGCAACCTAGAGACAACCGCGTCATTCGTCCCGATACAGCAGAGTCAATGCCAGCAAACGAAGCAAAGGCCAAATTCCTAGCTTCAGGGTCTTGACGGCAACTCATATAAAACCTGAAAGACAATCGGAGATCATCCCACAGCAGCGCGGAGTGGTCGCCACCTTGAAATTCGTCTCGATACAGTAGACGAGGTGTCACTACAGCGTCCTTCCTCCAACAGGATTCGGACACGCCAAAACAAATGAAGCGAAGGCCAAATTCCTAACTTCAGGGTCTTGACGGTAACTCATATAAAACCCGAAAGACCACCAGAGATCACCCCACACCAGCGCGGAGTGGTCACCACCTCAACGTTCGTCTCGATACAGCAGACAAGATGTCACTAAGAGCGTTCTTCTTCCATCAGGATCCAGAAGTGACAATCAAACAACGGAGCCACGGCAAAAGCCCTAGTTCCAAACCTCGACGGTTCACCAGCAACCTAGAGGCAACCGCAACATTCGTCTCGATACAGCGGACGCAATGCCAACGAACGAAGCGAAGGCCAAATTCCTAGCTTCAGGGTCTTGACGGTAACTCATATAAAACTTGAAAGACTATCGGAGATCATCCCACACCAGTGTGGAGTGGTCACCACCTCGACGTTCGTCTCAATACAGCAGATGAGATGTTACCACAGCGTCCTTCCTCCAACAGGATTCGGACACGCCAAAGCAAACGAAGTGAAAGCCAAATTCCTAGCTTCAGGGTCTTGACGGCAACTCATATAAAACCCGAAAGACCACCAGAGATCACCCCACACCAGCACGGAGTGGTCACCACCTTAACGTTCGTCTCGATACAGCAGACGAGATGTCACCACAGCGTTCTTCCTCCAGCAGGATTCAGACGTGACAATCAAACAACGGAGCCACGGCAAAATCCCTAGTTCTAAACCTCGACGGTTCACCAACAACCTAGAGACAACCGCGACATTCGTCTCGATACAGCAGACGCAATGCCAACAAACGAAGCGAAGGCCAAATTCCTAGCTTCAGGGTCTTGACGGCAACTAATATAAAACCTGAAAGACTATTGGAGATCATCCCACGCCAGCGCGGAGTGGTTATGACTCATCGGGGCTCTCCAAAATGAGCCTAACCTCAAGTAAAACGCGGCATGGCAAAATTCCTAACGCTTGCTCTTCCGACGGTCAAACTACCTAGGAGGATTGCTTGAAAACGTCTTGTCCAGCCCTCGAAGGGATCAGAGACATGACAATCGCATGGCTACTCGAACAACAAGATTGCCTATCGAGGAATACATCAGCCAATGCGATGGTACGACGGACAAAACCCTAGTACCACAGACCCTAACGGACCTTTGTCGTAAAGAGCAGAGGTTAACTGTGACGTTAGGATATCCTTGCGAGAAATGCTCGATTCGTCTCGACTCGTAGAGAAAAGCCTTAGTCAATCGGGATAAGAACCGGTTTCCTAAGCACTAGGGCCCTACAAGTCGGTCCAAAATGAACTTTTGCATACTATTCACGGGCCACACTCTCCAAAGTCGAATCTCGACAAGAAGGGAAACAACCGCTTATGGTTCCTCTCGACTTGTAAGAGGGAAAATTCTCTTGTGAGATCCTTACAACTCTTAAGAGAAAACGCACTTAGGAATCCTCACGATTCCTAAGGAGAAAATACACCTACGAGATCCTCTCGACTTTTAGGGAGAAAAATCTTTATGAGACCCTCACGGCTCATAAAATTGAAAAGTCTTAGGTAACAGATCTGAACCTGCTTCCTAAGCCATCACCACCCTATGAAGACTCCAAGGTGCTCACTCTATCATCTGCCGGCTATGTTTGCTAAGATGACATGCTGATAACAAAAGAAAGAAGAAAGAAGAGAGATGACACAAGACATTGCGAAAGAAATATATCTTTTATTCATGAATTCAATTGAGTACAAGCTACATCATCTGAAAGGATAAAGAAAAATAAATACATTTTATTCAAAATTTACAAATGGCGTAAAATGCAACTATTGGGAGGGAAGCATCTTCAGTAGGCCAATCAATTGCTCATGCACTCCCCTCAGCCTCTCGTCACGGTCAGCTGCCACGGCCAACTCCGTTTCAACCTGAGCCCGTTGCTGCAAATAAGACGAAAGTCGCTCATCAACGACCCACTGAGATGCCTCACGACTCTGTGCATCCTACTCGATGAGGTCGAGCTTCTGCCTTAGCGTTAGCCCATCAGAAATGCATCGTAAAAGCCCCTCAAAGATGGTTTTCAACTGCACAGCATTGGCGTCAACCTGAGTATGCAGTCGAGCAGATTCGCTTGAAGTCTCTTCACACTTCTTATGCTTTAAGGCCGCTTCTTGTTCAAGATGACGGAAGTAAGGGGTGCTCTGCTCGACCCACGCAGCCCGTTAAGAGTTCACAGCCAGGACCTCGGGAGCAGGATATCTGACCTCGAGCTCATACAAACAAGCCTCGATTTTCCTACAGTTGCTAACCCAAGAATCAACGATGCCCTCACTATGAAAGTTCACGAGCGTCGCCAGCATAGGATTAACCTCGGCAGCAAAATCCGCAGCGAATGTGGGAGTCTCCACGTCAAGCTCCTCGATGTAGTCGCTTAACATACGCAGACTATTCACAACGCCTTTGGAAGATGCCCGTCGAGAGAAGAGGCCCACTGGCATTATAACTTAAGATTCAATCGGAGTTGGAGTCGGTATCAACCGCTGCAAAACAAATCACGATCAAATGACGGTTCAAGAAATAGAGAATGTTTATAAACAATGAAGTTTACTACACCGGCTGAGGTAGATGGCAAGGCCGGGAGTACTGATAGAACTGTTCTTTCGTCTCCTCCTTCGATCTGTAATACTGCAATCAAAACAAAGAAGAATTAGAAATGATTTGACTGCCGGTAAAAGAAGAGACATTAGCTGAAGCCTGTACTCACCAGCGCCACTAGATGAAGCAATTTCCGATGGGAAAGAGAAGTGGGGGTGCAGCACCTGGTACAGGTGGTCAAAAAGGACTCCTACAAAGATGCAATAATGCAACGTCAGTACATAAATTATACAGCCTAGAGATAAGACTGATGGGTCATAAATCCATACCTTTCAGCATCTGAGACGGTGCGAGAGAAGGTAGAGAGGTGGTCACCGTCAGGGCGGTAACTGACGGCGCTGCCTCGGGTAGCACGACATCAGCACTAGCCGCACCTGCATTAGAAACAAGATAAACCCTGTAGGGAAAGATTGAAAAAGATTACAGAATAAAAAGAAGGGCGGTGACCTAAAATCTACCGGATGAGTCACCAACCGGAACCGTGACGAGGGCGTCACTTGATACGACAACGGCGTCTCCTTCCTCCATCGGGGTGGTCTCACCTCCCGTCGCCTCATCCCCTGACTCCACGAGAGCCGTCGTCACTCTTGCGACGCCGGGAGACGGCAAAGAACCGTAGGCAGGAAGAGCGATGATCGGGGCGGTGCCTGACTCTTGAGAGGGAGCGGCCACCTCGGGCCCAGCAATTGTACCCATTTCGCTCGCCACCACCTCGGGCTCAGTAATTGTAGCCGTCTCATCCACCGCCGCCTTAGGCTCGGCCATGGTAGCCATCTCACCCGCCGCCACCTCGGGCTCGGCAATGGTAGCTATCTCGGACATAGCAATCGTGACTGTCTCATCAGCCACTACCTCGAGCCCGGCAATTGCGGCCACCTCGCCTATCGCCGTCCCGGGTTCGGCAATCACAGCTACTTCCTCCACCACTACCTCAGGTTCAGCGGTCGCCGCTACTTCTTCGGTAAGGCTCGGCCCTGCGAGATAAGATATATAAGAACTGATAATTTAAAACTTTGACAACGGAACCTCAAGGCACATTACCTGTAGTTGATTTACCGTTTGCTTCCCGAGCCGCACGCGCCGCCTGTCTGTAAGCAGTAGACAAAGCAACCGGAGACTCCTCTGAAGGAGTAGCAGCAGGGATAGCGGTGCTCGAACCCGCTCCCGCAGCTAAAGCAGCACCACACTCCCATGCCGCATGCATCCTACGTTTCCTCTCCGCCCGGGCCGTGAGGGCAGATCTTCTAAAGACCTCCGTCAATGGGACGTCATCATCCACCCCAGGAGCTACCTCTGGAGCCATTACGGCGTCCGTCATCGGTTGCTTGAGTAAAGCCTCTTTTGGCAACCCTGAGGAGGCCAGGACTTCGATGCCTGGCCCGGAAAGAATCCCCGCATCAGCTTGCGGGATCGGCATTGTGGTCCCTGCGATAAGATAAAGCGGGGTCAGATCACCTATATAAAAAAAGGGAACGGAGACACGATAAACCGAAGCATACCGATGCCTAAGTATGCTCGAAGTCTTTCCTCTTCCTCAAAATTCTTGAGACAAGCTGCAAGAGCTTCTTCAGTAGAAATGCCTATTAAAGAAGGAAAAGCGTCAGTCAAAACACAATAATAGAAGTACGATGTAATGGCGAAAAATACAACTAATGATTACCTGATTGTGCGAGGATAGCCAACCCCTCTTCGCGGCTTGCCAATCGCTCAGAAGCTGCGATGGCAGCCACTAGATCAGTATCATCTGGTGGCATGAATAAGCCCTCATTTATCCCATACTTGCTCAAGCCCTCACTATAAGGAGCATGAGGCTCCTGACCAAATACGACATCGGCAGAGAAGAGCGACTTCTTCTTCCTCTTCTGCGAGCGAGCTCCGGTTGCAGCCAGCACCAGGTTGCGCTTGGTGGGCACTTTGGGACGGTGAGTCCCGATATCTGAGCCCATGCTAGATTCGGGTGAAGCTACATTTACCGTCTCCATGGGAGCACGAGGCACCGATGGCACATCTACCGTCTCCATAGGAGTACGGGGCAATCCACGCGTAGGGCTTAGCATACGTGGAGGCTCAACTGCAGCAACCTCTCTTAGCGGAGGGGGGACAGTGATCCGTCGCTTTAAAAGGACGTTGCGATCGCTGGCAGGGGGTGCACTCGTGCGATCGAGCAGCAGCCGCCTCTCTTCCCTGATAACAGCGCCCATCGCGTATTGATACCAGGCCCCGTGTATGTTAAGGGCCCTCGGAACGCAACTCGGCTCGCTAATAAAGAAGTGGGAGCCCGTATTCAAGCGCATAAAGTGATGCAGCACACCCCGTATTCCCTCTTTAGTGGCAGCAGGGTCTTCCAAGAACGCCTCCAGTGGAACCCCCTGGTTATAACTCAGCTGCTGGGCAAAATGATGGGGGTTGTATCTCATAAAAAGCGCCACATCATTTTGCCTGAATAAGAGAAAGCCAGGCCTGATGGAGCATAGATGTAGAATCTCCCGGGCTGTCAACACGGAAGCCCCATCCTTAAAAACGTCGCACAATGCCAGCACTGTCTTGGAAGTTTCCCCATCAGGATTTTGTCCGTAAAAGACATACCAGCTCCGACCGTGTGCGGACGAAGAAGCAATCCCCTAGCTTCCCGCTGAGACGGATTCACGAAAGAAGCGTCAACCAGCCGCATAATTCTCAGGAATTTGCATTTCTCGAAAAATGAAGGTCTTTTATGAAAGCCAAATACCCTGAGCATGTGCATTTCCATCCACGAAGTAAAGTAATGCATCGGGAAGTTGGTAGCATGCACCCCTGGTTCAGTTGTATCAGCCGCCATGCTAATACCATGGTATAGGTGGACTAATCCGGCGATCCCGATGGCCACTTGTATTCCAGCCACCATTCGATGCGCTGGGTAGAAGACGGACGGCCTCATATAGCGAGGGTGCATAGGGAGCGCGAACCAGCACAACCATAGCCCAAGAAACCTAAGAAAGAAAGCCTCCTTGTCAATGCCCAGAGCGGCTATTTCTGACAAAGGAATGATCGCGGCATCAGGAAGAAAAAAGCCCTTCTGATCAACTTCCAGTACCAGTCAACGGTCCAAGCCAAAGCCGAAGGGGTCATCGAGCTTGGCAAATTTTTCGCCTCGTTGCGATAGAATCTCCGGGCAATGAAGTCTGCGAAACTGACCCCCTGGCCTCCGGATTCCAAGAAGAGGCTCTCGTACATGTTCAGCACCTTTATCAGACTAGGAAACTGGTGCTGAATGGCGTTCTCCGGCGTTAGGCCCATCACCACCGGCTTGGTGGCAAAAACGTATTCATCCGGAGGAAGCAGCTCCTCGTAATGCTCCTCCCTAACCGGCAGACCGGAAATCTCAGCAAATTCTTCTAAGGAGATGGAGACTTCTCTGTCCAGTAGAAGAAAGGTGTGGGTTGGGATGTTCCACTGCTCCAAGAATGCCTTAATCCACCATGTCGGAGGAGTAGAATATTGGAACAACGAAGCATAAACGCAGGATATAGGCCGAGCTTCAGCAGCTGCATTTTCCTCGCTGACAAGATGTACCTGGCCCACTGCAAATACCTGGCCGAATGTCAAGGAGTCAACCCGATGTTGTAGGGTTGTCCCTAAGGGCGCGACTCGCACAGGCATATGCGTCGCCCCAAGGTATCCAAAGCTGCCGGCAGCTGCATAGGTATGGCGGCAATCGAAGGCTGAAGAAGACCCTCCGAAGTCCAATTGACAACATCCACGGCATAATTCACCGGGGGTCCGTCTGCATACGAAATCGACGAGATCGGCTCCGACGGCGTCGCACAAGAGAAGCTTTGACGACCCTTGTTGATCTGGTGCTTCAGGGAATCCTCCCTCTGAACGAAAAAACGGGAAAGAGAGATCGGAAGACATGTCGCCTGCGAGAAAGAACAGAATTCAAGTATCAGTACTATAATTTAATCTTAAAATTCTGACGCTCGGCACTTTAAAATTTATACCACACTGCAATACAGTGGAAAGGGGACCAAAAGGGGACCCACAAAATCCAGATGACAATGCATCAATTAATAAAACAGCCTCATCATTGGATGAGACTGTCAATTAAGGAGGAAATCCTCAAAGAATTTTCTCATTGAATGAGAAATTCCTCGGGAAAAGGAGAAAATCTCCCTTTGAGAGCAAAGCTCTATAACAGAGTGACACTTGTCAAACTCTGGTCATGAAGGAATAAAATTCCTTAAAGAGCCTGGCTCTGTAATGATGATGGAAAATCCATTAAAGATTAATTAAAATTAATTAATTTTTGTGAATTAAAAATTCTGGGATCTTCAAGATCCATGAAAAAACTCTTAAGAGTTCTTCATCAAAGTTCAAAAGATCCACATATATTATCAAAGAGCAGAGGTCTGATACATGGGCTAAGAAACCCCAAGAAAAGATCTCTTTAGATCTTTGGATTTCTGAGAGCAAAGATCTATTAATGAAACCCTAAAAGGGTTTTCTTTAGATCAAAGATCTATGAAGAGCAAGGCTCTGTTAATGGGTAAAAACCCCTAATTTATTTTTAAAAAAATTAATTTTACCTAAGAGTTCTTACTCTTGAAAGTTCATAAAAAAAGAGCTGCGCTCTGAATGAAAATTCTCAAGAAGAAGATGATAATCATCTAAAGGACTAAAGGTCCTATTTATAGGCACAGAACCGCCTCTTCAACTTCTGAGTCGATCCAAGGGCTCAGATGTTGCCACCGCTGCACTCACGTGTACGCCACATAAGCGCAACGGTGGGGGGCATTTGTTTCCCCCAATCAGAGCAATGCTCTGTTTTGAATTTCAAAATTCAAAAGTTGAAGTAACGCTTCAGATCCAGCGCTCTGCGCTGCGCGCCACATGTCAAACACTGGTGCGCTAGCGCAGGTGCACTGCGCTCTGCGCTGCGCGCCACGTGTCTAACACGGGTGCGCTAGCGCAGTTACGCTGCGCTCTGCGCTGCGCGCCACGTGTCGAACGTAGGTGCGCCAGCGCAAGGAGCGCCAGCGCTGGAATTAAAAATCCCCCACCGTTAGATCAAAAGATCTATTAATAATAAATTATTAATTAATCAGAACTAAAATTCTGTTATGGAAAGATTTTTCAATCTTATTGAAACAAGAAGATTATCCTCTGTAAAACAGAAGCCTTAGGATCAAAAGATCCAACGGTGGGAAATATTCCCAAATCAATAAGAGAAAGATCTCTTAAAACTGATTCAACAAATCAATTGGCCATATATAAAGGCCCCTAGACTTCAAGTCTAGAAAGATATACAGAAAGAGAGAGAAAACCCTCTGAAAACTTTGAGAAAAAGAAGAGCAAGCTCTTAGAAAAAAGAAGATCATTTCTTCATATTCAAGGTAAAGAACTATATTCTTGAACAACAGAGATGAAACCATCTCGTAAAAAGAAGAACCATCTTCTAAAAAGATCATAGATCTAAAAAAGGCCAAGGTCTTTTATAAAAAGAAAAAGATCCAAGAAGTATTTTACTTCATTCACAGATCTCTGATCTATAAAGGCAGAGCCTTTTATAAAAAACAAGAACTTTTGTTCTTGAATCTTGAGGCAAAGCCTCCTTTAAGAAGAACATAAATTTGTTCTTTGATCTTAAATCTGATCAAATGCACTTGGCGCTATTAGAAAGTGCCTTGCACTCATGAACTGAGATTTTGCGCTCCTTGGATCGGCGCTCAGCGCCAAAACATGCCACGTGTCGACCATAAACACCACTTGCGCTTTGCGCTTTTAAAACAGCGCACTGCGCTCATGGACTGGCGCTCAGCGCCAAGCGCGCCACGTGTCACTCACTGGCGTGCCCCTAAATCAGCGTAAAGCGCTCATAAATTAAAAGCGCAATGCGCTAATAAACTAGCGCTTAGCGCTAAGCACGACACGTGTCCTCTTCGTGTGCGCTACCTGACAGAAGCGCAATGCGCTCTTTAGCTGGTGCAAAGCACCTCGTGCGCCACGTGGCGCATTGTCAGAACACAATTTGTTCTGATGAAGACATAAGATGTCAGAATTCAATATTTGGCATTATTAAAAGGGCCGAGCCCAAATAAAGGCTTAATAGCCAGAACAAAAATAAAATGTTAAACATTTTTTAATTGGACTTAGCCTAATTCTGGCCATAAGTCCCTAAATTATCTTGAACTGAGCACATCTGCTCTTTCAACCAACTCATCCTGGTTCAAGGGTACATCTCTTCACTCCTTTGATATTTGTCGTTGTAATTCCTCAACGTCTTCAAAGAGGTGATGGGTCCCGACAACCACACATTTCACAGACTATGACGTCATTAAATTGGACTGTGGGGTCCTTAAACTCAAGGACTATGATGTCCTTAACCTCGACCGTGATGTCTTAAAACTAACATCGGACTGTGAGGTCCTTAAACTCATGGACTATGATATCCTTAACCTCGACCGTGATGTCTTTAAACTAACATCGGACTGTGGGGTCATTAAACTCACGGACTATGATGTCCTTAACCTTGACCGTGATGTCTTAAAACTAACATCGGACAGTGAGGTCCTTAAACTCATGGACTATGATGTCCTTAACCTCGACCGTGATGTCTTTAAACTAATATCGGACTGTGGGGTCCTTAAACTCACGGACTATGATGTCCTTAACCTCGACGTGATGCCTTAAAACTAACATCGGACTGTGGGGTCCTTAAACCCATGGACTATGATGTCCTTAACCTTGACCGTGATGTCTTCAAACTAACATCGGACTGTGGGGTCCTTAAGTCCATGGACTATGATGTCCTTAACCTGGACCGAGATGTCCTTAAACTAACAATGGACCGTAATGTCCTTAAACTAGTCGACCGCAATGTCCTTAAACTAAACAATAGAGCCCAAACGCTCTCTTGTCGGATCTAAATGATCCCGTTAAGTTGATCTTAGTTTAAAATTAGACTAACATATCCTTAACAAACGTTTAAGTTGATCTTAGTCTCAAATGAGACTAATGTATCCTTAAACCAAACCCCCAAACCCAAATCTAAGAGGATACAGATTTGGACTAATCCGCGTCCTACGGGCGACAACATATATTAGTCTCCGTATACAATCCACGGGCAACCATAAACAAAACAAACACCCACGACACGAAGTGACCATCTAGAGAAGGAGAAAGTTGTTACCGCGATACGGTAGCGTAATTAACTGCAGGGGCTTGCGCCTGCAGGGAAGAGCGTCCCCACAATCAAAAAACCCCTCAAACGAGGGGGAATCTGACGAAGTCTGCTACATCGGCCGCATCCGTTTAAACCTTCGATGCACGGTGCCATAAATCAACTTGGCATCTTCGGAGAGGTGGACGGATAGCACCAATTAGCATCTGCCCCGAAATACAGGCAAGACGTTTGTCACGTCTCCGCCGCGTCTTTCGGAGAGGAACAGAGCGCTCCTGCTCGCGGTCAGCTTGCCGCTTGTCTCGCAAGTATGCTGTGAGGTGTCCCGAACGGATGAGCTCATCGATGTAGTCTCGGAGCTGTTTATAGCTTTCCGTGGAGTGGCCCTGTGACCTGTGGAAACCACAGAAGGGGCCTCGGGTGCGCTTTGAGGCCATGCGCGAGATCGAGGGGAGCTTGAAGAACCCCTCGCCCTTAGCCTCCTCTAGCAGTACAGTTTGGGAGACGCTGAGCGGGATGTACTCTTGAAACTTCAGTGAGTAGGGCTTTGACCGCTCGAGCCTCCTTCTCTCTTCCCTTGCCCTTTTCTTCTGGTTGGTTTGCTCTGCCCCGGGGAGATTTGCGTTCACCTCGGATTCGAGTTAGACCTCACGCTCGGTCCAGGCCTTTACCTCGGCCATGGTCTTAGGTTGCGCTAATGCAAAGGAGCGTAACCACTCCTTGTGCCGAAGACCAGACCTAAGTGCCGTAATGACCATCTCATCCCGGTGCTCTGAGACCTCAAGAAGGGCGTTGTAGAATAGGGTGATGTATGCTTTAAATGTCTCTTTGTCCCGGCTCTTGATTGTGAAGAGATGGTCGACTGTGCGTTTTTGCCGCCAGTTCCCGACGAAGTGGCCGAGGAATTTGGTGGCCAGCTCATCGAAAGTTGAGCTCAAGTGTGGCTCGCGTCCTCGGAACCAGTCTCATCCAGAGCGGATGAGAGTGGCCGGGAAATCTCGACATTGGGCAGCGTCGGAGTTATCTTGGAAGCTGATCCCCGTGGTGAATGCATCCAAATGGTCCTTCGGGTCAAAATTGCTGTCGAAGAGGGAGACCTTCGGGGGCTTGTTACGAGAGGAGACGTGGACAGCGAGCAGCTCCTCGGTGAATGGTTTGGTGAGAGAGTCGGGGCGTACCTAGCCCCGTCGCTCGAACGGTGACCTTCCCAATGCATACCTTCGATCTTCTTCTCGAGGGCGTTGAGTCGAACGTGGTATCCCGACGATTCGGTACATTTTGATCTTTGGCCTCTACTGATGGAGGCCTGTGCCTGGCCGCGGCTGCGGTTCCTTTCAATGAGGTTTCTTAGATCCCCTGGCGAGGTAGTCTGTGAGCTGCCATGACGAGCCCCGTCCGCACGACCCGGTCGAGGGAGGGGGTGTCGGTCATGCCTGGTAATAGGCGAGCTGACCGACGTCTCCTTGGGAGGGACAGGTGCGAGAAGGATCTCGGGGCGAGGCGCTCTGGCGACGGACCTCGGTGTTGAACTATGGAGCGCCTAGCGGGTCGCAGAATGTATCGGCCCGGGGGATCTACGGCTGTGGGAGGCAGCGAGGCGGTGGTCGGCAGTGCCGACACGAGCGGAGTCTTCTCTCCCTCCGCCGGGGTCTCGATCCCGAGGTGAGGGAGCGGCGACCTGGGGATCTTGTCCTGCCATTTGGACACGGATGAGCGCCTCCACGATCGACACCAATCGATCTATCCGGCTGGCTAGGGCGTTGATGGCATTCAGGAGGGAAGATTCGTCCGTGCCTCCGTTATGGGGGAGGCGACGGCTGGTGCTTGGATCGTCATGATGACCGCTCGCCATTTGGTTAAGATCGGAAGATGAACTTTTTATTTTGTGGAATCAATGAGTTCCCACAGATGGCGCCAGCTGACGTGCGTCGGATCACGTCAAGATGTTACCTTCCGTTGATGTGCTGATGGCGGTGATGGACGGCTGAGATTGGATCTTGAGCCTAGCTCTTGAAGCGTGTGGCTCTCAATGGGTTTGAGGTTGGTTGGGCCGAGCTACCTGTTAGTGTGATATGCCCTAGAGGCCATTATTATATAGTACTAGTTTGTATATTACATTTTGGAAGCTTGGGATATATACAAGGATTGACATTCTTGCTCAATATGGTAGTATGCTACTTGGTTTATATCTATCTTAATATGTGTATGTGTTTCTTTTGACATATTGCTAATACATATTGATAGAGTCCTTAGGATCTTTTGCTTGACTACCAGCGTTATGATGGCAGTCACACTAGTGAGGGCAAGGTAGTCTATAAGCACATCCTTATACAGGTCCCTGGTCGTAGGATTATCGAGACAGGGCATCGATACTCCAGAGTAGACTAGTGTATACGCTTCTCGTCCCAGGAGGGGAGATAGTCTATCCCACAGCCATCAGCACACCGTACTGGAGATAGTATGTAGGTGCTCATTAGGTTACGAGTACACTGGACAGGACACGCTGGGAACTGTTGGTTGGTATTATACCTATCGTCAGTTATCAGTTCCCAAGTGACATGAGTACATCTTAGTCCGTTGACTTGACACTGTCACTTCGCCTCGAGTGTGTTCCCACTGTTCTTAGATTACTACCCTACCACAGCTCAAATGAGTCGTGCAAATAGGTAGTAGTTGGGTGCAGTCCCGAAGCACTTGAAGGCAGTGACGGTTAGACAGGATTCGTCT
Organism: Agapanthus africanus; assembly: GCA_030015575.1. NCBI lineage: Eukaryota > Viridiplantae > Streptophyta > Magnoliopsida > Asparagales > Amaryllidaceae > Agapanthus > Agapanthus africanus. The sequence continues at coordinate 319,840,877 of CM057350.1, forward strand.
CTCCCGGTATTGGGAGTTGATATCGCGCTGTGTTTAGGAGAGCCATTACACAAAGTCTCTGGCCAGGGCAAGCGAGATTTACTGGTAGTGTTTTCAGTATTTTCTCAGGGTGTTCTGTGCTACACTCCGACACGACTTGTACCGCTATTAGGGGACTGACGTTTACCGCCCCCTAGGCCCGACATGCGATACTCTCAGACGAACAGAACGGACTGTACAGAGATTGTCACATTCAGGCTCAGTAGGAGTTCGGATGGGTTCACCTCATCGGTCTTCTTATCGGCATCTACCTGGGGACCGTTACGTACAGCTAGTACCGCTTGTGGCCTGTGGTTAAACTCACTGCCAGCATAGTGTCGAGTCTTTAGAGTACCACACAGAGGGTTGTTCACCTTTGGACAAAACAGAGTAGAGCTCGTATGGTTTTACGACGGGGTTCGTTCACATACACGCACTTGTACACGTTTGGTGTCCGGGAAGTTATTACTAGCGGGCTTTGGTTTAAATCAGATCCTAGTATTTGTTTTGGGATTGGTCTTATCTCATAGTGTTCGTGTTCCTCGGAACACGGATACTGGTGTGTATACACAGTTGACAGAGGCGGAGGAACCTCATTAGGGTTTTGACCATTGACTTGATTAAAACCATAATGAGATTGAGGAAATTGATTAATGAGTTTTAATTAGTGATAATTGTATCATGGTTAATTAGGTTTGACCCTTTGACCAAATTGACCCATGTTGACTTGGATATTTTTGTGAGCATGCTTAGCATTAATTATGATATGATAAGGGTCAAATCAACATCAACCATGACAATTTATCCTAATTAAAATTTTCATTATTCTTTTTGTTCATATGAAAGCAAGGTTCATTTTATGCTTATTCTCTCATGCTCTTTCTCTCTCTTGAAAAAAGCTCTCTCCTCTTCCTCTCTCAAAAAGCTCTCTTGTTTCATGAGTTGAAAAACATGAGTTTTGTCAGATCAAACCATCAAAACACCTCTCTACTCACTCTAGGGTTCTAAGTCTAGCAAGCCAAGCACTCTAGTTACTTCTTTGTTGAGGTAGGAGCTCAAGGTAGAGGCCTTCGGGTGGATCTTTCTTCGGCAAAGAGAAGACGAAGAGGAGGAGCCGTCTACACCACTCTAAGGAGCTCACATCAAGGAGGAACGTACCAAGAAGAGAAGGAGTTCAAGAACTAGGTATAATCTTCTAACCTAGTAGTTAGAACTTGTAGATTGTTTGTTAGTTTTTTTTAGCAAAGATCCTTCATGGTTAGTCTATATTCCCTTATGATAAAAATTTGTTTTTTACTCTTTCCGCCTCCCCGTAAGTACCGGAGTGGGTTACATAGAGTTACAGTGGTATCAGAGCCAGGTTAAACAACAACTAACATGTTAGCAAAGTATTTAGAATTTCGATCCAAAAAAATCGCAAAAAACATCAAAAACTAGTGTTTTCTGCCGATTTTAAAAACAGGTCTAAAAATATTTCCACAGACCTGAAAAATACGTGCAGGTTTTTTTAAGGACACCCAAGAAAAACGAGCTCGTGACTCGGTTAGACAGCCGCGGAAGCGCGGCGAAACCATGCGTTTCGCCGCGGATCCGCGGCCGAGTCGACTCAGAGTCAACTCGTTTTTCCTGCAGTGTGTCCAGCTTGATGTTTTGTGATTTTTAAGATGCTTTGTTTCTACCCAGATTCTTCAGAGAACAGTGTTGTATTTGGGGTAGTTTCAAATTGGAATATTGATTGAAATTCTATAAACTTTAGCTAATTGATTATATCTGTAAAGTGATATATGTACTGAACGTCGACTAATCTCTATACGTCGATTAGTTGGGTTGTACATATCTGTGATCTGTGATGTTAGTTTGTGTATATGATCTTGTTGGATTGTCGCGGATGAATAGCTGGGGTTGTGAGATGAGTGTTTATTTATCTTTCATTCAATGTAAAAATTGTAAATTGATGTAATATTATTTTTATGGCCGCACATCCGGGTTGAGGTTGTAGCCGCCATTGTATATTATTTCTTTTACCGTTTTTGCTCCTAGGATAGACCCAAGGTGGGGTGCACAAACTACCGGGTACTTTGAAGTGCCGAGTGGCCTACTTACGTTGTTGAGGGAGGCTGCTTCACTTCGGGTACCTGGCGGGTAGTTTGCCGCACCCGTAGGGGTCTAGGGTGGGGTTTGGCTATTCATCGTGACCGTGTAATCCGTCTTTCGTTGCAAGCTCGAACGAAACGTGGATTCTTAGCATATCCAATGTGTTCATCTGTGATCTGGAATGGCTATCATTGCATCTGACGAATATATATATCTATATATGATATCTAGTAGGCGTTGCTTATGTTTTGCATCCGCGCTAATCCAGCCCCCGCTCTGTCGTTAGTTAAGTAACCTAACGGGTGATGATGGGGCCCCGTGGCGAATACGGATGGCATAAGCGTACATCATATTTTCGTTGTTTTCTGCAATGGTAGGATTAATTGATGGGATGCATTATATTAATGCAAAGAAAATAAACCAAAGTTAAATCGTTGGAATAATTTCAAAACCACTCGGTTTTTTCCAAACAGAAAACTTTTAAAAACGCGGAGCTTAAACCACTCCTTTTAAAAGCTATCAGGTTCCTTCGATTATATCAAATTCACTACGTTCACAGTTTCACCAAAACCATTCATAGCCCTCCGTCATTTCATATGGATAGTCAATAGTATTCAAGCTATGTTTGTTGGCCAAAGTCAAGGCATGGTGATTGGTAGCTGTTGGATATTCATATGTAGCATAGATAGATGCGTTGGTTTGGGACAGTCGTACTGCTTTGTTGGCCAAAGTCAAGGGTAGGTACGGGTGGGTTCAAATTAACCTGGAAATTGACGGGTAGAACTTGACATGTGACTTATGATTTGTTGGCCAAAGTCAAGGTCATAAGAGCATGGGGCAAAAATCCACATCGGGAGTTTCTAAAGAAACTGAAACTTGCTAGTGTTGCATACCATTTGGAGTGTGATGATTTTGGTAGGATTCCTTCAGCTTTATCACACGATGATATTTGGATCCCGATCCTACTGTGAGTATATGCTACTCCTCGGGAAACTTTCTCACTTAATGATCAATGCTATAAACCAAGTAGGTGTCTAGAAAGGTGTTAGCGGGGCTACGCCCATAGGGAAAAGAGGTTATTTAATTAAGGAACTTCGCGAAAGCGTCGTAAAACCTCTCTCGAAGTACCGACACTGGCCTGGCTGAACGGTTAAGCAAGTATTGTACGGTGAGATTGATCCCGACTAATTCTTCTTTTATGGTTTGAGGAAGGATTCGAGAAACAGTGGGAGCCATCCTGTTTAGACAAACTAAAAACCACTCTAAACTTGCAAGAGCATCATGCTAAAGTGTTTCTTCTCTCTCTCCCAATTGCAGCGACCAAATATCATGACCGGCCTTAAGTTACTACTAGATAAAAATATAATGACAAGGCCAAACTACAAAGATTGGCTCAAGAATATCAAAATGGCAATCAATTATGACAAGTTGGGGTATCTCCTTTCCACTAAAGCCCCCGCCGTCCCAGGTCCAGAATCCAGTGTCGTGGATAAGGAAATCCGTAAGACCTGGGATTGACTGCGCGAAGGCCAAGTGCCTCGTGCTTGCCTCTATAGACAATGAACATCAGAGGAGGCACGAGAATATGGACCTTGAATCCATATTTCTCCATACTAAGGATCTTTATGGAGAGCAATCCCGTATCGCCAGATACGAAACCTCGAAAAAGTTGTTTTCAGCGAGGTTGGCCGTCGGATCATCTGTAGCGGAACACGTGTTTAAGATGATTGACTACATTGAGGAGCTCGCGGACCTTGGGACCACGTTAGAGAACGAGCACTACACTGGCTTGATTCTCCAGTCCCTTCCTTCCACTTACGCCCAGTTTATCCTGAACTTCAACATGCAAAGAAAAGAAGTTTGTAACGTTTTGAAAATCGTTTCGGTGAAATTTCGAAAAAAAACGGTAAAATAAGGGGGTTTTCTGTAAAAAGTCAAAATGCAAATATCTTTATTATAAAATTAAATATACACATTCTAGCTATGTAATTGCTAGTATTTGGTGTTTATTGAGCCACTGGTGAAATTTCAAATTTTCTGAAAAAATTTCTGAAATTAATTATTTTAATATTATTTTAAGCCGTCACTAATATATTTAATTAGGGAAAATTACAAATTGGAATAAGTTGAAACAAATTTTTTGCATCATAAAACATTAAATAAAATTTTATCATGTGGTTTTTGAAATGAAATCGTTTGCCAAAACGGTTTAGAAAATATCGAAGAAAAAGGCTTTTTCCGGTGAATTTAGTGTTAATGGAAATTGGGGTATATCATTTATTATTTCTCCCTCACCCACACAAACCCAATTTCCCCTCCTTGGCTGAGCCCATGGCAGCCCATTACCCAAGTTCCTAAAAAAAAATGAGAGAAGCAAAACAAATGAAAGAAAAGGGAAATGAAAAGAAATAGATAAATGAGTATGGACTTTTGACTTATGTGTTGACTTGAACCTTCCCCACTTGACTTTTCCCCACCTCACACACACCCCACACTTCCCCCCACCTGCACTTGACCGAGCCCCCCTCTTCTTCAGCCCCACCTCATTTCTTCTTCTATTTTCTCTTCAAAATTCCATCAAAAATCATCAAAAATGCTTGGAAAATTCACAAAAAATCAAGCAAAAATCCAAATCAAAATCCACCTCCTACCCATTTTCCCTTGGCTACCATATCATGGATCTAGGGATTTAGATTTCAATTTGGGAGGCTAAGTGTGCTTGTGGGATCTTCAAATTTATTTGGGTATAATTCTAACCTTTTTGTTAAATTGTTGTTAATTACTTTAAGTTAGCTTAATTTGATGTTTAATTGGGTTTTATTGCAACTTTAGGAAATTCATGACTAGGGTTTGAATTTAATTAGGGTTTTTATCATTAGTTTATGGTTGTAATGAGGAGATTAACATGTAATTGTATGCAAAATCTAAGTTGGTTGCTACTTGCTAATTGGTTAAATTAAAATGGTGATAACTTTGCTAAATTGCTAACTAGGTTTTAAAAAAAATAGTTTAAATATTAGGTTTAAAAATGTGATTAGGTTTTTCATGACTTCATTAACATTATAAAATATAGTTTAATACTTTAGTTCATGAAAATCCAAGCTAGATTGTAGTTTGTGCATTTTTGCTATAAAATTGTTAAAATTGGTTAATATTGCAAACTAGGTTTTTGAAATCGAATTAAATTGTAGGTTTAAAATTTACGTAATGGTTTCTATGGCATAATTAAGATATTAAGTTATCATCTTGGTCACTAGAATTGTTAAAATATCATGTTTTGTACAAAAACGGCGAATTGTGCTTGCTAGATTTTCGGAAAAATGACTTTTTAAGTGAAATTGGGGTTTTTGTGAGTTTTAACCTATTTTATATAAAAAATTTGTGTTCGTGAATGTGCAAATGAGTGTATTTGGGTTTTTCTCGATGGTTTGGCGTTTGTACCCCGACGTCGAGGGTTTTTGGGTTGATTTGTGAAAGCAACCATAGGTTTTGACCTATGTGGGATTCGTGAGTAGTTTTGGTCATGAGTCGGATTTTAATGCGATACGGTGCATTATGATATGTAGGTACCCCATGTGGACTTCGAGGCGACAAGCAAGCGCGTGGCGACGTCGGCACCGGCGAGCGAGGACCAGGTGAGTAGATTTATATCTACGGGGAGAAGTCGGGTGGATGGCGTATAGCACCCCCGCAGTCCGTGGTGGTGTATATGGATGCGTATACACACCAACAATTATTATATGTTATTTGGGATTAATAACGATGTTTAGGATGGATATTGGTGTGTTGGATTATTTTAGTGTTGCGAACCCTAGGGTAGTGTTGCACTACACATACACACATACATACTTGCATACATTCCTATTTATATGTGCTCATGGGATTCTTTATAGTTATGTGTTCACATGGGTATGGGACTATGTGTTCACATACGGATTTGAGGATGATACTTGGGTTTGAGATGAGTCGATGAGATTTGTTTTGTGGTTGTGATATCGGTGATATGGCAGGATTCGTACTTGAGGTACGTCCTGGTGTTATAGCGGATCTTGGGACGACGATACGGGTGAATAGTGTTATTAATAAAATGGTCGACATGTGATCGTGATATAAGATATGATATGCTAGGATATTGATACTAGGCCATATTGGGCGATGTATACCCCTTGATGATGATATGTGCTAATGATATCGGTTTGTACGAGATTGTCAATCAGTAGTCAGATCATGAGTATATTGAGGATATTAGTATTGTACTAGACATAGGTCAGTACCCTAGACTATGATCTTGGATAAAGAGGATACCAGAGAAATAGTGTGAGGAATATGATATTGACCCGTACCCAGATTTGGGGATGCCGTACGACGGATTTACGTACGAGCTATATCTTGATGATTGATCCGCACTCTTGACTTGGGATGTCTGATTGTAGATATGGTATCGGATATGATATTATTGAGGCGGGATCACCGACTAATATATATACAGGTATGTATATGGATCGACTCAGATGTTAGGCGGTTTCCTTACCTGTAGTCCAGCTTGTTAGCTTAGCCCTTTAGTTTAGTTTAGTTGTTAGATTAGATTCAATTCTTACCTATTTCAAAAACTAACGAATCGTGGGTATTTTAAAAGACAGCCCAAGGGATCCTACTGATATTTCAAAAGACGTATCCTTTCATAAAAACACCGTAGCCCCTATTTTCAAAACTCCATGATTCGTGTTATTTCAAAAGGCACCATTTGTAGGACTTATATTAGATTAATGCAGGTTAGTTATAGTTGCGTCTAGTATTCAGCTCCCACTTATTATTGTGGTTCGCTCCGCATCGCATACTTACATTGTTATTTCATATTGCATTATTGATATTATGTTGTTAGGACACCAGCACCATTACCGATGATGCGTATGTACCACGTACACTTACTTGCCGGCTCACACACATCTTCATCGGTAATTGCCATGTCACGCACACCCTAGAAAATATTATTGCTTAACTTCGCTTGATAGCGAGTAGTTTGACATGATATTAGTGTACTTGCCTTATATGTTAGTTTAGGCATTGTAGTTATTACCTGCTACTTCATGCATACTGTTATTCATTGTTATGCCGCATTCATGGATTCCCATGCATATATTCACTTTTTATGTGCTATTGAGGTTTTGGATTCGGATTTCCATGAGATTTTCTGGATTTGGGGAAAACCGCAAGACATATACAAACTTCTTCTTTCTCTTTTTAAATGAAAAGCGCGGTTTTTCCCATGATGTATGGTCGTCCACCATGAGTTTGCTGATAGATTTCGAGACCCGATTCGAGGAGTTGGATGAACCGTTTCGGGTACATGGTGGACCCGGTAAGGTACCCCGGGGCAAGAAGCTCGTGGTGATGACGATGAGCCTGGCAGGGGGAGACTACCTACCGGTGATTTTACCCGACGCGTCGGATATCCGGAGGATACCGTCGTGGTCTTGAGATGGATGGTTGGGGCCGGTCTGGACTGACGGCGCCCTAGATATTGAGATTGAGACATTGAGATTTCGAGATATTGAGGTACTGAGATTTGATGATACAGGCCATTCCGGATAGCCGGAGCCTGAGGTTTTGAGACATTGAGATTTATGTTTTGTGTCGATGCTAGACACTGTTAATGCTGATTTCATTTATGATACCTCATTTTAAAAATACAAAGGAAATCTCACTAATTTATGAAAACAGTTTCTTCATTTACATGTATTCTGTTTTCATGTATTCATACCTCATTCATATGATATATTGCTACCTGAGGCACTGACACGGGCACATGAGATCACACTCGGGTTAGATATTACCCTAGCCATTGTTATAGGCTGCATGTTATTCATATATTTGAGGATATATTATGATCATTGATTTAGGTTGCGTTATTTATGCGATTTCTGTGCGTAGATGTTTTTCTACTCACGAGTTGGCAACTCACCCCCGTTGTGCCACAGTTCTTGCAGGTTTTGCCGTACAGGTTTCATTACGGCTTGCCGGCACTATTTCCATTTCCGGGTGACTTGCTAGTAGGTGGGTTTATTTGTATCGCACCCATCAATATATCTTGTATATCAATATTCTATTGTATCTAGAAGTTCCATCAACCAAACATGTATTTATTTCAGAGATAGAGACCAGTGATGTTATTCTTTCGACCTTAGAGTCGCGCGTTTTATTTCTGTGGTTTTCTTGTGGTTTTGAGTTTTGATCCTCGCCGTTGGCGTTGTATATTATATTGCTTGTGTGGTTGTGACCGTCGATTGACGAAGAGCTAGCTCCCGCTTGGGGATGCCTTTTTATTGATTTCGTATACTATTCATGTTGTATCCCGTTTGGGGGCCAGTATTTACAAAGGAGACTCTGCCGAAAATTTCAGGAAATTTTTGATGTTTTTAAAAACCCGCATAATTCGGCTTATGCTATTGAAACCACTTGTTTTAAATTGGTTTTCCTTCACTCTACTACTTTTCTTGGTTTGCATTTCTGGGTTTTCGGCTTACTTGGATTACGTACGCTTCGAGACGTTTCGTAGTTTAAGTGCCGGTCATGTTCCGTACTTTCGGGACGTGACAAAGTTGGTATCAGAGCGTTAGGTTTTACCTTCGGAGCGTAGGATGACCCTTAGTTGATGGAATAGGTGACTAAAGTAGAGTGACGTACCGTAGGTATGTTCCGCGGCATATTTACGATACGCTACTCCACTTAAGAAGCCTTAGGATGTATATTTCTTTGCTCAGTATTATATTCATTCCGATCTAGCCTCATCAGTACCAGTTATGGTTTTGCTGCCACGATTACAGGCAGGGAGAGCTACCGCTAGAGTAGCGGTCAGCACGAGCTCGTCACGAACGAGGACTGACCAGGGCGAAATTTCGGCGACACACGATTGTGGAGATGTGTCTTTTTACTATGTTTCCGCGCCACGAGCGTTTGGCGGATCGCCTTTATGAGGTTACTCGGATGTGCTGATCGACACTAGAGGATTGAGCCAATGATAGAGGCCAGCCAGATTTTGATGACCGTTGGTGTATTGCTTATTCATGATGGTCGAGACACTATTCAGCGTGCAGACGAGCGAGCCAGCTATTGCTGCGAACAACGAGATATCGCCCCAAATGTTGGAGCTATTGCAGTACGAGTTGTACTAAGAGATGATAGAAGGTCGCTAGTCACTGAGGATGAATGACTAGGACATGTGGTTCGTTCGTCTACCCCGATGCGAGGTCATCAGATAGATTGATTCCAGCTAGAGACGACTTCACGCGGAGACGTTGAGAGTCGACAGAGACGATCGAATGTCAGAAACCTAATATTCCAAGTTTAAAGTAGTCGGAAAGACATGCAGGCAATTTTATGGACCCTCTAGAAGAATGAAACCCTAACTCGACTTAATGACCGTGTGAAAGCCTTTGAACCTTCGGGTTTGCGGCAGTTCTACGGCACCATTAGTGAGGCTTGGGTTTGCCCTTATACGGCTGGACCACCGATGCTGTGGTATGTACTCGATACTATTAAACTGTGCCCAAGATGTTGAGCACTTGGGGGATTATGAGGTTTTGACGACTCGATCGGATGACTCGACTTAATTCGGATGCTAGTGTTAGTTATGTATATGCCCTAGAGGCCATTGTTGTACATATGATGTATATTATAATGGATGCTTGGTTATATATAGAGATGACTTTCTTGCTCGTCATGATAGTATGCTATTTGGTTTCACTTTATCTTAACATGTTGACTTGTATTGGTTTACTGTTTTACTCTCACATGTTGATAAAGCCCTTAGGATCTGTACTCGACTACTGGGACTATGATGAGATCATACTAGTGGGGCCGCGGTAGTCGATGAGTACATCCTATAACTGTTCCTAGTCGAGGGTATATCGAGACAGGGCATCGATACACCAGAGTAGACTAGCGTATACGCATCTTGACCCATATGATGGGCGATGGATGATCCCATATCCATCGGTGTTAGACATCAGAGATGGTGTACGGGTGCTCAGTGGAGACTGGGTACACTGGACGGACTCGCCGAGAACTCCCAGATGGTGATATACCACACGTCAGATGGCAGTTCTCCGGTGACACTGGTACAGGGTAGTCTGTAGACCCGAGATCGTCATAGAGTCTTGTGTGATACCCACTGTGCTTTGATTTCCACCTTACCACGTCCAAGAGGGCGTGCAAAACGGTGGCTTTTGGGTACAGTCCCGAATCACATGGAGGCAATGAGCGATAGGAGGGGATTCGTCTCTCTCGGTATAGGGAGTTGATGTTGTGCTGTGTTCGATTGGCTATAACTGGAAGTCCCTGGCCAGGGCTGATATAGAGATTTACTGGTAAGTGTTACTAGTAGTTTCTCGACCCGTTATGAGCCACACATCGACACGACTTATCGGTTACTGGGGTCTGGCGTATACCACCCGAGACTTGATATGCGACATATCAGACGAACAGACCGGACTGTATGGGAGTGTTACTGGTTGGATTCACAGGAGAACGCACAGGCTAGCTTGTTGATCTTCTGATCGCTCAATACCTGGGTGGCTGTTACGTTTAGCTGACCGCTTGCAGCTTGTGGGTGTTTGATATGATCATCACCTGCTACCGGCGTATTGACGATTCTTTAGAGTCCTACCCAGAGGTTTCTTGGCTCAGGCGAAACGGAGTAGAGGCACATATGTGATATGTGCAGGACCGAGAATAATGCGATATGGGATACCGTATTATATTCTCGCGATATTTAGAAATGAACCGGGTCATCGGATCAAGTGTTGATTCGATGAATCGGTACATGATATATTAGTCGGTAATATTCGATATAGCCGGATCGTCGGATCAAGTGTTGATTCGATGATTTAATGTATAATAATATATATGATATATTATTACATTATCTAATATTGGCTCGCTTTATTATTTCATTTTCTCACTGGATGATACATTGATATATATGCGATATATGTTAATTGTATTAATTTCTTTTGTTGCATATATATAATATATATGTGATATATATTATTGTGACAAGATATGATTAATTGTTAAACATGTTTAAGGATGATTAATTGAGGTTAGGGTTTGATTAGGGTTAGTTGCTTCATGCACCTTCTAGAAGCAACTTCTTTTGTCATGGTTAAGATATTTGTTGATGACACATTTTAACCCAACCAAACCCTTACTCTAGTTTATTCTCTACTCATTATTAGCCACTCATCCTTGACCATGGTTGATATATCAATCATATGCTTTTATTTCTATTCATCACAAAAGAAAATAATCTCATTATCTTTTTCCATGATCATCTTCTTCTCTCTTGAAAAAAGCTCACTAGATTTTCTTTATGTGATGAATAAATATGAGAAAATGATTTAAAAAGAAAGCAAAAATACTACTCTCTCATCCTCATCTCATCTAGCCCATGGGATTAGTGTGTTCATCTCATTTGAGTGAGAAAGCTTGAGTCGTTGCAACTTCGAGGTAGATCATCGGAGATTTGGAATACTTCGAGCTAGCATGGATCGTTCGAGTCGTGGAGCCTCTCATGAGTCCGGGAGATCGTGGATCGCGGCAAAGGGACTTCTACTCGGAGCTTGTGAAGTGAAGGAGCGGACTACAAAGGTTGTAATCCCTCACACTTAGATAAAAGTTATCTTCTTGCATGTTAAACCCTAATAATCTAGCAAAGATCCCGGCTTTGGGTTGTTCGGCACGTCTAAAATTTTATCCGGGCATGTTTGATGCCTTATGAACCTTCACAAGAGTGCCTAGGAACCCTACAGTGGTATCAGAGCCTAGCTAGAGCATTAGGCGATGTGTTTACGAAGTTAAAACTCCGATCGAACCCGAAACGACAAAATTGGACCCCTCTCTGGAAATTTTTTAAATTTTGGGTTTTTTCTGAATTAAAAATATGTAAAAAAATCAGCAGGGAATTCTAAGAATTACCATAAAACCCGAGCCCCTAATTCGACTAAACGGCGGCGGAACCGCGGCGCTAGCATGCCTTGCGCGGCGGTTCCGCGGCGGAATAGTGGATTTGTGACACGTGGATTTTATGGTAATGTCCGTAGGTGCTTGTTGATGCTTCTGGGTATTTTTAATCTGTTTCAGGTGTTGGAAATTCTGGGGTTTGTTTTGTAATAGTAGACTCGATCGGAAATTTTTAATTCGTATTTCTTTCCGAATATTTAGAAATTGTTAAACTATTTGAACGGATATCATTAACTCACTGTTTCCCGGTACGGCATACTTTCAAGTGTTGAAATTTCTTCGGGTTTAAATCTTTCGGAAACATTGTACAAGTTAAGCGGTGGACCCTCTAGAAGACAACAAACCTTAACTCGATTATGTGACCGTCTTGAACTACCTTTTGAACCTTCGGGTTTGGGGCAGTACGGCGTGCCACATGTGAGGCGTTGGCTTGACCCTTCTACGGCTGGATCACCGGTACTGTGACATATTCTGGGATTATTTGAACTCCGCTCAAGTGTTGAGCAGTTTAGGAAATTTTGGGTATTTGATTATCTGTTCGAAAAGTTTGATACTGTCTATTTATCTGGAATGTGATACAATATGTGGAATTCATAGAGTTAGGCATGAAATGCGGAGTATATGATATTTCGGATTTACGATGTCTAAAGTGATTGTGGATTCCAGATATTGTAGTTTTACACTTTCTTTTCTGTGACCGTAAGTGTAATATGTGATATCGCCGGTTTCGTTGCTATATGTCAACGACAATTGGGATGCGCATATTTACTTACGTTGATGATATGTGATATTATGTGTTGCTGTGATATGTTATATTGGATCGTCGCGTTCAGAATAGCCGTGGGTTTTATGTGAGATGAGGGTTTTTATTTTCATTCATGTAAAATTCATTTGTAATGTAATATTCTTTTATTTTGGGCACTTCCAGGTTGCGGTTGCTGTCACCAGTGTATATTATTTACTTTTCCGCATTAGGTAGACCAAAGGAGGGGAGCACAAGTAACCGGGTTCTAGGGTCCAGTGGGAGGCCATCTCGAGGAGTCGAGACCGGGTCTCCTAACCCTAGAATTGGCAGTGTTACTTGCCGCTCTCGTAGGGGTCTTGGGATGTGGGTTTGGCTATTCGTCGCGACCGTGGAATCCGTGTTTTATACAGGCTCGTATTAAAAACACGGACGTCCTAGTATATCCAATATTTCATATATGTTCTTCTGCTGCAATGTTCTGTGATGAGATCATATTACTTCCTGAGACGAATGCCTATACTATATATATATGCTGATATATAAATATTACTGCTTTCGTTTCTTCTGTGATGCTTAGGAAGCATAAGCTGATGGGATTTTTATTAATAAGATTAATAAAAGGAAAAGAAACCTAAAGATGTTGTAGAATCAAAACTTTATAAAAGGGGTAGCTACAGTTTTGCTTTGCACAGTGATATATACGATATATCCTGCACCTTATACGATGAGGAAAGGACCGAGATCCCTTCACCGGGAGTGACTACTTTAGCAAAACTGGTAGATGCTACAAAACTCGGTTTGTCTTTTGATTGCTTTTAGTGTTTTGCTTTGCACAGCGGTATATATGATATATCCAGCACCTTATTCGATGAGGAAAGGGCCGACGATCCCTTCACCGGGAGTGACCCCTTTAGCGAAACTAAGAAAAGCCTCAAAAACACTCCTTTTCAAAAACTACTCGATTCTACGACGATATCAAGTTCATTACGCTCATGGTTTTCTGAAAAACCAGCGTAGCCCTCCGACATTTCAGATAGGTAATACTTAGTATTCGTGCTACGTTTGTTGGCTTTCGTCAAGGCGTAGTGTGCGGTAGCTAATTATTACTTATCTGTTACATATGATGAGATTGGGTTAGGGTAGTCGTACGGCTTTGTTGGCTTTCGTCAAGGGACGTACGGCTGGGTTTAATTCAATCAAGAAATGTTCGGGTTGAACTTGACTAGCGGACTATGGTTTGTTGGCTTTCGTCAAGGTCATAGAACGTTAGGGGAAAAATATTATCGGGAATTTCAAGTGTTGAAATTTGCAATGAGATTGCATACCTAGTATGAGATAGTTGGATCCTGATACCCACTGCGAGTAAGAGTTACTCCTGGGAGAGTTTTACACAAGACAATTAGCCGATCAAGTAGGTGTCTAGAAAAGTGTTAACGGGGTTACGCCTCTGGAAAAATGAGGTTTACTTTAATTAGGTCCGTACGAAAGCACGGGGAACCTCCCTCAAAGTACCGACACTGATCTGGCTGAAAGATTGACGAAATTGTAGGGTGTAATTAATCCCGGCTAATCTTACCTTTTTGGGTTTTAAGGTAGATTTGATAAAAACAGTGGGAGACATCCTGATTAGATAAGATAATAACCAATCTAATCTTGCAAGAGCATACGCTAAAGTGTTTTTCTTCTCTCTCTCTCCAGGTAGTGACCATGTCATGCCATAATCAAGATAATAATATGGATGTATTGACTGAACCCAATTATTGTACTGAGCTAGGGAATGTTGGACCCGTTCTTTCTTATAAGAGTTATAAGACTGAACAGGAAATAGAAGAATATCTGGATTCTCACGCCGCCCAAAAGAACATGCATGTTGATGCATCTTCTTCGGGTGTGTTAGTTATTGAGAACTGTTTCTCAGTTCACCCTACGTCCTGGGTATTAGATACCGGATCAGGATCCCACATATGTAAACAGTTACATGGGCTGCGAAAAGGTAGAGAACTAGGAAAAGGTGATCATTCCGTTCAAGTAGGGAACGGTGCAAGTATTGTAGCCAAAACAGTTGGCGAATATCACCTTGTATTACCAAGTCGTAATACACTGATTCTAAATGAATGCTATTATATACCGAACATGATGTGCAACATTATATCAGTCTCTTTATTAAGTAAAGAAGGATATAATTTTGTAGTACAGGATAATGTTATGAACATATTCCTAAATCAAAAGTTGATTGCATCAGGCTCATTACATAATGGCATATTCATTCTAAATCAAAATACAGTCCTGAATATACAAAACACACACAAGAGGAAAAGTTCAGATGTGAACGAATCCTACTTGTGGCATTGCAGACTTGGTCATATCAATGCGACACGACTGGCTAAGTTGCATAAAGATGGTTATTTGAATCCGTTCGAATTATCATCTTATGATACTTTCCATTCATGTCTCAAAGGAAAAATGACCAAAGCTCCGTTTAGTGGACACGGAGAAAGAGTTACCGAACTCTTAGGACTAATACATAGTGATGTATGCGGTCCCATGTCTACGCATGCCAGGAACGGTTTTTCCTACTTCATTACATTCACTGACGATCTCTCTAGATACGGACATGTGTTTCTGATGAAACACAAGTCTGAAGCTTTTGAGAAATTCAGAGAATATAAGCACGAAGTAGAGAAACAAACGGGCAAAAATATTAAGATCCTTCGATCTGATCGAGGAGGAGAATACTTGAGCAATGATTTTCTGGATTATCTAAAAGAGAATGGGATTCTCTCTCAGCTTACTCCTCCTTATACACCACAGCACAACGGTGTATCGGAACGGAGGAATCGCACCCTATTAGATATGGTGCGCTCTATGATGAGCGAGGCTGAGTTACCTATTTCCTTCTGGGGGTATGCGCTTGAGACAGCCATACACCTATTGAATATGGTTCCTACCAAATCAGTGCCTACCACTCCGTATGAGATATGGAAAGGGAAGAGACCATCTCTTAAGTATGTTAAGATATGGGGTTGTCCAGCCTATGTCAAAAGACAAAATCCGGACAAACTCGAGGCAAGATCTGTCTTATGTAAGTTTGTAGGATATCCCAAGAACTCACAAGGGTATATCTTCTACCACACTGAGGAACAAAAGGTGTTTGTTTCTAAACATGCCACCTTTTTGGAAAAGGAATTTCTTGCAAAAGAAATTGAGGGCAATGAGGTAGAACTGGAAGAGGTTCCAGCAGAACAAACTACAACAGATGATTTAATAGAACCAGAGGATTCAGTAGTACCCGACGAACCCCAGCCTCTCCGCCGATCTAGTAGGGTTTCTCATCCACCTGAGAGATACTACGTTTTTCTCATTGATGGTGGAAGCGAGGATTTCATCATAGATGATGATGACCCCACTAGTTTTCGAGCAGGCCATCACGAGTGGTGACTCTGTGAAATGGCTGGATGCAATGCGATCTGAGATGGAATCCATGTACACCAATAAAGTATGGATTTTGGAAAATGCTCCTGAAGGGGTAAAACCCATTGGGAGCAAGTGGATTTTTAAAAGGAAATTTGGTGTAGATGGAAAAGTTGAGACTTTCAAAGCTAGACTTGTAGCAAAGGGTTTTCGTCAACGACCAGGTGTGGATTATGACGAAACCTTTTCTCCAGTAGCTATGCTTAAGTCCATCCGGATCTTACTTGCCATTGCTGCATACCATGACTACGAAATCTAGCAAATGGATGTTAAGACCGCCTTTCTAAACGGTAATTTAGAAGAGTGCGTGTACATGACTCAGCCAGAGGGCTTCGTAGATAGTGGGAGCAGCGGAAAGGTGTGCAAGCTGCTTAAATCCATTTATGGGTTAAAGCAAGCATCGCGGAGTTGGAACATCTGTTTTGATGTTGTAGTCAAAGAGTTTGACTTCATCAAAAATATAGATGAACCTTGTATCTATAAGAAGGTAGCAGAGGGTAAGGTTGTCTTCCTCGTATTGTACGTGGATGACATACTCTTGATAGGAAATGATATTCCTATGCTGCAATCAGTCAAGCTCTTCTTATCACAGAGATTCTCAATGAAAGATCTAGGTGATGCCTCCTGCATATTGGGAATCATGATCTATAGAGATAGATCTAAACGGATACTGGGATTGTCCCAATCCAGGTACATTGACACCATACTAAAGAGGTTTAGTATGGAAGAATCCAAGCGTGGAAACCAACCCACGATCTCTGGACTCACTCTGTCCAAAGAGATGTCTCCCAAGACTGATTTGGAGAGAGCTCGCATGCAAGGGATACCCTATGCTTCGGCAGTAGGCTCTATCATGTATGCGATGCTATGTACCAGACCCGATGTAGCATACTCACTAAGTGTAGTGAGTAGGTATCAAGCAGATCCTGGAGAGAGTCACTGGATAGCTGTGAAGAACATTCTCAAGTACTTACGAAGGACTAAGGAGATGTTCTTGGTGTATGGTAACGGAGAACTCCAGGTGGAGTCCTTTACCGATTCCAGCTTCCAAAGTGATAAGGACGACTCTAAGTCGCATTCGGGTTTTGTCTTTACCCTCAATGGAGGGGCGGTATGTTGGAAGAGTTCCAAACAGGATACCGTTGCAGACTCGACGATGGAGGCTGAATACATCGCTGCCAACGATGCTGCCAAGGAGGCTGTCTGGATAAAGAAGTTCATTAGTGAACTTGGTGTGGTTCCATCCATTGAGCATCCAATACCTCTGTATTGTGATAACAATGGAGCTGTGGCTTTAGCCAAGGAACCCAGGTCCCATCAAAAGTCCAGACATATTCTGAGGCGGTATCACCTGATCAGGGAGATAGTTGATCGCCGGGAGATCGAGGTCAGGAGAGTAGATACGAAGGACAACACTGCGGATCCATTCACGAAGGCTATTCCCCAGATACAGTTTGAGAGATTATTCGGGATGCTAGGTATGAGATACTACAGCTGCTGGCCTTAGTGCAAGTGGGAGATTGTTAGTTATGTATATGCCCTAGAGGCCATTGTTGTACATATGATGTATATTATAATGGATGCTTGGTTATATATAGAGATGACTTTCCTGCTCGTCATGATAGTATGCTATTTGGTTTCACTTTATCTTAACATGTTGACTTGTATTGGTTTACTGTTTTACTCTCACATGTTGATAAAGCCCTTAGGATCTGTACTCGACTACTGGGACTATGATGAGATCATACTAGTGGGGCCGCGGTAGTCGATGAGTACATCCTATAACTGTTCCTAGTCGAGGGTATATCGAGACAGGGCATCGATACACCAGAGTAGACTAGTGTATACGCATCTTGACCCATATGATGGGCGATGGATGATCCCATACCCATCGGTGTTAGACATCAGAGATGGTGTACGGGTGCTCAGTGGAGACTGGGACACTGGACGGACTCGCCGACAACTCCCAGATGGTGATATACCACACGTCAGATGGCAGTTCTCCGGTGACACTGGTACAGGGTAGTCAGTAGACCCGAGATCGTCATAAAGTCTTGTGTGATACCCACTGTGCTTTCATTTCCACCTTACCACGTCCAAGAGGGCGTGCAAAACGGTGGCTTTTGGGTACAGTCCCGAATCACATGGAGGCAATGAGCGATAGGAGGGGATTCGTCTCTCCCGGTATAGGGAGTTGATGTTGTGCTGTGTTCGATTGGCTATAACTGTAAGTCCCTGGCCAGGGCTGATATAGAGATTTACTGGTAAGTGTTACTAGTAGTTTCTCAACCCGTTATGAGCCACACATCGACACGACTTATCGGTTACTGGGGTCTGACGTATACCACCCCTAGACTTGATATGCGACATATCAGACGAACAGACCGGACTGTACGGGAGTGTTACTAGTTGGATTCACAGGAGAACGCACAGGCTAGCTTGTTGATCTTCTGATCGCTCAATACCTGGGTGGCTGTTACGTTTAGCTGACCGCTTGCAGCTTGTGGGTGTTTGATATGATCATCACCTGCTACCGGCGTATTGACGATTCTTTAGAGTCCTACCCAGAGGTTTCTTGGCTCAGGCGAAACGGAGTAGAGGCACATATGTGATATGTGCAGGACCGAGAATAATGCGATATGGGATACCGTATTATATTCTCGCGATATTTAGAAATGAACCGGGTCATCGGATCAAGTGTTGATTCGATGAATCGGTACATGATATATTAGTCGGTAATATTCGATATAGCCGGATCGTCGGATCAAGTGTTGATTCGATGATTTAATGTATAATAATATATATGATATATTATTACATTATCTAATATTGGCTCGCTTTATTATTTCATTTTCTCACTGGATGATACATTGATATATATGCGATATATGTTAATTGTATTATTTTCTTTTGTTGCAAATATATAATATATATGTGATATATATTATTGTGACAAGATATGATTAATTGTTAAACATGTTTAAGGATGATTAATTGAGGTTAGGGTTTGATTAGGGTTAGTTGCTTCATGCACCTTCTAGAAGCAACTTCTTTTGTCATGGTTAAGATATTTGTTGATGACACATTTTAACCCAACCAAACCCTTACTCTAGTTTATTCTCTACTCATTATTAGCCACTCATCCTTGACCATGGTTGATATATCAATCATATGCTTTTATTTCTATTCATCACAAAAGAAAATAATCTCATTATCTTTTTCCATGATCATCTTCTTCTCTCTTGAAAAAAGCTCACTAGATTTTCTTTATATGATGAATAAATATGAGAAAATGATTTAAAAAGAAAGCAAAAATACTACTCTCTCATCCTCATCTCATCTAGCCCATGGGATTAGTGTGTTCATCTCATTTGAGTGAGAAAGCTTGAGTCGTTGCAACTTCGAGGTAGATCATCGGAGATTTGGAATACTTCGAGCTAGCATGGATCGTTCGAGTCGTGGAGCCTCTCATGAGTCCGAGAGATCATGGATCGCGGCAAAGGGACTTCTACTCGGAGCTTGTGAAGTGAAGGAGCGGACTACAAAGGTTGTAATCCCTCACACTTAGATAAAAGTTATCTTCTTGCATGTTAAACCCTAATAATCTAGCAAAGATCCCGGCTTTGGGTTGTTCAGCACGTCTAAAATTTTATCCGGGCATGTTTGATGCCTTATGAACCTTCACAAGAGTGCCTAGGAACCCTACAGCTAGATGGTGAGATGCATTTCTTGGGAGACTCCCGATACGAGGATAGCCGTTGGAGCTCAGTCCATGCAGCCGCGACGAGACGAGTCCAAAGCAGACGACATTAGAGAAAAGTGAAGCAAGAGGTTCGTACCAGATCTAGATGAGATGAAGTTCCACTCCGCCGACATCAGAGATGCGATGCGCATGCCGAGGCATGGTACTTGGATTTACCTTCCAGAAGGAGTCGCGATGAGTATGCAGTCGTTCCAGAGCAAGATGCAGATATAGGAAAGGACGATGACTTCCGGACAGTTGGCAGAGACGAGACATGGAAGAGACCGTGAGCAGGATTCCTTCCAGGACACTGCTGTAATGATACTTGCACCCAGGATCAGATGTGTCACGTACATTCAGAGAGCCAGAGGCCGACGCCAGTGATATGCTGTCTTACGAGTGGTCGCGATGATTGACCGAGAGATGACCAGAGAAGTGCCAGAACGGAGTCATCCCCGTTAGCACACCTGACAGGGCCGATGAGCCAATGGACCAAGAGATTGGTAATTCACAGTGAAGACCTTGACCCAGGAGTGGTCATTGTTACGCACACCAGCAGGCCAGAGTTCATCATCATCGACGAGACGTCCCTCTAGTGACCGCGACAGTTGGCCCGAGATTCTTAGAGGATGCACTTGAGCAGTACTATTCCGCCATTATTGATTTCGATGTTTTGGGTGATTTATTCGCATGATTTGATTTTGATGATTGAAGATTTACGATCTTTGCACAGTGTTGCACTTGATATCGTTTTCGTGCTTTGGTTTCACATGTTTGTGATTTTACGGTTTTAGACATTTGAGTTGGTTTTGTGCGTATGCACGCACACGATTTGGTTCCTGCACTCTGTATAGTTTATATATGCTTGCAGTGCAGTGATACACCTTTTGTGCACTTAGATGCACTGGACTTCGATTTCGATTGTGATACTCGATAATTGTTTTGTGCACCTTATGCACCTGATTTGATTTTGCGCATGTTCGGCGCTTGATATTGGATTTCATGATTTCGTGCACGATGGATGCACCTGATTTGGATTTTCGCGCATGTTGGGCGCATGTTTTGAAGTGTGATTTTGGTGCACACCAGATGCACTAAATCGAGATTTTTCGTGCATGTCAGATGCACCTGATTTTGCTGTCAGGCACACATGTTGCCTACGACAGATGTTTCGTACACACCCGATGCACTTAGATGTTATTTCTGTGCATATGTATGGCACATATTTAGATTTTGATTTCCGTGCGCACAAGACGCACGTAGTATTCATACGCGTATTTTGGGATTGATTTTTCTTATAGAGCAGTACGTTTTTATGATATTGCTATGTGTTCGTACTGAGCAGGACTAGTCAGAGGACAGTACCTGAATATATTTTACATGTATAGTTTCGAGTTATATCATATTGGTTTTGCTTTGGATTTGGTATTGATGTCTTCCCCATGACTCCGATGATTGCGGGATTCTTGACGGAGTTCTGATTTGAGTTATATGCTTATTTTTCATGCGCATGCGTTGCGCTACGATTTGTTTTATGTATTTATGATTTCGGAGCCCCGGCGATTTGATGGTTTTGGCTGAAATATTTTAGTATTTGGGGGAAGTTTTAATTTAAATTCGGGGACCGAATTTCTTTAAGGGGGGAAGACTGTAACGTTTTGAAAATCGTTTCGGTGAAATTTCGAAAAAAACGGTAAAATAATGGGGTTTTCTGTAAAAAGTCAAAATGCAAATATCTTTATTATAAAATTAAATATACACATTCTAGCTATGTAATTGCTAGTATTTGGTGTTTATTGAGCCACTGGTGAAATTTCAAATTTTCTGAAAAATTTTCCGAAATTAATTATTTTAATATTATTTTAAGCCGTCACTAATATATCTAATTAGGGAAAATTACAAATTGGAATGAGTTGAAACAAATTTTGTGCATCATAAAACATTAAATAAAATTTTATCATGTGATTTTTGAAATGAAATCATTTGCCAAAACGATTTAGAAAATATCGAAGAAAAAGGCTTTTTCCGGTGAATTTAGTGTTAATGGAAATTGGGGTATATCATTTATTATTTTTCCCTCACCCACACAAACCCAATTTCCCCTCCTTGGCTGAGCCCATGGCAACCCATTACCCAAGTTCCCAAAAAAAAATGAGAGAAGCAAAACAAATGAAAGAAAAGGGAAATGAAAAGAAATAGATAAATGAGTATGGACTTTTGACTTTTGTGTTGACTTGAACCTTCCCCACTTGACTTTTCCCCACCTCACACACCACCCACACTTCCCCCCACCTGCACTTGACCGAGCCCCCCCCCCCCTCTTCTTCATCCCCACCTCATTTCTTCTTCTCTTTTCTCTTCAAAATTCCATCAAAAATCATCAAAAATGCTTGGAAAATTCACAAAAAATCAAGCAAAAATCCAAATCAAAATCCACCTCCTACCCATTTTCCCTTGTCTACCATATCATGGATCTAGGGATTTAGATTTCAATTTGGGAGGCTAAGTGTGCTTGTGGGATCTTCAAATTTATTTGGGTATAATTCTAACCTTTTTGTTAAATTGTTCATAATTACTTTAAGTTAGCTTAATTTGATGTTTAATTGGGTTTTATTGCAACTTTAGGAAATTCAAGACTAGGGTTTGAATTTAATTAGGGTTTTTATCATTAGTTTATGGTTGTAATGAGGAGATTAACATGTAATTGTATGGAAAATCTATGTTGGTTGCTACTTGCTAATTTGTTAAATTAAAATGGTGATAACTTTGCTAAATTGCTAACTAGGTTTTAAAAAAAATAGTTTAAATATTGGGTTTAAAAATGTGATTAGGTTTTTCATGACTTCATTAACATTATAAAATATAGTTTAATACTTTAGTTCATGAAAATCCAAGCTAGATTGTAGTTTGTGCATTTTTGCTATAAAATTGTTAAAATTGGTTAATATTGCAAACTAGGTTTTTGAAATCGAATTAAATTGTGGGTTTAAAATTTACGTAATGGTTTCTATGGCATAATTAAGATATTAAGTTATCATCTTGGTCACTAGAATTGTTAAAACATCATGTTTTGTACAAAAACGGCGAATTGTGCTTGCTAGATTTTCGGAAAAATGACTTTTTAAGTGAAATTGGGGTTTTGTGAGTTTTAACCTATTTTATATAAAAAATTTGTGTTCGTGAATGTGCAAATGAGTGTATTTGGGTTTTTCTCGATGGTTTGGCGTTTGTACCCCGACGTCGAGGGTTTTTGGGTTGATTTGTGAAAGCAACCATAGGTTTTGACCTATGTGGGATTCGTGAGTCGTTTTGGTCATGAGTCGGATTTTACTGCGATACGGTGCGTTATGATATGTAGGTACCCCATGTGGACTTCGAGGCGACAAGCAAGCGCGTGGCGACGTCGGCACCGGCGAGCAAGGACCAGGTGAGTAGATTTATATCCACGGGGAGAAGTCGGGTGGATGGCGTATAGCACCCCCGCAGTCCGTGATGGTGTATATGGATGCGTATATATACCAACAATTATTATATGTTATTTGGGATTAATAACGATGTTTAGGATGGATATTGGTGTGTTGGATTATTTTAGTGTTGCGAACCCTAGGATAGTGTTGCACTACACATACACACATACATACTTGCATACATTCCTATTTATATGTGCTCATGGGATTCTTTATAGTTATGTGTTCACATGGGTATGGGACTATGTGTTCACATACGGATTTGAGGATGATACTTGGGTTTGAGATGAGTCGATGAGATTTGTTTTGTGGTTGTGATATCGGTGATATGGCAGGATTCGTACTTGAGGTACGTCCTGGTGTTATAGCGGATCTTGGGACGACGATACGGGTGAATAGTGTTATTAATAAAATGGTCGATATGTGATCGTGATATAAGATATGATATGCTAGGATATTGATACTAGGCCGTATTGGGCGATGTATACCCCTTGATGATGATATGTGCTAATGATATCGGTTTGTACGAGATTGTCAATCAGTAGTCAGATCATGAGTATATTGAGGATATTAGTATTGTACTAGACATAGGTCAGTACCCTAGACTATGATCTTGGATAAAGAGGATACCAGAGAAATAGTGTGAGGAATATGATATTGACCCGTACCCAGATTTGGGGATGCCGTACGACGGATTTACGTACGAGCTATATCTTGATGATTGATCCGCACTCTTGACTTGGGATGTCTGATTGTAGATATGGTATCGGATATGATATTATTGAGGCAGGATCACCGACTAATATATATACAGGTATGTATATGGATCGACTCAGATGTTAGGCGGTTTCCTTACCTGTAGTCCAGCTTGTTAGCTTAGCCCTTTAGTTTAGTTTAGTTGTTAGATTAGATTCAATTCTTACCTATTTCAAAAACTAACGAATCGTGGGTATTTTAAAAGACAGCCCAAGGGATCCTACGGATATTTCAAAAGACGTATCCTTTCATAAAAACACCGTAGCCCCTATTTTCAAAACCCCATGATTCGTGTTATTTCAAAAGGCACCATTTGTAGGACTTATATTAGATTAATGCAGGTTAGTTATAGTTGCGTCTAGTATTCAGCTCCCGCTTATTATTGTGGTTCACTCCGCATCGCATACTTACATTGTTATTTCATATTGCATTGTTTATATTATGTTGTTAGGACACCAGCACCATTACCGATGATGCGTATGTACCACGTACACTTACTTGCCGGCTCACACACATCTTTATCGGTAATTGCCATGTCACGCACACCCTAGAAAATATTATTGCTTAACTTCGCTTGATAGCTAGTAGTTTGACATGATATTAGTGTACTTGCCTTATATGTTAGTTTAGGCATTGTAGTTATTACCTGCTACTTCATGCATACTGTTATTCATTGTTATACCGCATTCATGGATTCCCATGCATATATTCACTTTTTACGTGCTATTGAGGTTTTGGATTCGGATTTCCATGAGATTTTCTGGATTCGGGGAAAACCACAAGACATATACAAACTTCTTCTTTCTCTTTTTAAATGAAAAGCGCGGTTTTTCCCATGATGTATGGTCGTCCACCATGAGTTTGCTGATGGATTTCGAGACCCGATTCGAGGAGTTGGATGAACCGTTTCGGGTACATGGTGGACCCGGTAAGGTACCCCGGGGCAAGAAGCTCGTGGTGATGACGATGAGCCTGGCAGGGGGAGACTACCTACCGGTGATTTTACCCGACGCGTCGGATATCCGGAGGATACCATCGTGGTCTTGAGATGGATGGTTTGGGCCGGTCTGGACTGACGACGCCCTAGATATTGAGATTGAGACATTGAGATTTCGAGATATTGAGGTACTGAGATTTGATGATACAGGCCATTCCGGATAGCCGGAGCCTGAGGTTTTGAGACATTGAGATTTATGTTTTGTGTCGATGCTAGACACTGTTGATGCTGAATTCATATATGATACCTCATTTTAAAAATACAAAAGAAATCTCACTAATTTATGAAAACAGTTTCTTCATTTACATGTATTCTGTTTTCATGCATTCATACCTCATTCATATGATATATTGCTACCTGAGGCACTGACACGGGCACATGAGATCACACTCGGGTTAGATATTACCCTAGCCATTGTTATAGGCTGCATGTTATTCATATATTTGAGGATATATTATGATCATTGACTTAGGTTGCGTTATTTATGCGATTTCTGTGCGTAGATGTTTTTCTACTCACGAGTTGGCAACTCACCCCCATTGTGCCACAGTTCTTGCAGGTTTCGCCGTACAGGTTTCATTACGGCTTGCCGGCACTATTTCCATTTCCGGGTGACTTGCTAGTAGGTGGGTTTATTTGTATCGCACCCATCATTATATCTTGTATATCATTATTCTATTGTATCTAGAAGTTCCATCAACCAAACATGTATTTATTTCAGAGATAGAGACCGGTGATGTTATTCTTTCGACCTTAGAGTCGCGCGTTTTATTTCTGTGGTTTTCTTGTGGTTTTGAGTTTTGATCCTCGCCGTTGGCGTTGTATATTATATTGCTTGTGTGGTTGTGACCGTCGATTGACGAAGAGGTAGCTCCCGCTTGGGGATGCCTTTTTATTGATTTCGTATACTATTCATGTTGTATCCCGTTTGGGGGCCAGTATTTACAAAGGAGACTCTGCCGAAATTTTCAGGAAATTTTTGATGTTTTTATAAACCCGCATAATTCGGCTTATGCTATTGAAACCACTTGTTTTAAATTGGTTTTCCTTCACTCTACTAATTTTCTTGGTTTGCATTTCTGGGTTTTCGGCTTACTTGGATTACGTACGCTTCGAGACGTTTCGTAGTTTAAGTGCCGGTCATGTTCCGTACTTTCGGGACGTGACAAAGTTGAACTTCCGGAACTCCTCAACATGTTGAGGAGTGCAGAGGGCACCCTACAGAAAGTCAGGGAAACACCCGCTTTGTCTATTGGAAGAGCTTCCTCTTCTAGGTCAAAGGCGAAAGCCAAAGGAAAAAAGAAGAAGGCGCCCACCATACCAAGGGGCGGTGTTAGTAAGGTGGATGCCAACGGAAAGGCAAAGGTAGCGGGACAGATTGTAGGGAAGGAAGAATACTTTTATTGTCATAAGAAAGGACGCTGGAAGAAAGATTGCAGGGCTTCGAAGGCCAAGAACCAGGACAAGTCGTGGCTTCGGCTTCAGGTGTGTATGTTATTGAAAACTGTCTGTCAATCAACTCTACTTCCTGGGTATTGGATACCGGATCAGGATCTCATATCTGTAATTCTTTGTAGGCACTGAGAAGGCGTAGAGCTTTGAAGGCAGGTGATATGACCCTCAGAGTTGCAAACGGAGCAAGCATGGATGCTGAGTCCGTGGGGGACTATCACTTAGGGTTGACAGATGGACATGTTTTGGTTTTGCGCAACTGTTATTTTGTACCCTATGCGACTTGTAATATCATATCTGT
Organism: Agapanthus africanus; assembly: GCA_030015575.1. Classification (NCBI taxonomy): domain Eukaryota; kingdom Viridiplantae; phylum Streptophyta; class Magnoliopsida; order Asparagales; family Amaryllidaceae; genus Agapanthus; species Agapanthus africanus. The sequence continues at coordinate 319,867,940 of CM057350.1, forward strand.
TTCTTTAATGTCTAAAGAAGGTTATGATTTTGCATTTATAAGAAATGTTGTAAACATTCACCTTAATCATGTTTTGATTGGGTCGGGTACATTAAGCAACGGGATATACGTATTAAACCAACCGTAGATTTTCAATATCCAGAATACACACAAAAGAAAGTCTCCAGAAATAAATCATGCTTTCTTATGGCATTGTAGACTGGGTCACATCAATGAGACAAGGTTAACTAAGTTACATAAAGAAGGATATTTGGATCCGTTCGAATATCAATCATATGCAACTTGTCAATCATATCTCAAAGGAAAGATGACAAAGACTCCGTTCACTAGACACGGAGTAAGAGCGAGCGAGCTCTTGGGACTCGTATACAGCGATGTATGGTGTCCAATGTCTACACATGCGTGAAGTGGTTATCCTTACTTCATTACTTTTACGGATGATTTTTCAAGGTATGGACATGTCTTCTTGATGAAGAACAAATCTGAAACCTTTGAAAAATTCCAGGAATATAAGAATGAAGTAGAAAAACAAACCGGCAAAAGTATCAAGACACTGAGATCTGATCGAGGTGGTGAATACCTAAGTGCCGAGTTCCTGGATTACCTAAAAGAGAATAGAATTCTCTCTCAGCTTAGTCCTCCATACACTCCACAACATAACGGTGTATCGGAAAGACGGAACCGAACCCTATTGGATATGGTACGTTCCATGATGAGTAACGCTGAGTTACCGCGATCTTTCTGGGGATTTGCACTAGAATCAGCTACATATCTTTTGAACCGGGTTCCAACCAAGTCAGTGCCTACCACACCATATCAGATGTGGAGTGGGAAGAAACCCTATCTTAAACACATTAAGAAATGAGGATGTCCAGCTTTTGTCAAAAAACAGCATACGGACAAACTCGAGGCACGCTCAGTACAGTGCAAGTTTGTGGGATATCCAAAGAACTCCAAGGGATATTTCTTCTATTACGTAGAGGAACAAAAGGTATTTGTTTCTCGTCATGCCTGCTTCTTAGAAACTGAATTTTTAGAAAATCAGATAAGTGGGAGCGCAATAGAACTGGAAGAAATTCCAGAACCACAAGCTATTACTGAAAGTTTAGTAGAACTAGAAGGTTCGAAAGGACAGGACATTCCTGTTGGATATATATGCCCTAGAGGCCTTCATTATATAGGATACTAGGGATATGTATGTACATGACAGTCTTGCTTGATATGATAGTACGCTATTTGGTTTGTCTTTGTCTTAACGTATGTTATATTTTACTTGGTATTTATATATACATGTTGATAAAGTCCATAGGGTGTTTGCCTGACTACCGGCGTTGTGATGGCAGTCATACTTGTGGGAGCTGGATAGTCAATAGGCACATCCTTAGATGTCCCTGGTCGCAGGAGTATCGAGACTGGGCATCGATACTCCGGAGTAGACTAGTGTATACATACCTAGACCCTGAGGAGGGGCGATGGACTCGTCCCGCAGCCATTGGTGGAGTGCACCTAAGATTGTATACAGATGCTCACTGGATGTGAGTACACCGGACAGGACTCGCCGAGAACTGACTGGATGGTATTATACCTAACGTCAGATAGCAGTTCTCAGGTGACATGTGTGCAGATAGTCCGTTGACTTAAGGTCGTCATTTGTCTCGTGTGAGTTCCCACTGTGCTTTGATTACTACCCTACCACGATTCAAAGGAGTCGTGCAAACAGGTTTTAGTTGGGCACAGTCCCGAGCCACGTGGAGGCAGTGAGCGACTGTTAGGGATTTGTATCTCCCAGTATAGGGAGTTGATATCGCACGGTGATCGGTTGGTCATTACCATAAGTCCCTGGCCAGGGCTGATTGAGAATTACTGATGGACTGATCAGTAGATTCTCGGATGGTCTTGAGCCATGCCAACACGACTTGTACGGTTATTAGGGGTCTGACGTCCACCACCTCTCTAGACCATACATGCGATACTCTTAGACGAACAGACCGGACTGCACGGATATTATCACAGGACAGGCTCAGTAGGAGTATGGATGGGTTACCTCATCGGCTTTCTTATCGACAACTACCTGGGGACCGTTACGTACAGCTAGTGCCGCTTGCGGTCTGTGGTTAAACCCACTGCCAGCGTAGTAGTCGAGTCTTTAGAGTCCCACACAGAGATTTCCCAACTCCAGGCGAAACGATATAGAGGTCGTATGGTTTTACGACAAGGGTTCGGACGCATACGTGTTTAAAACGCACGTACGACATTCGGACAGTTTTTACTAGCCGGCTTAGGTTTAAGCCAGATTCTAGTATCGGGTTATTGGATTTATACAGTCTAATGTTTTTCCGTGTTTTCATGAATGGGAGGGGCGTTCTCGTAATTTTCCGGGAAGCTTCTAGAAGCATGGTGACTTGAGGGTTTAGGTGGCATTTTCATTAAATGCAATTATGACTCATACTGTGTGATTCATCATGTCATTAATGCATCATTAATTGCTTAATGACTCATATGGTGAATCACTCATATTGAATTAATGAAGCATGGTGAATAATCATATTTATTCATTTATTTGATAATTCATTATGCTTCATATATTCAAGTGAGAAGCTTTTTCATTTCATTATCATCTCCACCTTCTCTCTCCTCAAGCTCACTCTCTCTTCAAACCCTAATCCGACCACTCATGAGTTGAGACCAAGGATTAGAATAGACTAAACACTCCATAACCTAACTCTATATCATCTTAGTTCCTTTGATTAGCAACTAGAGAAACTAAGTAACCTCAAGTTTAGAGGTAAAGCTTGGATTAGGGTTCTCGGGTGGATCATCTATCACGGAAAGGAGGCCGGGGAGGACGTAGAGATCACAAAGACGAAGGACTCGAATCATTAGGTATAATCTCTTTACATAGTAGCTAAGAACTCTATGGTTGTTGTTAATTATCGTTTAGAAAAGATCTTCGGTTAGTCGATGTTTGCATACAAAACAAGATCGTTTTTCATATTTCCGCCTCCCCGCAACTCGTGGGGTGTTGTACATCGACTTACAGTGGTATCAGAGGCTCACTAAACAATAATTAACTCATTTGCAAAGTCGTATGAATTTCGAACGCAAAACAAACCGGAAAATACCCCGATATCACATAGTTTCTGTCGATTTTAAAATGAGGTCCAAAATTTTTTCAGGGACCTCCAGAATAACGCACATGAAAATATAAGAACACTGAGAAAAAATGGGCTCCTGAATCGGCCACTGAGCCGCGGAACCGCGGCCGATCCCACCGATCCGCCGCGGATCCGCGGCCGAGTTGGAGCCGATTCAAGCCCAGTTTTTCCCTGTGCATCTTTTGTGATATTTTGTATTTTCTGGAATAATTTATTTTCTGCTCAAGTTTCAGTTTTACAAAGAAGATTTGGAGTAGAATCTAATGTGTTTAATCGATCGAAATTATACGATGTTTGCTTGTTTGATTATATCTGTGAACTGTATTATGTGTTCGTAAACCCCCCCTAACTGCTAGTATGACGGTTGGCAGGGGGTTGCATATATCTGTGATGTTGTTTTAACTGTTTGTGAATATGAACTGTATTAGACTGTTGTGATGATTAGCCGGGATTATATGATGGGTTATTGTATTAATTCATTCGATGTAATTGTAATAAGATGTAATATTATTTTGCGAGGCACATCCAGGTTGCGGTTGTAGCCACCGTTGTATTATTTCTTTTTACTGTTTTTGCTCCTACGATAGACCCAAGGTGGGGTGCACAAACTACCGGGTATTTCGAAGTGTTTAGTGGCCTACTCACGTTGTTGAGGAAGACCGCTTCACTTCGGGTACTTGGCGGGTAGTTTGCCGTACCCGTAGGGGTCTGGGGTAGGGTAATGGCTATTCATCACAACTTTGTAATCCGTCTTTCGTTGCAAGCTCAAAAGAAACGCAGATTGCTTGTATATCTAATAAAGTTTATCTGTGATCTGGAATGCCTATTATTACGTCTGACGAATGTACAATATCTATATATGATAGCTATTTAGACGTCACTTATGTTTTACACCCGCGCTAGCCCAGCCCCCGCTCTGCCGTTAGTTAAGTAACCTAACGGGTGATGACGGGACCCAGAGGTGAATGCGGATGGCATAAGAGGACGTTGTATTTTCGTTGTTATCTGTAATGATAGGTTAATGATGGGACGCATTATTTATTAATGCAAAGAAAATAAAACCTAAACTGAATCGTTGGAACAATTTCAAAACCACTCGGTTTTCTTCAAAAAGCAAATTTTAAATGCGGAGCTTAAACCACTCCTTTTAATAAAGGCTATCTTGGTTCCTTCGATCATATCAAGTTCACTACGTTAACGGTTTTTGCCAAAAACCAGCCGTAACCCTCCGTCGTTTCAAATAGACAGCACATCGTATTCATGCTATGCTTGTTGGCCTACGTCAAGGCATAGTGTATGGTAGCAGTGTGTTTGCCTATTTGTTGCATAGATAGATGCATTAGTTTAGGACAGACGTACAGCCTTGTTGGCCTACGTCAAGGGCATGTACGATGTACCTAAATTGATCAGGATAACGACGGGTAGAACTTGACTTGCGTCTTATGATTTGTTGGCCTACGTCAAGGTCATAAGAGCTTGGGGTAAAAATCACATCGGGAGTTTCAAACATAAAGGAAACTTGCAGATTTAGCATACCTTCTGGAGTGTGGTGACTAGAGTGGCTTCCATCTAGGGCATCATACAATGATAGTTGGATCCCGATCCCACTGATGAGTAGGATTACTCTCGGGAATTTTTCTCACTTAACAATCAATGCTATAAACCAAGTAGGTGACTAGAAAGGTGTTAGAGGGGATACGCCTCCAGGGAAAAGAGGTTATTTAATTAAGGAACTTCGCGAAAGCATTGGAAAACCTCCCTCGAAGTACCAACACTGGCCTGGCTGAAAGGTTAAGCAAGTATTGTAACGTGTGATTAAATCCTGACTAGTTCTTCTTTTAAGTTTTGAAGAAGGATTTGAGGAAACGGTGGGAGCCATCCTGTTTAGATAAATTAATAAACCAATCTAAACTTGGAAGAGCATATGCTGAGTGTTTTCTTTTCTCTCTCTCTGGCAGCTACCATGACAGGACTAAAACTATTACTTGAAAAAAATATACTGACCGGGCAGAACTATAAAGATTGGCTAAGGAACGTCAACATTGCACTGACTTATGACAAAGTAGCATATGTTACCACCGTTGTTCCTCCCCTTATCCCAGGACCAGATTCCTCAGTTGTGGACAAGGAAGTTCGCAAAACCTGGGATCTAGACTGTGAGCGAGCTAAGTGTATCGTGCTGGCGTCCATGAACAATGAACTCCAGAAACAGCACGAGAGTATGGATATTATATCCATCTTTCTCCATGTCAAAGAATTGTATGGGGAGCACTCCCATATCGCGAGGTACGAAACCTCAAAGAAACTCATCCAGATGAGGTTAGCTCCAGGATCGCCTGTAGGAGAGCACGTCCTCAAAATGATCAGCCTCATTGAGGAACTCGCAAACCTGGGATGCGTGCTAGAGAATGATTTGTATATCGACTTGATTTCGCAGTCCCTTCCCCACACCTTCTCTCAGTTCGTGCTGAACTTCAACATGCACGAAATGGAAGCTGATCTTCCAAAGCTCCTCAATATGTTGAGGGTAGCAGAGACCTCCTTGAAAAAGGAGAAGACCCCCGTTCTGTATGTTGGCCAATCATCTTCTTCTAAATCTAAAGCGAAAGCTAAAGGGAAGAAGAAAATGAAAGCCACCAAACCGAAAGGTGGGGTCAAGAAGGTGCAGGGAACGAACAAGGCAGGAAGGGTGAAGACAAAAAAGAACGAGTGCTTTTATTGTCACAAGCAAGGGCACTGGAAGAAGGATTGTCAGGCCTTCAAAGCCAAGGACATGAAGCAAGCGATTGCTTCTACTTCAGGTGTGTTTGTAATCGAAAATTGTCTTTCAGTTAACTCTACATCATGGGTACTTGATACCGGTTCTGGTTCTCACATCTGTAATTCATTGCAGGATCTGAGAAATAGTAGAGCACTGGGGACAAGTGATATGACTCTCCGGATGGGCAATGGAATGCATGTAGATGCAATTGCAATAGGGGAATATCACCTAGGGTTGACTAGTGGGCACATTTTGGTGTTGTACAGCTGTTTTTGTATTCCCAGTATGTTGTGTAATATTATATCGGTATCTTTGTTATCGAATGAAGGATATAATTTTGCGCTTGAAAGAAATGTCATGAACATTCTCCTAAATCAAGAACTGATTGGGTCTGGCATACTGGAAAACGGCATATACATACTTAATCAACCTCAAATTTTCAATATTCAAAACACGCCTAAAAGAAAGGCTCCAGATTCAAATCAAGCCTTCCTATGGCATTGTAGACTTGGTCATATAAATGAAACAAGGTTGACTAAGTTACATAAAGGTGGATATTTAGATCTGTTTGAATATTCATCATATGCAACTTGTCAATCATGTATCAAAGGAAAAATGACCAAATCTCTGTTCACCGGACACGGAGAAAGAGCCACAGAACTCTTGAGACTTGTACACAGTAATGTATGTGCTCCGATGTCTACGCATGCACGAAGCGGTCACTCCTACTTCATCACTTTTACTGATGACTTCTCTAGGTATGGACATGTGTTCTTAATGAAGTATAAATCCGAGGTTTTTGAGAAGTTTAAGGAGTATAAAAATGAAGTAGAGAAACAAACTGGTAAAAGCACCAAGACACTTCGATCTGATCGAGGTGGAGAATACTTAAGTACCAGTTTCCTTGAGTGCTTAAAAGAGAATGGAATTCTCTCTCAGCTTACTCCGCCTTATACACCTCAGCATAATGGTGTATCAGAAAGGAGGAATCGCACGCTATTAGATATGGTGCGTTCAATGATGAGTAGTGCTGAGTTGCCATTTTCCTTCTGGGGATTTGCTCTAGAATCAGCAGCATACCTATTGAATAGAGTTCCAACTAAGCCTGTGCCTACCACTCCATATGAAATGTGGAGCGGGAAGAGACCATATCTCAAGTATATCAAGATATGGGGGTGTTCGGTATATGTTAAAAAGCATAATCCGGACAAGCTCGAGGCACGATCGGTTTTATGCAAGTTTGTGGGATACCCCAAGCATTCAAGAGGGTATATAGTCTACCACACTGAAGAACAAAAGGTGTTTGTCGCTCGCCACATTGTCTTCTTAGAAAGCGAATTTCTTGCAAAAGAAATTAGTGGGAGCGCGGTAGAGCTGGAAGAAATTCCAGAACCTCAAACTGCTACCGAGGACTTAGTAGAACCTCAGATTTCAATAGAACATGACAAACCAATGCCACTCCGTAGATCTAGTAGGCTTTCTCATCCTCCTGAAAGTTACTATGGTTTTCTTCTAGATGGGGATCAAGAGGATTGCATCATCGATGATGATGAGCCTACCAGTTTTCAGCAGGCTATCATGAGTAGCGACTCGATGAAATGGATGGATGCTATGAGATCCGAAATGGAATCCATGTACACCAATAAAGTATGGACTTTAGAAGTTGCTCCTCCTGGAGTAAAACCAGTTGGATGCAAATGGATCTTCAAAAAGAAGATTGGTGCATTTGGACAAGTGGAAACCTACAAAGCTAGACTCGTTGCAAAAGGTTTTCGTCAAAGACCAGGATTGGACTATGATGAAACCTTTTCACCTGTAGCTATGCTTAAATCCATTCGGATCCTGCTTGCGATTGCTGCCTTCCATGACTATGAAATCTGGCAGATGGACGTAAAAACAGCTTTTCTAAATGGACATTTAGAAGAGAGTGTTTACATGGATCAACCAGAAGGTTTCTTAGACAGTGAGTGCAGCGGAAGAGTGTGCAAGTTGCTTAAATCCATTTATGGATTAAAGCAAGCATCGCGGAGTTGGAATATCAGCTTTGATGAGACAGTCAAATAATTTGACTTTATCAAAAATGTAGATGAACCATGTATTTATAGGAAGATTGTAGAAGGAGCAGTAGTCTTCCTCGTTTTATACGTCGACGACATACTACTGATCGGGAATGATATTCCTATGCTACAATCAGTAAAGCTCTTCTTGTCACAAAAATTCTCTATGAAAGACTTGGGAGATGCATCATACATTCTGGGCATTAAGATCTATCGTGATAGATCTAATAGAATGTTGGGACTTTCACAGCCCAAGTATATTGACACTATACTAAAGAGATTTAGTATGGAAGATTCCAAGCGCGGTAATATGCCCGCTTGTCACGGAATCACCCTCTCCAAAGAGATGTCTCCAAAGACTGATGAAGAGAGGGCTCGCATGGGCATTATACCCTACGCTTCGGCAGTAGGATCTATAATGTATGCGATATTATGTACCAGACCGGATGTAGCTTACACACTAAGTGTGGTAAGCAGGTATCAGTCTGACCCAGGTGAGAAACATTGGATAGCGGTAAAGAACATTCTCAAGTACCTGAGAAGGACTAAGGAGATGTTCTTAGTTTACGGTAATGGGGACCTCCAGGTAGAGGCTTTTACCGACTCCGGCTTCCAAAGTGACAAAGATGATTCTAAATCCATTTCGGGTTTTGTGTTTACCCTCAATAGAGGGGCGGTATGTTGGAGAAGTTCCAAACAGGATACCGTCGCAGACTCAACTATGGAGGCTGAGTATATAGCTGTTAGTGAAGCCGCAAAGGAGGCTGTATGGATGAGGGGTTCATCTCTGAACTTCAGGTGGTTCCGTCCATTGCCAATCTAATACGTTTGTATTGTGATAACAATAGGGTTGTAGCATTAGCGAAGGAACCAAGGTCCCATCAGAAATCAAGGCATATCATAAGGCGGTTTCACCTGATCAGGGAGATAGTGGATCGTCGGGAGATCGAGATACGGAGAGTGGACACAAAAGACAACACGGCAGATCCATTCACCAAGGCCATCCCTCAAGTGAAGTTCGAGAGGCTGTTTGAGATGTTGGGCATGAGGTACGCCAACAACTGGACCTAGTACAGACAGTGGGTACTCATTGCTCCAATTATAGGCCTTAGTGCAAGTGGGAGATTGTTAGATATATATGCCCTAGAGGCCTTCATTGTATAGGATACTAGGGATATATATGTACATGACAGTCTTACTTGATATGATAGTACGCTATTTAGTTTGTCTTTGTCTTAACGTACGATATATTTTACTTGGTATTTATATATACATGTTGATAAAGCCCATAGGGTGTTTGCCTGACTACCGGCGTTGTGATATCAGTCATACTTGTGGGAGCTGGATAGTCAATAGGCACATCCTTAGATGTCCCTGGTCGCAGGAGTATCGAGACTGGGCATCGATACTCCGGAGTAGACTAGTGTATACATATCTAGACCCTGAGGAGGAGTGATGGACTGGTCCTGCAGCCATTGGTGGAGTGCACCTAAGATTGTATACAGATGCTCACTGGGTGTGAGTACACCGGACAGGACTCGCCGAGAGCTGACTGGATGGTATTATACCCAACGTCAGATAGCAGTTCTCAGGTGACATGTGTGCAGATAGTCCGTTGACTTAAGGTCATCATTTGTCTCGTGTGAGTTCCTACTGTGCTTTGATTACTACCCTACCACGATTCAAAGGAATCGTGCAAACAGGTTTTAGTTGGGCACAGTCCCAAGCCACATGAAGGCAGTGAGCGACTGTTAGGGATTTGTCTCTCCCGGTATAGGGAGTTGATACCGCACGGTGATCGGTTGGTCATTACCATAAGTCCCTGGTCAGGGCCGATTGAGAATTACAGATGGACTGATCAGTAGATTCTCGGATGGTCTTAAGCCATGCCGACACGACTTGTACGGTTATTAAGGGTCTGACGTCCACCACCTCCCTAGACCATACATGCGATACTCTTAGACGAACAGACCGGACTGCGCGGATATTGTCACAGGACAGGCTCAGTAGGAGTACGGATGGGTTACCTCATCAGCTTTCTTATCGACAACTACCTGGGGACCATTACGTACAGCTAGTGCCGCTTGCGGTCTGTGGTTAAACCCACTGCCAGCGTAGTAGTCGAGTCTTTAGAGTCCCACACAGAGATTTCCCAACTCCAGGCGAAACGATATAGAGGTCGTATGGTTTTACGACAAGGGTTCGGACGCATACGTGTTTAAAACGCACGTACGACATTCGGACAGTTTTTACTAGCCGGTTTTGGTTTAAGCCAGATTCTAGTATCGGGTTATTGGATTTATACAGTCTAAAGTTTTTCCGTGTTTTCACGGATGGGAGGGGTGTTCTCGTAATTTTCCGGGAAGCTTCTAGAAGCATGGTGACTTGAGGGTTTAGGTGGCATTTTCATTAAATGCAATTGTGACCTATATTGTGTGATTCATCATGTCATTAATGCATCATTAATTGCTTAATGACTCATATGGTGAATCATTCATATTGAATTAATGAAGCATGGTGAATAATCATATTTATTCATTTATTTGATAATTCATTATGCTTCATATATTCAAGTGAGAAGCTTTTTCATTTCATTATCATCTCCACCTTCTCTCTCCTCAAGCTCACTCTCTCTTCAAACCCTAATCCTACCACTCATGAGTTGAGACCAAGGATTAGAATAGACTAAACACTCCATAACCTAACTCTATATCATCTTAGTTCCTTTGATTAGCAACTAGAGAAACTAAGTAACCTCAAGTTTAGAGGTAAAGCTTGGATTAGGGTTCTCGGGTGGATCATCTATCACGGAAAGAAGGCCGAGGAGGACGTAGAGATCACAAAGACGAAGGACTCGAATCATTAGGTATAATCTCTTTACATAGTAGCTAAGAACTCTATGGTTGTTGTTAATTATCGTTTAGAAAAGATCTTCGGTTAGTCGATGTTTGCATACAAAACAAGATCGTTTTTCATATTTCCGCCTCCCCGCAACTCGTGAGGTGTTGTACATCGACTTACAATTCCTGCACCGCTCTGCAGGACTGGTAGGCTTTCTCTTGTACCTGAGAGATACTACGGTTTTCTCATAGACGGGAATAGAGAGGATTGCATCATTGATAATGATGAGCCGACTAGCTTCCAGCAGGCCATTCGGAGCACTGACTCGGTAAAATGGCTGGATGCAATGCGGACTGAGATGGAGTCCATTTACACCAACACAGTATGGACTTTAGACGTTTCTCCAGAAGGGGTAAAACCCGTAGGCTGCAAATGGATCTTCAAAAGGAAGATTGGTGTAGATGGACAGGTCGAGACCTTTAAGGCTAGACTTGTTGCAAAGGGTTTTCGTCAAAGACCTAGTTTGGACTATGACGAAACCTTTTCTCCAGTAGCTATGCTCAAATCCATTCGGATCCTTCTTGCCATTGCTACCTTTCACGATTATGAGATTTGGCAGATGGACGTAAAAACTGCTTTTCTAAATGGAAATTTAGATGAGTGTGTCTATATGGACCAGCCAGAGGGTTTCATTCAGAGTGGGAGCAGCGGGAAGGTGTGCAAGTTGCTTAAGTCCATTTATGGACTGAAGCAGGCATCGCGGAGTTGGAACATCTGTTTTGATGAGACGGTCAAAGAATTTGGCTTTATCAAAAATCCAGATGAACCATGTATTTATAGTAAGATTGTAGCACGAACTGTCGTATTCCTCGTTTTATACGTGGATGACATTCTTTTGATAGGAAATGACATTCCTATGCTACAATCTGTCAAAGGGTTCTTACCACACAGGTTCTCCATGATACACCTGGGTGATGCCTCTTACATTTTGGGGATCCGGATCTACCGTGATAGGTCCAAAAGGATATTAGGATTTTCACAATCCAGGTACATTGACACTATACTGAAAAGGTTCAGTATGGAGGATTCCAAGCGCGGTAATTTACCGGCTTGTCACGGGATCACCCTCTCCAAAGAGATGTCTCCCAAGACTGATTTGGAAAGGGATCGCATGTCTATTATACCCTACGCCTCTGCGGTAGGCTCTATAATGTATGCGATGTTGTGTACCAGACCAGATGTAGCTTATGATTGTTGGATATAGTGCCCTCTAAGTCAATTATTGGATCGCAGGTACGTGATTGCAATGATTGAGGGAGGACCTATACCGATAGAACAGTCTTACTCGAGATGATAGTATGATATCCGATTTTTCTTTATCATCATGTATATGTTGATAGTGCCCATAAGATTCTTGCTTGACTACCAGCAGTATGATGGCGATCATATATGTGGGAGCTAGGGTACATCCTTAAAGTGTCCCTAGTCGTGGGAGTTTCGAGACAGGGCATCGATACTCCAAAGTAGACTAGTGTATATAGTCGAGACCCCGACGAGGGGCGGTGGCCGGTCTCATAAGCCATTGGTGTCAGTTGGATCATCTAAGATGTATACAGGTGCTCATTAGATTATGAGTACACCGGACAGGACTCGCCGGGAACTTGCTGGTTGGTATTATACCTAGCGTCAGATAGCAGTTCCCTGGTGACATGTGTACAGGTTAGTTCATCGACCTGAGGTTGTCATTTGTCTCGTGTGAGTTCCCACTGTGCTTTGATTTATACCCTACCACGCTCAAAGGAGACGTGCAAACAGGTATATTTTGGGTACAGTCCCGAGCCACATGGAGGCAGTGAGCAGATCATCGGGGATTCGTCTCTCCCGGTATTGGGGGTGAGATCGCGCTGTGTTTAGGAGAGCCATTACACGAAATCCCTGGCCAGGGTAATCGAGATTTACTGGAAGGTATTCCAGTAGTATCTCAGGGTGTTATGGGCTGCTCTCTGACACGACTTATGCAGCTATTGGGGGTCTGACGTTTACCGGCACCCTAGGCCTAATATGCGATACTCATAAGACGAATGGACCAGACTGTACGGATATTGTCACTGTCAGTCTCAGTAGGGTTTATAGATGAGTTCGCTCGTCATCTTCCCTTCCAATCAATATATAGGCAAACCGTTATGTACAGCTTGTACCTCTGACGTACTAGAGGTTATATCCAGTGCCAGTGTATTGATGAGTCATTAGAGTCCCCCACAGACGGTTTCCTAAGTTCGGGCGAAACGTTGTAGATGCCGTATGATATTATGGCAGGGTTCGGAAAATGCACGTGCGTTTTCGCACGTGTCATTTTTCGGGCAGATAATACTGGTAGGGTTTGGTTTAAGCCAGATCCAAGTATTATACTATGTAGATATAATAGCTTTGTCTCAGTTACATTTGTATTCGGTCGTAATACAAATGCGGGTATGTTTATACAATTGCGGGGTTATCCTGAAACTTGTTTCGGGATCACTTTTGGAAGTTGCCAGTTTCCAGTTTTCTATCACCCGTATTTGACATTCGGTTAAATGTGGATTTATCTTTTCGACCTTGGGTGAGTCATGTGGTGAGTCAGTGTTCTAGAAGGTTCTAGAGAGGGTGACAAGGCATGTGAGTCATTAGTTCATTAATGGTGCATTTAATGACAAGGTGACTAGGTTAATTGTGATTGGTTTGCATTTAATGATTTCTAGTGATTCATGCTTTGATGTTATGTTGTGATAAGTTCATAGCTAATGGTCACCCCTCTCTTGCTCCTACACTCACCTCCCTCCTTTCCTTTATATGGCCGGCCCCCTCTTATGGGAATTGATGGATTCATTTTTGCAAAAGACAATGATAGTTTAGTGTATGGAAATTTCATATAGTTCAATTTCCATTTACCCGATTCCAAATGGCAACTTCTTTTAACCGTTCATCCATAGCTTTGGACGTAACGAGACAAAGTGTTCTACTCATTCTCTACATCAATCTTGGTCGTCTCTTTTAGCAAACTTGACGATCGCGTTGCCTCGGTTCAGAGGCGGGAGCCCGTTTAAAGATCCGTCGACGTGGTGCCACCTGGACGACGAGACCGGAGATCGAGCGAGTTCGGATCAACTGCAACAAAGCGTGGGATGATGGTTGAAGACCGAAGGAGTTCGGATCGTTCGGTATAACAATTCTACCCTCTTTACAATATGTTAGTTTAGCTTTAATGGCAGATCCGGGTTATAGTACGCGATAGCGCCAGTCGTAAAAGTTTTTGTTCCGCATTTTGGCGTCTGTTAGACGGCCGGGGCGCTACCGTGGACTTACAGTGGTATCAGAGCCTCACCATTAAGCTTTACTAACACGCGTTTAAAATATCGATCGAACGGATTTTCGGGAAACTACAATTTTCTGTTCAAAGTTTCTGTCGATTTTTAATCTGGTCTAAAAATTATTTGACATATCAAAGAAAACTAAGCAGGCTATTCTTAGCACAATGGTGAAATTTGGTCACATGATCCCACAAAACGGCCGTGGATCCACGGCCCAAACCAGGGTTTGGCCGCTGATCCGCCGCGCTTTTGTGGGAACAGTGCGCCAAATTTTTCCAGTGAGTTTACCATTGGAAATTGTGGTTTTTAGTATATGTCTTTTGGGCCCAAACTTTGTTACTATACAGCAGATGTTTGCAGGGCCCATTTCGGGAAATTTAGTCGATCGAAATTTTAAACATGTTAGTTTTGCAGTACTTACTCTATATCTCCGACCGGGAATGTCATTTGATCGGTAAACCGCGTCTAATTGTTATAGTTCTTTTAGACGGGTTTGCGAACGTGACATTCGCGTTGATGTTCTGTGTTGTGCTGTGATGTTGCGGATTTGTCGTGGTGGATAGCAGTGTGCAATGGTAGTGCTGTTTGGATTTTTTTTGTACATTTGATATTGCGGGGCGAGCGTCCAACATGTGGACTGCCATCACTGCCTGTTTGTATAATATTCTTTTGGGGCACGACCGGGCTGAGGTCGATGTACCCGTTGTATATATTTTCATTTCTGTACTAGGTTTTTCCCGCGACGGAGTGCACGGATATCCGGATTCTGGAGGGCAACGGTTCCGTATCTCATGGCTTTGAGAGGCAAAAGGGGCCTCACTCTAGAATTGGCAGACTATTCGCCGCACTCGTAGTGGGTACAGGTTGACCCAAGGAAGGGTGCTCAATTTACCGGATTCCGTGAAGTGTCGGGTGTTCCATTCACTATGTTATGGGGACTACCTCGCTTCAGGTTTTGACGGATAACTTGCCGCACCCGTAGGGGTCTAGGTTTCATTGCACAGGCTATCCACACGACCAGGGGAACATCGGGTTTCAGCAGCGGCTCTGTGAAACCCGGGGATCCCAGATTATCTGTATTGTTGTGTGATGCTTATTACTTTTCTGTATTGTTGCATATTATCACGCCTGGAGCGATTATTGTATATTAGTCTATATACTATTAGATGTTGTATATGTTTTACACCCGCGCTAGTCCAGCCCCCGCTCTGTCGTTAGTTAAGTAACCTAACGGGTGATGACGGGACCCAGTGACGAATGCGGATGGCATATACGTACATTTTATTTTCGTTCTTTTCTGGTGTGATTGATTGATGGGACTGCATTGATTCTTATCAATGCAAGGATAAAACAAACCTATATTTGATGTTGTTGGAACAAATTTTAAAAGGAGTTATTACAAAGACGTTTCCTTTTGTTTTGCATAGTGATATTCAGTTAGAATATCCTGCACCTCATTCGACGAGGCAAGGGCCGAGATCCCTTCACCGGGAGTGACCCCTTGGGCAGAAGTTTGCATCAGGGTAATAACTTCTATATAATCGATTACAAGTTGCTTTGCATCACGGTATTCAGTTGGAATATCCTGCACCTCATTCTACGAGGAAAGAGCCGAGATCCCTTCACCGGGAGTGACTTCTTTAGCAAAAGGTTTTCGCTACTATATTTTTTATAAAATTCTATCAGATTCCTTCAACGAGATCAATTTCATTGCGTTAAAAGTTTTTCACCAAAAACCAGCCGTAATCCTCCGTCGTTTCTTATGGATGGTCAGTGGTATTCAAGCTATGTTTGTTGGCCTACGTCAAGGCGTAGTGTTAGGTAGCTGCTGGGTATTCATTTGTTGCACAGATAGATGCATTAGTTTAGGACAGACGTACAGCCTTGTTGGCCTACGTCAAGGGCATGTACGATGATCTAAATTAATCAGGACAACGACGGGTAGAACTTGACATGTGGCTTATGATTTGTTGGCCTACGTCAAGGTCATAAGTGCATGGGATAAAAATTATATCGGGAGTTTCAAACTTACAGGAAACTTGCCAGACTTGCACATACCTTCTGCAGTGTGTTAACTTGAGTGGCTTCCATCAAGTTATCATGCGATGATAGTGTTGGAGATAGTGCCCTCAGAGTCAATTATTGGATCACAGGCACGTGATTGCAATGATTGAGGGAGGACCTATCCCGGTAGGACAGTCTTACTCGAGATGATAGTATGCTATCTGGTTTATCTTTATCATCGTGTACTGCTTTAGGTGACTTTACGAGTCGCTATTACACGTTGATAGAGCCCCTAGGATTCTTGCTTGACTACCAGCAGTATGAGGGCGATCATATACGTGAGAGCTGGAGTCTATAAGCACATCCTTAAAAGGTCCCTAGTCGTGGGAGTTTCGAGACAGGGCATCGATACTCCAGAGTAGACTAGTGTATACAGTCGGGACCCCGACGAGGGGCGGTGGCCGGTCTCACAAGCCACTGGTGTCAGTTGGTTCACCTAAGATGTATACAGGTGCTCATTGGGTTATGAGTACACCGGACAGGACTCGCCGGGAACCTGCTAGTTGGGATTATACCAGACGTCAGATAGCAGTTCCCTGGTGACATGTGTACAGGTTAGTTCATCGACCTGAGATCGTCATTTGTCTCGTGTGAGTTCCCACTGTGCTTTGATTACTACCCTACCACGCTCAAAGGAGACGTGCAAACAGGTTTTAGTTGGGTACAGTCCCGAGCCACATGGAGGCAGTGAGCGGATCTGCAGGGGTTCGTCTCTCCCGGTATTGGGGGTGAGGTCGCGCTGTGTCTAGGAGAGCCAGAACATGAAAAGTCCTTGGCCAAGGCAGGAGATTTGCTGGTAGGTATTCCAGTAGTATCTCAGGGTGTTCTGGGCTACACTCCGACACGACTTATACCGCTATTGGGGGTCTGACTTTTACCAACCCCCTAGGCCCGCCATGCGATGCTCATAGACGAACGGACCAGACTGTACGGATATTGTCACTGACAGGCTCAGTAAGGTGTCAGGATGAGTTCGCTCATCGACGTCCCTTTTGGTCAGTACCTGGTAGCCCGTTACGTATTGGCTGATACCACTGACGTGCTGGTGGTTAAATCCACAGCCATAGTATTAACGAGTCTTTAGAGTCCACCACACTCAGTTACTCAGGTTTCGGACGAAACGCTGTAGAGGCCGTATGGAGATATAGCAGGGTTCGATCAGATACGTACGGTATTGCACGGATCGTGATCGGACGGTTTTTACTAGCCGGCTTTGGCTTAAGCCGGATCCTAGTATGAGATAGTGTAGTTTTTTCTCTTTGCATTTGTGTTCAGTGGGAATACAAATGCGGGCATGTATTTGCAGTAGTGGGGTTTTCCTGTAATTTATTACGGTATCAGTTTTCTGAAGTTGCCATCTTGCATTCCGTTCCGGTCGGTTTTTCTTTGTTCCTTCACGGCCGGACTTTTCGTTGGAGGGGGTTAATTGCATGTTTGCAATTAACTTACTTGTGAGGGGCTTTCTTGCATTTGTGGCTATATGATGAGACTAGCATAATAATGAGATTCTTTTATGGTCTTTTCCTTGGCTTTTCTTGTGATGGTTTTGTGAAAAGATTTAGATGAGAAATGAGTGTGACCTTTTGATAATTATCTTTTTCTTTTCTCCATGATAATATTGATTCCAATTATCTCCACCATAGAGGATGAGGCCGGCCACTAGATTAGAGGAGAGAGGGTGAGCTCATTTTGAATGAGGGAAAACTTTGTTCATTTCATTTTTTCCTTGCTACACAATTCATGTACCTCTCTCCAAAGTTCCTTCTTGATCCCTCCATACATGGAAACTTCCATAAGCCTCAAAGAGACAAGTTTCTACACTAGTCTACAGCAAACCTTGGACGCGTCGGCTAGCCAACTTCGTGCCCGAGTTGCCTCGGTCCAGAGGTGGGAGCCCGTAAAAGATTCCGGCTATGTGGTGCCCTTTCCGACGAGGAGGAGATGGACGGAGATTCCGCGGTAGATCGGAGTGGAGACGAAGACCGAAGGACACAGATCGCTTGGTATAGCTTCTCTACTCTTTTCTTGTTTGCTAGTAGCTAGGTTAATGGCCCGATCCGGGTGAAAAGTGCGCGGTGGTGCCGGTTGCAAGTTTTGCAAAGTTTTTTTTTTGTTTCCGCGTTTCCGGCGTCGGATCGACGGCCGGGGCGCCGCCGCGGACTTACATTGGTATCAGAGCCACGCCATTAACCATGCCTAGCTTGCTCTAGTATGTTTAAAACCCGATCGAACAAAAATCGCAAAAACCGTATTTCTAGTGCATGTGTTCTCTGTTGAAATTTTTCCAGCTCCAAAAATTTTTCAGGTCATTGCAGAAAGACATGCAAGAAATTCTAAGAATTCTGGGAAAATATGATTCACTGATTCCTTACTATGACCGCGTAAACGCGGCCAAACCCCTGGTTTGGCCGCGGTTCCGCGGTGGGTAAGTGGAATCGTTGAACCAAATTTTTCCAGTGGGCTTTTGAATAGGAAATAGGGGTTTTGGGATATTATTTTTGGACCCAGATTTTCTGTAAGTGCTACAGTACTGCTTGGGGCCCACTTGATAGAATTTGTTCGATCGGATATTTTAAACATGCCAGTTCACAGTATTTACATTATATCTGCGACCGTGAATGTCACTTGATCGGTAAATCCCGTCTAACTGCTATAGCCCGGTTAGACGGATTTGCGAACATGACATTCACGTTGATGTTCTGTGATTGTGCTGTGTTGTTGCGGATCAGTCGTGGGGATAGCCTGGATGCAATGTTAGTACAGTTTTGTTTTATATGTACATTTGATATTGCGGGGACAGCGTCCGACCTGTGGACTGCCGTCACTGCCTGTTTGTATTATTCTTTTGGGGAACGACCAGGTTGCGGTCGATGTACCCGTTGTATGTATATTTTACTTTCTGTACTAGGATTACCCCGCGGAGGGGTGCATGGATAGCCGGGTTCTAGAGGGCAACGAGCCCGCATCTCATGGCCTTGAGACGGAGGGGGATTTACTCTAGAATTGGCGGGCTATTCGCCGCACTCGTAGGGGGTACAGGTTGACCCAGGAGGGGTGCCCAAGTTATCGGATTCCGTGAAGTGCTGGGTGGTCCATTCACGTCGCTGAAGGGGGCTGCCTCGCTTCAGGTTTTGGCGGGTAACTTTCCGCACCCGTAGGGGTCTAGGATTTCATTGCACAGGCTATCCACACGACCAGGGGAACGTCGGGTTTCAGTAGCGGCTCTATGAAACCCGGGGATCCCAGATATCTGTATTGTTCTGTGATGCTGTATATTTCTGTGATGCTGCATTTTATCACGCCTTGAGCGAAAATTATATATTATATATATACTAGTAGATGTTGTATATGTTTTGCATCCGCGCTAGTCCAGTCCCCGCTCTATCGTTAGTTAGCTAACCAAACGGGTGATGACGGGACCCGGTGGCGAATGCGGATGGCATATACGTACGTCATTATTTTCGTTCTTTGTGGTGTGATCAACTGATGGGAATACGTTGATTCGGATCAATGCAAGATAAACAAACCTATTTGATGTTGTTGGAACATTTTTCAAAAAGCTGTTATTGCAAGGGCGTTCTCTTTTGTTTTGCATCGTGGTATTCAGTTGGAATATCCTGCTCCTCAGTCGACGAGGCAAGGGCCGAGATCCCTTCACCGGGAGTGACCCCTTGGACAAAAGTTTGCGTCAGGGCAATAACTTCACTATAGCCGATTACTTTTGCTTTGCATCGTGGTATTCAGTTGGAATATCCTGCACCTCATCCTACGGGGAAAGAGCTGAGATCCCTTCACCGGGAGTGACCTCTTTAGTAAAGGTTTTCGTTACTATATTTTTTTTATAAAGCTATCAGTTCCTTCAACGATATCAAGTTCATTACGTTAAAGGTTTTCGCCAGAAACCATTCGTAGCCCTCCGTCGTTTCAGACGGGTAGCACGTAGTATTCATTCTATGTTTGTTGACCTTCGTCAAGGCATAGTGTATGGTAGCTGCTTGTTACCTTTCTGCTGCATAGATAGATGCGTTGGTTTGGGACAGTCGTATAGCCTTGTTGACCTTCGTCAAGGGCTTGTACGGGTGGGTTCAAATTAACCTGGATAATGACGGGTAGAACTTGACATGTGACTTATGATTTGTTGACCTTCGCCAAGGTCATAAGAGCATGGGGCAAAAAAATCCACATCGGGAGTTTCAAAAGAACTGAAACTTGCCAGATATGCGCATACCTTCTGGAGTGTGATAGCGTGAGCGGATTCCGTCACGTTATCATGCGATGATAGTTGAATCCCGATTCCCACTGATGAGTTGGTTTACTCCTCGGGTGATCCCAGCTAATTCTTCTTTTAGGTTTGGGGAAGAATTTGACGTTACAGTGGGAGGTTTCCAGATTAGATAAAGTGATAACCATTCTGATCTAGGTTAGAGTGCACGCTAAGTGTTTCTTTTCTCTCTCTCTTTGGCAGCGACCATTGACCCGACCCTAGACTATGACTCAGTGACCAAGTTGACTGAACCTTCTTAACACTGGCTTTTGGATTGTCAGAGTTGCAAACCTCATTGCCACTCCTACTTTTACCCTTTTCTCCAGGACACCCCGTATTACTACGAACGTCCACTTCCATTGGACAAAACCATCGTATAGTTATATACGAACTCGAAGGAATTCGAGGATGGTTTCAGGTTCTGGAGAAAACGAATAGGACTATTCAGTTGTCTTTTCCTTTTTCCTTCTCTCAGATTGCGAGTACTCCTTGGTTTAGGAGGTAGTACACCTATTACGCAAATTGAATAGTCTTCTTCCAAACCATAGGCAGGTGCCGACCGGTAGGGAATGAAGAAAACTAATTAGCATAACGATGGTGTACAGAAGGTATTAAGTTCAGACAAAGAATGGGATTAGTAGGAGGGCAAAGTAAATTGCGACTACTATTCACGACCAAACCAAGTATTTCTTCGCCAATCCTAAATCACCTCTGTATTTCTCCAGGACACTCCGTATCACTACGAAGATCCCAAGTTTATTGGATAATCCATCGTATGGTTATATACGAACTCGAAAGGAACTTGTTCCAGTTCGGGGATGGATCCTGGTTCAGAAGAAATAGGAATAAAGTTCATTCGGTTGTCTTTTTTCTTCACCTTCTCTCGCATTGCAAGTGCTCCTAGGATTAGGACAGTACACCCATTATGCTTATTGGATAGTCTTCTTCCAAACCATAGGCTGGTGCCGAACGGTAGGGAAGGAAGAAAACCATTTGGCCTAAAGGGGTGTACAGAAGGTGACGACTAAAGACATATAAAGGGATTTGGAGAGGTGGCAAAGAATTATACGGTTACAGTTGTGAATCTGGATAATGGAAGAGGCATTACTAGGAAAACCAGGATACCCCATCGAAACATTTCATTGTTTCAGTTTCACTGTGTAATGTTAAAAGAAAACTGATTTCCCAATTAGCCCTTGCTCCAGGGTATGTATTTACCAGGTAGGATTCTCATATCTGTATGGTTTTACAGATGATGAGTAGGAGTAAGTTATTGGGAATTAGGTGACCATCCTCATTATATCGGGATTCGTTGTAATCGGTGATATTTGAGGAAGTCACCTGGGTTGTTTGCCGGTCGGCAAATATTTGGTTTTGAATATCCGTTGTTATGCACCAATTTCAAATTGATACATCTGTACGTCTATTTTTTTAGAGTGAGATATACCTTTTTGAAATTATGTCTATGACATTTACCTATATCAGTGGATAGTTAGGTAAGGAGCATTGAACAGTGGTGTAATTCTGTTAGTTATATGTATGCCCTAGAGGCCATTACTATACATAGGATGTATATTGTAGTGGATGCTGGGACATATATAAGGAGGACTTTCTTGCTCGACATGATAGTATGCTATCTGGTTGATCTTTACCTTAACGTGTACACTGATTGTCTCCCTGTTACATGTTGGTAAAGCCCTTAGGATCTGTACTTGACTACCTGGACTATGATGCGGATCATACTAGTGGGGACATGGTAGTCCATAAGTACATCCTTCAAAGTCCCTAGTCGAGGGTGTATCGAGACGGGGCATCGATATACCAGAGTAGACTAGCGTGTACCTTCTCGACCCATACAGATGGACGATGGATGATCCCATATCCATCGGTGTTTGACATCAGAGATGGTATACGGGTGCTCAGTAGAGACTGGGTATACTGGACGGACTCGCCGAGAACTCCCAGATGGTAATATACCTTACGTTAGATGGCAGTTCTCTGGTGACACTGGTACAGAGTAGTCTGTTGACCCGAGATCGTCATAGAGTCTTGTGTGGTTCCCACTGTGCTTTGATTTCCATCTTACCACGTCCAAGAGGGCGTGCAAAACGGTGGTTTTTGGGTACAGTCCCGAGTCACATGGAGGCAATGAGCGATAGGAGGGGATTCGTCTCTCCCGGTATAGGGGTTGATGTTGCGCTGTGTTCGATTGGCTATAACAGGAAATCCCTGGCCAGGGTTGCTGAGATTTACTGGTAAGTGTTACCAGTAGTTTCTCGAAGTGTTATAGACCTCATATCGACACGACTTATCGAGCTATTGGGGTCTGACGTTTACCACCCCTAGGCGAGATATGCGACATATCAGACGATTAGACCGGACTGTACGGTAGTGTTACTGGTTGGATTCACTGGAGTGTGAGCGGGCTTGCTCGTCGATCTTGAGATCGCTCAATACCCGGGTGGCCGTTACGTTTAGCAGACCGCTTGCGGCGTGTGGGTGTTTGATATGATCATCATCTGTTGCCGGCGTATTGACGAGTCTTTAGAGTCCTACACAGAGGTTTCCTGGCTCAAGAGAAACGAAATAGGAGCGCATATGAGATATGTGCGGGACCGAGAATGATACCAGTATGTGATACTGTATACGATTCTCGCGATTTGTGACATTGATCGGTTATATGCGATATAGCCGGGTTATCGGATCAAGTGTTGATTCGATAAGTTGTTACTGTTGAAACTAGTCGGTTATATGCGATATGACCGGATCGTTAAATCAAGTGTTGATTTAATGATTTAATGTATAATTATATATTTGATATATCACTTTACATTAACTAGTATCGGTTCACTTAAGATAGATTTTCTCACTCGGATGTGCGCATTGTATATGCGATATATTTTTGTGCACTTAATTGTATCATGTTTGATGATGCATGTTAACTTGGTTAAGTGTAAAGATTAAACCATGGTTAAGTTAATGATTAGGGTTTTCCTTATCTTATTTATTTATTTATTTATTTTTAGAAAGGATTAAAGAGAAGAATGGTGGCTTTCTTTGTTTCTAGTTGAAACTTCATGAAGGTTTGACCAAAGCTACCATTCTTGTCTTCTTCTCCTAACCCTAACCATTCAACTAACCTTGGTTGATTCTCTACACTTGACTATAGTTAATGTTATGATAAGTATTGATTTACTTTTGATTTTAAATTAACTTATCATTACACTTTCTTCTTCTTCTTCATCTTCTTCAATGAAGAAAGCTTCACTTCATCAATGGTGATTGATGAAAATGAGTGAGAAATCCAATTCTAAAGTCTACCCACTTCCTATTTCTTCATCCTCTACCTCTTGCCAAGTAGTAGAGTGTGTTTCCTTCACAAGTTTTCTTGACTTGGTGAAGTTGGAGCTTGATCTAGCGATGCCTCGACGTAGATCATCTTCGGCACGTCGTCGATGACCTAGCCCGCTCTTTTTCCGATGAAGCCGACGCTAGAGCCCGGGATTTGATTTGGACAGCGGATAGGACTTCATCACGGAGCCGTGGAGGTGGAGGACCGGATCTACAAAGTTTGTATTTCCGCATTCTTGTAGTTAAGTGTTAACTAGTTTATTGTTTCGCCTAGAAATCTAGCCAACGATCCGTTCTAGGGTTTCTCGGCACCGTTTAAATTTGAAATTGGCATGGTTGATGCCTTGTGAGACCTCATTAGGATGCCTAGGAACCCTACAGTGGTATCAGAGCCTAGCTAGAGCCTTAGGCGAAGTCTAGACGGAGTTTGAAGTCCGAACGAACCCGAAAACCCATTTCCAAAATGCTCTCTGTCCAATTTTTAAAAATCTGGATTTTTCAATATTAAAAATATGCAGAAAATTAAGCAGGGTTTTTTATGAATTACTGTGAAAAACGGAGACCTAGCTCCATCATAACGCCGCGGAACCGCGGCCTGAGCCCACGTGGCGCAGCGGTTCCGCGGCCATATTGTTGACTCTTTGACTCCTTTTTGCACAGTAATGTTTATAATTAATTCCTGTGTTTTCTGGGTAATTTTAATATATGCTATGCAGTTGAGTTTTCTGGGGTTGTTTTGGGGATTCGGCGTTTCGATCGGAGTATCAGATTTTGTCTATGTGGCTTTCCGGATAATTTTTGAATATGTTAAAAAGTTCGACCGGATATAAATACCCAATTTTTCCCCTGTCAGGAAATTTCCAAGTGTTGGATTTTTCCGAGGTTTAAAGACGTTCTAAGTAGTGCAAGTAACGCGATGGTCCCTCTAGAAGACAACAAACCTTAACGCGATTATGTGACCGTCTTGAACTGCCCTTTGAACCTTCGGGTTTGGGGCAGTACGGCGTGCCACATGTGAGGCGTTGGCTTGACCTTTCTACGGCTGGACCGTTGGTACTGAGGCACGAACTGAATGTTGTTAGACTTGTTTCATGTGTTGATCTGTATCGGGAAAACTTGGGTGTTTGACTGTTCGATCGAAAAATTTAACATTTTCTATTTATCTGGAATGTGATACAATAATTGGAATTCACAAGAAGTTATGAAATAACTGAATGAATGTTATAAACATAGCACTTTAGTCTCACTTGATCGGTTGCCACGGAATTTTGATGCGATCAAAAGTCCGTCGCAATCACGTAGCGTACGCGGATACTCGCCGGGTAAACTTAATAGACAGCCTCACTCCATAGCCCCGACCAAGTGACTGTAGGAGAACCCCGTCGCCGAAAGCATCCGTTCGGGTGCTCGCGGAAGCGGTGTTCCTCCTTAGTGCACTTCGTCGACAGCATCGGGGGTGCGGCCGCCTACTAAAGTTTGCGACGAGCATTCGATCAGGATGTCGGGAATCTTGTTGAATTGCCCGACTTGATATTGAAAAGTGTTTTCGATAATGAGACTAAAATGCGGGGTTTATAATTGTTAGGCATGCGATGTCTAAGGAATTCATTTGGTTAGGCATGCGATGTCTATGCAGGTTGCGGATTCCAACTGTTGTAGTTTTACACTTTCTTTTCTGTGACCGTAAGTGTAATATGTGATATCGCCGGTTTCGTTGCTATATGTCAACGACAATTGGGATGCGCATATTTACTTACGTTGATGACATGTGATGTTATGTGTTGCTGGATATGTTATATTGGATCGTCGTGTTTGAATAGCCGGGGGTTTTATGTGAGATGAGTGTTTTTTATTTTCATTCATGTAAAAACTTGTATGTAATATTCTTTTATTGGGGCACTTCCAGGTTGCGGAAGTTGTCACCCTTTGTATATTATTTACTTTTCCGCACTAGGATAGACCCAAGGAGGAGGGCACAAGTAACCGGGTTCTGGAGTCCAGTGGGAGACCAACTCGAGGAGTCGAGTCCGGGTCTCCTAACCCTAGAATTGGCAGGGTTGCTTGCCGCTCTCGTAGGGGTCTAGGGGTGTGGGATTGGCTATTCATCACGACCGTGGAATCCGTGTTTTATACTGGCTCGTATTGAAAACACGGACGTCCTAGTATATCCAATGTTTCATATGTTTCTTCTGCTGCGATATCTGTGATGTGATCATGTGATGTTCTGTGATAGATACAGTATATAGTATATATGATATATTATATAGATGTTACTTATGTTTTACACCCGTGCTAGCCCTGCCCCGCTCTGCCGTTAGTTACCTAACCTAACGGTGCACGAGAGGACATCGAGGCGAATGCGGATGGCATAAGTGTACGTCGTATTTATCTGGGATGTTTAGGTACTTAAATGATGGGACTTCATTAATATGATTAATGAAAGAAAAAGAAACCTAAAGATGTTGTAGAATTGAATTTCAAAATAAAACAGGTAGCTACAGTTTTTGCTTTGCACAGTGATATATATGATATATCCTGCACCTTATTTGATGAGGAAAGAACCGAGATCCCTTCACCGGGAGTTACTCCTTTAGCAATAACTGGTAGATGCTACAACCCTCGGTTTGTCTTTTGATTTCTTTTAAGAGTTTTTTCTTTGCACAGTGATATATATGATATATCACGCACCTCATTCGACGAGGAAAGGACCGACGATCCCTTCACCAGGAGTGACTCCTTTAGCAAAACTAGAAAAGCCTCAAAAGCACTCCATTTCAAAAATCATTTGATTCTACAACGATATCAAGTTCATTACGCAATAGGTTTTCAGAAAAACCTGTCGTAGCCCTCCGTCATTTCAGATATGTACTGGTTAGTATTCGTGCTGCGTTTGTTGACCTCTGTCAAGGCGTAGTGTGCGGTAGCTGATTAGTGCTTATCTGCATAAGCATATGATGTGATTGATTTAGGGTAGTCGTGCGACCTTATTGACCTCTGTCAAGGGTCGTGCGGGTGGGTTTACTTCAATCAGGAAATGACGGGTTGAACTTGACTAACAGCCTATGGTTTGTTGACCTCTGTCAAGGTCATAGGACGCTAGGGGCAAAATATTATCGGGAATTTCAAGTGTTGAAATTTGCAATGAGATTGCATACCTTCTATGAGATAGTTGGATCCCGATACCCGCTGCGAGTAAGAGTTACTCCTGGGACAGTTTTATACATTACAATTAGCCGATCAAGTAGGTGTCTAGAAAGGTGTCAACGGGGTTACGCCTCTGGGAAAACGAGGTTTACAGTAATTAGGTTCGTGCGAAAGCACGGGGGACCTCCCTCAAAGTACCGACACTGGCCTGGCTGAAAGATTGGCGAACTTGTAGTGTGTAATTAATCCCGGCTAGTCTTTCCTTTTAGGGTTTGAAGGAAGATTTGATAAAAAGCAGTGGGAGCCATCCTGATTAGATAAAGTAAAAACCAATCTATTCTTGCAAGAGCGCACGCTGAGTGTTTTCTTCTCTCTCTCTCTCCTGGTAGCGACCATGGCACGCCTTAATCAAGATAATAAAACGGATTATTGACCGAACCCGCTTGTTATACTGAGCTGGGGAACGTTGGTCCCGCTCCAACTTATAATTGTTATAAGACAGAGCAGGAAATAGGGATTACCAGAATTCCCGTGCCGCCCAAACGAAGAGAGTGCATGCTGATGCATCATCTTCGGGTGTGTTCATTATGTAGAACTATTTCTCTGTATCCTCTACGTCCTGGGTATGTGATACCAGATCAGGATCCCAGATATGTAATATGTTACATAGGGCTACAGAAAGGTAGAGGACTGAGAACGGGTGATAAGTTTCATGAGGCAGAAAACGGAGCAAGTGTTGCAGCCAAGTCTGTTGGTCACTGTCACCCTGTATTACCAATACATTGATTCTGAACGAATGTTGTTAGATACCGAACCTGATATACAAAATCATATCAGTCTCTTTATAAGTAAAGAAATGATAAAATTTTGTATTTTTGGATAATGTTTTGAACGTTTCCTATATCAAAAGTTGATCGGTTCAGGCACGTTATCTAAAAGCATTGATGTTCTAAATCAAACTACAGTTCTTAGTATATGGAACACACATAAGAGGAAGAGTTCAGAAATGAACGGATCCTTCTTAAGGTATTGTAGACTAAGTCAGATCAATGTGACCCGACTAGCTGAAGTTACATGTAGATGCATATTTAAATCAGTTTGAATCTACATCTTGTGAAACTTGCCAGTCATGTCACAAAGATATAATGACACTAGCTCTGTTTATTGGAAACAGAGAAAGAGTTAGTGAACTCTTGGGATGATACATGTTGATGTATGTAGGTCCCCTGTCTACACATGCCAGGACCGGTTCTTTGTACTTCATTACATTCTCTGATGATCTTTCGAGATTCAGACCTATGTTCCTGTTGAAACACAAGTCCGAACCTTTTGAGATATTCACAGAATATAAGTTAGAAGTAGAGAACCAATAAAGGTATAAGTATTATGTCCTATGATGAGATCAAGGAGGAGAATACTTGAGCACAGAAATCCTGGATTATTCTAAAGGAGAATGAGATTCTCTCTCAGCATTACTCCTCCGTATACACCATAGCACGATGGTATATCGGGGCGGAGCAATAGCACCCTATGTGATATGGTGTGCTCTATGATGAGTACTACTGAGTTACCTATTTCCTTTTGGGTGTTATGCACTTGAGAAGCTGCATACCTATTGAATATGGTTCCAATCAAATCAGTTGCCTACCACATCATATGTGATATGGAAAGGAAAGAGCCCGTATCTTAAGTTAGTTAAGATTTGGGGTTGTCCGGCCTATGTCTAAAAGCAAAATCCGGACAAGCTCGAGGCAAGGTCAGTTATGTAGAACTGGAAATGTTCCATCCATACAAACTGCAGCTGATGATTTGATAGAACCAAAGGATTCAGTAGATTCCAACGAACCTCAGCCTCTCCGCCGATCTAGTAAGGTTCCTCACCCGCCTGAGAGATACTTCGGTTTCTCTATGACAGTGGGAGCGAGGATTGCATCATGAGATGATGACCCAACTAGCTTCGAGCTGGCCATCGAGAGTAAGACTCTGTAAGAATGGCTGGATGTTTATCGATCTGAGATGGAATCCTTATACACCAACAAAGTATGGACTTTGGTTGCTATATCTGAAGGGTTAAATCCCCATCAGGAGCAAGTATATCTTGAGAAGATTACTTGGTGTAGATGGAAAAGTTGAGACTTTCAAAGCTAGACTTGTTAAAGGTTTTCGTCATTGACCAGACGTGGATAATGATGAAACCTTTTTCCAGTATCTATGCTTAAGTCCATCCAGATTCTACTTGCCACGGCTACATACCATGACTACGATATCTGGTGGTTGGGTGTCATGACAGCTTTTTTAAATGATGTTTTAGAAGAGAACGTCTATAAGTACACAGCCAGAGGGCTTCGTAGACAGTGGGAGCAGCGGAAACGTGTGCAAGATACTTTATAGGATAAAGCAGGCATCGCGGAGTTGGAACATCTGTTTTGATGGATTAGTCAAAGAAGTTGACATCATCAAAATGGTAGATGAACCTTGTATAAACAAAAAGGTAGTAGGGAGTATGGTGACGATCCTCGTAGAGTACGTGGATGACATACTCTTGATAGGGAAAGAGTTTCCTATGCTATGCTCGATCAATCTCCGCTTATCACAATGATTCTCCACATAAGATCGAAGTGATACCTACTAAATCCTGGAATTTTGGATCTATGAGATAGATCTAAATGGATGTTAGGATACTCACTAGTTGTAGTGAGATGGTATCAATCGACCCTGGGGAGAATCACTGGAAGTGTTCCAGGGTGATAAAGACGACTGAATGTCAGTCACAGGCATTGTCTTTACCCTAAGCAAAGGGACGGTATGTTGGAAGAGTTCCAAGCTAGATACCGTGACATACTAGACGATAAAGGCAGGATACATCGCTACTTAAGATGCTACCAAAGAGGCTGTTTGGGTGTATATTGGTTCATGAGATGAACTATGTTCCTCCCATTGTGTGACAATGGAGTTGTGGCTTATGCCAAGGAACGTCCGTCCCATCAGTGATCCAGACATATTCTAAGGCAGTGTCACCTGATCATGGAGATGGTTGATCTCCAGGGAGATCGAGGTTAGGAGAGTAGACTCAGAGGACAACACAGCGGATCCACTCACAAAGGCCTGTTCCCAGAGAGAGACTTTTATGGGATGGTTGAGTATGAGATACTGCAACCACTGCTATCAGATGGCCCTAGTGCAAGTGGGAGATTGTTAGTTATATGTATGCCCTAGAGGCCATTACTATACATAGGATGTATATTGTAGTGGATGCTGGGACATATATAGGGAGGACTTTCTTGCTCGACATGATAGTATGCTATCTGGTTGATCTTTACCTTAACGTGTACACTGATTGTCTCCCTATTACATGTTGGTAAAGCCCTTAGGATCTGTACTTGACTACCTGGACTATGATGCGGATCATACTAGTGGGGACATGGTAGTCCATAAGTACATCCTTCAAAGTCCCTAGTCGAGGGTGTATCGAGACGGGGCATCGATATACCAGAGTAGACTAGCGTGTACCTTCTCGACCCATACAGATGGGCGATGGATGATCCCATATCCATCGGTGTTTGACATCAGAGATGGTATACGGGTGCTCAGTAGAGACTGGGTACACTGGACGGACTCGCCGAGAACTCCCAGATGGTAATATACCTTACGTCAGATGGCAGTTCTCTGGTGACACTGGTACAGAGTAGTCTGTTGACCCGAGATCGTCATAGAGTCTTGTGTGGTTCCCACTGTGCTTTGATTTCCATCTTACCACGTCCAAGAGGGCGTGCAAAACGGTGGTTTTTGGGTACAGTCCCGAGTCACATAGAGGCAATGAGCGATAGGAGGGGATTCGTCTCTCCGGGTATAGGGGTTGATGTTGCGCTGTGTTCGATTGGCTATAACAGGAAATCCCTGGCCAGGGTTGCTGAGATTTACTGGTAAGTGTTACCAGCAGTTTCTCGAAGTGTTATAGACCTCATATCGACACGACTTATCTGTTGGAGATAGTGTCCTCAGAGTCAATTATTAGGTCACAGGTACGTGATTGCAATGATTGATGGAGGACCTATCCCGGTAGGACAGTCTCACTCGAGATGATAGTATGCTATCTGGTTTACCTTTATCATCGTGTACTGCTTTAGGTGACCTTACAGGTCGCTATTACACGTTGATAGAGCCCCTAGGATTCTTGCTTGACCACCAGCAGTATGAGGGCGATCATATAAGTGGGAGCTGGTAGTCTATAAGCACATCCTTAAAAGGTCCCTAGTCGTGAGAGTTTCGAGACAGGGCATCGATACTCCAGAGTAGACTAGTGTATACAGTCGAGACCCCGACGAGGGGCGGTGGCCGGTCTCACAAGCCATTGGTGTCAGTTGGATCACCTAAGATGTATACAGGTGCTCATTAGGTTATGAGTACACCGGACAGGACTCGCCGGGAACTTGCTGGTTGGTATTATACCTAGCGTCAGAGAGCAGTTCCCTGGTGACATATGTACAGGTTAGTTCATCGACCTGAGGTTGTCATTTGTCTCGTGTGAGTTCCCACTGTGCTTTGATTTATACCCTACCACGCTCAAAGGAGACATGCAAACAGGTATATTTTGGGTACAGTCCTGAGCCACATGGAGGCAGTGAGCAGATCATCGGGGATTCGTCTCTTCCGGTATTAGGGGTGAGATCGCGCTGTGTTTAGGAGAGTCATTACACGAAATCCCTGGCCAGGGTAATCGAGATTTACTGGAAGGTATTCCAGTAGTATCTCAGGGTGTTATGGACTGCTCTCTGACACGACTTATGCAGCTATTGGGGGTCTGACGCTTACCGGCCCCCTAGGCCAAATATGCGATACTCATAAGACGAATGGACCGGACTGTACGGATATTATCACTGTCAGTCTCAGTAGGGTTTATAGATGAGTTCGCTCGTCAGCTTCCTTTCCAATCAATACATTGGCAAACCGTTATGTACAGCTTATACCTCTGACGTGCTAGAGGTTATATCCAGTGCCAGTGTATTGATGAGTCATTAGAGTCCCCCACAGACGGTTTCCTAAGTTCGGGCGAAACGTTGTAGATGCCGTATGATATTATGGCAGGGTTCGGAAAATGCACGTGCGTTTTCGCACGTGTCATTTTTCGGGCAGATAGTACTGGTAGGCTTTGGTTTAAGCCAGATCAAAGTATTATACTATGTAGATATAATATTTTTGTCTCAGTTGCATTTGTATTCGGTCGTAATACAAATGCGGGTATGTTTATACAATTGCGGGTTATCCTGAAACTTGTTTCGGGATCACTTTTGGAAGTTGCCAGTTTCCAGTTTTCTATCATCCATATTTGACATTCGGTTAAATGCGGATTTATCTTTTCTTCCTTGGGTGAGTCATGTGGTGAGTCAGTGTTCTAGAAGGTTCTAGAGAGGGTGACAAGGCATGTGAGTCATTAGTTCATTAATGGTGCATTTAATGACAAGGTGACTAGGTTAATTGTGATTGGTTTGCATTTAATGATTTCTGGTGATTCATGCTTTGATGTTATGTTGTGATAAGTTCATAGCTAATGGTCACCCCTCTCTTGCTCCTACACTCACCTCCCTCCTTTCCTTTATATGGCCGGCCCCCTCTTGTGGGAATTGATGGATTCATTTTTGCAAAAGATAATGATAGTTTAGTGTATGGAAATTTCATATAGTTCAATTTCCATTTACCCGATTCCAAATGGCAACTTCTTTTAACCGTTCGTCCATAGCTTTAGACGTAACGAGACAAAGTGTTCTACTCATTCTCTACATCAATCTTGGTCGTCTCTTTTAGCAAACTTGATGATCGAGTTGCCTCGGTTAAGAGGCGAGAGCCCGTTTAAAGATCCGTCGACGTGGTACCACCTGGACGACGAGACCGGAGATCGAGCGAGTTCGGATCAACTGCCACAAAGCGTGGGATGATGGTTGAAGACCGAAGGAGTTTGGATCGTTCGGTATAACAATTCTACCCTCTTTACAATATGTTAGTTTAGCTTTAATGGCAGATCCGGTTATAGTACGCGATAGCGCCAGTCGTAAAAGTTTTTGTTCCGTATTTTGGCGTCTGTTAGATGGCCGGGGCGCTACCGTGGACTTACAATGCACTGAGTGTAGTAAGCCGGTATCAGTCAAACCCTGGGGAGAAGCACTGAATAGCGGTAAAGAACATTATGATGTACCTGAGAAGGACTAAGGATGTGTTTTTGGTTTACGGCAGAAAAGACCTCCAGATCGAGACCTTTGCTGACTCCAGCTTCCAGAGTGACAAGGATGACTCCAAATCCATGTCGGGTTATGTCTTTACCCTCAATGGAGGGGCGGTGTGTTGGAAGAGTTCCAAACAGGATACCGTTGCTTACTCAACGATGGAAGCGGAGTATATCGCAGCATCTGATGCCGCAAAAGAAGCCGTCTAGATGAGGAAGTTCTTGACAGAACTTCAGGTGGTTCCATCCATTGTTGATCCAATACCTCTGTATTGTGACAACAACGGGGCTATAGCTTTAGCAAAGGAACCCAGGTCTCATCAGAAGTCTAGACACATCTCGAGGCGGTATCACCTGATCAGGGAGATCATGGATCGCCGGGAGATCGAGGTTCGGAGGGTTGCTACAGAAGATAACACTGCAGATCCATTCACAAAGGCCATTCCTCAGACGCGGTTCGAGAGGCTATTCGAGATGATGGGTCTGCGATATACCAGCACATGGCCTTAGTGCAAGTAGGAGATTGTTAGTGTGATATGCCCTAGAGGCCATTATTGTATAGTACTAGTTTATATATTACATTTTGGAAGTTTGGGATATATACACGGATTGACATTCTTGCTCAATATGGTAGTATGCTACTTGGTTTGTATCTATCTTAATATGTGTATGTGTTTCTTTTGACATATTGCTAATAAATATTGATAGAGCCCTTAGGATCTTTTGCTTGACTACCAGAACTGTGATGGCAGTCAACTAGTGAGGGCTGGGTAGTCTATTAGCACATCCTTATATAGGTCCCTGGTCATAGGATTATCGAGACAGGGCATCGATACTCCAGAGTAGACTAGTGTATACGCTTCTCGTCCCAGGAGGGGAGATGGTCTGTCCCACAGCCATCAGTACGTCGTGCTGGAGATAGTATGCAGGTGCTCGTTAGGTTACGAGTACACTGGACAGGACTCGCTGGGAACTGTTGGTTGGTATTATACCTATCGTCAGTTATCAGTTCCCAGGTGACATGAGTACAGCTTAGTCCGTTCACTTGACACTGTCACTTCGCCTCGAGTGTGTTCCCACTGTTCTTAGATTACTACCCTACCACGGCTCAAATGAGTCATGCAAACAGGTATTAGTTGGGTGCAGTCCTGAAGCACTTGGAGGCAGTGACGGTTAGACAAGATTCGTCTCTCCCGGTATTGGGAGTTGATATCGCGCTGTGTTTAGGAGAGCCATTACACAAAGTCTCTGGCCAGAGCAAGCGAGATTTACTGGTAGTGTTTCCAGTATTTTCTCAGGGTGTTCTGAGCTACACGCCGACACGACTTGTACCGCTATTAGGGGACTGACGTTTACCGCCCCTTAGGCCCGACATGCGATACTCTCAGACGAACAGACCGGACTGTACGGAGATTGTCACATTCAGACTCAGTAGGAGTTCGGATGGGTTCACCTCATCGGTCTTCTTAACGGCATCTACCTGGGGACCGTTACGTACAGCTAGTACCGCTTGCGGCCTGTAGTTAAACCCACTGCCAGCGTAGTGTCGAGTCTTTAGAGTCCCACACAGAGCGTTTTTCACCTTTGGGCAAAACAAAGTAGAGGTCGTATGGTTTTACGACGGGGTTCGTTCATATACGTGCACTTGTGCACGTTTGGTGTCCGGGCAGTTATTACTAGCGGGCTTTGGTTTAAGCCAGATCCTAGTATTTGTTTTGGGATTGGTCTTGTTTCATAGTGTTCGTGTTCTTCGGAACACGGATGTGGGTGTGTATACACAGTTGACAGAGGCGGAGGAACCTCATTAGGGTTTTAACCATTGACTTGATTAAAACCATAATGAGATTGAGGAAATTGATTAATGAGTTTTAATTAGTGATAATTGTATCATGATTAATTAGGTTTGACCATTTGACCAAGTTGACCCATGTTGACTTGGATATTTTTGTGAGCATGTTTAGCATTAATTATGATATGTAAGGGTCAAATCAACATCAGCCTTGACAATTTATCCTAATTAAAATATTCATTGTTCTTTTTGTTCATATGAGAGCAAGGTTCATTTTATTCTTATTCTCTCATTCTCTTTCTCTCTCTTGAAAAAAGCTCTCTCCTCTTCCTCTCTCAAAAAGCTCTCTTGTTTCATGAGTTGAAAAACATGAGTTTTGTGAGATCAAACCATCAAAACACCTCTCTACTCACTCTAGAGTTCTTAGTCTAGCAAGCCAAGCACTCTAGTTACTTCTTTGTTGAGGTAGGAGCTCAAGGTAGAGGCCTTCGGGTGGATCTTTCTTCGGCAACGAGAAGACGAAGAGGAGGAGCCGTCTACACCACTCCAAGGAGCTCACATCAAGGAGGACCACAACAAGAAGAGAAAGAGTTCAAGAACTAGGTATAATCTTATAACCTAGTAGTTAGAACTTGTAGATTGTTTGTTAGTTTTTGTTTAGCAAACATCCTTCATGATTAGTCTATATTCCCTTGTGATAAAAATTTGTTTTTTACTCTTTCCGTCTCCCCGTAAATACTGGGATGGGTTACATAAATTTACACTACCTGCAAGAAAGTCCCGGGGTGGTTGTACCACCAAGGACCCTCCGACAGTCAAGTTAGAGAGGAAACCCGAGCAGAGTAACGGCTTAGTGAAGTAAAAATGGCTTACTCGAACCGTCTGAAGGAGAGGTTTATATAGCGGTGGCAGCAGGCAGGCAGGCGCGAGAATCACGCCGGCCGTTACGCTCCCGACGTCACGCCCGCGCGATGGGCGGGATCCCGCATTACTGGCGAAGCAGGCTCGTTAATGGGGGATCGTGATGGCGTGGAACGTGGGATGTGACCGGCGGATATCTCGCGCATGGCGAGATTCGCGGGATGGCGATTGCGCCTGTGAGTGGTGCGGTCGGTCGGTCGATGAGACCAAGGAAGATGACCTCGGCGAGAGAGCTCGCGGACGAGCAGGATGGCCGAGGTATCTTGGTCCTGCGGTAGCCCGGAGACGAGCTAATAGGGCCGAGGAGGCCAATTGTGCTGGGGGCTCGGAGGTGAGCCAGCAGTTGTTTGCTTGTAGGACGTGCAAAGGAATGGCCTGGTCGGCCACTGTAGGTCCATTCTTGTTAGCTTCGGGACACGTCATCAGCCACGTGTCATGATCTGGGAGATCACCGATATCGAGCATCATCATGATCGGACAATTCATCAATATCGATATGATTGAGGTTTTAAAGGTACGCTTTTAATTAATACATACTTGGAAAAATTGATTCATATATTTCCATATTTATCATGCATACGTTCTTCCCGTTACCCAGAATTTTTTTTGGCACTGGTCAGCTTTAACCTATCAACACACCCATGCACACTACAAACAAGCGCACACACACACACGCATCCAGGGCATCAATAAATTTGCCCCGAAAGCGTTAATTTGTGGCCACTTCTACTCATGAGGTTCGAACCCCACACTCTCTCCAAGAGGGGTGCCAATACCAACTGAGCTCTTGTTCCATATTAGTTCCTATATTCATGATTAATGGAGCTACTAGATTGAGTTTGAGAGTCTCCCTGTAGATTTACTACTTCCTCCAAGACATTTCTTATTGCTATGAGGCTTGATCCATGCCATGTTGCTGAATAGAATCAGGGAGGAAGATCTTATATTGTGGGATAACTTATTAATTTTAACCTTCACATGTAATTAGAACCAACCCTCGTATCAATGTTCATGCATGGGATCATCTTTTTAATATTATTTTATGTATTTGTTTTTGAAAGAAATTTTTTAAGTCTCTCTCTCTGTCCTCCCTCCCTCCCTCCCTGACACACACACACTAAGCAGCCCCAAAATCTCTTTACTTAGCTGACACACAAAAATATACACAAACATTCCCCCATAGCCATGAATATACTCATATACGCATGAGTGATACTCAAGAAATGTAAAAAGCTCCTTTTTCCCCCCTCAACTTTGTGATGCATGACACTAGTAACAGTAAATATATATCTTTTGTACATTGTACATACTCTCACCCTCACCCCTCTTCTGTCCCTATATATATTGGGAGCTAACTCCATTTGAACCACTCACACTAACACCTTTATTACTTTCTAATTTCCCACATTTTTCACTCCAATAATGTCCCTCAATCTATACTAGTGTTCCTACTTTACAGGGACATTCAATATTATAAAGTAGAGAGAGACTGCAAATAGATTTTTTTCCTTATCATTGCATGGGTTCATGCTAGGTTTCTTGACTTAACTCAATACATAACCAAAAACTCTTCTCCACCCTGTATAATATGGACCCAGCAAACCCTAATTCAGAACCCATCATCATCCAGGGCCCCATCATCGTCGGTGGGGGCCCTTCCGGCCTTGCAGTCGCAGCCTCCCTCCACTGTCTCTCAATCCCCTCGATCATCCTCGAGCGATCCGACGACATCGCCTCCCTCTGGCATCACCGCACCTATGATCGTCTCTCCCTCCACATCCCGAAGCACTTCTGCTACCTCCCCCACCTCTCCTTCCCTCCAAACTTTCCCACTTATCCCTCGAAATCTGACTTCCTTACATACCTCCAAACCTACACCCACCACTTCTCCCTCCACCTCCTCTTCAATCAAGAAGTGGTCTCCGCATGCTTCGATCCAGGTTCTTGTGTTTGGAGAGTTAGGACTAAAGAAAACAAAGAGTTTGTGTCGAAGTGGGTGGTGGTGGCGACGGGGGAGAATGCGGAGGCGGTGGTCCCACTGGTGAAGGGGATGGAAGGGTTTGAAGGGGGTGTGATGC
This sequence comes from Agapanthus africanus, assembly GCA_030015575.1. Lineage (NCBI taxonomy): Eukaryota > Viridiplantae > Streptophyta > Magnoliopsida > Asparagales > Amaryllidaceae > Agapanthus > Agapanthus africanus. The sequence continues at coordinate 319,905,929 of CM057350.1, forward strand.
ACTCTAGTGAATATAGGAGTGGGAGGGGGTTTGAAGGGAAGAAGGTGTTGGTGGTAGGGTGTGGGAACTCAGGGATGGAGATGTGTTTGGATTTGTGTGATCATGGTGCATTGCCCTTTATGTCAGTGAGGAGTGGGGTTAGTTATTAACTTGTTAAGCTAATTTCTTTTGTCAATCCTTACACTTCTATTTTGCTATGTTTTGGCTTGTACAGATTAAAAAGCTTTATATCTTTATCCTCGATTTTTTCCGCCCTTATAAATTCTTTTTCTATCATTAATGTTTCTTATCAAATTATCTTTTATTCTTCCTCTTCTTTTTATCCAGTGTTTGCATTGTTTTCGTTGAGATGGTTTGGATATTAAAAAAGTGCAAAAATGAAATTTCAACGGCCGTTGGGATACGCAAATTTTATGGTTTCAAAGTTAAGATGATTTTCTAAATTATTGGAGAAGTAAGAGTAGTTTCAAGCAATATTTCTAAATTATTGGCGTAAATTAATGAAGGTTTTATTTCTATTTTCTTTCGTATTAAATTTCTCATTTCTATAAATTATTGTGTTTTTATGGACTTGTTGGTCATCTGAGATTGCTGCCTAAATGTATCTTGAATCTTCTTCTTATAATATTACTTCTAAGCTAGATAAAATATTCTTGCTATAATATTCTAATCCTTCTTTCAACATATGCATGAAGGCAGGCTGGAAGTGTGTTTACTTGAACATGTATATGCTAAATCGAATTAGTTTATATTTAGTCTATCTTTTTCATTAGTAATTCTAATATTTCCCCTTAAATATAACTCTGTCTAAATTATTTTTGTTATTAATAGGTGCATATCCTACCAAGGGAATTGTTTGGAACATCAATTTTTGGACTGGCAATGGAGCTTCTGAAATGGTTTCCTGTGAGAATTGTGGACAAAATTCTTCTAGTTTTGGCCAAGATAGTGATTGGAGACACTGAAAAATATGGAATAAGGAGGCCCAAAATTGGGCCATTAGAGTTCAAGGATATCACTGGAAAATCCCCTGTCCTTGATGTAGGAGCCTTTTCTTTGATAAAACAAGGAAAGATTAAGGTACTCTCCATATCACATGCTTCTTCCTCTTAAGATTCCCCAATTTATATTCCTACCTTAATTTTGCAACAAATAGATAATTTTAGGGCGTTTTTCCTAATAGGGTACTTTTCTTTACTTTTTGTCGATTGATGGGTCCAAATCCCAATTGGGATGTCACAAGAGATTTTTATTTGTCTCTATATCTAAGATATTCCTTGTCAAGCTCCTGATATTATGATTGGGAAGCTTTACTCTCTTTCCCTTTGTATATTTGTTCTTACTATAATGTATGCTCACATGCATATATCAAAATGATCAGAACACCACAAATGTATGAGTCATCCTGTTGTACCCATTTCACAGAGTTGGATCTAATTGTCTCTTACATTAAAGAGAGGATAATAGCAGGCACTCCAAATGCTTAATATTTTACTCATTCAACTGCTTTATACACACCCACACAACATGCACATGCATGCGCGCACAAGTTTTTTATGTTTCTTGTAATTATTGAAGTTCTTAAACAAAATGAAATAAAGTAATATTAACCATTAGTTATATTCATACTTTTTTTTATGCTATGCACCTTGTGTTTTGTATAAAAACCTATGCTTCAATGATGTCAAACCCTGTAGATTGTACCTGAAGTGGAATCCCTATCAAGTAATGGAGCTAAATTTTTGGATGGAACAGAGATGGAATTTGACAGTGTAATTTTGGCAACAGGCTATAGAAGCAATGTTCCATTTTGGTTGAAGGTAATATTCTTGGTTTCTAATTTCCAAAAATTAGAGAATGCATGCCGATGATCGGTTAGGGAATTTGTTTCGAAGTTCTTTAATTATCTGAAATCTAGAAGTTTGTTTCATGAAAATTTAAAATCTTAAAACTTTTTCCTATAGACATCTTTCATTTTAACTATGGCTAATGTGTGTTATATATATCACTAAACTACAAAAACTAAAATTATAGAAAAAGAAAGCATTTGACCAAAAACTATGTAAATTTATGACCTAATGGTGACTTTTAGGCAATTCTCATCAAAAAGAAAAAGAAAATCATGACCTTTGTTCTTTTTTTTTTAACTCTTTTCTTTCGACACTTGACAAATTCATGGCTTCAAGGTAGAGAGGCGAGGCATGAATAAGTACACACATGTGCAGGCGCGTACTTACATGCATATATATCTATATATCTATATATAATCTGAATGGTATTTTAGAGCAACAGCGAGGGTATATAGTTCATTGATTAATTAGTAAGTTCATAATATTATCTAAAAGGTAATAGTTACTGTTAGTTAATAATCCTATAAAAGTTCTTCATTATTATTCATTATTCCTTTCCAACTAAAAGTTGTGCTAGATAGCCAAAACAATATTATTCAAATGCCATTTGATCGATCTCAGGGTTGTGATTTCTTCACTGAAGATGGCAAGCCAAAGATTTCATACCCAAACAGTTGGAAAGCGGACAATGGGTTGTACACTGTGGGATTCACTGGAAGAGGGCTGCTTGGCTCCAGTGCCGACGCGGTGAAGACAGCGCTCCACATCGCCCGAGAAATTCAAAAACGTCTCGTTTCAAACTCCAATCAAAGCTAGCTAACTAGGTAGCTAGTCCCATAATTAGCAAGATAAATGAGCTCCAAAAAAACCCTTAAAAGCTCTAGTTTTGAATGCCTATGTTTTCCTACTTTGGCCTTTTATCTGTCTCTCTCCATGTACATGCAATGACAGAAATTTTTCTTAGGATCTCCTTTGTCTCCACACATATAAAAGGATAAAAAAAAGGAGCAGTGTTGGTACTATAGATTGATGTCTATGTTACATTGTGTGCAAGTGTGTTGGCCCTTTTCACTGCAAAATTTTGTAATGTCTTTTCCCTTCACTACTTGCTCCCCAAATTCCAATTGCATTGGGAGCTAGTGTTTGAGGCCTTGCCTTCCTCTGAGGAGATCTCTGGAGAGTTCAATATGTTCCTATTGACTGTACTGCATGATGACTCTTGTAACTCTCAAGGCCTACCAAAACTAAGCTAAGATAATTTGGATTCATATGATTGTTGCGGTGCTAAATTAAATGATTGGCATGGGCATGGGAATAGGCATGGGCATGTGCTATATACATCATTGTTGTGGCCACCTTTTGATGCATTAGCTTCATCCACACTCTCAAAGCTAGCCCAAGCAGCCAAGTGGGTGAGTATGAGTGGAACTTGATGTAATCCAATTATGGCTTGAAATACATATATATCATGACCATCATTGATGTGTATTGACAAATAAGCTTAGAGAAGCCTAACTCCATGGGGTTTGATTAAGGGAAATGCCAAACCCACCAGCATGGTGGTTGGATTTTTTATTCCCTTCCAGCTTTTCTATTTGGTGAATGTTTTCTCTATGTGATGACATCATTAAAAATCACATGTATCTAATATAAAGGCTGGTGGGAATAATAAACGCATCAATTAACCTGATAGAAAAGGTAATACTCGTTTGATTAACAAGATTTTTTTTTTGAATAATTTACTATTTTTGAGACGGCGTATAAGTTTTTTCACATTAGGGACATGATATAAGAAGCCGATTGGTTACATGAAATGAAAAGCTAGAAATTGAGAAGTTGCTATAAGTCAATGGGGTGCCTGTCTCTCTAACATGCTGCTTCATTTTTTGGTTCTCTCGAATTGCAAAAGATTGAGTTAGAAGAGAACAATTTTATTGTTTGTTTTGGAAAAAACCTACAATTTATGTGTAGGATTAGAAATTGATGAGGCTAGATGTCGGTGTTTCCCCACATCATGACACGTAGCAGATGACATGTCCCGGGGATTACGAGAAAGGATCAGGTTCGGTACGTTGGAAGCATACCCCGGGTTTTCGACCTGAGTTTGTTCCCTACCTTCGGTGGCCTTCCAGACCACCCCTACGATCACCTTACAAAAGACCATCGGCTCGCCTCGGAGCCCTCCCGCACGCTGAGTTCCCTCAGCCCTTCAGCTCTCCTCCGAGCTATCGCATATCCAAGATGTCTAAGCCTCCCGCTCGTTTCCGAGCCTCCCGCCGAGCTTAGCTTCCTCGGTCTCACCGACCGACCCACAGCACCGATCACAGGCGCCTCAGCTACGGCTCCGCGATTCTCTCCAGACGCAAGATATCCGCCGCCCATGATCCCATGTTCTACGCCATCACGATCCCCCATTAACGAGCATATCTCGTCATTAATGGGGAATCCTGCCTATCACGCGGGCGTAACACCAGGGGCGTAACGGCCGGCGTGAATCTCGCGCCCGCGTGCCCATGGCTGCGACTATATAAACCCCTCTCTCAGACGACTCAGGTAAGCCAATTTTAGTCCAATAGGTCGTTACTATGCCAAAATACCCCGTCTAACTTGATCGTCGGAGGGTCCTGGGTGGCACAACCACCCCGGGACTTCCTTGCAGGTAGCTCGGCCTCAACCATATAAAAACCTATTGAGATCCACATGCTTCAGGAGGCAACCCTCCAACTCAATCTCAGCCATCCATCAGTGCTCGCTGCAGATCAACGGAAGGTAACATCTGAAGGAGATCCAGAGATCCATCAGTTGGCGCCGTCTGTGGGAACTCTCAGTTCCACTCAACGAATGTTCACCTTCCGATCTCAACTTCATGGGGTGCGATCACCGCGACGATCCAAGCGCTAGCCGCCGCCTTCCCCACAATGGAGGCGTGGATGAATCTCCTCCCCCGAACACCATTCACGCCCTATCCGCTCGGATAGATCGGCTCGCGTCCATCGTGGATGTACTCGTCCGTGTCTAAACGGCCGGGCAAGCTCCCCAGGTCGCTGCTCCCCCACCTCGGGACCGGGACTCTTATAGAGGGAGAGAAGACTCTGCACGCGTTGGCATGACTGAACACCGCCTCGCTGTCTCCGGCGGCCACAGATCACCCCGGCCAACATATTCAATGACCCGTTGGGCATCGCACAGCTCAACACCGAAATCTTATGCCAGAGCACTCGCCCCGAGGCCCATCGCGCCCCGTCCCTCCCGAGGAGGTGTCGGTTAGCTCGCCTGCACCGAGGCATGACCGACACCCCCTCCCTCGACGGGGTCGCGCAGACGGGACTCACCACGGTAGCTCAAAGACGACCTCGCCAGGGGACCTAAGGAACCTTATCGAATGGAATTGGGGTCGTGGCCAGGCGCAGGTCTCCGGCAGCAGAGGCCAAAAATCAGAGTTTGCCGAATCGTCGGGATACCACGGCCGACTCGACGCCCACGAAAAGAAGAACGAAGGCATGCATCGGGAAAATCGTCCTTCAAGCGACGAGGCTAAATATGCCGCCGACTCGCTCACGAAGCCCTTCACCAAAGAGCTACTCGTCGTCCACGTCTCCTCCTGGAACAAGCTCCCGAAAGTCTCACTCTTCGATGGAAAGTCCGACCCGAAGGACCATTTGGATACGTTCACAGCCGGGATGAGTTTCCAGGACTGTTCCGACGCCTCACAATGCCGCGCTTTCCCCTCCACTCTCATCCGCTCCGGACGAGACTGGTTCCGTGGACTCGCGCCGCGCTCATTCTCTACCTTCGATGAGCTGGCCATCCAATTCTTCGACCACTTCGTCGGGAACAGACGGCAGAAGCGGACCGTTAACCATCTCTTCACCATAAAGAGCGGGGACAAAGAATCCTTCAAGGATAAGTCACCCGCTTCTACAACACCCTCATCGAGGTACCGGAGCACCGGGACGAGACGGTCATTACAGCTCTTAGGTCGGGTCTTAGGCACAAGGAGTGGCTACGCTCCTTTGTATTAGCGCAACCTAAGACCATGGCCGAGATAAAGGCCTGGACCGAACGTGAGATCCAGCTCGAATCCGAGGTGAATGCCAATCTGCCCCGGACAGAGCAACCGATCAGAAGAAAAGGGCCAGGGAGGAGAAAAAGAAAATTAAGCGGCCAAAGCCCTACTTCCCGAAGTTTCAGGAGTACACCCCGCTCAACGTCTCCCAAACGGTACTGTTGGAGAAGGCTAAGGGCGAGAGGTTCTTCAAACTCCCCCAGTCTCGAATAGGGAGGCAAAGCGCACCCGTGGCCCCTACTGCGCTTTCCACAGGTCACAGGGCCATTCTACCAAGAACTGCAAACAATTCCGAGACTACATCGAGGAGGTTATCCACTCGGGGCACCTGGCAACGTACTTGCGAGACAAGCGGCAAGCCGACCGTGAGCAAGAGCACCATCTCCCTCCCGGCGAGTTGACAATCGGCCAAATCATGGCCGTGTCAGCAGGGGGTACGACGGGAACCGACGAGGCACGACATCCCTCAACGATCGAGGGGACTAGCGGTCGCCCGAGGAAGAAGGCTAAAGCAGCCGAGTCGATCATTTTTACCGACGAGGACCTCCACAGTATATCCCTGCCTCACAACGACCCGCTGGTGATCACAACTCGGGTCCACCGCTACGAAGTGCAGAGGATACTGGTGGACTTGGGTAGCTCGGCGGACATTCTCTTTTATGACTGCTTTCTGCGCATGGGACTTACCCCGTCGGACCTATAAGGCCGACCGCCTACGTCTTATCAGAGTTCACTAACCACTCCATCCCGGCGGAAGGGGTAACCACCCTCCAATTTAACATCGGGGAGGTAGGCCGTACGCGCACCGTGCCTGTGGAGTTTATCGTCGCGAGAATCCCATCGGCCTACAACGTCTTCCTCGGTCGCCCGACGCTGAACTCCCTCCGGGCCCAGATATCGACCTACCACCTAGCGATGAAATTCCCGCTCGACCAAGACGGTATAGGTCGGGCCTACGGGGACCAACAACCCGCAAAAGTTTGCTTCACCGCAACATCTACGTCTGAGCGGCCAAACAATGACGTTGGGGGCGAGGGTGATATCAAGGGTTCTCTGTAGACTAGGGATGAGCAAAAAGATGTCCGATGGACTTCGATGGAGCCACTAACAGAGGTTTCTCTCGTAGAAGGGGACGATGAATGAACCGTTCAGATCGGGTTGCTTTTGACGGGGACTCAGCGAGACGACCTGGTTCACTACCTCAGAAACAACTCCGACGTGTTCGCCCGGGCGCCTGCCGACATGCCTGGGATCGACCCTAAAATCATATCTCACAAGCTCGGGATGGACCCCACGATCCGACCCGTCAGGCAGAAAAAATGAAGCTTCTCCCCGATCAAGCAAAAAGCGATCAAGGACGAGGTAGACAGGCTCCTTGCCGCCAACTTCATTCAGAACGTGCCTTACTCGGAATGGCTGGCGAACGTAGTCATGGTTAAAAATCAAGCGGGAAGTGGTGCATGTTCGTCGACTTCACCGACCTCAACAAGGCCTGCCCGAAAGACAACTATCCCCTCCGTCGGATAGATAAGCTCGTCGAAAACTCGGCAGGCCACGAGCTACTTAGCTTCATGGATGCCTTCTCCGGCTACAACCAGATCCGTATGAATCCGGCAGACAAGGATCTCACCGCATTCACAACGCACTGGGGGTATACTGCTACAAGGTGAGCCCTTCGGCCTCAAAAATGCCAGAGCTACGTACCAACGCTTGGTCAATCGCATGTTCAAGCTGCATATCGGTAAGAACATGGAAGTTTACGTCGACGACATGCTCGTCAAATCGGTCTCATTGGATGAACATGCCAAGGATCTGGGCGAGGCCTTCGACGTCCTCCGCAAATACAAGATGAAACTGAACCCCGCCAAGTGCGCATTCGGGGTCACCGGTGGAAAGTTCCTCAGCTTCATGGTCACCCACTGTGGAATCGAAGCTAACCCGGAGACAATCAGCGCCATTCTTAACATGGCCGCGCCTAAGACTAAAGTCGAAATCATGCGACTGACAGGGCGGGTAACCGCTCTGAGTCGTTTCATGTCAAGGTAATGGGAGAAGTGCCTCCTGTTCTTCAAAGCTCTAAGGAAGATACCAAGGTTCGAGTGGTCGGAGGAGTGCCAGACCACCTTTGAGCGATTAAAAAGGCACCTTGTGACTCCCCCACTGCTCATCCGACCAGTTGAAAGGGACGATCTATCCCTATATCTAGTGGTGTCCGACCAAGCTGCAGGCTCGGTGCTCGTCCGAGAGGTCGAGAGAGTCCAGAAGCCAGTATACTATGTGAGCCACGTCTTCAAGGACGCGGAAACGAGGTACCCAGCCATAGAGAAGATCGTCTTGACACTCATCGTGGCATCGAGGAAACTACGACACTATTTCCAGGCGCACACCATCCTCGTTCTTACCGAGTGGCCTATGGGGGCTATCCTCACCTCCCCCGAGTCTTCTAGTCGTTTGTAGAAATAGAGGTGGGAGTTATCCCAGTTTGACATAAAATACCGCCCGAGGCAGGCTATTAAGGCACAAGCCCTGATCGATTTTATCGTCGAGTGTACCATCCTCAGCAAAGAGCCGGGATCCACACCGGCCCCCAGAGCTCAACCCTCAGTCGATAGAAAGCCCGACTCCATTCCTGATTGGATCCTTTACGCCGACGGCTCCTCGACCAAGGAAGGCTGTGGTGCCGGTCTCATCATTCGGGGCCCGAACGAGGCAGAAATGGAGTATTCTCTGAAGTTCGGGTTCAAAACCTCAAATAACGCAGCGGAATACAAGGCCTTGCTGGCCGGACTGCGCATAGCCTCCGGATTGGGGCTGAAAACGATCCGAATCCACAGCGACTCCGCCCTAGTCATTAGCCAAGTGACTGGCTGATTCGAGGCACGGGAGCCTCTAATGGTGAAGTATCTGGCCGAGGTGAGAAGATTGTGAAAGGACTTCCACGAAGTCCAGGTGGAGCAAATCCCCAGACAGCTAAATGCCCAGGCCGACGCCTTGAGTAAGCTGGCTTCATCTTATACGGCCGACAACAAGAGGAACATTCTCTTCAAGGTCTTGCCACGGCCCAGCGTGGAAGAGAGGGCGACACCACTTCAAGTGTACACAGCCCGGGAAGAAGACCGGGATTGGAGAAGGCCCCTCGTAGAATTCTTGAGGGAAGCTACGCTCTCAGAAGATCGGGGAGAAGCCCGCCGTCTCCGAGCCAAAGCTCTCCTTTCGTCTGGAGCAATGGGAACCTCTACATGAAATACTTCACTCAGCCCCGGCTCCGGTGCGTCGACCCCCATGAGGCCGACTTCGTCCTCCGTGAGATCCACGAAGGGGTCGGCGACACGCACCAAAGGGCTTGCACCTTAATCCAGAAAGTACTGCTCCAGGGGTACTACTGGCCGACGATTCATCAGGACGCCCAGAAGCTCGTTAGGAGATGCAAAAGCTGCTAACTTCATGGAAGCATACCTCGCCTTCCGGCTATCGAGCTAACCTCCCTAACCTCCCCTTGGCTGTTTGCCCAGTGGAGAATGGATATGATAGGCCAGTTCCCTACCGGTACGGGCGGGCACAAGTACGTCCTTGTTGCGGTGGACAACTTCACGAAGTGGATCGAGGCCATTCCCATCAGGAAACCGGATGCCACCATGACTATCAAGTTCCTGCAAAACAATATGATACTCCGGTTTGGCATCCCGAGGTGTATCATCACCGAACATGGGACAAATTTCGAAAACGAAAAAGTTAAGGAATTCTGCAGCGAATATCATATCCTCATGAAGTTAGCCGCGGTCGCACATCCCCAATGCAACGGGAAACCCGAGGTCGCTAACCGGGACGTCCTCTGAGGTCTTCGGACACGCCTAGAAAGATGTCAAGACAGTTGGGTCGAGGAATTACTCCAGGTCTTATGGGCCCTGCGCACTTTGAAGAAAACCCCCACCAGGGAGACCCCTTTCAGCCTCTGCTATGGTACCCAGGCAATGGTCCCAGCGGAGATCGGGTTCCCGAGCCACCGGGTCGAGCACTTCGAAGACGAAGCGAACACCTCGGCCCTCCGAACTAACCTGGACATCTTGTTAGAGAAACAGAACCGGGAACAGATCAGTGTTGCCGCCAATCAACAGCAAACCGGCCGCTACTACAACGCGCGAGTCAAGCGTCGCTACTTCAAAACCGGAGCTTTAGTCCTAAGGCGGAACGAGTTCGTCGATCAAGGAAAGCTGCATAAGTTTTCTCTAAAATGGGACGGTCCTTTCCTCGTCTCCAAGGTCCTGCCCGGTGGAGCCTATCGTTTACAAGACGCGAATGGTCGCAAATTTCCATGGCCTTACAACGCTGAGAAGCTCAAGCTATACCTCTGAAAAGAATATCTATGAATGTATATTTCTTCTTTCACAAAAGCAATGTAAATTCTTCTGAGTTCTTTTTATTTAAATAATAAGAAGGAAACAATAGAGTATTGCAAAAAGAAGAATTTTATTCATTCAAAAGGTATTGTGGGCTCCCCAGCCTTACAAAAACGCTCGGAGGCTTACAAAATTTCAGCGCAAAAGAAAATAAGGAGGCGAGGAGGTTCAGGCCTCACGGTCGAGGAGAACCTTGATGAGCCGCGCCTCCACCGCAACAACCGGGGTGGTATCTTGAAGATCGGCGCCCACCGCAGGAGCCCCGGCGCTGGTGGTCGGGGCGACCAAGTTCTCCCCGACGCTCCCACCAGGGGCCCCTCCCCTTGCAGCGCTCCCGGGGGCATTCCCCGGCGTCTCATCCACGAGGGGGTACTCACCCCAGAGCTCGCCGTCAAGGAACTCCGGCATCAGGGCCTTGACGGCGTCGTGCCAGACGATGGAAACGGTTCCAGCGAAGTCGGTGTAGTACTGGTCCGACTACTTATATCTCTCCACCGCCTTTGACGCTCGGAGCTTGGCACGCCTCATTCCCTCCTTCGCCGCCTCGTTCTCATTCCGGAGGGTGTTCGCCGTCTGCTTCAGGGTGGCGACAAGCACCCTGGAATCTTCCAACGTAGCCTCGGCGACTCGAGCGGTCTCTCGGCACTTGGCGATCTCTCGATCCCCGGCCGCCCCCCGGTCTTCGAGGGCAGCGACTTTCTCCATCGCCGCTTCCAGCTCTAGCCTTGAGCTCTCCTCCCGTGAGGAGAACTCTCCCGCGGCCCGCATCGCCAGGGAAATTTCCTCGTCCTCCATGTTGACGACGAGGGCGACGTGCTGGAGGACCTGAAGAAAACAAAGGAAGGTTAAAAAGAAAAGAGGGGCACCCAATCTCGCAAACAAAAATACTTAATGAAGACCCGAGTGGGGTGCAAACATTGACCTGCACGGCCTTTTGAGCTATGGCCGCCATTTGGGCCCGGAGGGTTCCCCGAGGGATTCTGCCCTCGGCCGACCTTTCCATCTCCGAGAGAAGACTGTCGGCGATGGACAACCCTGAGGGCACCTCAAAGCGAAACTCCCCATCGTTCACGATGATCGGGAAGCCGGGGAGCGGGGCGCCATCTTATGGAACCTCTTGTGGTGAGACGCAGGGGAACCAGTCTCGCCTCCCACCTCCAGAGCCCGGGGCTCTTGCTCCCGAGCATGTTTTCGGCTCGGCGCTTGGCTGGACTACAGGGCCCGGGGCGCGCTCGAGCGCCTGGCTGGGGCGGCCACCGGTGGTGCCGGAGTCGACGACGGGCGAGAGGAGCCGGCGCCTCCGGCCTTCTTCCCCTTCTTCTGTTCGACCAGGGCTGCCCGAAATTTGCCTAGGTCCATGGGTTCTGCATAAGACAAAAGTACGAAGAGATCAGCAATGCAAGAAAAAGTGAAAGAATACATAAGTCTAAACAGGTCGCCTGAAAACTCCTAATATACCCACGAACTGGGCGGGGCTGAGCCCAGCCCAACTGAGGGCCTGCTTAGACAGCAACACATCAGCCCGGGGGAGGGGCTCCCACTCCGCCACCGCCACCGCGTCGGGATCATTCGACCGCCTCACCCGCGGGCAGTTAGCCCTGTGCCACTGGATGGGCACTGGCCAATCCTCACCCTCGGGCGGCCCAACAAACAAAAACTTCTTCTTCCATTAAAAGGTACTACGACGACCCCCGACCCAGCAGCACCCCCGATCCGTCCGGCTCCGTGAATCTCGCCAAACACGAGATATCCGCCGCCCATGATCTCACGTTCCACGCCATCACGATCCCCCATTAACGAGCATATCTCGTCTTTAATGGGGGAATCCCGACGGCCGGCGTGAATCTCGCACCCGCATGCCCATGGCTAACACTATATAAACCCCTCTTTCAGACGACTCAGGTAAGCCAATTTTAGCCCAATAGGCCGTTACTCTGCCAAAATACACCGTCTAACTTGATCGTCGGAAGGTCCTCGGTGGCGCAACCACCCTGGGACTTTCTTGCAGGTAGCTTGGCCTCAACCACATAAAAACCCATTCAGATCCACACGTTTCAGGAGGCAACCCTCCAACTCAATCTCAGCCATCCATCAGCGCTCGCTGTAGATCAACGGAAGGTAACATCTGAAGGAGATCCAGAGATCCATCAGAAATACACGGACGTTCATAGTTTTTATTCACTGCCACTGAAGACAAAAAAGTTTTGAATAGTTAATATTTGAATATAGTTGAGTGGAGGGATATAACTTTAACACTATATAATGTTAGTAATATAGTTTGTCTCTTATTGACAGCATATCGCTTTGTGTACATCCAAGTCATTAGTTTTACCTTGTTGGCTAAGTCACTATTGTGTATATACCTTATAGCATTGTTGGCCATTATAATGCATAGACATTAATTCTTCATAGGCAAATATATATCAAGGCATCATAATGAACTAATAGCTAGAATTAATTATTCTATAACAAAAAAAAAAGAACTATTCTTTAACCTTTTTTCTTCCTCCTTCAAAAAAGATAAATTAAAGAATTTAACGGCAGATATCATAGAGGTTTGCTTGTTTCGCCAGAGATGAACTTGAGTTTGTGGAGTTGGGGAAGACATGAATTATAGCATGATTTTTTCCCCGACTAAGAAGTTTTCTATTTGTTTTGGTGCACATTGGATGGAATTGAATTAGAAATTAATTACATCAATTAACATCTGTGAAGGTCCTAAATATATATTTAGGTTTGAAAGACTTGATAACACATCACCATACTAATTAAATACTTGGCATCAGAATATTTGGGTCTCTCTCTCTCTCTATATATATAGAGAGAGAGAGAGCAGTATAAAGAAAAGAGAAAACATCCAATAGGTAAACACTCTACTCAACTTTCTTACTATGGTAAATTCAGTTTCATTCTTTTCATTGATATAGATATTGTCGAACCAATGTAACCACCGCCTCTTCCTAATAGATTTTTTTTTCTAGTATTAATGTTATAGGTTTTCTTCTCTAGTTTTACATTTTTAGTTTGCTTCTCCATTATGAATGTTAGGTTTGCAATTTCACATTTTTGAAGTGCGAAGGCAATGATATGACCATGATGTTAGAAATTACGTTCCGTTCTCCAACAAGTACACACTAAAGACAAATATTCAGTTATTAAGTCTATATTGGAATGCATCACGACGGTTCACCTCTTTGGATTATATAGATTTAATCCCTTTTTGAATTAGCATCTTAACATACGGTCGCAGAAGGAAGAACAATAGAATAAGATCGATGTGACTATGCTACTCATAATAATCCTCATTAAACACATCTATTTGTACAGTTAAATAGTTCCATCCTTAGGAACACATGTGTATTGATAGTACCAATGGAGGGCCCATCGGTACTTAGTACGAGTTGTATAGTTATAATACTCCTTTACAAATTTTCAAGCTTTATGATAATTTCCCTTTAAAAACACTAAAACTTTATGGGTTTTTTAGCAAATAAAAAAGAGAATGTGGAGAACACATGATGAATATCTTTTTTTTCCCTTTTCCCAACAGCAAAGAGAATGAGAAAAAGATTCCAATCATCATGTGATAATTAGTACTATTATGATGACATGCATAATTTTGGAGTTATTCCAACCTAAAGGGATTTGGCCCATCACAGGGATGGCCAGCTAGGCCCACTGGTGAGATCTTCTGACTGGTCAAATAGTCAAAAGAATCGTCTCGATGACCGGTCCGTTTCAGCCTTTGTAATACTCTGTAGATTGTAATTGCCAAATCGAGGGAAAAGATATTAAAGAAGGACGGATATGCCCTCGTCGATGTGATGACGTCACCGCTGGCCAGTGGGATGACAGCGAGGGCATATATGACGGAAAATTACTATTCTAGAAGGGCTTGCGTGGTGCAGGCCTCTCTAGAGATCTTAGTTGGACTCCCCTTTCATGTGGGGGAAGCTCATCCAAAAACTATGCAAGAGCTTGAACCATACAAGCCCTTGCATAGTAGGTTTTTCCTACATGACGGCACCATCTGTAAGTGCACGGCGGCGCCCCGACCGTCAATCCGACGCCGGAATGCGGAAGCGGTGATAAACTTAAATTTTTCTTGAACTGGCAAACCGCTGCGCACTAATACCCGGATCGAACCATTAATTAGTCCTAGCTATCTACAAGAAAGGGAATAGAGATATACCGACGATCCAAGTCCTCCGGTCTTTTCGTCATGGTCCCGATCTCCTGCGGAAAAGTCCCGTCTCCTCCTCGTCGCCGGAAGTGCACCACATCGCCTACTTTGTTTACGGGCTCCCACCTCAATACCGAGGCAACTCGGGCATGAAGCCGGCTACTCGACGTGCCCAAGCTTCGCTGTAGAATATGTAGTCCTCAAGTCTCATTTGGGGTTTTGGAGCTTTGCCATTTTTGGTGGAGGAAAAACAACTTGGAGAGAGGTGAGAAAAATGTAGCATACAAAAAGAATGAATGTATCATATTTTCTCCACTAATCAAATGAATCCCCTTCCATTCCCCTCCTAGGAATGGCCGGCCCCCCACCTCACAAGTGTGATTGGAGAGAGAAAGAGAAAGGTCAAGGGGGAGTGGTGGAACCATCATACAAGGGAGTGTCAAGTTATGATGTGAAGAAATGATAGCTAGGAAAGTCCAACACTCAAAACAACCATCAACATAACCAAAGTCAATCCATCATGAGAAGGAGAAGTCAATGATGGTGCTCATCATGAAAACCATCATGATACAAAAATAAGCAAAGAACCCCTCCACAAATGCCTATTTGCAACAATGCAAATAAACCCTCCTCCACCAAACTTCGGCCAATGAACGGAACAAAGGAAATCGGCCGAAACGGAAAGCAAACTGGCAACTCCAGAAAACTGGTCCCGTAATAAATTACAGGAAAACCCCGATACTGTGCATACACACCCGCATCTGTATTTCGACCGAAATACAAATGCAATGAGACAAAGTCTACACTGTACTATACTAGGATCCGGCTTAAACCAAAGCCGGCTAGTAATATCTGTTCGATCATGATCCGTGCAATACCGCACGTATCTGATCGAACCCTGCCATATACCCATACGGCCTATAGTACAAACTGTCCGATCCTGATCCGTGCAATACCGCACGTATCTGATCGGACCTTGCCATATCTCCATACGGCCTCTACAACCTTTCGCCCGAAAGCTGAGTAACTAAATGTGGGGGACTCTAAAGACTCGTCAACACCATGGTTGTGGATTTAACCACTAGCACGTCAGAGGTATAAGCCAATACGTAACGGGCTACCAGGTACTGACTAAAAGGGATGTCTGTGAGCGAACTCAGCCTGACAACCCTACTGAGCCTGTCAGTGACAATATCCGTGCAGTCCGGTCCGTTCGTCTATGAGCATCGCATGGCGGGCCTAGGGGGTTGGTAAAAGTCAGACCCCCAAAAGCGGTACAGGTCGTGTCGGAGTGTAGCCCAGAACACCCTGAGATACTACCGGAATACCTACCAGTAAATCTCCTTGCCTTGGCCAAGGACTTTGTGTAATGGCTCTCCTAGACACAGCACGACCTCACCCCCAATACCGGGAGAGACGAACCCCTGAAGATACGCTCACTGCCTCCATGTGGCTCGGGACTGTACCCAACTAAAACCTGTTTGCACGACTCCTTTGAGCCGTGGTAGGGTAGTAATCAAAGTACAGTGGGAACTCACACGAGACAAATGACGATCCCCAGGTCGATGAACTAACCTGCACACATGTCACCAGGGAACTGCCATCTGACGTCTGGTATATGACCAACTAGCATGTTCCCGGCGAGTCCTGTCCGGTGTACTCATAACCCAATGAGCACCTGTATACATCTTAGGTGATCCAACTGACACCAGTGGCTTGTGAGACCGGCCACCGCCCCTCGTCGGGGTCTCGACTGTATACACTAGTCTACTAATGGAGTATCGATGCCCGGTCTCGAAACTCCCACGACTAGGGACCTTTTAAGGATATGCTTGTAGACCCCCAGCTCCCACTTATATGATCGCCCTCATACTGCTGGTGGTCAAGCATGAATCCTAGGGGCTCTATCAACGTGTAATAGCGACGTGTCAGGTCACCTAAAGCAGTACACGATGATAAAGGTAAACCAGATAGCATACTATCATCTCGAGTAAGACTGTCCTACCGGGATAGGTCCTCCCTCAATCATTACAATCACGTACCTGTGACCTAATAATTGACTCTGAGGGCACTACCTCCAACAATCTCCCACTTGCACTCAAGGCTAATTATTGCGATGTCGCATACTCACAGCCCGTGTGATACCGAACATCCAACTCCTCTACTAGTCAGTCTCACAAAGCTCGTTTGCGGAACTATTGCGTTCGAGGAATAGCCTCAGTGAATGGATCCGCTTAGTTGTTTCTTTCTATGTTTCTCTATATCTCAAGTTCGCGGAGAAAGCCATCTCCCGAAATGAGCAATACATGTCTTAGAACGTGTCTGGATGTCTGATGGGACCTAGCTCATAAATGAACTCCAAATCCAAACTTCTTAGACTGTATCGTCAACTGAACTTAATCAGTATCCTGCGCGCCATGCCTCCCTCAGTATTACCTAGGACCACCTGTCCAAAATACTGCCCCTCATCAGAAGGAAAACTATAACTCTGACAACCTCCTTGTCGTCCATGTCACCTTGGAAGCCTGGAATGACAACTGTCTCCTGAATGAGGCTGTCGTTATCATATCCCTAGAACATCCACTTATGTTCTAAAACTGCTTCCGACTGTTTCTCCAGGATTGGATTAATGTCAACTTATTGCATCTAGTGCAAGAACAACATCTGGTGTGGTACTTGACATCTCATGATTGACTCAATTGCCTGAGCAAGTGATCTGCCAATCATGCCCGTCCCTCTCCCCTTTAGTCTGTAAGACACCTTTGGAGAGGGTGACTCCATTACCTGCAGGTACACTACCGTGCCAGGAGTCGTCCATCCTAAATACTCTTAGAATGCTGTCAAGTACCCTGATTGGGAAACCACCTAAATCTAGATCTAAACCCATAGATCTAGTAACCAGTATGTCTGATATAAAATCCATTTCCTTTGTGGAGAAACAACTGTGTGACGACCAAAGTATAACCGATCGTAGTGTAGGAGTTTCTTTTCCTACTCTGTGTATATCATCCAAATACCAGGATATCACACCCTACTACCTTCTCAACAGATCCATCCCCTATTCTGATGAAGTCAAACCCATGACTGTCACGTCAGAAATAGATGATCTATCTCTGCTACATCTGCTCTAGTCTATAAATAGACATAAGCAACCTGTTCACCAATGCTTCCGCTGCTCCCACTGACTACGACAACCCTCTGGCAGAGTCATATAGACGTACACTTCTAAAACTGGTTTAGAACGACGCTATACTCATCCTCCCGCCGGGTCTCGTAACCTGGAACAACAGCAATGGCAATTATGGGTAAACAAGAACTTCCCTGTCACCGTCCTTGAGGCTACCGTAGTGCCTCTCGGGTGCCTGAAGTTACCCACCTTATCTGCGGAGTGGCCAATGGAATGTCAATTCAGATTGAATCTTTAGGTCCCTTGTCAAATCTTCAGTAATCGTTTGTGGTTCTGGAATCACTTCCAGTTCTACCATACTCCCACTACTGTTTTCCGAAAAAAAATCCATTTTTAATAAAACTGTGGCGAGTCTAGAACAATATCGCTATTGTTCATCCAGATGGTAGAAAGTCAACCCTCGTCATAGCCTGGGTCAACCCACAAACAGCCATTACAGAAACGTGCCTTGAGTTGTCCAGTGTCTGGTTTTAATCATAAACCGGACAACTCCCCGTACCTTAACATCGTCAAGATATGAACTGTTCTATATCCAATATAGAAACAGAGGCACTGATTTAATTGAACCAGATTCAAATCATGCAGCTGTCCCCAGCGCATGTCAACTAAATGGAAGGAGGCCGATCAGCGTTACTCAACTTAGGAATACTTCCAATTATGAGTAACCTGAAAGAGAAGCAAGATCTCTTTATCATTACTATCAACTGAATACCATACACAAGTATCTACATCTTCGATCTCTTTGAAGAATCCCGATACTTGCTATACCTGGTTCTCTACTCTATTCAAATACCTATAACTTCTCAAAATTTGGACCCTGTGTTTCCGTGAAACACCTTTCTAAAAACTAGAGAAGTCATAAGTAAACCGAATATAGTACGAGGACCAAGCCCTCTGTCCTGATGGACCCTGGACAACATACAATCCTTTGTATAAGTCCCTTGAGTCTGATAACTCATTCACTGTGTGTCGTAGGTTGAAAACTGTACTTATGGTTAAGAAGAATTACACCGCTGTTTAATGCTCCTTACCTAACCATCCACTGATATAGGTAAATGTCGTAGACATAATTTCAGAAAGGTATATCTCACTCTATGAAAATAGACGTACAGATATATCAATTTGAAATTGGTGCATAACAGCGGATATTCAAAACCAAATATTTGCCGACCGGCAAACAGCCCAGGTGATTTCCTCAAATATCACCGATTACAACGAATCCTGATATAATGAGGATAATCACCTAATTCCTAATAACTTACTCCCACTCATCATCTGTAAAACCATACAGATGTGAGAATCGTACCTGGTAAATACATACCCTGGAGTAAGTATCTAATCGGGAAATCAGTTTTCCTTTAACATTACACAGTGAAACTGAAACATTGAAATGTTTCGATGGGGTATCCTGGTATTCCTAGTAATGCCTCTTCCAGATTCACGATTGTAACCGTATAATTCTTTGCCACCTCTCCAAATCCCTTCATATGTCTTTAGTCTTTACCTTCTGCACACCCTTTTAGGCCAAATGGTTTTCTTCCTTCCCTACCGTTCGGCACCAGCCTATGGTTTGGAAGAAGACTATCCAATAAGCATAATGGGTGTACTGTCCCAATCCTAGGAACACTCGCAATGAGAGAGGGTGAAGATAAAAGACAACCGAATAAACCTTATTCCTATTTCTCCTGAACCAGAATCCATCCCCGAACTGGAACAAGTTCCATTCGAGTTCGTATATAACCATACGATGGAGTATCCAAATAAACTGTGGATCTTCGTAGTGATACGGAGTGTCCTGGAGAAATACAATGGTGATGTGGGAGTGGTAACGAAATATTTGGTTTGGTCGTGAATATCTGTTGCAATTTACTTTGCCCTCTTACTAATCCCTTGCTTTGTCTGAACTTAATACCTTCTGCACACTATCGTTATGCTAATTGGTTTTCTTCATTCCCTACCGGTCGGCACCAGCCTAAGGTTTGGAAGAAGACAATCCAATTTGCGTAATAGGTGTACTACCCCTAAACCAAGGAGTACTCGCAACCTGAGAGAGGGTAAAAGGAAAAGACAACTGAATAATCCTATCCGTTTTCCCCAGAACCTGAAACCATCCTCGAATAAATTCTTTCGAGTTCGTATCTAACCATACGATGGTTTTGTCCAATGGAAGTGGACGTTCGTAGTAAAACGGGGTGTCCTGGAGAAAAGGGTAAAAGTAGGAGTGGCAATGAGGTTTGCAACTCTGACAATCCAAAAGCCAGTGTTAAGAAGGTTCGGTTAACTTGGTCACTGAGTCATAGTCTTAGGGTCGGGTCAATGGTCGCTGCCAAAGAGAGAGAGAAAAGAAACACTCAGCGTGCACTCTAACCTAGATCAGAATGGTCACCAATTTATCTAATCAGGAAACCTCCCACTGTACCTCAAATTCTCCTCCAAACCTGAAAGAAGAATTAGTCGGGATCACCCGAGGAGTATACCAACTCATCAGTGGGAATCGGGATCCAACTATCATCGCATGATAACGTGACGGAATCCGCTCACGTCATCACACTCCAGAAGGTATGCGCATATCTGGCAAGTTTCAGTTCTTTTGAAACTCCCGATGTGATTTCTGCCCCATGCTCTTATGACCTTGGCGAAGGTCAACAAATCATAAGTCACATGTCAAGTTTTACCCGTCATTATCCAGGTTAATTTGAATCCACCCGTACAAGCCCTTGACGAAGGTCAACAAGGCTATACGACTGTCCCAAACCAACGCATCTATCTATGCAGCAGAAAGGTAACAAGCAGCTACCATACACTATGCCTTGACGAAGGTCAACAAACACAGCATGAATACTACATGCTACCCGTCTGAAACGACGGAGGGCTACGAATGGTTTCTGGCGAAAACCTTTAACGTAAAGAACTTGATATCGTTGAAGGAACTGATAGCTTTTTGAAAATATAGTGACGAAAACCGTTGCTAAAGAGGTCACTCCCGGTGAAGGGATCTCGGCTCTTTCCCCGTAGAATGGGGTGCAGGATATTCCAAATGAATACCGCGATGCAAAGCAAAAGTAATCGGCTATAGTGAAGTCATTGCCCTGACGCAAACTTTTTGTCCAAGGGGTCACTCCCGGTGAAGGGATCTCGGCCCTTGCCTCGTCGACTGAGGAGCAGGATATTCTAAATGAATACCGCGATGCAAAACAAAAGTGAACGTCCTTGCAATAACAGCTTTTTGAAAAGTGTTCCAACAACATCAGATTAGGTTTGTTTTTAACTTGCATTGATCCGAATCAATGCAGTCCCATCAATTGATCACACCACAAAGAACGAAAATATACTGATGTACGTATATGCCATCCGCATTCGCCACTGGGTCCCGTCATTACCCGTTAGGTTAGCTAACTAACGACAGAGCGGGGACTGGACTAGCGCGGATGCAAAACATATACAACATCTACTAATATATATACCAATATATTATATTCGCTCAAGGCGTGAATAAAATGCAACATCACAGAAATGTACAGCATCACAGAAACAATACAGATATCTGGGATCCCCGGGTTTCACAGAGCCACTGCTGAAACCCGACGTTCCCCTGGTCGTGTGGATAGCCTGTGCAATGTAATCCTAGACCCCTACGGGCGCGGCAAGTCACCCGCCAAAACCTGAAGCGAGGCAGCCCCCTTCAGCGCCGTGAATGGACCACCCAGCACTTCACGGAATCCGGTAACTTGGGCACCCCTCCTGGGTCAACCTATACCCCCTACGAGTGCGGCGAATAGCCCGCCAATCCTAGAGTGAAGCCCCCTCCGTCTCAATGCCATGAGATGCGGGCTTGTTGCCCTCCAGAACCCGGCTATCCGTGCACCCCTCCGCGGGGCAATCCTAGTACAGAAAGTAAAATATACATACAACGGGTACATCGACCGCAACCAGGTCGTGCCCCAAAATAATAATACAATCAGGCAGTGACGGCAGTCCACATGTCGGACGCTCACCCCGCAATATCAAATGTACATAATACAATCACAACTGTACTAGCATTGCATCCAGGCTATCCCCCACGACCGATCCGCAACATCACAGCATAAACATAAAACATCAACGTGAAAGTCACGTTCGCAAATCCGTCTAACCGGGCTATAGCAGTTAGACCGGATTTACCGATCAAGTGACATTCACGGTCGCAGATATAATGTAAATACTGTGAAAAATGTGTTTAAAATATCCGATCGATCAAAAATTAACAAGTGGGCCCCCAATCAAAACTGTAGCACTCACAGAAAATATGAGCCCAATTTTAATATTCCAAAACCCATATTTTAAGCCCAGAAGGCCTCTGTAAAAAATTGGTGAAGTGATCTCCACAGTGCGCGGCGGAAGGGCGGCGGGAAGGTGGTTTTCGCGGCGGTTCCGCGCTCCCACTGTGGAGTTACTTCGTCGAATTTTTACAGAGCTCTTAGATTTTCCAGTACATCAATATTTTACAACCTGAAAAATTTTTCGACACCAAAAATTTCCAACAGAAAACTGATGTGGGCAAATACGGGTTTTTGGACATTTCGATCGATCGGAACTAAAAAACACATTACACAAAGCTAGACTAAGTTAATGGCGAGGCTCTGATACCACTGTAAGTGCACGGCGGCGCCCCGGCCGTCAATCCGACGCCGGAATGCGGAAGCGGTGATAAACTTAAATTTTTCTTGAACTGGCAAACCGCCGCGCACTAATACCCGGATCGAACCATTAATTAGTCCTAGCTATCTACAAGAAAGGGAATAGAGATATACCGACGATCCAAGTCCTCCGGTCTTTTCGTCATGGTCCCGATCTCCTGCGGAAAAGTCCCGTCTCCTCCTCGTCGCCGGAAGTGCACCACATCGCCTACTTTGTTTACGGGCTCCCACCTCAATACCGAGGCAACTCGGGCATGAAGCCGGCTACTCGACGTGCCCAAGCTTCGCTGTAGAATATGTAGTCCTCAAGTCTCATTTGGGGTTTTGGAGCTTTGCCATTTTTGGTGGAGGAAAAACAACTTGGAGAGAGGTGAGAAAAATGTAGCATACAAAAAGAATGAATGTATCATATTTTCTCCACTAATCAAATGAATCCCCTTCCATTCCCCTCCTAGGAATGGCCGGCCCCCCACCTCACAAGTGTGATTGGAGAGAGAAAGAGAAAGGTCAAGGGGGAGTGGTGGAACCATCATACAAGGGAGTGTCAAGTTATGATGTGAAGAAATGATAGCTAGGAAAGTCCAACACTCAAAACAACCATCAACATAACCAAAGTCAATCCATCATGAGAAGGAGAAGTCAATGATGGTGCTCATCATGAAAACCATCATGATACAAAAATAAGCAAAGAACCCCTCCACAAATGCCTATTTGCAACAATGCAAATAAACCCTCCTCCACCAAACTTCGGCCAATGAACGGAACAAAGGAAATCGGCCGAAACGGAAAGCAAACTGGCAACTCCAGAAAACTGGTCCCGTAATAAATTACAGGAAAACCCCGATACTGTGCATACACACCCGCATCTGTATTTCGACCGAAATACAAATGCAATGAGACAAAGTCTACACTGTACTATACTAGGATCCGGCTTAAACCAAAGCCGGCTAGTAATATCTGTTCGATCCTGATCCGTGCAATACCGCACGTATCTGATCGAACCCTGCCATATACCCATACGGTCTATAGTACAAACTGTCCGATCCTGATCCGTGCAATACCGCACGTATCTGATCGGACCTTGCCATATCTCCATACGGCCTCTACAACCTTTCGCCCGAAAGCTGAGTAACTAAATATGGGGGACTCTAAAGACTCGTCAACACCATGGTTGTGGATTTAACCACTAGCACGTCAGAGGTATAAGCCAATACGTAACGGGCTACCAGGTACTGACTAAAAGGGATGTCTGTGAGCGAACTCAGCCTGACAACCCTACTGAGCCTGTCAGTGACAATATCCGTGCAGTCCGGTCCGTTCGTCTATGAGCATCGCATGGCGGGCCTAGGGGGTTGGTAAAAGTCAGACCCCCAAAAGCGGTACAGGTCGTGTCGGAGTGTAGCCCAGAACACCCTGAGATACTACCGGAATACCTACCAGTAAATCTCCTTGCCTTGGCCAAGGACTTTGTGTAATGGCTCTCCTAGACACAGCACGACCTCACCCCCAATACCGGGAGAGACGAACCCCTGAAGATACGCTCACTGCCTCCATGTGGCTCGGGACTGTACCCAACTAAAACCTGTTTGCACGACTCCTTTGAGCCGTGGTAGGGTAGTAATCAAAGTACAGTGGGAACTCACACGAGACAAATGACGATCCCCAGGTCGATGAACTAACCTGCACACATGTCACCAGGGAACTGCCATCTGACGTCTGGTATATGACCAACTAGCATGTTCCCGGCGAGTCCTGTCCGGTGTACTCATAACCCAATGAGCACCTGTATACATCTTAGGTGATCCAACTGACACCAGTGGCTTGTGAGACCGGCCACCGCCCTTCGTCGGGGTCTCGACTGTATACACTAGTCTACTAATGGAGTATCGATGCCCGGTCTCGAAACTCCCACGACTAGGGACCTTTTAAGGATATGCTTGTAGACCCCCAGCTCCCACTTATATGATCGCCCTCATACTGCTGGTGGTCAAGCATGAATCCTAGGGGCTCTATCAACGTGTAATAGCGACGTGTCAGGTCACCTAAAGCAGTACACGATGATAAAGGTAAACCAGATAGCATACTATCATCTCGAGTAAGACTGTCCTACCGGGATAGGTCCTCCCTCAATCATTACAATCACGTACCTGTGACCTAATAATTGACTCTGAGGGCACTACCTCCAACACCATCACGGGTGGCCTTAGACTCCCCTTGATTTGCAAGGTTTTTCTTTTTCGAGATTTTCAATGACAAATTAATTTCGAAATGAAAAATAATTTTCATATCCATTTTTACTTATAAGGGCATGCTAACCAAGAGATAAATAACTCAGACTTATTGTACCATCGATATCTGTAAGTACGATGTGAGCCCTATCTTCCATCTCTAGGTTATATACTGGTGGTGAAAAATAATGGACAGTTAATGTTTTTTTTTTGGAATTTAAGAAAAAAAGAGGAATATAATGAATTAAATAGATGAAGAAGAAAATGAAAACATACATCATGGCTATCATAGAAGAGAGTTTCTCGTTTATATTGATGAAGATTTTAATCGAAGTTTTTGAAACAAAACGACACTATTGCACGAGCATGTAAAAACGTAAAGGAGTTTAAGTTAAATGAAAATGTGAGGTGTGAAGAATAAAGGGTTGGATGTTTCTAGCTTAGGGTGATAGAATTTTTAACTTAGATATTGAATCTTAGGATTAGAGTCGATGGTTACCTTACGAATCTTGTTTGATGAGATTTTGTAGGTGTAATCCGCTGAAAGCTCTCAGGAGACAAAACTCCTCCTCAAGGGTGACCTAGAGGTTTAACAGCTTGTTTCACATGCTCAGTGCAATCGTGTTTTCTGCGAAAGTGAGATTAGGATTTTGAAAATAAGTTTTGCTCGAGAACGAGCAGAGTTTGGAGGTATTTGTTAATCACGAATTATTGTATTTAATACGGGCAATTCTATATCATTTTCTTAATAAACAATGCTATTAATCCATGACAGCTAAATAAGTTCAGCTTTCAGGTATCCAGGAAAATTAAGTTGAAAACATACACATTTTGCACATTTGCGACGAATGCAGGCCAAAACTGTAACAGGACGAACAAATGATCAAGATACAAGTTTTTGCAATCAAAATAAATCACTATGTGCAACATGACATAGAAAGTGAACACACAAATGGGCATAATCTCATGATTGGTGCAAAAAATTCTAAGTGGAAAAGGGGTGACGGTACGTACACTTTTTATGTTTTAAAAAGTCATCATTTTAAACTTCCAAACACCAAGGTACAACTAGTTTGATTTAGAAGAAAAAAAATATCCCAAAAATCAACATGGGACGTCAGAAGATCACAATATAAAGCTGGAGCCCAGAAGCATCATTGGGGCCGACCAAAAATTCGCTTTGTCCTCCTTGGTCGGCCCTAGCATCCCAAATTGCACTCGTATTCACACCATGTCTCCATCATTGTCAAATCAAGCCACTTGAATGTATCTTTTAACCTATTGAAATGTTAGTTATATGTATGCCCTAGAGGCCATTATTGTACATGTGATGTATATTATAGTGGATGCTTGGATATATAAAGAGGGGACTTTTTTGCTCGACATGATAGTATGCTATTTGGCTGCTCTTTGTTTTAACATGTTGACTTGTATAAGTCAAGTTGTCTTTCTCTCACATATTGATAAAGCCCTTAGGATGTATACTTGACTACCAGGACTATGATGGAGATCATACTAGTAGGGCCAAGGGTAGTCCACAATTACACCCTATAATTGTTCCTAGTAGAGCGTGTATCGAGAGAAGGCATCGATATTCCGGAGTAGACTAGCGTATACGCTTCTTGACCCATATGATGGGTGATGGATGCTCTTACATCCATTGGTGTTTGACATCAAAGATAGTATACGGGTGCTCAGTGGAGACTGGGTACACTGAACGGACTCGCCGAGAACTCCTAGTTGGTATTATACATATCGTCAGATAGCAGTTCTCTGGTGACACTGGTACAGGTTAGTCTATAGACCCGAGATCGTCATAGAGTCTTGTGTGATTCCCACTGTGCTTTGATTTCCACTTTACCACGTTCAAGAGAACGTGCAAAACAGTGGCTTTTGGGTACAGTCCTGAATCACATGGAGGCAATGAGCGATAAGAGGGGATTCGTCTCTCCCTGTATTGGGGGTTGATGTTGCGCTGTGGTCGATTGGCCATAACAGGAAGTCCCTGGCCAGGGCTGATACGGAGATTTACTGATAAGTGTTATCAGTAGTTTCTCGACCCGTTTTGAGCCTCACATCGGCACGACTTATCGGTTAATGGGGTCTGACGTTTACCACCCCTAGACTTGATATGCGACATATCAGACGAAAAGACCAGAATGTACGGTAGTGTTACAGACAGGCTTTTCAGGAGTAAGAGCAGGCTTGCTTGTTGATCTTCTGATTGCTCAATACCCGGGTAGCCGTTACGTCCAGTTAGTACCGTGGACGGCTTATGGGTGCTTGATTTGATCATCACCTACTGCCAGCGTATTGACGAGTCTTTAGAGTTCTACACAGAGGTTTCACTGGCTTAGGCAAAACGAAGTAGGAGCACATATGTGATATGTGTGCTGCCGAGATTAATACGAGTATGTGATACCGTATTCTATTCTCACGATTTATGTTATCGGTTGGTTATATGAGATATAGCCGGCTTATCGAATCAAGTGTTGATTTGATAAGTCGATACTGTATCGGTCGGTTATATGAGATATAGTCGGGTTATCGAATTAAGTGTTGATTCGATAACTTGATACAAATAATATTAGTCGGTCATATGATCTATAACCGGATTATTAAATCAAGTGTTGATTTAATGATTTAATATATAATTATATATTTGATATATTAATTTACATTAACTAGTATTAGGTCACTTTAGCATTTCTTTTCTCACTTATGCATTTAATATATATGTGATATATATTAGTTGTATTTCTTTTTGTGTCATGCTTGATGCCACATGCTAGATGGGTGTATGAGACTCACACCATGCTCATGATAATTCAAGATTTATTTATTTAAAGTAAATCCAAAGTAGTTGGAAATTAGTCACATGCATGAAGCTTGTGGAAGCTTGTAGATGCATTGACTTAGTCCACTAATTTTGTTTTACTTAAGATATTTATTAACCCAACCATTATCTAAACCCATGGTTAAGTCTCTACATGAGTTATATGAGATATTTCTCACCTATGGTTGCCATTCACTCTTTCATCTATTATTTGCTTCATCTTCTTCAAGCTCAAGAGAGAACTCTTTAGGTTTTTGAGAGGAGAAAAAAAAGAGTGAGAAAATTAATTCTAAAGTGAGCAAAAATCTTACTTCATCATCCTCTTCTAAATTAGCCATTTAGTTTAGGGTGTTGTTTCCCCCAATCAGAGCAAATTCTCTGTTCAAAATTCAAATTTTGAAATGAAACAACGTTTCAGATGCAGCGCCAAGTGCGTTGCGCCTTAAGCAGCGCACCACGTGCAAAGCACGTGTGCGCTAGCGCTAGGTGCGCTGCGCTCTAAACAGCGCACCGCGTGTAAGACACAGACGCGCTAGCGCTGGAACTAAAAGCTTCTTACCGTCAGATCAAAGATATAATAATAATGATAAATCATTAATTGACCAGAATTAAATTCTGTTAAGAAAAGATTTCTCAAAATCTTTCTAAATAACAAGATTGTTCTCTGTAAATCAGAGCACCGTTGGATCAATGATCAATGTTGATTAAAAAATCATTAAAAATACAGACTAAATCCTGTTTAAAAGATTTATCAATCTTGTTAAAAACAAGAGAATTGCCTTCTGTAAATCAGAAGTCCTTGGATCAAAGATCCAACGATGGGGAATTCTCCAAATCAATTGGAGAAAAGATCTCCTTAACTGATTGAACTGATCAGCCTGCCCTATATAAAGGCCCCAAGATTCCAAGTCTCATATACAGAAATAGAGAGAAGCATAGAGAGAAACCCCCCATAAGCTTTGAGAGATCTCAAAAAGAAGAGCCAAGCTCTCTAAGAAAGAAGATTCTTCTTCAAGGTAAAAAGAATGATGAACAGAGAGTTGAAATCATCTCGTAATTAATTTAAAAAGAAGGATTCACTTCTTTAAAAGATCATAGATCTACAAGACAAAAGTTTTCCACAAAGAGATCAAAAGATCTCACCATAAAAGAAGAAGAACATAATTCTTCTCACAAATCATAGATCTATAAGACTCAGGTCTTTTCACCAAGAGATCATGAATATCTCATTATAAAAGGGGGGGGGGAGAATAATTCAATTCTCTTAAGGATCATAGATCCATAAAGGCAAAGCCTTTCATCAAATATAAGAGATTGAAACATCTCCTACAAAGTAAGAACTGTTGTTCTTAGATCTTGAGACAAAATCTCTTTTAAAAAAACATAAATTATTTCTCAGATCATAAAATTGATCAGATGCGCTTTGCGCTCTTGAACTGCGCTTCTGCGCTGTGGGACTGGCGCTCAGCGCTAAGCGTGACATGTGTCCCTCACGTATGCGCCACTTGACTGTTAGCGCTTTGCGCTCTTGAAATAGCGCACTGCGTTCATGGGCTGGCGTTTAGCTCCAGGCGCACCACGTGTCTTTCACATGTGCGCCACTGAACTAATAGCGCTATGTGCTCATAAATTAGTGCTCTGCAAACTGGCACAATGCGCCCATCATCTAGCACTTAGCGCCAAGCGTGACACGTGTCCTTCATGTGTGCGCTACTCGGCAGAAGCGCATTGCGCTCTTTGACTGGCGCAAAGCGCTAAGCGCATCACGTGTCACTCACGTGTGCGCTCATAGAACATAAATTGTTCTTTAATAAGCCCAGAGCTATGATGAATGCCCAGCATTCAATAAAAGATAAAAATATTGTCAGAATTCAAGTCAATGCTCAGCATTGTTAAAAGGGCCAAGCCCAAGTAAATGCTCAGCAGCCCAAAATAAATGTTAAACATTTTAACTTGATTGGACTTAGCCCAAGATTGGCCATAAGTCCTCAAATGCAGATTAACTGAGCCCATATGCTCATAAATCTTTTAACAGATCTTAGCCCCAAATTGGACTACAGATCTTTCAACCAAAATTGGTTCAAGGGTACATCTCTGAACCCTTCTGATATATGTCGTTGTAATCCTTCAACGTCTTTAGAGAGGTGACGGGTCCCGACAACCATACATCCCATGGGCTATGATGTCCTTAACCTCGGACTTTGGGGTCCTTTAAAACCCATGGACTATGATGTGCTTAACCTCGGACTGTGGAGTCCTTTAAAACCCATGGACTATGATGTCCTTAACCTCGGACTGTGGGGTCCTTTAAAACCCATGGACTATGATGTCCTTAACCTTAGACCGTAATGTCCTTAAACTAATTACCGACCGCAATGTCTCTAAATTAAACATTAGAGTCCAAATGCTCTTTTGTTGGATCTAAACAATCCCGTTGAGTTGATCTTAGTCTGAAATTAGACCAACGTATCTTTAACATACGTTTAAGTTGATGTTAGTCTCAAATGAGACTAACGTATCCTTAAACCTGTTGGGGTAAAAATTTACACCCCGGTTGACCAAGTCAAAATCCAAGTCAACCCCAAGCCAAGTGGGCCCAAGCCCAGACCCAGTGGGCCCATGCCCGGGTCGAGCCCGAACATGAAGCGGCCGGCCTCCCCCCATGCCAAGATAAAAATTTTGTAATAAATAATTTTGTTGCATTTTCTTTTATTTTATTTTATGGATAAATGTAAGAAAATAGGCATAAAGCCAAATTTTTGTAAAGCCCATGGCTTATGTGCAAAAAGAAATGGCACATGAGCCATGGGATAGGCAAAATGCCATTTTGTGAAGCCCAAGGGGCTATGTGTAAAGTGTATAGCCTATAAGGGCAAAGATAATGAAATATCTCAATAACTTTTTCTCTCTCCAGAAATTTCTAGATCTGAGATCTCTTTCTCCTTCTTCAAGGTTCCAAGACCTTCTTCTTTTTCTTGAATTAAATCAAGAGTTCTACTCTCCTTTTTATAAAACAAATTAGTTTCTCACCACAAAACCCATCAAGGGGAACTCAGATCTTCCATTAAATCTCAAAAGGAAGAGATTTTTAAAAATCCCACATCTCTTGATCTTCAAGATCCAGCTAACAGAGGAGGAAGAAGGAGCACCCCTTTCACTAAACCCAACAAAAAAAAAACACTCAGGAGTCTAACTCCTCTTTGATTTCTCTTCAGAGAAATCTTTTTAGGCTAAAAGCCTCTTGTGCCTCTCCGGCGCGCAGCGCAAGTGCGCAAGGCGCCAGCGTGCCGACACGTGGCGCGCGCGCTTGCGCACCTGCGCGCTTGCGCAAGTGCGCAAGGCGTCCGCGTGCCGACACGTGGCGCGCGCGCTTGCGCACCTGCGCAAGTGCGCAAGGCGCCCGCGTGCCGACACGTGGCGCGTGCACCTGCGCAAGTGCGCAAGGCGTCCGCGTGCCGACACGTGGCTCGCGCGCTTGCGCACCTGCGCAAGTGCGCAAGGCGCCCGCGTGCCGACACGTGGCGCGCGCGCTTGCGCACCTGCGCATCCCTTGGATGTCTTTTCCCCCTCTTTTTGTGTACATACATACATATATACATATGTATACAAATTTATACATACACGTACTCCACGACACTGTCCCTGTTAGAAAAAAATTTCTAACGGGGCGCTGCCCCGCACCCCGCAAGGGGGCTGCTAGCCCCCTTGACCCCCAGCCCGCTATCCGGGTAGCGGGACCCCCGTAAAAACTCTGCGTGGCTCCCGATATATCCAAAACCCCCTTTCAAAACACACGCACACTGCACATTGAGTTCGCATGACCAGTTTAACCCGTTAATCGGAGGTTCCCTCGCCCCAAAGGCAATGGGTAATTAACGGCAGCTTAGTCCGCGGCTGCCGGAGATTCGGATCCCCACAATCATTAAACCCCCGGCCTACCCTAGGCAGGGGGAATCTGTAGTACGCCTGACAAGCGCTCGCGTATTCCCATCTCAATGGGGTGACGAAAAACACCCTACAGATTCTGGCACGCCCGGTGGGACCAATCTCTCCTTCCATATTTCGGGTTAAACGTTCATACGAACTCAATCAATATACATATCGATTGCCTATACTGAAATGATGTTTTTTTTTCCGTGCAGCAATCAACCTTCAACGACAATGTCTTCCCAGACGAATTCAACTTCCAAAGCGACCCCGATTCCGTACGTGGTCAAGATCAACGCTCGTGTGGTTCTCCCCGCAAGCCTCAGTCGACAATGGGAGGAACCGCCCCGCCAGTTTGGCTCTGTCATCATCTACCCTGCCGGAAGCGCTCATCTGGCAGAGATCCCAGCGGAACAGGTGGCCAAGCCGGTCTCAAGGGGTAAGAGGCCGAATGTCATGATCGCCAAGGCACCACAACCGAAACTTAAGATGGTGTCTGAACGAGTCCCTGGCGCTCTAGCTGGGGGCAAGACTTCCGATGTGAAGGGCAACATTAAAAGTTGCGGACGAGCTCAGGCGATGACTCCAACAAATGCACAATCGGGCGTATCTCCAAGGCCCTCCATCAACCAGTATGCGGCGTCTTCCCAAAAAGCCGAAGTCTGCAAGGTGCTTAGAACAGAAAAGTTAAGGCAGAAGCGGCTCAGGTATCGAGCCAACAAAAGGGCCAAGGCTTCGGCCAAATGGAATCGTGTGAAGTTCCAAGTGCAGAGTTGCCCCGCGACGACGGCTGAGTCGGACGTAAGAATCAGCAATTCCTTCGAGTCTCTAAAGTGGGTTCAGAACAATGCCATGACCGCCAGAATCAAGAAGACAGCAGTCCGAACAGTGCTACAAAGAGGCGTGTCCCGGCCCCAACAGAAGAAGTATGACACTGTCTCTTCAAGAGTCTATCAAGCACTCTGTGCCGCACGAAAGCAGTGGGGCAAACCCAGAAAAGAAGCGCCAGCACCATTCAAGAACCTGGTTAGGCCAGCTGCCTTCAATCGACTACCAGCTACCGAAGCAAGGGGGTCAAGACAGCGATCCGTGAAATCAGCTTCCAATGATAGAAAGACGGCCGGATACATCATCCATACGGTCTATATGGCGGGCGGACGCCCCAGCGACAACCTTCGCAGCAAAAGCAAGGATGGGGCCACCACATCCCAAGCCCAATCTAGCCTGAATGTGGTCGCCGCCACTCAAGAACAGCCGCCCCCGCTGGATGAAGAAAACCCTCTCGATGAGGATGATAGGCAGAAAGATCCCTCGGTCCACACAGAGTCAAGCTCGGACAGCGAGGAGGAGCCGACTTTCCGCCCCAGGACTGCGGAGCAAGAGCTGCTTCAAGAGCTTCGAAAACAGCTCAGGAGCAAAGATAAAGAGATGGCCAAGCTCTATTCGAAGATTGACGACTTAACGAACGTGGTGATGCAGCTTACGGCTCAAATTGCTCGAGCGCCTCCTAATCAAGCACAAGCCGCTACTAATCAGCCGGGTGATGACAATCCGAGGCAGCCAATGCCTGTTCCTTTGGGACCAAGACTGGTCGAGCCAAATGAAAGCCGGCTACATTCCGCTTCTGGGGACGCCTTGGCCCCAGATAGCACCATCCCGCTAACACAGGATCGGATAATGGATTTGGTCACCAGCAAGGTTAAAACATTGGTGGCCGAAGCTGAAGCTCAGAAAGAAATCGGCAGTAGTGGGCGGCCATATCCCGCGCAGTACGATCTGATTGAGTTCCCAAGCGGCTATGTCATTCCTAAGTTCGGAAGATTTGATGGAACGGGGAATGCAAACCAGCACGTCGCCCACTTCAAAGCATCGTGCGGAAATACAGGGGGCAATGACGCGCTCCTTCTTCGTCAGTTTGTCAACAGCCTGACCGGCGTCGCCTTCGACTGGTATGCGAGTATACCGGACGGGTCCGTCATTACCTTTGCCCAAATGGAGTCCCTGTTTCGGCAAAGGTTCATGAGTGTCAGTGATAAAATCTCCATTGCCGACCTTGTGAGGACTAAGCCGGGGAAGAATGAAAGCAACACCGACTTTATCGCCCGATGGCGTAATCTCACAGTCAAATGCGAACCGCCGCTGGAGCAGGACCAGTCCGTCAGCCTTCTCATTGGGAACCTCAGCAATTGGATGGTCCCATTCTTGTATACAGCGGGCCTTAAGACATTTCAGGAGCTAACCAAGAAAGTTCAAATGCTAGAACGCTCGAAGCAAGAGTCCCCGCCGGACTCTCAGAGAGACAAAACCTGGAAAAGCAAGCGGGACGACAACCGTAGAAGCGGGAGTTCCAGCAGTACCAATGTCTTCAATGCGTCCGACAATGAAGAAAAGCGAAGGGCGGGCGAATCCAAAACCAACCGGTCGCGAAAGCCATTGCTGGGAGGAGATGGGCCTTCCCTAGAGGAGAAAAAGAACAAGGTTTACTCTTTCAGAAGGGACAAGGTCCGCAAGATATTTAAAGATGCCTTGAACAACGGCTTACAATTGCCGGAGTCGAAAAGACCCCAAGAAGCAAAAATGACCGACAATCCTTTGTATTGCCCGTACCACCGAGTAGTGAGCCATGCGATCGAGGATTGCTATATCTTCAAAGATTGGGTCGAGAAGCAGTACAAGGCTGGAGAGATCGAGCTGTCCAAAAGTGTGTTGGTGAACAATCAAGTTGCAACCACCAACTTTATACAGACAGAAGTTGAAGCCTTCTGGGAGAAGACAGCCGAACCCGCTGCCCTGAGAGATGAAACTGACTCATCGCGGCCTCCGTGGAGTACGCACATATCTAATAAGACGAAGAAGATGATAAAGCTACTTCAGAAAGAACCCAGGACGGAATGGGAAGGGCAGAAGAAGCCTACCAGTCCAGCTGCCAATGCGGCTCCATCAGGCTCAAAATCCAAGAAGCTGAAGAAGAAGAAAAGTGCAGCTCGGCGCAAAAAAGAGTCTGCAGGGAGATCGACCATTCAAAAATATATCGATTCCCTTGAAGAATATGAACAAAAGGAAAGAACATTGATTCAATTGAATGAGTTCTTCCCTGTACAAGCGGCTGAAATTCTGGAGGAGTTAGAAGAAGACTCCAATAAAGAGATCCCAGTAGTGACCTGCTACGCCATCCATCTTGGCAGCGACTCCGAGGATGATCTTTGTTTTCCCGAAGAGGATGAGGAGCTCGCCACAACGACCAATCAAATCCAGCTCAGAAGCGGCAGGGCTCT
This sequence comes from Agapanthus africanus, assembly GCA_030015575.1. Taxonomy (NCBI): domain Eukaryota; kingdom Viridiplantae; phylum Streptophyta; class Magnoliopsida; order Asparagales; family Amaryllidaceae; genus Agapanthus; species Agapanthus africanus. The sequence continues at coordinate 319,940,554 of CM057350.1, forward strand.
ACCGCCGAATCAGGGCAACGCCCCAAAAGGGAAGGAAAAACAAGTCGCTAATGAAGAAGATGGCAGAGAACCGGCTGATGAAAACATAAGTCCTTCCTCGGTGGACTATAATGTCTTGGCGCATCTCCGGAAGCTTCCGTCTCTCCTGAGCATCTACGACGCCTTGGTCCTATCTAAGGAGCTTAGAGATGTTCTCATCCACGCTCTACAAAACCCCGAGCGGTATCAGGCCCACTTTGCGGAAATTAATATGAAAGAAGCCCAGCACGCTTTGCATGCCGCCGCAGTCACATTTAAGGATGAAGACTTGCTACTGGGAACGGCTGAGCATAATCGGCCGCTTTACGTGACCGGGTACAGCGACGGAGATCGAATTAATCGCATATTGATTGATCCGGGGTCCTCAGTGAACATCATGAACTTGCGAACTCTGAAGAGTTTATCAATGGACGTCCGACATCTGTCAAGGGAAAGGATTGTCATTCAAGGCTTCAACCAAAATTGCCAGCAAGTTCTGGGATCCATAGCTCTGCCAATCAAATTCGGGGATCTGCAAACTGAAGCTAAGATATACGTGATCGACGCTGACACGTCTTATAAGATTCTCTTGGGGCGGCCATGGCTCCACGATTACGGCATCATTCCGTCAACTCTCCATCAATGCATGAAGTATACTAAAAATGGCGAAGAAAGACGCATTGACGGAGACATCCAACCATTCGGTGTGCATGAAGTCCGATATGAAGATTCCCGGTACTTTATGAACCACCAAAATGCTAAGCCACAACTAACTGAGGATAGACCAGCCCCAAGGCTCAAAAGCAAATCTGCGCCGGCTGTCACTTTCAAAAGCAAAAATGCCCGAGTGCGCCCGCATTTCGGTAGCGACACTGATGAGTCCGACGCTGGAAGCCCGTCCTTCCATAAAACTCGCCCTCGTTTCGGCAGCGATACGGATGAATCTGTTACTGAAAGCCCATCTAGCAGTAAAGTCCGCCCTCATCTTGGCAGCGACACTGAAGAGTCAGAGGAGGAGGACCTGTCGTGCAACAGCGGTGCAGATTGGACCCCCACGCAACAAGCGAAACTACGAGAGACCTTTGAAGTTGCAGAAGGGTCCCTAGCCGTTACAAGGGTACCAGAGCAAATGTGCAAAGAGCTCGATGCATTATCAATCTCCACCGTGGACCAGCTGAAAACTTTCTACGTTCCCGGGAGGAAAAGTGGACAGAAGGGCATCCTGTTTTATGAGTCAAACCCCGTTGTGCACCCGGGCGATCTGTCTGTCGCGTGCCTTCCATATGAGAGAGGCATAAGAGCCGTTCTCAATCCCAGATACTATGCGCCCGAGATGCGGGAATACTTTAAGAAGTGCGGATGCCGGTTATATCAGACGGAGTCCGAAGCAAAGTTTTACGAAGGGCTATGGCATCCACCCCAGGTCCGAGCACTCATCGATGGACGAATTCCAGATAGACGGGGCATAGGCTACATTCAACCTGATTCCAAAGCGTGCTACATGATCCATGTTGGTGAGGCCAGCGAAAGATCAAATGATGATGACGAGATAGCCGAGCCAGAAGAAGCTCCTCAAGAGCTCGAAGATGGAGGACATGCAACCTTTGACGAGCTAACCGAGATTGACTTAGGAACGCCCGATAATCCAAGGCCGACCTACATCAGCTCACTCTTGTCGGAGGAAATGAAAGAGCAGATAATTGCCCTGCTGCGTGAGTTCGTCGACTGCTTCGCGTGGACGTACAAAGAAATGCCTGGCCTTTCTCCTGAGGTAGCCGTGCATAAGCTGGCTATATCTCCTGATGCTAAGCCAGTCAAACAAGCTCCTCGAAGAATGAGAAGGGAACTAGAAGAAAAGGTCATCGAGGAAACTAAGAAGCTCATCGATGCCGGCTTCATCAGGGAAGAGAAATATGCAGACTGGATCGCATGCATAGTCCCAGTGAAGAAGAAAAATGGGCAGATCCGAGTTTGTGTCGATTTCAGGGATCTCAACAAGGCATGTCCTAAAGACGACTTTCCGCTGCCGGTCATGGAAATGATGGTCGATGACACCTCAAATTACGAACTGTTCACCTTTATGGACGGCTCGTCTGGATATAATCAGATCAAGATGTCGCCTGAGGATGAGAAGCACACAGCATTTCGAACCCCGATCGGAATATATTGCTACAAGGTAATGCCATTCGGACTGAAGAACGCAGGTGCTACATATCAAAGGGCGATGACTAATATCTTTGATGACCTAATCCATAAAGTCGTCGAATGTTATGTTGATGATCTGGTCGTCAAGACTAAAGCCAAGGACGATCATATCCAAGATCTCAGGACCGTTCTCACCAGACTGAGGGAATACGATCTGAAGATGAACCCTCTGAAGTGCGCTTTTGGCGTGTCATCGGGAAAATTCTTGGGCTTCATAGTCCGACATCGAGGGATCGAAGTTGACCCATCAAAGATAAAGGCCATCATGGAGATGCCCCCTCCGAAGAGTCTGACGCAGCTAAGATCTTTTCAAGGCAAGCTTGCTTATATACGGAGGTTTATCTCAAATTTATCAGGGAGATGTAGGCCCTTCTCAAAGCTCATGAAGAAAGGAGCTCCTTTTATCTGGGATGCCGAATGTCAAGCAGCGTTCGAAAGCATTAAACAATACTTGTTGCACCCTCCAGTGCTGGCCGCTCCCATTCCGAATAAACCGCTGATTCTCTACACTGCCGCGCTGGACGAGTCACTCAGTGCGCTCCTTGCCCAGAATAATGAGGAAGGAAAAGAAAATGCCCTCTACTACCTCAGTCGAACTCTAGTCGGGGCGGAACACAACTACTCCCCAATCGAAAAGCAATGCCTGGCTCTGATATTTGCTGTAAAGAAGTTGAGGCACTATCTGCTCGCTCATCGGGTTATGCTGATCTCCAAGGTCGACCCGCTCAAACACTTGATGACCAAAGCAAGCCTAGCCGGCAGAATGGCAAGATGGGCTGTCATGCTACTTGAGTTTGACATAGTTTACACTCCTCAGAAAGCAGTAAAAGGGCAAGCTCTTGCAGACTTTCTCGCTGCTCATCCCATACCAGAAGGGTCGCCACTAAATTGTGAGTTACCCGACGAACAAGTGCTGCATCTCGAGAATGATGAGCCATGTTGGGAGCTCTACTTCGATGGAGCCTCATCGATAAGAACCTCCAGTAAATCAAGCGTCCCGGAGATAAAAGCAGGGATAGGATTGGTGTTCAGCACACCATCAATGGGAACCCTACGGCGTTCTTTTGCTCTCACCGAGCCTCGGACAAACAATGAAGCTGAGTATGAAGCTCTGATAGCTGGTTTGGAGCTCGCCATAGAAATGGAAATCCTTCGGCTACGGGTTTACGGTGACTCCCAGCTTGTCGTCAACCAAGTAAGCGGCGACTATAAGATATACAAACCCGAGTTAGCTCGGTACAGAGGTCGAGTGGTAGAACTCATGAAACGGTTCACTCATATTGAACTAACGAGAGTCCCTAGAGCGTTGAACGGAAAGGCTGACGTACTCGCTCGCCTAGCCAAGGAGCTGGCTGATCCTGACATGGACGAAATTCTGATCACAGTCAGGAGCCGACAAATTCTACCCCCAGTCTCTCTACGAGAAGAGGAAAGCGCGGAACAAAAGAGCAGTCCTGCCGAAGAAACTTCGATCATCCAAGACGAGCCCGATTGGAGAGAACCCTTCATAGAGTACCTCCGATACGACAAGCTGCCCGAAGAAAAATCTGCGAGGATTCAGCTGAAGAAGAGAGCTCTCCGATACGTGTTTGTAAATGACACGTTATACCGCAGGTCATACGACCAACTATGGCTCAGGTGTCTGTCATTGGCCGAAGCCCAAAAGGTCATGAAAGATGTCCACTCGGGCGTTTGCGGTGCTCACCAATCTGGCCCCAAGATGCGACTTCAAATCAAACGGCTTGGGTATTACTGGCCCACCATGATACGGGATTGCGGAGAGCATGCAAAGAAATGTTATATCTGCCAAATTCACGGTGATTTTATTCACAAGCATCCCAATCCATTGCATCCTACGGTGGCATCGTGGCCCTTCGAAGTTTGGGGCACCGACATTGTTGGCCCAATTGATCCTCCGTCATCTAAAGGCCACCGGTTTATACTGGCCGCGACAGACTACTTCTCCAGATGGGCTGAAGCTGTCCCGCTAAAAGAAGTTAAGACAAAGGATATTCTGACATTCTTCCAGCATAATATTCTATACCGCTTCGGCACACCAAGAAGAATCATTTCTGACAACGGGCCTTCTTTCAAAAGCTTCAATGTCTCAAGGTTCGCTACCCAGCACAAGATAGACTGGAGATATTCCTCCATCTATAATCCAAGAGCCAATGGGCTAGCCGAAGCCTTCAATAAGACTCTATGCAAGCTCCTGAGGAAAAATACTTCAGCCAACAAGAGAGACTGGAATTTCAAGCTTCACGAGGCATTGTGGGCATATCGTACTACGCACCGTACTCCAACTCAGTCCACTCCATACTCATTGCTCTTCGGAGTGGAGGCGGTCCTCCCCCTCGAAGTCGAAGTTCCAAGCTTAAGAATGGCCGTTCAGCATGAGTTGACGGAGGAGGAAAACGTGCTCCTTCGACTTGAAGAACTCGATGCCCTCGAAGAAAAGAGGCTCGCGGTGCAGCAAAGTCTGGAGCTATACCGAGCCCAAATGTCACGGGCCTACGACAAGATAACCCGTCTCCGCGCTTTCAAGAAAGGTGAATTGGTGTTGGTCCTCAAAAGACCGATTATCCCCAATCGACATGCCAAGGGAAAATTCGAGCCAAACTGGGAAGGACCATACGTCATTGAGAAAGTGTTCGACGGAGGATCCTACCAACTAATAAGTGCAGAGGGAGAAAGACCCATGCCACCCATCAATGGACGATATCTCAAGAAATACTACACATGAATGCTCCAAGTCGCAGGCGAATTGAGCACATCAGCCCTACGGTCTGGATCAGACATCCTGCAAAACCGTATACAATCCACGGGCGTAAATGACCCCTATTTCTCCCAAATCCTTCCGGTGAGACAACTTTTAAAGTTCCACCAGCGGCAAAAAAAAAAAAACAAAACAAAACAAAAAAAAAAGACCAAAAAAAAAAAAAAAACAAAAAAAAAACGGTATGTCCACAAGCAAAACGGGCACGGATGAAAACCCGAAAGGGCTCCGTGAGTAAAAACAGCAGGACTACCGGCGAGTCTGTGAAAACCCGAAAGGGCGCAAACTCGTGAAAAGAGATGAAATACACTCGCAAAGCCCTCTCGACCTTGCGAGGAGAAAACCCCTGCGTGAGATCCTTACGACTCACAAAGGAGCAACACACTTAGGAATCCTCACGATTCCTAAGGAGAAAATACATCTGCGGGATCCTTACGACTCGTAGGGAGAAAATGCTTTTATGGGACCCTCACGGCCCATAAAATTGAAAAGCCTTGGGTGGTAGGGACCCAAACCTATCTCCTAAGCCATCGTTTCCCAACGGGCAACGGCAAATGATGAGTCGCTCCTGGCATTTCGCTTCAGTGTTAGCGGTGCTGATGCCGACCAAAAACCCAAATCCCAAGTCCTCCCAAGGCAAATGATGAGTTGCTCCTGGCATTATTCCAGTGCAGCAATGCTGATGCCAAACAAGATCCAAATTCCAAGTCCCCAAATGGCGAATGATGAGTCGCTCCTGGTACCATATTCCAGTGCAGCGATGCAGACGCCAACCAAATTCCAAATCCCATACCCCAACGGCGAATGATGAGTCGCTCCTGGTACCACATTCCAGTGCAGCGATGCAGACGCCAACAAATCCCTGAAATCTTTCTGGCCCTACGGTCTGGATCATACATCCTGCAAAACCGTATACAATCCACGGGCGTAAAACAATCCCAATCTCTCCTAAGTCCTACCGGTGAGACCACATTCAAAGTCCCACTAAAAAAAAAAATAAAAAATAATAAAAAAAAAGGGTATGTCCACAAGCAAAATGGGCACGGAGGAAAACCCGAAAGGGCTCCGTGAGTAAAAATAGCAGGACTGCCGACGAGTTTGTGAAAACCTGAAAGGGCGCAAACTCGTGAAAAGAAGATGAAATGCACTCTCAAAGTCCTCTCGACTTTGAGAGGAGGAAATTCCCGCGTGAGATCCTTACGACTCACAAAGGAGCAACACACTTAGGAGTCCCCACGACTCCTATGGAGAAAATACGCCTACGAGATCCTTTCGACTCGTAGGGAGAAAATGCTTTTATGGGACCCTCACGGCCCATAAAATTGAAAAGTCTTAGGTGATAGGGATCTAAACCTGCCTCCTAAGCCATCAATTCTCAAATTCTCTCGGGGCAAATGATGAGTTGCTCCTGGCATTATTCCAGTGCAGCAATGCAGATGCCAAACAAAAACCAAAATCCCAAAATCCTCTCCATGACAGATGATGGTTCGCTCCTGGTACCATATTCCAGTATAGCGATGCTGATGTCAACCCAATCAAAATCAACAAGTCAACTTCCACCCGACACCGCAAGAAGCGGAGCAAGTCAAGTCTACCCCTGACACTGCAAGAAGCAGAGCAAGTCAAATCAAGCATCGACCGTCCAAGTCGCTAAAAGGGCAGCAACGACCGTCCACGTCGCAAAAAGGGCAGCACCGACCGTCCAAGTCGCTAAAAGGGCAGCACCGACCGTCCAAGTCGCTAAAATGGCAGCAACGACCGTCCAAGTCCCAAAAAGGGCATAACCGACCGTCCAAGTCGCTAAAATGGCAGCAACGACCGTCCACGTCGCTAAAATGGCAGCACCGACCGTCCAAGTCGCAAAAAGGGCAGAACCGACCGTCCAAGTTGCAAAAAGGGCAGAACCGACCGTCCACGTCGCTAAAATGGCAGCACCGACCGTCCAAGTCGCAAAAAGGGCAGAACCGACCGTCCACGTCGCTAAAAGGGCAGCACCGACCGTCCAAGTCGCAAAAAGGGCAGAACCGACCGTCTACGTCGCTAAAAGGGCAGCATCGACCGTCCACGTCGCTAAAATGGCAGCATCGACCGTCCACGTCGCAAAAAGGGCAGCATCGACCGTCCAAGTCGCAAAAAGGGCAGCATCGACCGTCCAAGTCGCAAAAATGGCAGCATCGACCGTCCACGTCGCTAAAAGGGCAGCATCGACCGTCCACGTCGCAAAAAGGGCAGCACCGACCGTCCAAGTCGCAAAAAGGGCAGCGCAGGATTCCTACAAAGCGGGAACCAGATAACTCCGGGCCAGGGAAAACGCCTATCACGGACACTCCGTCCCGGAGACATGTCAAGCAACGACCGTCCATGTCGTAAAAAGGGCAGTGCCAGCTTCCCAAAAAGCGGGAACCAAATCAAGTCGCCTCCACGTGAAAGAAGATCCATCAATTTCATGCACACGACCCACATATGTGGTGTGCATTTATTGATGGGGGGCAATTTGTTGGGGTAAAAATTTACACCCCGGTTGACCAAGTCAAAATCCAAGTCAACCCCAAGCCAAGTGGGCCCAAGCCCAGACCCAGTGGGCCCATGCCCGGGTCGAGCCCGAACATGAAGCGGCCGGCCTCCCCCCATGCCAAGATAAAAATTTTGTAATAAATAATTTTGTTGCATTTTCTTTTATTTTATTTTATGGATAAATGTAAGAAAATAGGCATAAAGCCAAATTTTTGTAAAGCCCATGGCTTATGTGCAAAAAGAAATGGCACATGAGCCATGGGATAGGCAAAATGCCATTTTGTGAAGCCCAAGGGGCTATGTGTAAAGTGTATAGCCTATAAGGGCAAAGATAATGAAATATCTCAATAACTTTTTCTCTCTCCAGAAATTTCTAGATCTGAGATCTCTTTCTCCTTCTTCAAGGTTCCAAGACCTTCTTCTTTTTCTTGAATTAAATCAAGAGTTCTACTCTCCTTTTTATAAAACAAATTAGTTTCTCACCACAAAACCCATCAAGGGGAACTCAGATCTTCCATTAAATCTCAAAAGGAAGAGATTTTTAAAAATCCCACATCTCTTGATCTTCAAGATCCAGCTAACAGAGGAGGAAGAAGGAGCACCCCTTTCACTAAACCCAACAAAAAAAAAACACTCAGGAGTCTAACTCCTCTTTGATTTCTCTTCAGAGAAATCTTTTTAGGCTAAAAGCCTCTTGTGCCTCTCCGGCGCGCAGCGCAAGTGCGCAAGGCGCCAGCGTGCCGACACGTGGCGCGCGCGCTTGCGCACCTGCGCGCTTGCGCAAGTGCGCAAGGCGTCCGCGTGCCGACACGTGGCGCGCGCGCTTGCGCACCTGCGCAAGTGCGCAAGGCGCCCGCGTGCCGACACGTGGCGCGTGCACCTGCGCAAGTGCGCAAGGCGTCCGCGTGCCGACACGTGGCTCGCGCGCTTGCGCACCTGCGCAAGTGCGCAAGGCGCCCGCGTGCCGACACGTGGCGCGCGCGCTTGCGCACCTGCGCATCCCTTGGATGTCTTTTCCCCCTCTTTTTGTGTACATACATACATATATACATATGTATACAAATTTATACATACACGTACTCCACGACACTGTCCCTGTTAGAAAAAAATTTCTAACGGGGCGCTGCCCCGCACCCCGCAAGGGGGCTGCTAGCCCCCTTGACCCCCAGCCCGCTATCCGGGTAGCGGGACCCCCGTAAAAACTCTGCGTGGCTCCCGATATATCCAAAACCCCCTTTCAAAACACACGCACACTGCACATTGAGTTCGCATGACCAGTTTAACCCGTTAATCGGAGGTTCCCTCGCCCCAAAGGCAATGGGTAATTAACGGCAGCTTAGTCCGCGGCTGCCGGAGATTCGGATCCCCACAATCATTAAACCCCCGGCCTACCCTAGGCAGGGGGAATCTGTAGTACGCCTGACAAGCGCTCGCGTATTCCCATCTCAATGGGGTGACGAAAAACACCCTACAAAACCCAACCCCCAAACCCAAATCTAAGAAAATACGGATTTGGATTAATCCACGCCCTACGGGTGACAACATAAATCAGTCTCCGTATACAATCTACGGGCAACCAAAAACAAAACAAACATCCACAACACGAAGTGACCATCTGGAGAAGGAGAAAGTGGTTACCGCGATGCGGTAGCGTAATTAACTGCAGAGACTTGCGCCTACAGGGAAGAGCGTCCCCACAATCAAAAAACCATCATCATGAGGGGGAATCTGACGAAGTCTGCTACATCGGCCGCATCCGTTTAAACCTTCGATACATGGTGTCATAAATCAACTTGGCATCTTCGGAGAGGTGGACGGAAAGCACCAATTAGCATCTGCCCCGAAATCCAGGAAAGACGGACCTGCGCGGTCGCGTCTCCGCGTTTCGGAAGGGAACAGATTCTGGCACGCCCGGTGGGACCTTTTCCTCTTTCCACTCCACACTTCGTGTGTCGTGTTTCGTGAACAAATCGCGGTTTGATATGGTTGCCCTTGGGTTCGAGGTACTAAGATTCGGTTTTGCTCTCGTGCAGAAAAAGAAATGGCCTTTAACTGCTCCAGCTGCAACTGCAACTCCCGTTCCGCCTCATCTGGAGGTGTAACCTACGGGCCCCAAGCGGCCTCCCTTTTCACAATGATAGTGGAGCAGGTAACTCAGGCCACCACTGGGCTATTCTTCGGGACCATGCTCCCACCCGTGAACTTCAATGCTCCAATGCCGTTGCAGGAGGCCCCAAAGAAGTCGGTCTTTGATCGAGTTACCACTACTGCGACCCCTCTCAACGGGTCGCCCAACCCCACTGCCTCAGTTTTTAACAAACTGGGCCAGAGCTCCAACGGGCCCATGAACAAGCCCGCGATACCTGAAGCAGCCATCCCAAAGCGGATAGGCATCCCGGCTCAAGCGGACAAAATTATCAGAGAGACTTCTTCTGCCAAGAAGTCAGTCTTTATAAGGCTGGCCGTTCCGGTTCCCGCTCCAGGCAAAGTCCTCCAAGTTGCTTCCCCTGCCCAGAGGTCTATCTTTGACTCCTAAACGGATATCGGTCTTTAAGAGACTGACGCCAGTAGCAACCCTTCGCCAACACAGGAGGCATGAGGAAGTCACCCCTACAACTGAACCAATCCCAACGGCACGACATGCTCGCCATCGTTACTGGCACCGAGTGAGGAAGTCTGGGGGCAACTCTCCTTCCGGACTGACTCCGCCAGCTCCAACGGTGGAAGTTGACGCTGCTGTTCCGACTGGGAATAGCTTCAAACCGCTAAGGAGGGTTCGCAAAAACTCTCCAACTGCCGTGTTGAAGAGATCTCCCCCACCTGTGGAGAATGCTACTGAAAAGAAGCCGGAGTAGCCCCCTCAGCGGCTGTCCTCCAAAATTTACAAAGTCTGGCGATAAGTCCAGGAATCGGTGATTGACCAGGATTACTCTCACCGATCAAAGAAGATTAAAGCTCGGCAAGAAAAGAGCCACCCCGTGGTACCTCAGAAGATGTCATCCGTCTGGGTGCCCGCTGCAATGGCTCCCTCAACGTCAACCGCTCACAAGAGAAGGAGGCCGGAGAAAGCCCCTGTGACCGCGGTGAACCACAAGGATGTTGAATCTAAACGCCCCAAGTCTGGGGGCATGGTAACACATACCGTTTATATGGCTTCCAGGAAAGAGGAAAGCCGTGCTTCTACGGGTCATCGACCGCTCACCCGATCGATAACAAAGGCTCAGGAGCAACAGCAGCAAAAGCTCCAAGAGATGCTGACTGCAATGGCCGCACTCACTTGGCCGAAAGAAAGTCCGGAGACCTCAGAGCAGCGTCAGGAACAAGAAAATGATGCTGAATTCCTCCGAAGAATGCTCAAGAGAAAAGAAAAGGAGGACGCGGAACAGACGGCCAACATAAAATGAATGGTTCTTTTGTTTCAAGACATGACCGGGATGATGTTAGAGACGGAACCTCCAGCTGAAGACCTCCCGATGATCATTGAAGACGACAGAGGGGAGACATCGAACCCTCCTCCGGCTTTTTCGGCAGCCAAGGAGGAGACCATCTCCAAGGCCACTCTGGATGATTAAATCGCTCAGCAAATATGAGCTCATCGTGTGAGCGAGACGGCCGGGCAGATCGTTAAGACTGGACGACCCTATTGTAGGGTTACTAGGCACTCTCACAAGGTTCTATAAGGCATCAACCATGCCCGACTTAAAAAATTAGACGTGCCGAACAAGCCTAACCAAGATCTTTAAACTAGAGATTAGGCGAAACAAAGCATGTAAACAACTTTACATCTAAGAGAAAATGATTACAACCTTTGTAGTCCGGTCCTTCACTTCAAAAAGCTCCGTGTTGAGGTCCCTTCGCTGCGATCATCGAGTTCCCGGATTCTAGAGAGGTTCCACGAAGAGAAAGATGCATGCTTTCTTCCGATTTTCGATAACAAAGATGGTCTATCTTGAAGTTTCTTTAACACAAGCTCTCACTATCTAATGAAGTGAACACCCTAATGTAATTGGCTAGATTAGATGAGGATGATGAAGTAGGATTTATGCTCTATTTTGTTTTCTTAATCTCACTCATTTTCATCACTAAAATCAAAGCTAGAAAGCTTTGCAAGGAGGAAGAAGAAGATGAATTACTTTGTGATGAATAATGAATTGTGTGTATGATTACAAATGCAACCATGGTCAAAGATGAAGAGGCTAACCGATGTAGAGAGTTAACTAGGGTTAAAGGGTGTGGGTTGGGTTAGGAAATATCTTGTAAAATATCTAAACAAAATATTTTTGCAAGAAACAAAATAAAAGCTTCTAGAAGCTTCTAGAAAAGATTAACCCAAATCAAACCCTAACCTTGTTTAATCTCCACTAATCATGTTGCATTAGTAATTATAACATGTTGATCCGATAATCCGGCTATTTAACAAATAACCGACTAATATAATCTGTATCAGTTCATCGAATCAACACTTGATCCGATGACCCGACTATATCACACTTACCCGGCCGATATCTCATATCGCGAGAATCTAATACGGTATCACATACACGTATTGTTCTCGGTCCCGCACATATCATATATGTGCTCCTACTCCGTTTTGCCTGAGTCAAGAAACCTCTGTGCAGGACTCTAAAGAATCGTCAATACGCTAGCAGTAGGTGATGATCATATCAAACACCCACAAGCTGCAAGCGGTCAGCTAAACGTAACAGCCACACAGGTATTGAGCGATCAGAAGATCAACAAGCAAGCCTGTACATTCTCCTGTGAATCCAGTCAGTAACACTCCCGTACAGTCCGGTCTCTTCGTCTTATATGTCGCATATCTCGCCTAGGGGTGGTAAACATCAGACCCTAGCAGCTTGATAAGTCGTGTCGATATGAGGTCTATAACAGTTCGAGAAACTACTGATAACACTTACCAGTAAATCTCAGCAACCCTGGCTAGGGATTTCCAGTTATAGCCAATCGAACACAGCGCAACATCAACTCCCTATACCGGGAGAGACGAAACCCCTCCTATTGCTCATTGCCTCCATGTGATTCGGGACTGTACCCAAAAGCCACCTTTTTGCACACCCTCTTGGACGTGGTATGATGGAAATCAAAGCACAGTAGGAATCACACAAGACTCTATGATGATCTCGGGTCTACCACTACTAGAAATAAGGGTTGCCCCTACGGATTTACCCGTAAGGGCAACTCATTGCCCCTACGGATATATCCGTAGGGGCAAAAAATTAATCTGTAGGTGCAAACGCCGTAGGTGCAAGTTGAAGCCCTGAACTTGCCCCTACGGTCAAAAACTTGCCCCTACGGAGTTCTATGTAGGTACATTTGCACCTACGGATTAGGGCGTAGGGGGAAAAAAGTTATTTTATTTACGGTTATTTTAATTATATTAACTGTACCTACGGATATATCCGTAGGTCTAAGGAGTATCCCCTACGAATATATGCGTAGGTACTTATCCGTAGGGGTATTTTTTTTCCCCTACAGATAAATCCGTAGGGGCAAGACCAACCCCCCCGACACTGAGATCAGGGGGAAATATCAGTTACTGCTGATATTTTGCCCCTACGGCTTAATCTGTAGGGGCAACATGTGTACCTACGGATTAATCCGTAGGTACACATTATCTGTTTTTTTTAAAAGGGGTTGCCTTATTTTTTCTCGTCCTGTGCACAATAATATATATATCAATAAAATATAAAATTAATCATCACACAACATATATCGCAGTATTCATAATCACATCTCACGCATATAATATACAAAAGAAACCCAAATACTGAATATGATATAATTATAAACCAATATCAATATCAATATCATTTCAAAATGTAGTACAATATGTATGATATAAATAAATACATGTTTCAAAAAATAAGAACCAAAAAGCTACCCTAGCTCGGTCTAGCTCCACCTCTGAATAACGATAAAATAACGCACGCTTGCTCTCAGTCAATAAACTTTGCAATTCGGCGCGAGCGGGACTCTGAGCGTCCTGTGGAGCTGGCGATGTAGTCTGCGCAGCCGCCGTCGAGGGAGTCGCTTGCGGAGCCGCGGCTGCGGGAGTCTGAGCGGGCGCTGGAGCTATAGGAGCTGACTGCGGAACCGCAGCCGATGTAGTGGCTTGCGGAGCCTCAGCCGAAGGAGATGCATGCCATGTACCGTATCGCGTCTAGACCAAACGTGTGTAAGAAGCGTGTATGAACTGTGTATTATTCGAATTCGTATCATTATCAAGTTATTTCGAAATCCTATTTGGATATCTAATTTGGAAAACCGTTGTTTATTTTAATTACATATGTATGTATGATTAATCAAACCTAAGTCTAAAACCAAATAAGCTCAAGCTACGTACTAATTATGGATATGTTGATATCTATAATATGACATGATATTTTACTATAAAGTAGTATACATACCAGCATCTCCTTCAACTCCTCAACGGTGGCCTTCAAGCTCTCCTGTTCCTGCTGGACACGTCGCTCACTGGAGACGGAGGAAGTAACCGCCGGGGTGGAGTCCAACCTCATATGGGCCCTGCTAGGGCCCAGTCCCCGGCCTCTCTCCCAACCTCCGTGGTGCCCTCCGTGTGCGGCATCCAGAACTGGGGTCAGCAGCCTTAGATCGCTCTGTCCGGTAAAATCGATCCCTGAGGCCTCGGCCTGCTCAACCACCCGCTCCTACACCCACATTAAGCAGTAAAGTATAAGTATAAAATTTAAACTTGAAGCTTCCAAAACTAAAATTTCAAATATGGGTAGAATAAATATCTAACACTTACGCAATACTCTTGGGTAGCGACGTCGGGATATCGAAGCTCGCCCGTGGCGGGATCTGTCGAGGTGCCGTGGACGGCAAGATATGCGGACAGCACGCTCGGTGTACCACCTTGCGCCATGGTCTGAGCTGTCTGCAATATTAGAAAATAACTCTTAATATTAGAAATATTAGAAAATAACTCTTAATATTGCAGAATATCAGAAAGGTCGGTCTATTGTAATTTACCGATAACTCCATGGCTCGAGTAATATTCCTCGAGCCACCTGTGTAAGTGGGGCGACCCCTCTTCGCCGACTTCCTGTTCTCTGTATTCTGAGCGGCCTGTTTCTGCACAACTCATTAACATTTAGTTTTCTAATTAAGGAACACAAAGAAATAAATTATATCATAAACAATGAATTACATTTAAAATACATACCTGTTTGCGTTGGGAGTGGAAATAATCGCACAATAGAGGCCATGTCTCTACGTCGACTCTCACAAATGCCGGAGTAGATAGGAGGGCCACTCTCTCTGCCTCGGGGGTCGCCATCCACAGGGAGTAGCAGTCGGCCTTGAGCTCATTCCTGTTGTATCGGACCTTGGTCTGCATGTTCTTCATCAGGCCATTGTACAGAGCATGAAGGTCGAGCACCCTCCCACGGTGATCAGGGTCGGGTACAGGCTGAAAATCGTAATCCGACTGAAAATACAAAAAAAAACATTGTTATTAGATTGCAAGTGTTAATAATAAATATATTGGATAAATCAAATGAAAATAGGCCGTTAATACGTACCCGAGCCTGATCAAAGAAGAGGGCGAATGAGCGCCGGTGCTGCTCGCCCCACTCAACGTGAAGTGGATAGTTCTTCACGAGCCGGCTCTCATCCCCCATATACCGGCCGAACCTCTCAGCATGAGGACCGGTATAGCAATAGTCAAGGGTAAAAAAGAGGGGGAATGCTGCCTCCCCCCTAGCTCTGTCAGGCCTCAGCCTATGGGACTGATTCGGGCCTCGAGTCCCCCTCTGGGGATGGGGAGGCCCTGCGTCTGCACGAAATATCAAGACAATCAATATTAAGACAAAGTTGTATTAAGAAATTAAGCTTAAGCGAAAATTGAAGTGTGATAAATACCTCCGGTGACTATCGCACGAGCCTGGGCCTGGGCAGCAGCACGAGCGGGACGATAGTTCCTCCGGTGAGGAACAACCGGGGTCCCGGATGCGGACGCATCCCCTGCAACTAGAAAATAAACATTGACGCTAAATTTCCATGAAGTTCATATTTATTCTATAGAGCATATGTAAAATGAATAAATATTTTATATTTATTCATACTAACCTGCAGACGATGCGGATGGTATGGAAGCGGCAGGAGTGGCCCCTGCGGAAGATGTGGACGCACCACCTATAATTAGACAATTAAAAATAGATTATATAAGTAATTGCAAAAAGAATGTGTAGATCAATAATATAATGTTCTAAATCAATATGCACGCACTATAGGATATATAAACATACCCACAGGTGCGGTGGTGTCACCACCTACAGCTAGACAATAATAAAAATTGCTAAGTAAGAGCAAAACGAATGTGTGTATATTTATGATATAGCATTCTAAATCAATATACATGCACTATATGATATATAAACATACCTGGAGGAGCGGGAGTGGCCTCTGTCCCAGATGTGGACGCATCACCAACAACTAGACAATCAAACATTGACAATATAAGTAATTTTGACATAAACAGGCATGAATATCTGTTTGTCGTTGAAAAGAAGACGAGCATCACACGTATGTTAACCGATAGACGGGGACTAAGTGGCGCTTTTAGTTTCATATATGAGTATCGATGAGAATATGAAGGTTTCATATTATCATATAGTGGTTTTAACCCGAACATCTCGAATCACTCTCTAATTATGCGTTTGTTGTGTATTCTTGTTGTATGTGTGTGTTCCGGCTGTCGGGGGTAGGCTTCTATCCCATTAAGAATGTATAGAGCGAACACCCATCACTTGTGCTTTCAACCGTTTCGAGTAAATTTCGGCAGCACCTCCCCGCCGTTCTCTGAGTACACTGTAATAGAATAGATAATCATTTCAAAGCTGTGAAACAACGTTGAAATGAACATCTAATCTATCTTTGTACACGGAGAACCAGCGGAAAGGTACCGACGAAATATCTCGAAACGGATGAAAACACAAGTGAATGAAGGCGTTTGCTTTATACATTCTTAACTTGTCCACACGGGACAAATCTATGGGTTACCATACGATTGAATTTTCTCGTCGCGTAGACTATACGACGGTTGTTAGTATCGAGCTATACTGTCCGATATTTAACAACCTTCGTATGGTTCTATGTCACGACGAGCATCGCACGTATGTTAACCGATAGACGGGGACTAAGTGGCGCTTTTAGTTTCATATATGAGTATCGATGAGAATATGAAGGTTTTATATTATCATATAGTGGTTTTAACCCGAACATCTCGAATCGCTCTCTAATTATGCGTTTGTTGTGTATTCTTGTTGTATATGTGTGTTCCGGCTGTCGGGGGTAGGCTTCTATCCCATTAAGAATGTATAGAGCGAGCACCCATCACTTGTACTTTCAACCGTTTCGAGTAAATTTCGGCAGCACCTCCCCGTTGTTCTCCGAGTACACTGTAATAGAATAGATAATCATTTCAAAGCTGTGAAACAACGTTGAAATGAACATCTAATCTATCTTTGTACACGGAGAACCAGCGGAAAGGTACCGACGAAATACCTCGAAACGGATGAAAACACAAGTGAATGAAGGCGTTTGCTTTATACATTCTTAACTTGTCCACACGGGACAAATCTATGGGTTACCATACGATTGAATTTTTTCGTCGCGTAGACTATACGACGGTTGTTAGTATCAAGCTATACCGTCCGATATTTAACAACTTTCGTATAGTTCTATGTCACGACGAGCATCGCATGCATGTTAACCGATAGACGGGGACTAAGTGGCGCTTTTAGTTTCATATATGAGTATCGATGGGATGTAAGTCGATGTACTACACCCCAATACTTGTGGGGAGGCGGAATTTTCAAAAACGAACTTGTTTAGTGAACGAACATCGACTAACCGCTTGAATCGAAGCTAAACGATAACTAACCAAACATATAGTTGTTCTAAACTACTATGCTTAGGGATTATACCTATCGAAACTAGTCCTTCGTCTTTACGATCTCCTTGTTCTCTTCGGCCTTCTCTAGGTAGTAGACGATCCACCCGAGAGCAAAACTCCAAGCTTAGCCTCTAAACTTGAGGCAACTAACCTTCTTGGATTGCTAATCAAAGAAGATAGATTGAGATAGAGTGATGGTTATGGATTGTTTAGTCTAACTAATCCTAGATCTCAACACATGAGGGTGAGGATTAGTCTTTTGAAGAGAGAGAGCTTGAGGAGAGAGAATGTGTAGATGATAATGAATAAATAAGTTATGAGTATCATAATATATTATGAAGCATTCTCATTTAAGAATAAATGAATAAATGTGATGAATAAGCATGCTTCATAAATGTTAAGTGGTGATTCATTAGCATGAGTCATTAAGCAATAAATGTGCATTAATGAGATGAATGAATCACCCTCATGACTCATATAACTCATTCAATGTATATGACACATAACCCTCCTTAGTCACCATCTTCTAGAAGCTTCTCGTACAATTACGAGAACGCCCCTCCAATCCGCAAAAATACGGAAAAACTTTAGACTGTAAAAATCCAATAACCGGATACCAGTAACTGGCTTAAACCAAAGCCGACTGGTAAAAACTGTCCGAAAGTCGTACGCGCGTAAACGCACGTATGCGTCCGAACCCTTTATCGCAAAACCATGCGACCTCTAAATCGTTTCGCCTGGAATAGGAAACTCTCTGTGTGGGACTCTAGAGACTCGACTACTACGCTGGCAGTGGGTTTAACCACAGACCGCAAGCGGCACTAGCTGTACGTAACGGTCCCCAGGTAGTTGTCGATAAGAAGCCGATGAGGAAACCCATCCGAACTCCTACTGAGTCTGATGTGACAATCTCCATACAGTCCGGTCCGTTCGTCCAAGACTATCGCATATCGGGCCTAGGGGGGCGGTAAGCGTCAGTCCCCTAATAGCGGTATAAGTCGTGTCGGAGGGAAGCCCATTACACCCTGAGAAACTACTGGAACCTACCAGCAAATCTCGCTTGCCCTGGCCAGGGACTTTGCGTAATGGCTCTCTGACACAGCACGATATCTACTCCCAATACCGGGAGGGACGAATCCTGTCTAACCGCCACTGCCTCCAAGTGCTCGGGACTGCACCCAACTGCTACCTGTTTGCACGACTCCTTTGAGCCGTGGTAGGGTAGCAATCTAAGAACAGTGGGACACACTCGAGGTGAAGTAGCAGTGTCAAGTCTGCGGACTATGCTGTACTCATGTCACCTGGGAACTGCTCACTGACGACTGGTATCAAACCAACCAACAGTTCCCTGTGAGTCCTGTCCGGTGTACCCGTAACCTAACGAGCACCTGCATACTATCTCCAGTACGACGTACTGACGGCTGTGGGACAGACCATCTCCCCAACTGGGATGAGAAGCGTACACACCAGTCTACTCCGGAGTATCGATGCTCTGTCTTGATAATCCAACGACCAGGGACCTGAATAAGGATGTGCTTGTAGACTACCCAGCCCCCACTAGTGTGACTGCCATCACAACGCTGGTAGACAAGCAAGATCCTAAGAGCTCTATCAATACGTACACTCACATATTAAGATAGAAAAACCAAGTAGCATACTACCATGTTTAGCAAGACTGTTATATACATGTGAATATCCCAAGCTTCCATTAAGTAATATACAAACTAGTATGATACAGTAATGGCCTTCTAGGGCATAAACACTAACATAGGAATACGAAGGTTTCATATTATCATCGAGTATCATATATTAGTTTTAACCTGAACATCTCGAATCGCTCTCTAATTATGCGTTTGTTGTGCATTCGTATTGTATGTGTAACATGATTTTAAACCATTGAGATCAAGATTGATAGAACTGATCATCCTACATTGCAATAGCATTCATCAACCAAAAACTATTATTGCAATGGCATTCATCTATAACAATCAACAATTAAAACTACAAATGTAGGATACTGATATCATAAAGCGTTATACGCAACATATGAATTCACATGACTGAAACATGCATCAAAAAAACATGTTCATCCAAAAGAAAGGCCACTGTCAACAAATATAGACAAATACGTTATAAAAACAGTAACTAATTAACAAGTTGATTAGCATCTGGATCAAGAAAATGATAGGAAAAACAATTGACTATGATCTATAATGACAAGTCTATTACCATGACTCTCGACTAACAAAGGTGTCTTTTCGTCCTCGGTAGCTTGATAATTGGGATTTCATGGCGAATAAAAATATGCATATGCCGTTTGACCGGGAACTTCAATAGGAAACTCAATAAGGTCGGGTGTACTGAAGTACGCTTTGTATTTCGCTATATCAGGTGATGAAGCCCAAGCCCTAACTAGCCCAGCCCCACCCCAACCGAACCCTATCGAAGGTAAAGAACGTCCTTACACTTTCATATTTCTATTAATGATGCAAGTCTCCACCAAGTCAAATTCTTGCAATATCATTCTTTTTAGAGTATGTCTAATTTAATAGATAGAATTTTCAAAGTTGGGCAACCAAGAAAAAGTAACAAGGGATTTTACATACATGCCAAAGCTTTGATTATTTATTTATTTATTTTCCATTTCATATTAGTACTTTTATATATTTGATGATGGCAAGAAATACAAATTATATTAGAACATTGTACATACCTAATTTCCACTTGAAATCGGTTTTTTCTTTTATCAGTACTCGTTGACATATAGTAACAAACAATGTTTGATTAGAAGGACCCAAGATTTTCTCGATCAACAATAATTTTAGTAATCAAACTAGGCTAAAATTGCTGGAAATTCCTCTCAGGTTTGCCAAATTCAGCAAACCCCAACCCCAACTTAACCCTAACCCCAGACCCAGCCCCAGCCCAGCCCCACGCCAACCCCAACCTAACCCTAGCCCCAGCCCAGCCCCAGCCCCAGCCCCGCCCAGCCCCAACCTAACCCTAACCCCAGCCCCAGCCCCAGCCCCAGCTAAACCCCAACCCCAACCCTAAGCCAAACCTTAACCCCAGCCCCAGCCCCAACCCACTACTACAAAGAAGGGTTGCCCCTACGGATTTATCCGTAGGGGAAACCCACTTCCCCTACGGATATATACGTAGGGGCGAAAAAATACCCCGTAGGTGCAAAGGCCGCAGGTGCAAGTTGAGGGCCTGAACTTGCCCCTACGGTTAAATTTTTGCCCCTACGGATATATGTGTAGGTCCTGTTGCCCCTACGGATTAAGCCGTAGGGTATAAGATTTTATATTATTTACGGTTTATTTTAATAAATTACTTGGCCCTACGAATATACCCGTAGGGGCATGTACTACCCCCTACGGATATATGCGTAGGTACGTTTCCGTAGGGGCACAAATTCAGGATTCCTGATATTTTGCCCCTACGGATAACGCCGTAGCGGAGAGTCAGTGGCCCCTACGGATATATCCGTAGGGGCTTTCCCAACCCCCTGGCACTGAGATCTGGGGGAAATATCAGTTACTGCTGATATTTTGCCCCTACGGACATATCCGTAGGGGTAACATGTGTGCCTACGGATTAATCCGTAGGTACATATTGTCTGTAATTTTTTTAAAAAAATGGGCTGCTTGATTTTTTCCCACCCTGTGCACAATAATATATACATCAATCAAATCATATATTGCAGTATTCATAATCACATCTCACGCATATATATAATATACAAAAGAAACATAAAAACTGAATATGATATAAATACAAACCAATATCAATATCGTTTCAAAATGTAGTACAATGTGTATGATATAAATAAATACATGTTTCAAAAAAAAAGAACCAAAAATCTACCCTAGCTCGGTCCAGCTCCACCTCTGAATAACGATAGAATAACGCGCGCCTGCTCCTCGGTCAATAAACTCTGCAATTCGTCGCGAGCGGGAGTCTGAGCGGCATGTGGAGCCGGCGATGTGGTCTGCGCAGCCGCCGTCGAGGTAGTCGCTTGCGGAGCCGCGGCTGCGGGAGTCTGAGTGGGCGGTGGAGCTACAGGAGCTATCTGCGGAACCGCAGCCGATGTAGTGGCTTGCGGAGCCGCAGCCGAAGGAGATGCGTGTGGAGGCTCGGCCGATCTACCCTGTCGCGTCTGGATATAACGTGTGTAAGAAGCGTGTAAGAACTGTTTATTATTCGAATTCGTATCATTATTAAGTTATTTTGAAACCCTGTTTGGATATCTAGTTTGGAAAAGCGTTGTTTATTTCAATTACATATGTATGTATGATTAATCAAACTTAAGTCTAAAACCAAATAAGCTCAAGCTACGTACTAATTATGGATATGTTGATATGTATATAATATGAAATGATATTTTACTATAAAGTAGTATACATACCAGCATCTCCTTCAACTCCTGAACGCTGGCCCTCAAGCTATCCAGTTCATGATGGACATGCCGGTCACTGGAGACGGAGGAAGTAACCGCCGGGGTGGAGTCCAACCTCATACGGGCCCTGCTAGGGCCCAATCCCCGGCCTCTCCCAACCTCCGTGGTGCCCTCCGTGTGCGGCATCCAGAACTGGGGTCAGCAGCCTCGGATCGTTCTGTCCGGTAAAATCGATCCCTGAGGCCTGGGCCTGCTCAACCACCAGCTCCTACACCCACATTCGAATTCTTATCATTATCGAGTTATTTCGAAACCCCATTTGGATATCTAGTTTGGAAAACTGTAGTTTATTTTAATTAGATATGTACATGTATGATTAATAAAACATAAGTCTACAACCAAATAAGCTCAGGCTATGTACTGATATTGGATATGTTGATATCTATAATATGACATTATATTTTACTATTAAGTAGTATACATACCAGCATCTCATTCAACTCCTGAACGGTGGCCTTCAAGCTCTCCAGTTCCTGCTGGATACGTCGCTCACTGAAGACGGAGGAAGTAACCACCGGGGTGGAGTCCAACCTCATATGGGCCCTGCTAGAGCCCAGTCCTCGGCCTCTCTCCTAACCTCCGTGGTGCCGTCATTGTGCGGCGTCCAGGACTGGGGTCAGCAGCCTCGAATGCTGCCTTCCCCCTAGCAACTGTCAGAACATTATATTTAGCACATACTGGTCTATAAAATTGACAAGAAATACCAAAATCAACAAATTCAAAGCCTTACCTACAGAGATAGAAGATGTGCTCCTCTGGTATCTGCATGTATCAAAATTTGAATAATATTAATTAATTTCAGTACATACATACTAACAAGGTAAACTCGCATATAGCGCTGCTTACACATATGACAGGGAGTGAACAAGCTCTTGTAGATCATCAGGCGCAAATCTAATCTCATCAAGCAGCCCATGATAATGAGTTGGACGACTAAGAGCAAAAGGAATGTGTGTATATTTATGATATAGCATTCTAAATCAATATACATGCCCTATATAATATATAAACATACCTGGAGGAACGGGAGTGGCCTCTGTCCCTGATATGGACGCATCACCAACAACTAGACAATCAAACATTGACAATATAAGTAATTTTGACATAAACAGGCATGGATATCTATAATATTACATTCAAAATGGATATTAGAGAGCGCACCTGCAGTGAGAAGTGGTAAAAGTATCACCCAACTAGGGTGTAATTTACAGAA
Organism: Agapanthus africanus; assembly: GCA_030015575.1. Lineage (NCBI taxonomy): Eukaryota > Viridiplantae > Streptophyta > Magnoliopsida > Asparagales > Amaryllidaceae > Agapanthus > Agapanthus africanus. Next base: position 319,963,679 of record CM057350.1, read on the forward strand.
TCAGCTGAGACTCTTGAAAGTCATAGAAGAACCCGACCTGCACAAATCTGATGTATGCTTTCCATTGGACACTAAGAAGTCTCTAAAGGGAAAAAAGCCTATGTGAAAGCCATCATTAGTTCATATCCGAAGATTGATGCTGAAACAGAGAACGAGGAATGTCATTTTTTTCTTCTTCTGCCACATTACTGTCTTCTCCTTCTGCCACATTACTGTCTTCTCCTTCTTATTATGTGCGCGTGCAAATTCAATGACTATATTGAGAATATGGATTAATAGTGGGTAGGAAAAGTATTTCTCAAATGGCTTTTGCGTCTTAAAACCATAAACTACTAAGTAATGGCATACATAATTTTTTTAGTATAAAGGTTGTTATTTTAAGTTTTCCCTTATAGAGATATGATCTAACTGCATCTATAAACTATAAGTGTGCAGAAAATTATGATAAGAAACCATAAGAAAGGGTCGTAGCCATGCATAACCTTGAATCTACATACCAAATCATGCAAAAGCATGCACTTATTGTCACCTTGCCTTGGAATATAAAATATCTTGGAAGACTATAAGCGAGCATTTAAATCTTGATAGCTTTTGACTTCAACATATATTTTTCTCAAGTACCATGAAATATACTTCCTCCGTATAAACCGTTTTCAGGAAGATGGATTAATAATGACAAATTATCCATTGTGGCTCACTAGGTTAGCATTTTCTCTTCTATTGACCATCTTACTAATCTGCTTGGTAAATTTATTCGGAAACGGCTGCGAATCATTAAAAGACATGCATAAGAAAGAAAGCTAAAATACAGATATATAGCATACCGATACATCGAAACTTCATAGTTGCGATGGCAATCCAGAGATATTTATTTCTACACACGTGGTGCGCGTGCGAATGCGTCAGGCATCATGGACAAATATTTCAGAACATGGAAAGTATTATTCGTATAAAGTAATTAAAACTTTTAAACACCTTGGGTAGATATTTTCTTAGTTGATGCAATCATATCATGAGGACTAAATTTAAGCTATTATACATATGCATATGTATTTTTCTAACATAATATATCACACACACACACACACACACACAGAGAGAGAGAACACCAGGTAGGTAGAGAAATCAGGTAGCAGGATCCTGAAGAAATGGAGTCCATAGTATTGCTCATCATCATCATCCATGATCCCTTTGATAATATTTTTTCAAAGGGATCACGGATGATGATGATAAGCAATGCTATGGACTCCATTTCTTCAGGGTCCTGCTAGCTGATTTCTCTACCAAACTGGTGTTCTCTCTCTCTCTCTCTCTGTGTGTGTGTGAGATATATTAGGTTAGAAAAATACATATGCATATGTATAATAGCTTAAATTTAGTCCTCATGATATGATTGCATCAACTAAGAAAATATCTACCCAAGATGTTTAAAAGTTTTAATTACTTTATACGAATAATACTTTCCATGTTCTGAAATATTTGTCCATGATGCCTGACGCATTCGCACGCGCACCACGTGTGTAGAAATAAATATCTCTGGATTGCCATCGCAACTATGAAGTTTCGATGTATCGGTATGCTATATATCTGTATTTTAGCTTTCTTTCTTATGCATGTCTTTTAATGATTCGCAGCCGTTTCCGAATAAATTTACCAAGCAGATTAGTAAGATGGTCAATAGAAGAGAAAATGCTAACCTAGTGAGCCACAATGGATAATTTGTCATTATTAATCCATCTTCCTGAAAACGGTTTATACGGAGGAAGTATATTTCATGGTACTTGAGAAAAATATATGTTGAAGTCAAAAGCTATCAAGATTTAAATGCTCGCTTATAGTCTTCCAAGATATTTTATATTCCAAGGCAAGGTGACAATAAGTGCATGCTTTTGCATGATTTGGTATGTAGATTCAAGGTTATGCATGGCTACGACCCTTTCTTATGGTTTCTTATCATAATTTTCTGCACACTTATAGTTTATAGATGCAGTTAGATCATATCTCTATAAGGAAAAACTTAAAATAACAACCTTTATACTAAAAAAATTATGTATGCCATTACTTAGTAGTTTATGGTTTTAAGACGCAAAAGCCATTTGAGAAATACTTTTCCTACCCACTATTAATCCATATTCTCAATATAGTCATTGAATTTGCACGCGCACATAATAAGAAGAGAAGACAGTAATGTGGCAGAAGGAGAAGACAGTAATGTGGCAGAAGAAGAAAAAAATGACATTCCTCGTTCTCTGTTTCAGCATCAATCTTCTGATATGAACTAATGATGGCTTTCACATAGGCTTTTCCCTTTAGAGACTTCTTAGTGTCCAATGGAAAGCATACATCAGATTTGTGCAGGTCGGGTTCTTCTATGACTTTCAAGAGTCTCAACTGATTCTGTAAATTACACCCTAGTTGGGTGATACTTTTACCACTTCTCACTGCAGGTGCGCTCTCTAATATCCATTTTGAATATCGAGAGCGCACCTGCAGTGAGAAGTGGTAAAAGTATCACCCAACTAGGGTGTAATTTACAGAATCAGTTGAGACTCTTGAAAGTCATAGAATAACCCGACCTGCACAAATCTGATGTATGCTTTCCATTGGACACTAAGAAGTCTCTAAAGGGAAAAGCCTATGTGAAAGCCATCATTAGTTCATATCAGAAGATTGATGCTGAAACAGAGAACAAGGAATGTGAGTTGTATTCTATATATGTGTGTTTCGATTTATGATTTCGCTTAAGTGTAGGGTTGTTTTTACTTAAAGAAGTATCACCATCTACTATATATAAAAAAATGTAGCAAACTAGGATTGGTATTCAAATCCCAGTCCAGATTGGTATTCAAAATTTATTTAATTAGTTTGTGATCCACATCATTTGATTCATTGCTTGAGGCATCAATGTAAGCACAAATATCACTGAAGCAGCCTAAATCACCATATGAACCGGTTATCGGTTTCAATTCCACCAGAATTAGAATTTCATCCGAACAACTTTCATACAGTAATCGGAACCTGGTCAACAAATTTGTCATGCCCGTTGTGGTTTTACTTCTGTACAGTACTTCCACAAAATACGTGTTGTCATTTCTAAATGGAAGTTTCTCAGTGCCACCATAGTAGCAGAAGATGGAATTGTTTATCGCAACTAGATTATGCTAAGCCTCGGATAGATTAGGAAAGGAGAAAATAAGTTTTCGAGAGGAGAGGTGCAAGATATCATGTGCCACGAAGAAAAGGAGGGCAAAAACAATGTTGGCATTCATAAGAGGAAAGCTAGACTAACAAGAAGAAACATTACAAATATTACTATGTTTATGAATTATCACAGAAAATCAACCCAGAATCTGCAAGAAAATCAAAAGTATGGCTCAAATATGAGACGGACAAATATCTTTTCCTCTCTTATCTTTTCTTTTTGAAAACAAATACCAGAAGATGTTGACTTTCTGGATAGATAGGAGTGGATATGATAAAAACATGTAAAGGGTGCATGGAAGTGCTAACAGAGACTCTTTGTTGCAACTTTATAGTAAACGGAACAATAACTGGCATATTCAAGTTAAAAGAATTGAAAGAATAATGAACATGGCTTACAAACTTGGGTGAGAACGATGTGACACTCAGGAAAACATCTAAAAGACAAATTCATAAATGCGGTTAGGCCAAAACCGGACTAAATCCTGCCATGCGACTGATATTCCTTGATGTAGAAGGACCCAAGATTTTCTCGATCAACAATAATTATAGTAATCAAACTAGGCTAAAATTGCTGGAAATTCTTCTCAGGTTTGCCAAATTCAGCAAACCCCGACCCCAACCTAATCCTAACCCCAGCCCCAGCCTAGCCCCGCCCCACCCCAACCCCAACCCCAGCCCCAACCTAACCCTAACCCCAGACCCAGCTAAACCCCAACCCCAGCCCCAGCCCCAGCCCCAGCCGATCCCCAACCCTAACCCTAACCCTAACCCTAACCCTAACATAAACTGAACCCGATGCCTAACCTTAACCCTCATCCCTACCCGAACCCTGAACACTAGCCCTAACATCATCACAATTATGTTTAATTGGAGATTTACTTACCTGTAGACAGTGGAGGAGACGACGGAGACGCTTGGCGGTTGACGACGCACGCAATCGGCGACGAGGAACTCGACGAGGAAGAACGAGGGCGGTGGTGGGCCGAGAACGGAAGGCGGTGGCGAGCTGAGAACGGAGGGCGCGCGGTGGCGACGAAGAGAAAATTGGAGACGCGGGAACGAGAGAAAATTTTGGTAACGAGAGGGAAAGATCGAGATCGAGGCGTAGGGCATTTCTATGCCTTTTTTTATTAAATTCCCATTTAGATGCCCCTACGGACATAACCGTAGGTTATTGGTTTGCGGCTCCGTAGGGCTAAACAACAAATTAAGATTTAATATTTTTAAATTAAAATGTCGGGCATTGTAGGGACAACCATTTGGCCCTACGGCTTAGTCCGTAGGGGCAAGAAAAATCTGCCCCTACGGATTTCATCATCCATAGGGGCAACACCATATTGTAGTAGTGGATGATGTGTGATGATGTAAATGCACTCAAGTCATGGTTTCATGTCAAGGAAACAAACATAAACTTCACACTGAAGGAACAAGAAAAACACCACAAGAAAAAACATGGCATTGGTGTTACTACAGTAATTTTCCCCTCCATACTTACGCTCTAATTCCATGAAACAAACAACCCCTCAGTGGATTTGGATTGGAGTTGGATTTTTGGAATATCAAATCCATAAAAACTTGCCAGTTTTGTATTTGGTTTGCAAACTTGATTTTAGGATTGATTGATGCAACTAGGATATTTGGAGCCCTTTCCATTCCGTCGAAAAAAGTAAGGATTTGCATAAAAATCCATGTCCACAATTTGGGCACAACCAAACAAAAGAATAAGAAACTCGTAAACCATCATCTTTCATTTTCATTTGGTACAAAACAAACAAAAAAGACACATAAATTCATGAATCAACCTTAAGACTTTGAGAATCCATGTGCCCAAGGACACTAATCATCCAACATATTCGATATGAGCCCAAAGAACACTTAACATCCATTTTCAATATGAATCTGACTACAATTTTTTATTTTTTTATTTTTACATATCAAATATGAACAATGCATCCAATATCCAAACAACATCTACAAGAAATAAATGTGATCGGATGATATAACAATGTTTTCAAGGCTACATCAATTGACAACACCAAAGCCAGCACCAAAGCCAGTTTTCAAGGCTACATCAATTGACAACACCAAAGCCAGTTTTGCTACGAATTAGTTGGTGAAAGAATGGTTTACACAGCAGTACACAAGAACACATCTGGGCATCTTGCTATACTAACTAGAGTGTAAGGATACATACTAGAATAATTTTCCAACTGTTGGAGATAATGCCCTCAGAGTCAATTATTGGATCACAGGCACGTGATTGCGATGATTGAGGGAGGACCTATCCCGGTAAGACAGTCTTACTCGAGATGATAGTATGCTATCTGGTTTACCTTTATCATCGTGTACTGCTTTAGGTGACCTGACAGGTCGCTATTGCACGTTGATAGAGCCCCTAGGATTCTTGCTTGACTGCCATCAGTATGAGGGCGATCATATAAGTGAGAGCTGGAGTCTATAAGCACATCCTTAAAAGGTCCCTAGTCGTGGGAGTTTCGAGACAGGGCATCGATTCTCCAGAGTAGACTAGTGTATACAGTCGAGACCCCGACGAGGGGCGGTGGCCGGTCTCACAAGCCACTGGTGTCAGTTGGTTCACCTAAGATGTATACAGGTGCTCATTGGGTTATGAGTACACCGGACAGGACTCGCCGGGAACATGCTACTTGGTTTTATACCTGACGTCAGATAGCAGTTCCCAGGTGACATGTGTACAGGTTAGTTCATCGACCTGGGGATCGTCATTTGTCTCGTATGAGTTCCCACTGTACTTTGATTACTACCCTACCACGGCTCAAAGGAGTCGTGCAAACAGGTTTTAGTTGGGTACAGTCCCGAGCCACATGGAGGCAGTGAGCGGATCTTCGGGGGTTCGTCTCTCCCGGTATTGGGGGTGAGGTCGCGCTGTGTCTAGGAGAGCCATTACACAAAGTCCTTGGCCAAGGCAGGAGATTTACTGGTAGGTATTCCAGTAGTATCTCAGGGTGTTCTGGGCTACACTCCGACACGACTTGTACCGCTTTTGGGGGTCTGACTTTTACCAACCCCCTAGGCCCGCCATGCGATGCTCGTAGACGAACGGACCGGACTGTACGGATATTGTCACTGACAGGCTCAGTAGGGTGTCAGGATGAGCTCGCTCATCGACGTCCCTTTTGGTCAATAGCTGGTGGCCCGTTACGTATTGGCTTATACCTCTGACGTGCTAGTGGTTAAATCCACATCCATAGTATTGACGAGTCTTTAGAGTCCACCACACATTCAGTTACTCAGCTTTCGGGCGAAACGCTGTAGAGGCCGTATGGAGATATGGCAGGGTCGGATCAGATACGTGCGGTATTGCACGGATCAGGATCGGACGGTTTGTACTAAAGGCCGTATAGATATATGGCAGGGTTCGGTCAGATACGTGCGGTATTGCACGGATCAGGATCGAACGGATATTACTAGCCGGCTTTGGTTTAAGCCGGATCCTAGTTTAGTACAGTGTAGATTTTGTCTCATTGCATTTGTATCCGGTCGGAATACAGATGCGGGTGTATATGCACAGTATCGGGGTTTTCCTGTAATTTATTACGGGACCAGTTTTCTGGAGTTGCCAGTTTGCATTCCGTTCCGGCCGGTTTTCCTTTGTTCTTTCCCGGCCGGACTTTTCCGATGGAGGGGGTTATTTGCAATTGTGCAAATAACATTTGTGGAGGGGGTTTCTTGCAATTGTTTTCTTTATGATATGTTAAGCATCTTTCTTCCATCACTTGCATTAATTAAGACATGAAAGGGTATGGGTTTGATGTTCATATGTTATCATGATGTTTTTGGATGTGGTCACCCCTTGCTTTCTACTACACTCACCTCCCTTCATGATTTGTATCTTTTCCTCCACCATTTGAAAAGGGGGGGGGGGGCGGCCAATTTTAGATAAAGGAGAGAGAGAGGTTCATTTGTGTGGAGATATATTTGATCATCTCATTTTCTTTGAAAAAGATTGATAGCTTCATTTCCCTCCAAAGCTCATTCTTCCTTCACCTCCATCAAAGGCAACATAACCCCAAAGTGAGACATAGCCTCTACACTACACATTCTACAGCATATCTTGGGCATGTCGACTTGCCGGCTTCATGCCCGAGTTGCCTCGGTATTGAGGTGGGAGCCCGTAAAAGATGCAGACGATGTGGTGCCCTTCCGGCAAGGAGGCGACGACCGGAGTTTCCGCGGGAGATCGGGACGATGACGAGAAGACCGGAGGACTCGGATCACTCGGTATATCTCTTCCCTATCTTGTCACTTTGCTAGAACTAGTTTAATGGCCCGATCCGGGTGTTTAGTGCGCGGTGGTGCCGGTTTGCAAAGTTCGCAAAATTAAAGTTTATCACCGTTTCCGCATTTGGCCGTCGGATTGACGGCCGGGGCGCCGCCGTGCACTTACAGTGGTATCAGAGCCAGGTTATTAACTTCGTCTAGCTTTGTTTGATGTGTTTTACATTTCCGATCGACCAAAATTCCAAAACTTGCATTTTTGTTCACGACAGTTTTCTGTTGAAATTTTTTGGTCTCGAAAATTTTTTCAGGTTGTAAAACATTGATGTAATGGAAATTCTAAGAGCTCTGTAAAAATTCGATGAAGTGACTCCACTATGGGAGCGCGTAACCGCCGCAACCACCCCCTTCTCGCCGCGGTTCCGCCGCACACTGTGGAGATCCCTGCACCAAATTTCTATAGTAGCTTTCTGGGGTTAAAATTGGGGTTTTGGAATATTAATATTGGGCCCAGAATTTCTTGATCTGCTACAGTATTGCTTGGGGGCCCACTTGTTAATTTTTTATCGATCGGATATTTTAAACACATTTTTTACAGTATTTACATTATATCTGCGACCGTGAATGTCACTCGATCGGTAAATCCGGTCTAACTGCTATAGCCCGGTTAGACGGATTTGCGAACGTGACTTTCACGTTGATGTTCTGTATTTTGCTGTGATGTTGCGGATCGGTCGTGGGGGATAGCCTGGATGCAATGCTAGTACAGTGTTGTTGTATTATGTACATTTGATATTGCGGGGCGAGCGTCCGACATGTGGACTGCCGTCACTGCCTGTTTGTATTATTCTTTTGGGGCACGACCTGGTTGCGGTCGATGTACCCGCTGTATGTATATTTTACTTTCTGTACTAGGGTTACCCCGCGGAGGGGTGCACGGATAGCCGGGTTCTAGAGGACAACGGGCCCGCATCTCAGGGCATTGAGACGGAGGGGGCTTCAGTCTGGAATTGGCGGGATATTCGCCGCACTCGTAGGGGGTACAGGTTGACCCAGGAGGGGTGCCCAAGTTACCGGATTCCGTGAAGTGCTGGGTGGTCCATTCACGGTGCTGAAGGGGGCTGCCTCGCTTCAGGTTTTGGCGGGTGACTTTCTGCGCCCGTAGGGGTCTAGGATTTCATTGCACAGGCTATCCACACGACCAGGGGAACGTCGGGTTTCAGTAGTGGCTCTGTGAAACCCGGGGATCCCAGATATCTGTATTGTTCTGTGATGCTGTACATTTCTGTGATGTTGCATTTTATTCACGCCTTGAGCGAAATATAATATATTGGTATATATATTAGTAGATGTTGTATATGTTTTTCATCCGCGCTAGTCCAGTCCCCGCTCTGCCGTTAGTTAGCTAACCTAACGGGTGATGACGGGACCCAGTGGCGAATGCGGATGGCATATACGTACGTCAGTATATTTTCGTTCTTTGTGGTGTGATCAATTGATGGGACTGCGTTGATTCGGATCAATGCAAGTTAAAACAAACCTATTCTGATGTTGTTGGAACACTTTTCAAAAAGCTGTTATTGCAAGGACGTTCACTTTTGTTTTGCATCGTGGTATTCATTTGGAATATCCTGCTCCTCAGTCGACGAGGCAAGGGCCGAGATCCCTTCACCGGGAGTGACCCCTTGGACAGAAGTTTGCGTCAGGGCACTAACTTCACTATAGCCGATTACTTTTGCTTTGCATCGCGGTGTTTATTTGGAATATCCTGCACTCCATTCTACGGGGAAAGAGCCGAGATCCCTTCACCGGGAGTGACCTCTTTAGTAAAGGTTTTCGTCACTATATTTTCTAAAAAGCTATCCGTTCCTTCAACGATATCAAGTTCATTACGTTAAAGGTTTTCGCCAGAAACCATTCGTAGCCCTCCGTCGTTTCATATAGGTAGTCAATAGTATTCAAGCTGTGTTTGTTGGCCAAAGTCAAGGCACAGTGTTTGGTAGCTGTTGGTTATTCATATGCAGCATAGATAGATGCGTTGGTTTGGAACAGTCGTACTGCCTTGTTGGCCAAAGTCAAGGGTAGGTACGGGTGGATTCAAAACAACCTGGAGAATGACGGGTAGAACTTGACATGTGACTTATGATTTGTTGGCCAAAGTCAAGGTCATAAGAGCATGGGGTAAAAATCCACATCGGGAGTTTCAAAAGAACTGAAACTTGCCAGATATGCGCATACCTTCTGGAGTGTTATACCGTGAGCGGATTCCGTCACGTTATCATGCGATGATAGTTGGATCCCGATTCCCACTGATGAGTTGGTTTACTCCTCGGGTGACCCCGACTAATTCTTTTTTCAGGTTTGGAGGAGAATTTGAGGTACAGTGGGAGGTTTCCAGATTAGATAAATTGGTAACCATTCTGATCTTGGTTAGAGTGCACGCTGAGTGTTTCTTTTCTCTCTCTCTTGGCAGCGACCATTGACCCGACCCTAAGACTATGACTCAGTGACCAAGTTGACCGAACCTTCTTAACACTGGCTTTTGGATTGTCTGAGTTGCAGACCTCATTGCCACTCCTACTTTTACCCTTTTCTCCAGGACACCCCGTATTACTGCGAACGTCCACTTCCATTGGACAAAACCATCGTATGGTTAGATACGAACTCGAAGGAATTCGAGGATGGTTTCCGGTTCTGGAGAAAACGGATAGGAATATTCAGTTGTCTTTTCCTTTTTGCCTCCTCTCAAGTTACGAGTACTCCTTGGTTTAGGAGATAGTACACATATTACGCAAATTGGATCGTCTTCTTCCAAACTTTAGGCTGGTGCCGAACAGTGGGGAATGAAGAAAACCAATTAGCATAACGATGGTGTGCAGAAGGTATTAAGATTAAGACAAAGCAAGGGATTAGTAAGAGGGCAAAGTAAATTGCGACTGATATTCACGACCAAACCAAGTTTTTCTTCGCCAATCCTAAATCACCTTTGTATTTCTCCAGGACACTCCGTATCACTACGAAGATCCACAGTTTATTGGATACTCCATCGTATGGTTATATACGAACTCGAAAGGAACTTGTTCCAGTTCGGGGATGGATTCTGGTCCAGGAGAAATAGGAATAAGGTTTATTCGGTTGTCTTTTATCTTCACCTTCTCTCGCATTGCGAGTGCTCCTAGGACTAGGACAGTACACCCATTATGCTTATTGGATAGTCTTCTTCCAATCCATAGGCTGGTGCCGAACGGTAGGGAAGAAAGAAAACCAATTGGCCTAAAGGGGTGTGCAGAAGGTAATGACTAAAGACATATAAAGGGATTTGGAGAGGTGGCAAAGAATTATACGGTTATAGTTGTGAATCTGGATAATGGTAGAGGCACTACTAGGAATACCAGGATACCCCATCGAAATATTTCAATGTTTCAGTTCTACTGTGTACTGTTAAAAGAAAACTGATTTCCCGATTGGACACTTGCTCCAGGGTATGTATTTACCAGGTTTGATTCTCACATCTGTATGGTTTTACAGATGGTGAGTGGGAGTAAGTTATTGGGAATAGGGTAATCATCCTCATTATATCGGGATTCGTTGTAATCGGTGATATTTGAGAAGATCACCTGGGTTGTTTGCCGGTCGGCAAATATTTGGTTTTGAATATCCGCTGTTGTGCACCAATTTCAAATTGATATATCTGTACGTCTATTTTCATAGAGTGAGATATACCTTTTGATAATATGTCGATGACATTTACCTATATCAGTGGATGGTTAGGTAAGGAGCATTAAACAGCGGTGTAATTCTTCATAACCAAAGGTACAGTTTTCAACCTACGACACACAGTGAATGAGTTATCAGACTCAAGGGACTTATGCAGAGTATTGTATATTGTCCAGTGTCCATCAGGACAAAGGGGTTGGTCCTCGTACTATATTCGGTTTACTTATGACTTCTCTAGTTTTTAGACAGGTGTTTCGTGGAAATGCAAGGTCCGAATTTTGAGAAGTTATTGGTATTTGAATAAAGTAGAGAACCACGTATTGCAAGTATCAGGATTCTTCAAAGTGATCGAAGATGTAGATACTTATGTATGGTATTCAGTTGATAGTAATGATAAAGAGAAATTGATTCTTTTTCAGGTTACTCATAATTAGAAGCATTCCTAAGTTGAGTAACGCTGATCGGTCTCTCTCCATTTAGTTGACATGCACTGGAGACAGCTGCATGATTTGAATCTGGTTCAATTAAATCAGTGCCTGTGGTTCTATATTGGATATAGTACAGTTCATATCTTAACATTGTTAAGGTACGGGGAGTTGTCCGGCTTATGATTAAAACCAGACTCTGGATAACTCAAGGCACGTTTCTGTAATGGCTGTTTGTGGGTTGACCCAGGCTATGACGAGGGTTGACTTTCTACCATAAGAAAGATCAATAGTGATATTGTTCTTGACTCGCCACAGTTTTAATAAAAATGGATTTTTTCAAAAACAGTAGTGGGAGTATGGTAGAACTGGAAGTGATTCCAGAACCGCAAACGATTACTGAAGATTTGATAAGGAACCTAAAGATTCAATCTGATTTGACATTCCATTGGCCACTCCGCAGATAAGGTGGGTAACTTCAGGCACCCGAGAGGTACTACGGTAGCCTCAAGGACGGTGACAGGGAAGTTCTTGTTTACCCACAATTACCATTGCTGTTGTTCCAGGCTGCGAGACCCGGCGGGAGGATGAGTATAGCGTCGTTCTAAACTAGTTTTAGAAGTGTACATCTATATGACTCTGCCAGAGGGTTTTCGTAGTCAGTGGGAGCAGCGGAAGCATTGGTGGACATCAGGCTTATGTCTATTTATAGACTAAAGCAGATATAGCGGAGTTAGATCATCTGTTTCTGATGTGACAGTCATAGGTTTGACGTCATCAGAATAGGGGATGGATCTGTTGAGAAGGTAGTAGGAAGTGATATTCCTATACTACGATCGGTTATATTTTGGTCGTCACACAGTGGTTTCTCCACGAAGGACTTGGACATTATATCAGACATACTGGTTACTAGATCTATGGTTTTAGATCTAGATTTGGGTGGTTTCTCAATCAGGGTACCTTGACAGCATTCTAAGAGTATTTAGAATGGACGACTCCTGGCACGGTAGTATACCTGCAGGTGATGGAGTCACCCTCTCTAAAGGTGTCTTATAGACTAAAGTAGAGAGGGATGTGCATGATTGGCAGATCACTTGCTTAGGCAATTGAGTCAATCATGAGATGTCAAGTACCACACCAGATGTTGTTCTTGCACTAGACGCAATAAGTTGACATTGATCCAATCCTGGAGAAACAATCGGAAGCGGTTTTAGAACATAAGTAAATGTTCTAAGGGATATGATAACGACAGTCTCCTTTAGGAGACGGTTATCATTCCAGGCTTCCAAGGTGACATGGACGGCAGGGTGATCGTCAGAGTTATAGTTTTCCCTCTGACGAGGGGCAGTATTTTGGACAGGTGATCCAGGCAGATACTGAAGGAGGCATGGCGCAGGATACTGATTAAGTTCAGTTGACGATACAATCTAAGAAGTTTGGATTTGGAGTTCATTTATGAACTAGGTCCCATCAGACATCCAGACATTCTAAGACAGGTATTGCTCATTTCGGGAGATGGCTTTCTCCGCGAACTTGAGATATAGAGAGACATAGAAAGAAACATCTAGGCGGATCCACTCACTGAGGCTATTCCTCGAACGCAAGAGTTTCGCAAACAGGCTTTATGAGACTGACTAGTAGAGGAGTTGGGTGTTCGGTATCACACGGGCTGTGAGTATGCGACATCGCAATAATTAGCCTTGAGTGCTAGTGGGAGATTGTTGGAGATAATGCCCTCAGAGTCAATTATTGGATCACAGGCACGTGATTGCGATGATTGAGGGAGGACCTATCCCGGTAAGACAGTCTTACTCGAGATGATAGTATGCTATCTGGTTTACCTTTATCATCGTGTACTGCTTTAGGTGACCTGACAGGTCGCTATTGCACGTTGATAGAGCCCCTAGGATTCTTGCTTGACTGCCAGCAGTATGAGGGCGATCATATAAGTGAGAGCTGGAGTCTATAAGCACATCCTCAAAAGGTCCCTAGTCGTGGGAGTTTCGAGACAGGGCATCGATTCTCCAGAGTAGACTAGTGTATACAGTCGAGACCCCGACGAGGGGCGGTGGCCGGTCTCACAAGCCACTGGTGTCAGTTGGTTCACCTAAGATGTATACAGGTGCTCATTGGGTTATGAGTACACCGGACTGTAAGTCCGTGTTGCCCACCCCGGTGCTTACGGGGAGGCGGAAAACATAACAAAAATCGGATTTTTAATGACTTAGGCAACATGGACTATGCTTGTGAGGATCTTTGCTAAACATAAACTAGCTAACCCTAACTACAAAGTAGCTAAGTGAAGAAAGGTTATACCTTTGGTCTTTAGTCCTTCTCTCCTTGCTCCTAGGTATGGTAGAAAGAGTTCACCTTGCTTGTCTTCTCCCGTCAAAGAAGGATCCACTTGAAAGCCACCACCTTTAGCTTCAACTCCAAACTAGGAGTAACTAGAGTGCAAGAAATGCTAAGACTTGAACCCTAGAAGTGAGAAGAGAAGATCAAGAGAGGGTTTTTCTCAAGCTTTTTGTTTCTCAACACATGAGAGGGAGAGAGCTTGAGGGAGAGGATGAGCAAGAGAGAGAAATAGAATGAGAGAATGAGAAAATAGTGAGCCATTCTCACTAATATGTGAGGATAATTTTAATTAGATAATTAGCTTGAAAATTGTCATGATAAATCATGAATTGACCATTATCATTTCATTTTTGCAAAGATCAAAGAGCATCTTCAAAATGAAATGATTATGGTCAAGTTGTCAACATGGTCAACAAGTCAATGAAGTCAAATTGTCAACAACAACCATGCACAATAATTAAGCTAATTATCAATTAACAATAATCCACACAAAAACAATAGGGTTAATAAAATGACAAATGCCATTAACCCAAAACAAGGTCCTCTCCCCCAATCTCAAGCAACTGTGCATACGCACCCGCATTCGTGATCCGAGGAACACGAATACCCTGAGAAAAACCAATCTCAAATCATATACTAGGATCCGGCTTAAACCAAAGCCCGCTAGTATAAACTGTCCGGACAGCAAACGTGCACAAGTGCGCGGATGCGAACGAACCCTGTCGCAAAACCATGCGACCTCTACTCGTTTTGCCTAAAGGCGAATAGCTCTCTGTGTGGGACTCTAAAGACTCGACACTACGCTGGCAGTGGGTTTAACCACAGACCGCAAGCGGCACTAGCTGTACGTAACGGTCCCCAGGTAGATGTCGATAAGAAGACTGACGAGGTGAACCCCATCTGCACTCCTACTGAGCCTGTATGTGACAGTCTCCGTACAGTCCGGTCTGTTCGTCTGATACATCGCATGGCGGGCCTAGGGGGGCGGTGAACGTCAGTCCCCTAATAGCGGTACAAGTCGTGTCGGAGTGTAGCCCAGAACACCCTGAGATAACACTGGAAACCTACCAGTATATCTCGCTTGCCCTGGCCAGGGACTACTCGTGTAATGGCTCTCCTAGACACAGCGCGATGTCAACCCCCAATACCGGGAGAGACGAATCCTGTCTAACCGTCACTGCCTCCAAGTGCTTCGGGACTGCACCCAAAAACTACCTGTTTGCACAGCTCCTTTGAGCCGTGGTAGGGTAGTAATCAAAGTGCAGTGGGAACACACTCGAGGCGAAGTGACAGTGTCAAGTCAGCGGACTAAGCTGTACTCATGTCACCTGGGAACTGATAACTGACGATAGGTATATTACCAACCAACAGTTCCCGACGAGTCCTGTCCAGTGTACTCGTAACCTAACGAGCACCCGCATACTATCCCAAGTACGACGTACTAACGGCTGTGGGACAGACCGTCTCCCACACTGGGATGAGAAGCGCATACGCTAGTCTACTCCGGAGTATCGATGCCCTGTCTCGATAGTCCAACGACCAGGGACCTGTATAAGGATGTGCTTATAGATTACCCAGCTCCCACGAGTGCGAGCGCCATCACAACGCTGGTAATCAAGCAAAGATCCTAAGGGCTCTACTAATATGTATACCAGCAATATGCTAAAAGAAACACATGCACATATTAAAGCAGAGACAAACCAAGTAGCATACTACCATTTCGAGCAAGATTGTATATACAACTGTGAATATCCCAAGCTTCCATTAAGTAATATACAAGCTAGTATGATACAGTAATGGCCTCTAGGGCATATACACTAACAATCTCCCACTTGCACTAAGGCCATGTACTGGCGTATCGAAGACCTATCATCTCGATCAGCCGCTCGAACTGAGTCTGGGGCAAGGCCTTGGTGAATGGATCTGCTGTGTTATCCTCTGATGCAACTCTCCGGACCTCGATCTCCTGGCGATCCACGATCTCCCTGATCAGGTGATACCGCCTTAAGATGTGTCTGGATTTCTGATGGGACCTGGGTTCCTTCGCTAAAGCTATAGCCCCGTTGTTGTCGCAATACAGAGGTATTGGGTCAACAATGGATGGAACCACCTGAAGTTCTTTCAAGAACTTCCTCATCCAGACAGCTTCTTTTGCGGCATCAGATGCAGCGATGTATTCCGCTTCCATAGTCGAGTCAGCAACGGTTTCCTGTTTGGAACTCTTCCAACACACCGCCCCTCCATTGAGGGTAAAGACAAAACCCGACATGGACTTGGAATCATCCTTGTCACTCTGGAAGCTGGAGTCAGCAAAGGCCTCAATCTGCAGGTCTTTTCCGCCATACACCAAGAACATCTCCTTAGTCCTTCTCAGGTACTTGAGAATGTTCTTTACTGCTATCCAATGTTTCTCCCCAGGGTTTGACTGATACCTGCTTACCACACTCAGTGCATAAGCCACATCCGGTCTGGTACACAACATCGCATACATTATAGAGCCTACCGCAGAAGCGTAGGGTATAATAGACATGCGATCCCTCTCCAAATCAGTCTTGGGAGACATCTCTTTGGAGAGGGTGATCCCGTGACAAGCCGGTAGATTACCGCGCTTGGAATCTTCCATACTGAATCTCTTCAGTATGGTGTCGATGTACCTGGACTGCGAGAGTCCTAATATCCTCTTGGATCTGTCACGGTAGATCCGGATACCCAGAATGTAGGAGGCATCACCCAGGTCTTTCATGGAGAACCTGTGTGACAAGAACCCCTTGACAGATTGTAGCATAGGAATGTCATTTCCTATTAAGAGAATGTCATCCACGTATAAAACGAGGAATACTACAGTTCTCGCTACAAATCTACAATAGATGCATGGTTCATCTGGATTTTTGATAAAGCCAAATTCTTTGACCGTCTCATCAAAACAGATGTTCCAACTCCGCGATGCCTGCTTGAGTCCATAAATGGACTTGAGCAACTTGCACACCTTTCCGCTGCTCCCACCCTGAATGAAACCCTCTGGCTGGTCCATATAGACACACTCCTCTAAATGACCATTTATAAAAGCTGTCTTTACGTCCATCTGCCAAATCTCATAATCGTGGAAAGCAGCGATGGCAAGAAGGATCCGAATGGATTTCAGCATAGCTACTGGAGAAAAGGTTTCGTCATAGTCCAAACCAGGTCGCTGACGAAAACCCTTTGCTACCAGTCTAGCTTTATAGGTCTCAACCTGTCCATCTACACCAATCTTCCTTTTGAAGATCCACTTGCATCCTACGGGTTTTACCCCGTCTGGAGCAATGTCCAACGTCCATACTTTGTTGGTGTACATGGACTCCATCTCGGTCCGCATTGCATCCAGCCATTTTACCGAGTCGACGCTCTGAATGGCTTGCTGGAAGCTAGTAGGCTCATCACAATCTAGGATGCAGTCCTCTCTATCCCCGTCAATGAGGAAACCGTAGTACCTCTCGGGCGGATGAGACTGCCTACTACTCCTGCGGAGTGGCATGGGAATGTCCTGTTCTTTTGAACCTTCTGGTTCCACTAAACTTTCAGTAATAGTTTGTGGTTCTGGAATTTCTTCCGGTTCTATTGCGCTCCCACTTATTTCTTTTTCTAAAAACTGATGTTCCAGAAAGTGGGCATTGCGAGAAACAAGGACTTTTTGTTCCTCTGCGTAATAGAAAAGATACCCCCTGGAGTTCTTTGGGTATCCCACAAACTTGCACAGTACTGAGCGTGCCTCGAGCTTGTCCACATGCTGCTTTTTGACATAAGCTGGACATCCCCAAATCTTCAAGTATTGAAGATAGGGTTTCTTCCCACTCCATAACTCATATGGTGTGGTAGGCACAGTCTTAGTGGGAACACGGTTCAAAAGATATGCAGCTGTTTCTAGCGCATATCCCCAGAATGATCGCGGTAACTCAGCGTTACTCATCATGGACCGTACCATATCCAATAGGGTTCGGTTCCGTCTCTCCGATACACCATTATGTTGCGGGGTGTATGGAGGAGTAAGCTGAGAGAGAATTCCATTCTCTTTTAAGTAATTCAGGAATTCGGCACTTAAGTATTCTCCTCCTCGATCCGATCTTAGGATCTTGATACTTTTGCCTGTTTGTTTTTCTACTTCACTTTTATATTCCTGGAACTTATCAAAAGCTTCGGATTTATGCTTCATTAAGAAGACATGTCCGAATCTTGAGAAATCATCCGTAAAAGTTATGAAGTAAGAAAAACCGCTTCGCGCATGTGTAGACATTGGACCGCACACGTCACTGTGTACGAGTCCCAAGAGCTCGCTCGCTCTTTCTCCGTGTCCAGAAAACGGAGCCTTTGTCATCTTTCCTTTGAGACAGGATTGACAAGTTGTATACGATTGATATTCGAACGAATCTAAATATCCTTCAGTATGTAACTTAGTCAATCTTCTCTCGTTGATGTGACCCAGTCTACAATGCCATAAGAAAGTTTGATTAATATCTGGAGACTTTCTTTTATGTGTATTCTGGATATTGAAAACCTGTGGTTGGTTTAAAACGTAAATACCGTTGTTCAATGTACCTGACCCAATCAACACTTGATTAAGGTGAATGTTCACTACATTACTTACAAATGCAAATTCATAACCTTCTTTAGATAATAAAGATACAGAAATGATATTACAGGTTGCATTTGGTACATAATAACAACTACGCAAAACCAAAAAGTGTCCATCTGATAATCCCAGGTGATAGTCCCCCACGGCCTCAGCATCCATGCTAGCACCGTTCGCAACTCTGAGGGTCATGTCACCTGTCTTCAAAACTCTACGCTTTCTCAACGCCTGCAAAGAATTACAGATATGAGATCCTGATCCGGTATCCAATACCCAGGATGTAGAGTTTATTGATAGACAATTTTCAATAACATACACACCTGAAGCTGAAGCTGCAACTCGCTTCAAATCCTGTGTTCTGGCTTTCCAAGCCTTGCAATCTTGTTTCCAGTGACCACTTTTGTGACAATAGAAGCATTCTTCCTTCCCCACCAGCTTCCCCGCTACCTTTGTTGCTTTACCCTTTCCCTTCGTATCCACTTTACCGACACCGCCTCTTGGTTTGGCGGGGGCTTTCTTCTTCTTGCCCTTGGCTTTCGCCCTGGACCTAGAAGAGGAAGATCCTCCTACAAACAAAGTGGATGTCTCCCTACCCTTCTGTAGGGTGCCCTCAGCAGTCCTCAACATGTTCAGAAGCTCGGCAAGTTCAACCTCCTTTCCTTGCATGTTGAAGTTAAGAATGAACTGGGCGTAAGTGGAAGGAAGGGACTGGAGAATCAGATCAGTATAGAGTTCATTCTCCAACGTGGTCCCAAGGTCCGCGAGCTCCTCTATGTAGCCGATCATCTTAAGCACGTGGTCCGCTACCGATGATCCGACGGCCAACCTTGCCGAAAAGAGCTTCTTCGACACTTCGTATCTTGCGATACGAGACTGCTCTCCATACAGTTCTTTTGTATGGAGAAATATGGACTCTAGGTCCATATTCTCGTGCCTCCTCTGATGGTCATTGTCCATCGAGGCTAGTACGAGGCATTTGGCCCTCGCGCAATCTATCTCCCATGTCTTACGGATTTCTACATCCGCGACGCTGGAGGTGGGACCTGGGACGGGGGGAGCTTTGGTGGTAAGTATATACCCCAGCTTGTCATAAGTGATAGCCATCTTGACATTCCTGAGCCAATCTTTGTAGTTTGGCCCTGTCAATATGTTTTTATCTAATAGTAACTTAAGTCCGGTCATCTTGAATGGTCGCTGCAATTAGGAGAGAGAAAAGAAACACTTTAGCATGATGCTCTTGCAAGTTTAGAGTGGTTTTTAGTTTGTCTAAACTGGATGGCTCCCACTGTCTCTCGAATCCCTTCTCAAACCATAAAGAAAAGGATTAGCCGGGATCATTCTCACCGTACAATACTTGCTTAACCGTTCAGCCAGGCCAGTGTCGGTACTTCGAGGGAGGTTTTCCAACGCTTTCGCGAAGTTCCTTAATTAAGTAACCTCTTTTCCCTGTGGGCGTAGCCCCGCTAACACCTTTCTAGGCACCTACTAGGTTTATAGCATTGATCGTTAAGTGAGAGTTTTCCCGAGGAGTAGCATATACTCACAGTAGGATCGGGATCCAAATATCATCGCGTGATAAAACCGAAGGAATCCTACCAGAATTATCACACTCCAAATGGTATGCAACGCTAGCAAGTTTCAGTACTTATGAAACTCCCGATGTGGATTTTTGCCCCATGCTCTTATGACCTTGGCGTGAGGTCAAAATGTCATAAGTCACATGTCAAGTTCTTCCCATCATTATCCTGGTTAATTTGAACCCACCCGTACCTACCCTTGACGTAGGCCAAAACGGCAGTACGACTGTCTCAAATCAACGCATTCTATCTATGCAACGGATAAATATCCGGTAGCTACCAATCACTATGCCTTGGCGTGAGGTCAAAATACATAGCTTGAATACTACCGAATATTTAACCGAAATGATGGAGGGCTACGGATGGTTTTGGCGAAACCGTGAACGTAGTGAACTTGATATAATCGATGGAACGAGATAGCTTTTAAAAGGAGTGGTTCAAGCTCCGCGTTTAAAAGTTTAGTTTTGAAAAGAACCGAGTGGTTTTCAAAGTGTTCCAATCGACTTTTACTTGGTTTATTTCTTGCATTAGTTCTTTTAATGCGTCCCATCATTTAATCCTACCATTGCAGAAAACAACCAAAATATGACGTACGCTTATGCCATTCGCATTCGCCACGGGGCCCCGTCATCACCCGTTAGGTTACTTAACTAACGACAGAGCGGGGGCTGGGCTAGCACGGCTGTAAAACATAAGCAACGCCTAAATAGTTATTATATATAAATATATAGCAATGATAGACATTACAGATCACAGATGAATACATTGGATATACTAGGAATCCGCAATGCGTTCGAGCCTGCAACGCAAAGAGGATTACACGGTCGCGGTGAATAGCCAATACCCCACCCAAGACCCCTACGGGTGCGGCAAACTACCCGCCAAGCACCCGAAGCGAAGCAACCTCCCTCACCACCGTGAGTAGGCCACTCGGCACTTCGAGATACCCGGTAGTTTGTGCACCCCCTCCATGGGTCTATCCTAGGAGCAAAAACAGTAAAAAGAATTATACAATGACGGCTACAACCCCGACCCGGTTGTGCGGCCATACAAAGAATATTATTACATCAATTTACATGTTACAAATGAATGAAAGAAAAACAACGCTCATCTCACATCCACCCCGGCCATTCACCCGCGACAATCCAATCCATTCATATCCACAAACCAATAACAATCACAGATCATGTATAACGTCGGCTAATCGCCTCGTTACACTTAACTACTTAACTAGTTTAGGTTTAGTTAGGCTCTGATACCACTGTAAGTCCGTGTTGCCCACCCCGGTGCTTACGGGGAGGCGGAAAAATCACAAAACCAAACTTTAACAAAATCCAAGTTTCTGTTAAAATTATTTCTGCTCTGATACCACTGTAAGTCCGTGTTGCCCACCCCGGTGCTTACGGGGAGGCGGAAAACATAACAAAAATCGGATTTTTAATGACTTAGGCAACATGGACTATGCTTGTGAGGATCTTTGCTAAACATAAACTAGCTAACCCTAACTACAAAGTAGCTAAGTGAAGAAAGGTTATACCTTTGGTCTTTAGTCCTTCTCTCCTTGCTCCTAGGTATGGTAGAAAGAGTTCACCTTGCTTGTCTTCTCCCGTCAAAGAAGGATCCACTTGAAAGCCACCACCTTTAGCTTCAACTCCAAACTAGGAGTAACTAGAGTGCAAGAAATGCTAAGACTTGAACCCTAGAAGTGAGAAGAGAAGATCAAGAGAGGGTTTTTCTCAAGCTTTTTGTTTCTCAACACATGAGAGGGAGAGAGCTTGAGGGAGAGGATGAGCAAGAGAGAGAAATAGAATGAGAGAATGAGAAAATAGTGAGCCATTCTCACTAATATGTGAGGATAATTTTAATTAGATAATTAGCTTGAAAATTGTCATGATAAATCATGAATTGACCATTATCATTTCATTTTTGCAAAGATCAAAGAGCATCTTCCAAATGAAATGATTATGGTCAAGTTGTCAACATGGTCAACAAGTCAATGAAGTCAAATTGTCAACAACAACCATGCACAATAATTAAGCTAATTATCAATTAACAATAATCCACACAAAAACAATAGGGTTAATAAAATGACAAATGCCATTAACCCAAAACAAGGTCCTCTCCCCCAATCTCAAGCAACTGTGCATACGCACCCGCATTCGTGATCCGAGGAACACGAATACCCTGAGAAAAACCAATCTCAAATCATATACTAGGATCCGGCTTAAACCAAAGCCCGCTAGTATAAACTGTCCGGACAGCAAACGTGCACAAGTGCGCGGATGCGAACGAACCCTGTCGCAAAACCATGCGACCTCTACTCGTTTTGCCTAAAGGCGAATAGCTCTCTGTGTGGGACTCTAAAGACTCGACACTACGCTGGCAGTGGGTTTAACCACAGACCGCAAGCGGCACTAGCTGTACGTAACGGTCCCCAGGTAGATGTCGATAAGAAGACTGACGAGGTGAACCCCATCTGCACTCCTACTGAGCCTGTATGTGACAGTCTCCGTACAGTCCGGTCTGTTCGTCTGATACATCGCATGGCGGGCCTAGGGGGGCGGTGAACGTCAGTCCCCTAATAGCGGTACAAGTCGTGTCGGAGTGTAGCCCAGAACACCCTGAGATAACACTGGAAACCTACCAGTATATCTCGCTTGCCCTGGCCAGGGACTACTCGTGTAATGGCTCTCCTAGACACAGCGCGATGTCAACCCCCAATACCGGGAGAGACGAATCCTGTCTAACCGTCACTGCCTCCAAGTGCTTCGGGACTGCACCCAAAAACTACCTGTTTGCACAGCTCCTTTGAGCCGTGGTAGGGTAGTAATCAAAGTGCAGTGGGAACACACTCGAGGCGAAGTGACAGTGTCAAGTCAGCGGACTAAGCTGTACTCATGTCACCTGGGAACTGATAACTGACGATAGGTATATTACCAACCAACAGTTCCCGACGAGTCCTGTCCAGTGTACTCGTAACCTAACGAGCACCCGCATACTATCCCAAGTACGACGTACTAACGGCTGTGGGACAGACCGTCTCCCACACTGGGATGAGAAGCGCATACGCTAGTCTACTCCGGAGTATCGATGCCCTGTCTCGATAGTCCAACGACCAGGGACCTGTATAAGGATGTGCTTATAGATTACCCAGCTCCCACGAGTGCGAGCGCCATCACAACGCTGGTAATCAAGCAAAGATCCTAAGGGCTCTACTAATATGTATACCAGCAATATGCTAAAAGAAACACATGCACATATTAAAGCAGAGACAAACCAAGTAGCATACTACCATTTCGAGCAAGATTGTATATACAACTGTGAATATCCCAAGCTTCCATTAAGTAATATACAAGCTAGTATGATACAGTAATGGCCTCTAGGGCATATACACTAACACGGACAGGACTCGCCGGGAACATACTAGTTGGTCTTATACCTGACGTCAGATAGCAGTTCCCAGGTGACATGTGTACAGGTTAGTTCATCGACCTGGGGATCGTCATTTGTCTCGTGTGAGTTCCCACTGTACTTTGATTACTACCCTACCACGGCTCAAAGGAGTCGTGCAAACAGGTTTTAGTTGGGTACAGTCCCGAGCCACATGGAGGCAGTGAGCGGATCTTCGGGGGTTCGTCTCTCCCGGTATTGGGGGTGAGGTCGCGCTGTGTCTAGGAGAGCCATTACACAAAGTCCTTGGCCAAGGCAGGAGATTTACTGGTAGGTATTCCAGTAGTATCTCAGGGTGTTCTGGGCTACACTCCGACACGACTTGTACCGCTTTTGGGGGTCTGAATTTTACCAACCCCCTAGGCCCGCCATGCGATGCTCGTAGACGAACGGACCGGACTGTACGGATATTGTCACTGACAGGCTCAGTAGGGTGTCAGGATGAGCTCGCTCATCGACGTCCCTTTTGGTCAATAGCTGGTGGCCCGTTACGTATTGGCTTATACCTCTGACGTGCTAGTGGTTAAATCCACAGCCATAGTATTGACGAGTCTTTAGAGTCCACCACACATTCAGTTACTCAGCTTTCGGGCGAAACGCTGTAGAGGCCGTATGGAGATATGGCAGGGTCGGATCAGATACGTGCGGTATTGCACGGATCAGGATCGGACGGTTTGTACTAAAGGCCGTATAGATATATGGCAGGGTTCGGTCAGATACGTGCGGTATTGCACGGATTAGGATCGAACGGATATTACTAGCCGGCTTTGGTTTAAGCCGGATCCTAGTTTAGTACAGTGTAGATTTTGTCTCATTGCATTTGTATCCGGTCGGAATACAGATGCGGGTGTGTATGCACAGTAACGGGGTTTTCCTGTAATTTATTACGGGACCAGTTTTCTGGAGTTGCCAGTTTGCATTCCGTTCCGGCCGGTTTTCCTTTGTTCTTTCCCGGCCGGACTTTTCCGATGGAGGGGGTTATTTGCAATTGTGCAAATAACATTTGTGGAGGGGGTTTCTTGCAATTGTTTTCTTTATGATATGTTAAGCATCTTTCTTCCATTACTTGCATTAATTAAGACATGAAAGGGAATGGGTTTGATGTTCATATGTTATCATGATGTTTTTGGATGTGGTCACCCCTTGCTTTCTACTACACTCACCCCCCTTCATGATTTGTATCTTTTCCTCCACCATTTGAAAAGGGGGGGGGGCGGCCAATTTTAGATAAAGGAGAGAGAGAGGTTCATTTGTGTGGAGATATATTTGATCATCTCATTTTCTTTGAAAAATATTGATAGCTTCATTTCCCTCCAAAGCTCATTCTTCTTTCACCTCCATCAAAGGCAACATAACCCCAAAGTGAGACATAGCCTCTACACTACACATTCTACAGCATATCTTGGGCATGTCGACTTGCTGGCTTCATGCCCGAGTTGCCTCGGTATTGAGGTGGGAGCCCGTAAAAGATGCAGACGATGTGGTGCCCTTCCGGCAAGGAGGCGACGACCGGAGTTTCCGCGGGAGATCGGGACGATGACGAGAAGACCGGAGGACTCGGATCACTCAGTATATCTCTTCCCTATCTTGTCACTTTGCTAGAACTAGTTTAATGGCCCGATCCGGGTGTTTAGTGTGCGGTGGTGCCGGTTTGCAAAGTTCGCAAAATTAAAGTTTATCACCGTTTCCGCATTTGGCCGTCGGATTGACGGCCGGGGCGCTGCCGTGCACTTACACCAACTCCCCACCACTTAACCCCAACCCAGCCCCAGCCCCCGCCCCTAGCCCCAGCCCCCGCCCCTAGCCCCAGCCCTACCCCAGCCCAGCCCCAACCTAACCCTAAACCCAGTGCGGCCAGCTAAACCCCAACACCAACCCTAAGGCAAACCTTAACCCCAGCCCCACCCCACAGCAGCCGAACACCAACCCTAACCCTACCCCGACCCCGACCCCGACCCTGACTGCGACCGTGACCCCTGCCCAACCCCAACTCGCGCGCCATGAACCCTAAGCCCAAAATAATCCCAAAAATCTTTAATTTACCTCACCTGAACCCTAAGCCCGAAGTAATCCAAAGATTTACTCACCTGAACCGCTGCTGCGCTGGGGCTGGGGCGACGACCTGAACCGCGGTGGCGACGAGAGCTGAGGTGGCGACGAAACCGGCGGTGGCGACGAGGAGAACGATGTTGGCGACGACGGCGTGGCGAATTGGGGAATTTTTTCACGCGCGATCGAGAGAGAGAGAAAGTGAGCGAGCGTAGGCGATCGATCTGGGATTTTGTTAAATCGATATTTACTTGCCCCTACGGATATACCCGTAGGTCCTTTGTTTGCGGCTCCGTAGGGGCAAACACCAAATTAAGAATTAATATTTTTATTCTTGGACGTCTATGCCCGTAGGGGCAACCTTTTAGCCCTACGGATTAATCCGTAGGGCCAAACTTAAATTGCCCCTACGGATGTCAATATCTGTAGGGGCAACCCCTTATTTTACTAGTGACCCCAGCCCAGCCCCACCCCAACCCTAACCTAACACTAGCCCCAGCCCCAGCCCAGCCCCGCCCCGCCCCAACCTAACCCCAGCCCCAGCTAAACCCCAACCCCAACCCTAAGCCAAACCCTAACCCCAGCCCCAGCCCCAGCCGAACCCCAACCCCAACCCTAACCCTAACCATAACCCCAACCCCAACCCCGACCGCAACCCCTGCCGAACCCCAACTCCAACCGCAACCCCAGCCTCAGCCATGAACCCTAGCCCTAAATAATCAAAAATTTCTTTAATTTAGTTGAAGATTTACTAACGAGAACGGTGGTGGCGACGACAAGAACGGCGGTGGCGACGACGAGAACGGCGGGAATGATTTGGGGATTTTGTTTCACGCGCGATCGAGAGAGGAAGAAAGAGATAACGGGCGTAGGCGATCGATCTGTGCCATTTATTAAATCGCTATTTAGTTGCCCCTACGGATTTGTCCGTAGGTCCTTGGTTTGAGGCTCCGTAGGGGCAAACACCAAATTAAGAATTAATATTTTTATTCTTGAACGTCTTGGCCCGTAGGGGCAACCTTCTAGCCCGTAGGATTAATCCGTAGGGCCAACTTAAATCTGCCCCTACGGATTTCAATATCCGTAGGGGCAACCCCCTATTTTAGTAGTGTACAGACAAACCTGTACCAGTGTCACCAGAGAACTGCCATCTGACGTGAGATATAATACCATCTGGGAGTTCTCGACGAGTCCGTCCAGTGTACCCAGTCTCCACTGAGCACCCGTATACCTTCTTTGATGTCAAACACCAATGGATATGGATCATCCATCTCCCATCATATGGGTCAAGAAGCGCATACGCTAGTCTACTCTGGAGTATCGATACCCTGTCTCGGTACTCCCACGACTATGAACATTTGAAGGATATACTTGGCGACTACACTGTCCCCACTAGTATGATCTGCATCATAGTCCTGGTAGTCAAGTACTCATCCTAAGGGCTTTATCAACATGTGACATAGAGACAATCAGAGTACATGTTAAGATAAAGGGTAACTAGATAGCATACTATCATTTCGAGCAAGAAAGTCCTCTCTATATATGTCCAAGCATCCACTACAATATACAACGTATTTACAGTAATGGCCTCTAGGGCATACATATAACTAACAATCTCCCACTTGCACTAGGGCCATCTATTGTGGTATCGCATACCCAACAATTAGCTGTGGTTGAAGTATCTCATACTCAACCATCCTATAAAAGTCTCTACTGGGAAAAAGGCCTTTGTGAGTGGATCCGCGCTGTTGTCCTCTGTGTCTACTCTCCTAATCTTGATCTCCCTGGAGATCAACCATCTCCATGATCAGGCGATACTGCCTAAGAATATGTCTGGATCTCTAATGGGACGGGGGTTCCTTGGCAAAAGCCAGAACTCCATTGTTACATAATGGTAGGAACGAAGTTCATCTCATGA
Organism: Agapanthus africanus; assembly: GCA_030015575.1. Lineage (NCBI taxonomy): Eukaryota > Viridiplantae > Streptophyta > Magnoliopsida > Asparagales > Amaryllidaceae > Agapanthus > Agapanthus africanus. The sequence goes on from CM057350.1 coordinate 319,991,237, forward strand.
ACTTATATATATCCAGACTTTCTCTTTGGTAGCATCCTTGGTAACGATGTATCTTGCCTTTAATAGTCTAGTACGTCACGGTATCTAGCTTGAAACTCTTCCAACATACCGTCCCTCCTGTGAGGGTAAAGACAATGCCTGCGACTGACATTCAGTCGTCCTTATCACTCTGGAACCTTTCCAGTGATTCTCCCCAGAATCGATTGATACCATCTCACTACAACTAATGAGAATCATAACATCCAATTAGATCTATCTCATAGATCCATAACCAGGATATAGGAGGTATCACCTTGATCCTATATAGAGAATCATTGTGATAAGAGGAGATTGACCGAGCGTAGCATAGGAAACTCCTTCCCTATCAAGAGTATGTCATCTACGTACTCTACGAGGATCACCACCATACTCTCTACTACCTTTATATATATACAAGGTTCATCTACCATTTTGATGAAGTCAAACTCTTTGACTACCACATCAAAACAGACGTTCCAATTCCGCGATGCCAGATTTATCACATAAAACAAGTTGCTCACGTTTCCGCTGCTCCCACTGTCTACGAAGCCCTCTAGCTGTGTACTTATAGACGCTCTCTTCCAAATCAATATTTAGAAAATCAGTCATGACACCCAACCGCCAGATATCGTAGTCATGGTATGTAGCCGTGGCAAGTAGGATCTAGATGGACTTAAGCATAGCTTTGAAAGTCTCAACTTTTCCATGTACACCAAGTAATCTTCTCAAGATATACTTGCTCCTGATGGGGATTTAACCCTTCAGATAAAGCAACCAAAGTCCATACTTTATTGGTGTATAAGGATTCCATCTCAGATCACTAAGCATCCAGCCATTCTCACAGAGTCCCACTCCTGATGGCCTGTTCGAAACAAGTTGGGTCATCATCTCATGATGCAATCCTCGCTCCCACTGTCATAGAGAAAACCAAAGTATCTCTCAAGTGGGTGAGGAACCCTACTAGATCGGCGGAGAGGCTGAGGTTCGTTAGAAACTAATGAATCCTTTGGTTCTACCAAATCATCAGTTGCAGTTTGTATAGCTGGAACTCTTTCCAGTTCTACCTCATGACCACTAATTTCTTCATAAGAAATTCTCTTTCACAAAGGTGGCATGTTGAGAAACAAAACATCTTTTGTTCTTCGGTTAGGTAGAAGATATTCCCTTGCGAATGCTTGGGATATCCAACAAACTTCCACAGAACTGATTTTGCCTCGAGCTTGTCCGTATTTTGCTTTTGACATAAGCCGGACAACCCCAATTCTTAACTTCCTTAAGAGATGGGCTCTTACCATACCATATCACATATGGAGTGGTAGGCATCTGATTTGGTTGGAACCCTATTTAATAGGTATGCAACTTCTCAAGTGCATAACCCCAAAAGAAAATAGGCAACTCAGTAGTACTCATCATAGAGCACACCATATCACATAGGGTGTGATTGCTCCGCCTCGATACACCGACGTGCTGTGGTGTATTCGGAGGAGTAATGTTGAGAGAGAATCTCATTCTCCTTTAGAATAGTCCAGGAATTCCGTGCTAAAGTATTATCCTCCTTGATCTCATCAAAGGACATAATACTTATACCCGTTTTTAGTTCTCTACTTCTAACTTATATTCTGTGATTATCTCAAAAGTTTCGGACTTGTGTTTCAACAGGAACATTTGTCTGAATCTTGAAAGATCATTAGTGAATGTAATGAAGTACAAAGAACCGGTCCTGGCATATGTAGACAGGGGACTTTCATACATCAGCATGTATCAATCCCAAGAGTTCACTAACTCTTTCTCTGTTTCCAATAAACGGAGCTGTGGTCATCTTATCTTAGTGACATGACTAGTAAGTTTTACAAGATGTAAATCCAAACTAATTTAAATATGCATCTTTATGTAACTTCAGCTAGTCTGGTCGCATTGATATGACCTAGTCTACAATGCCTTAAGTAGGATTCGTTCATTTCTGAGCTCTTCCTCTTGTGTGTGTTCTGTACGTTAAGAACTGTGGTTTGATTTAGAACGTAAATGCTTTTAGATAACGTGCCTAAACCGATCAACTCTTGATATAGGAAATGTTCAAAACATTATCCAACAATACAAAATTATATCCTTCTTTACTAATAAAGAGACTGATATGATGTTGTATATCAGGTTCGGTATCTAATAACATTCGTTCAGAATCAATGTATTTGTTAATACAGGGTGATAACTACCAACAGACTTGGCTGCAACACTTGCACCGTTTCTATCTCATGAAATTTATCACCCGTTCTCAGTTCTTTACCTATCTGTAGCCCATGTAACAAATTACATATGTGGGATCCTGATTCGGTATCAAATACCCAGGACGTAAAGGATATTGAGAAACAGTTGTGTGTAATGAACACAACCGAAGATGATGCATCGGCATGCACTTTCTTCGTTTGGGTGGCACGGGAATTCTGGCAATCCCCTATTTCCTGCTCTGTCTTATAACAATTATAAGTTGGAGCGGGACCAACGTTCCTTAGCGCAGTATAACAAGCGGGTTCAGTCAAATACATCCGTATTATTATCTTGATTAAGGCGTGACATAGTCGTAACCAGGAGAGAGAGAGAGAAGAAAACACTCAGCGTGCGCTCTTGTAAGATTAAATTGGTTATTAATATATCTAATCAGGATGTCTCCCACTGTTTTAGTCAAATCTTCCTTCAAACCTAAAAGGAAAGACTAGCCGGGATTAATTACACCCTACAAGTTCGCCAATCTTTCAGCCAGGCCAGTGCCGGTATTTTGAGAGAGGTTCCCCGTGCTTTCGCACGGACCTAATTAAAATAAACCTCTTTTTCCCAGGGGTGTAACCCCGTTAACACCTTTCTAGACACCTACTTGATCGGCTAATTGTAATGTGTAAAAGTCTCCCAGGAGTAACTCTTACTCGCAGCGGATATCGGGATCCAACTATCTCATAGAAGGTATGCAATCTCATTGCAAATTTCAACTCTTGAAATTCCCAATAATATATTGCCCCTAGCAGCTATATGACCTTAACATGGTCAACAAATCATAAGTGCTAGTCAAGTTCAACCCGTCATTTCCCGATTGAATTGAACCTACCCGCACGACCCTTAACATGGTCAACAAAGTCGCTCGACTACCCTAATCCAATCGCATCATATGCTTATATAGATAAGCACTAATCAGCTACCGCACACTACGCCTTAACATGGTCAACAAACGTAGCACGAATACTAACTAGTACTTATCTGAAATGACGGAGGGCTACGACAGGTTTTTAAGAAAACCCTTTGCGTAATGAACTTGATATCGTTGTAGAATCGAGTGATTTTAAAAGGAGTGTTTTTGAGGCTTTTCTAGTTTTGCTAAAGAGGTCACTCCCGGTGAAGGGATCATCGGCTCTTTCCTTATCGAATAAGGTGCAGGATATTTCATAAATACCACTGTGCAAAGCAAGAACTATAGAAGCAATCAAAAGACAAACTGAGTTTGTAGCATCTGCTAGTTTCACTAAAGAGGTCACTCCCGGTGAAGGGATCTCGGCTCTTTCCTTATCGAATAAGGTGCTGGATGTTCTATAAGGAACACCGCTATGCAAAGCAAGAACTAGAGCTACCAGTTTTTAAACAAGTTTCTACAACATCTTTAGGTTTCTTTTAGTTTCATTAATCTCATTAATGAAGTCCCATTTTAATTATGCTTCACAAGCATCACATTTGAAACGAAATCTGCAATATAACATATATCTCATATATATAATATAAACATTCGTCTCAGGCAGTAATATGATCTCATCACAGAACATTGCAGCAGAAGATAACATATGACATATTGGATATACAAGGAGGTCCATGTTTTAATACGAGCCTGTATAAAACACGGATTCCACGGTAGCGACGAATAGCCAAACCCACATCCCTAGACCCCTACGAGAGCGGCAAGCAACACTGTCAATTCTAGGGTTAGGAGACCCGGTCTCGACTCCTCGAGATGGTCTCCTACTGGACCCTAGAACCCGGTTACTTGTGCTCCCCGCCTTGGGTCTACCTAATGCGGAAAAGTAAATAATATACAATGGTGACATCATCCTCAGCCCGGAAGTGCCCAATAAAAGAATATTACATACATATGAATTTTACATGAATGAAAAAGAAAAACTCTCATCTCACATAAAACCTCCGGCTATTCAGAACGCGACGATCCAATATAACATATTACAGCAATACATAATATCACATATCATCAACGTAAGTAAATATGCGTATCCCAGTTGTCGTTGATGTATAGCAATGAAACCGGCGATACACTACAAATTGCACTTACGGTCGCAGAAAAGAAAGTGTAAAATTACAACAGTTGGAATCCGCAAGCTCTTTAGACATCGCATGCCTAACCAAATGAATTCCTTAGACATCGCATGCCTAACAATTATAAACCCCGCATTTTAGTCTCAATATCGAAAACTCTTTTCAATATCTAGTCGGGTAATTCAACAAGATTCCCGACATTCTGATCGAATGCTCGTCGCAAACTTTAGTAGACGGCCGCACCCCCGGATGCCGTCGACGAAGTGTACTAGGGCGGAACACCGCTGCCGCAAGCACCCGAACGGATGCTTTTGGCGATGGAGTTCTCCTACAGTCACTTGGTCGGGGCTATGGGGCGTGGCTATCTATTAAGTTTACCCGGCGAGTATCCGCGTACGCTACGTGATTGCGACGGACTTTTGATCGCATCAAAATCCCGTGGCAACCGATCATCTTATTAGTGTATATGCCCTAGAGGCCATTACTGTATCATACTAGTTTGTATATTACTTGATGGAAGCTTGGGATATTCACAGTTGTATAGACAATCTTGCTCAAAATGGTAGTATGCTACTTGGTTTGTTTCTACTTCAATATGTGCATGTGTTTCTTTTAGCATATCGCTTATACATATTAGTAGAGCCCTCAGGATCTTTGCTTGATTACCAGCATTGTGATGGCAGTCACACTTGTAGCGGCTGGGTAATATATAAGCACATCCTTATACAGGTCCCTAGTTGTAGGACTATCAAGACAGGGCAACGATACTCCGGAGTAGACTAGCGTATGCGCTTCTCATCCCAGCAGGGGAGATGGTCTGTCCCACAGCCATCAGTACGTCGTACTGGAGATAATATGCGGGTGCTCGTTAGGTTACGAGTACACTGGACAGGACTCGTCGGGAATTGTTGGTTGGTATTATACCTATCGTCAGTTATCAGTTCCCAGGTGACATGAGTACAGCTTAGTCCGCTGACTTGACATTGTCACTTCGCCTCGAGTGTGTTCCCACTGTACTTTGATTACTACCCTACCACGGCTCAAAGGAGTCGTGCAAACAGGTAGTAGTTGGGTGCAGTCCCGAAGCACTTGGAGGCAGTGACAGTTAGACAGGATTCGTCTCTCCCGGTATTGGGGGTTGACATCACGCTGTGTCTAGGAGAGCCATTACACATGTAGTCCCTGGCCAGGGCAAGCGAGATATACTGGTAGGTTTCGAGTGTTATCTCAGGGTGTTCTGGGCTACACTCCGACACGACTTGTACCGCTATTAGGGGACTGACGTTTACCACCCCCTAGGCCCGCCATGCGATGTTCTCAGACGAACGGACCGGACTGTACGGAGATTGTCACATACAGGCTCAGTAGGAGTTCGGATGGGTTTACCTCATCGGCCTTCTTATCGACATCTACCTGGGGACCGTTACGTACAGCTAGTGCCGCTTGCAGTCTGTGGTTAAACCCACTACCAGCGTAGTGTCGAGTCTTTAGAGTCCCACACAGAGAGTTTCCCTGCACTGAGCGAAAGGTGTAGAGGCCGTATGGTTTTACGGCTGGGCTACGATCACTTACGTACACCTGTGTGCGTATGCTGTTGGAGCAGGCAATACTAGTGTGCTTTGGTTTAAGCCGGATCCTAGTATTGTACGGATGGATTTGTTTTGTCTTCTGTGCATTCGCATTCTACGGAATGCGGATGCGGGTGTGTATGCACAGTTGTGAGGAGCGAAGAGGAAGGAGGTGCCTCATTAGGGTTTTGACAGTTGATTCGGTCAAAACCATAATGAGGCGGACTCATTAGGGTTTTGGCAGTTCGTTCGGTCAAAACCATTATGATCCAGGGACGTTATTTACTAATCTTTTTAGTGATAATTATGTGATGGCTAATTGCTTTGACCATTTGACCACACTTGACTTTGTTGACCGTTTGACCAAAATTGACTTGGACCTTCATAAGAGGTCTATAGTATTCTTTGGTTTTCTTTTTATTTTTGAGTTATGAAAATGGTCAAGTCATTAGTTGCCATCAACTTTATCTTGAAAAGATTAGTAATGATGATAGTGGTGTATTATTGAACCATGGTGCTTTTTCTTTAGTAATTGATTCATTTTTCATTTCTAATTCTCTCTCTTGTGAGAAGAAAAGAAAAGGCTCCATGGTTGTTCCTTCTTCCTCCTCCTCTTGATTCTTCCTTTGATCTCATGTGTTGAGAGAAAAAGGATCCAAATAGAAAAACACATCCATCTACTTCTTCTACACATCCTAGGACATCAAGACTAGCGATCTTGTTGCCCTAGTTGCCTCGGCTTGAGGTGGAGCTCGGAGCACAACTCTCGGGTGGATCGTCTTCGACTCAAGAAGGCCGCGGAGGTGACCAAGATCCGGATAGATCCTTGGAGCATAGATGGACGAGCAGGACAACGGGATGAAGACCCGAAGGACCGGTATCGTGAGTTATAATCTCTACGGCATAGTAGATAGCACCTCTAGTAGTTTGCTAGTTTGTAGTTTAGCAAAGATCCTTCTTTTAGTCCATGTTGCCTTTGCGCCAAAAATTGTTTTTCGCCGTTTCCGCCTTCCCGTAAGAACCGGGGTGAGCAACGTGGACTTACAGTTGTATCAAAGCCTAGCTAAACATAAACTAGCAAGTTAGCGAAGTGTTTAGAATTTCGATCGGAAAAAAAATCGCAAAACATGTCCGGAAAAATCAACTTTCTGTCGATTTTTTATACTGCTCTAAAAATGATTTAACATACATGAAAAATTGGCTCAGGGTTTTGTAAAAACACAGAATAAAAACGATCCAGTGACTCGGTCAAAGCGCCGCGGATCCGCAGCAAGAACATGCTTCCTGCCGCAGATCCGTGGCCGAGTTGACTCGGCCGTGGACCGGGTTTTGTGCAGTGTTCTTATCTGGATGTTTTGGGATTTTTAGTATAGTTTGTTTCTGCTCAGATTTTCCAGAGAAAAAATTTGTTTTTGGGGTGGTTACAAATCCGTATTTTGATCGAAATTCCGTAGACTTTGGCTAATGGATATTATCTGTGATGTGATATATGTATTGAATGTCTGCTAATCGCTATACGTCGATTAGTGGGGGTTATACATATTGTGATATGTAATGTTGATGGTTTGTGTATATGAACTAGTTGGATTGTCGCGGATGAATAGCCGGGTGGATGTGAGATGAGAGTTTCTTTTTCTTTCATTCATGTAAAATTTGTAAATTGATGTAATATTATTTTATGGCCGCACATCCGGGATGAGGTTGTAACCGCCATTGTATAATTTCTTTTACTGTTTTTGCTCCTAGGATAGACCCAAGGTGGGGTGTACAAACTACCGGGTATCTCGAAGTGCCGAGTGGCCTACTCACATTGTTGAGGGAGGTTGCTTCACTTCGGGTACTTGGCGGGTAGTTTGCCGCACCCGTAGGGGTCTAGGGTGGGGTTTGGCTATTCATCGCTACCGTGCAATCCGTCTTTCATTGCAGGCTCGAACGAAACGCGGATTCCTAGTATATCCAAAGTGTTCATCTGTGATCTGGAATGGCTATCATTGCATCTGACGAATGTATATATCTATATATGATATCTATTTAGGCGTTGCTTATGTTTTGCATCCGCGCTAGTCCAGCCCCCGCTCTGTCGTTAGATAAGTAACCTAACGGGTGATGATAGGACTCCGTGGCGAATGCGGATGGCATAAGCGTACGTCATATTTTCGTTGTTTTCTGCAATGGTAGGATTAAATGATGGGATGTATTAAAATTAGTGCAAGAAAGTAAACCAAGTAAAAGTCATTGGAACACTTTCAAAACCACTCGGTTCTTTTCAAAAACCAACCTTTAAACGCGGAGCTTGAACCACTCCTTTTAAAAGCTATCTCGTTCCATCGATTATATCAAGTTCACTACGTTCACGGTTTCGCCAAAACTGCTCGTAGCCCTCCGTCATTTCGTATGAATATTCAATAGTATTCAAGCTATGTTTGTTGACCTTCGTCAAGGCATAGTGATTGGTAGCTGTTGGGTGTTCATATGTAGCATAGATAGATGCGTTGGTTTGGGACAGTCATATTACCTTGTTGACCTTCATCAAGGGTATGTACGGGTGGGTTCAAATTAACGTGGATAATGACGGATAGAACTTGACATGTGACTTATGATTTGTTGACCTTCGTCAAGGTCATAAGAGCATGGGGCAAAAATCTACATCAGGAGTTTCTAAAGAAACCGAAACTTGCTAGTGCTGCATACCATTTGGAGTGTGATGATTCTGGTAGGATTCCTTCAGTTTTATCGCACGATGATATTTGGATCCCGATCCTACTGTGAGTATATGCTACTCCTCGGGAACTTTCTCACTTAACGATCAATGCTATAAACCAAGTAGGTTTCTAGAAAGGTGTTAGCGGGGCTACGCCCACAGGGAAAAGAGGTTACTTAATTAAGGAACTTCGCGAAAGCGTTGGAAAACTTCCCTCGAAGTACCGACACTGGCCTGGCTGAACGGTTAAGCAAGTATTGTACGGTGAGATTGATCCCGACTAATTCTTCCTTTATGGTTTGAGGAGGGATTCAAGAGACAGTGGGAGCCATCCTGTTTAGATAAATTAAAAACAAATCTAAACTTGCAAGAGCATCATGCTAAGTGTTTTCTTCTCTCTCTCTTAATTGCAGCGACCCAGTGACCATACCTAGGGTACATCTAGATAATAAAATGACTGAATCTGACTGTTATCACTGGAAAAGGTCTGTCCAGATGTCTATTGCCCATGACAAGATGGGACACCTCTTGACTGATCCAACCCCTGCCGTCTCAGGTCCAGTTTCCCCTGTCACGGATATTGATATCCGAAGAACATCGAAAAAAGACTGTGCGAAAGCCAAGTGCCTCGTGTTAGCCTCAGTTGATGGTGCATACCAGAGGCAACACGAGAAGATGGACTTAGTTTCTATCTTCCTCCATAACAAAGATTTATATGGAGAGCAATCTCTTATCGCAAGATATGAGACCTCGAACGAATTGCTTCCAGCGAGGTTGGCTATCGGGTCATCTGTCGGGGGCAACGTCCTTACAGAGACCAGCAATTTTGAGCTCACGGACCTGAAGACCACGTTGAAGAACGGGTCAGATGCTGACTTGATTCTACAGTCTCTACCTTCTACCCTGAAGGAAACCAGGGAAGTAGAAGGAAAGGGAAGGGCAAAAGTTTCGGGAATGGATGTAGTAAAAGAGGGACGTTCCTATAGTTACGGGAATGAACATGGGCAGAAGGATTGCAGGGCTATCAAAGCCAGTGGCCAGAATTCGAAGCATGTTGTGGCTTCGGCTTCGGGTGTGTTTGTAATAGAGAACTGTATGTCAGTTAACCCTACTTCCTGGGTATTGGATACCGGATCAAGATCTCACATCTGTAATTCGTTACAGGCTCTGAGAAACCATAGGGTTATCAAGATAGGTGATATGAATCTCAGGGTTGCTAACGGAATGAGCATGTACGCTGAATCCGTAGGGGAATATCATCTTGGACTGACAACTGGGCAGATATTGACTCTGCGTAACTGTTTTTATGTACCAGGTGCGACTTGTAATAACATATCTGTATCCTTACTTTCTAAGGAAGGGTATGATTTTACTTTTGTAAGCGATGTGGTCAACATCCACCTAAATCAAGTTCTGATTGGGTCTGGTACATTAGAAAACGGGATATACGTATTGAATCAAGCTCAGATCTTCAGTGTCCAGGACACACTTAAAAGAAAGTCTCCGGAAACAAATCAGGCTTTCTTATGGCATTGTAGACTGGGTCACATTAATGAGACACGGTTAAAAAAGTTACATAAAGAGGGATACTTGAATCCGTTCGAGTATCAGTCTTATGCCACTTGTGAATCTTGTCTCATGGGAAAGATGACAAAGACTCCGTTCACTGGACACGGAGAAAGAGCAAGCGAGCTCTTGGGACTCATACACAGTGACGTGTGTGGTCCAATGTCTACACATGTGCGAAGTGGTTATTCACACTTCATTACTTTCACAGATGATTTCTCTAGGTATGGACATGTCTTCCTAATGAAGCATAAATCCGAGGCCTTTGAGAAATTTCGGGAATACAAGAATGAAGTTGAAAAACAAATAGGAAAAAGTATAAAGACACTGAGATCTGATCGAGGTGGTGAATACTTGAGTGCCGAGTTTCTGGACTACTTAAAAGAGAATGGAATTCTCTCTCAGCGTACTCCTCCATACACACCACAACACAACGGTGTATCGGAAAGGATGAATCGAACCCTATTGGATATGGTTCGTTCCATGATGAGTAAGGCTGAGTTGCCGCGATCTTTCTGGGGTTATGCACTAGAAACAGCTGCATATCTCTTGAACAAGGCTCCAACCAAGATTGTTCCTACCACCCCATATCAGATGTGGAGTGGGAAGAAACCCTGTCTTAAGTATCTTAAGACATGGGGATGTCCAGCTTTTGTAAAGAAGCAGCATGCGGACAAGCTCGAGGCACGCTCAGTACTGTGTAAGTTTATGGGATACCCAAAGAATTCCAGGGGGTATCTTTTCTATTCCGCAGAGGAACAAAAGGTTTTTGTTTCTCAGCATGCCCACTTCTTGGAAACTGAATTTTTAGAAAATCAGATAAGTGGGAGCGCAATAGAACTGGAAGAAATTCCAGAACCACAAGCTATTACTGAAAGCTTGGAAGAACCAGAAGTTTCAAGAGAACCGGACATCCCAACGCCACTCCGCAGGAGTAGTAGGCAGTCTCATCCGCCCGAGAGATACTACGGTTTTCTCATAGACGGGAATATAGAGGATTGCACCATTGACTATTTTGAGCCTACTAGCTTCCAGCAAGCCATTCAGAGCGGTGACTCAATAAAATGGCTGGATGCAATGCGGACCGAGATGGAGTCCATATACACCAACAAAGTTTGGACTTTGGACTTTGCTCCAGAAGGGGTAAAACCCGTAGGCTGCAAATGGATCTTCAGAAAGAAGATTGGTGTAGATGGGCAGGTTGAAACCTATAAAGCTAGACTTGTTGCAAAGGGTTTTCGTCAAAGACCTGGTTTGGACTATGACGAGACTGTAAGTCCACGGCGGCGCCCCGGCCGTCGATCCGACGCCGGAAACGCGGAAACAAAAACTTTGCAAACTAGCAAACCGGCACCACCGCGCACTTTTACCCCGGATCGGGCCATTAACCTAGCAACTAGCAAACTAAAAGACGGATAGAGAAGTATACCAAGCGATCCGTGTCCTTCGGTCTTCGTCTCCACTCCGATCTCCTGCGGAATCTCCGTCCGTCACGTCCTCGTCGGAAAGGGCACCACGTAGCCGGGTTCGTTTACGGGCTCCCACCTCTGGACCGAGGCAACTCGGGCGCGAAGTTGACTAGCCGACGCGTCCAAGGAATGCTGTAAACTAGTGTAGAAACTTGTCTCTTTTGGGGTTTAGAAGTTGCCATGGATGTGGAGGTGGAGAAAAGAATGAGCTTTGGAAAAAATGGAGCTCACAATTTTGCAAGGAATGAGATGAAGAGAATGCTACACCCAAATGAAGCTCTCTCATCTCCACTGATGAAAAATGGCCGGCCTCATCTAATGGGGGAGGAAAAAGAAAAGCCACCATGATACAAGAGGAAAAAAAATGATAATGCAAGAATAATGCCACACCCACTTCTCATCTCATCAAATCACAAAACCGTCACATGAAAGCAAAGAATGGACCAAAAAGGCATCTCATGATGAATAAACAATCATGATGCCTCACATAAGCAAGATACCTCTCCACAAATAAGTAATTTGCACAATTGCAAATTACCCCCTCCATCGAAAAGTCCGGCCGTGAAGGAACAAATGAAAACCGGCCGGAACGGAATGCAAACTGGAAACTACAGAAAACTGATCCCGTAATAAATTACAGGAAAACCCCACTACTGCAAATACATGCCCACATTTGTATTCTCACCGAACACAAATGCAAAGAGACAAAACTACACTATCTAATACTAGGATCCGGCTTAAGCCAAAGCCGGCTAGTAAAATCCGTCCGATCACGATTCGTGCAATACCGCACGTATCTGATCGAACCCTGCCATATCTCCATACGGCCTCTACAACGTTTCGCCCGAAACTTGAGTAACTGTATGTGTGTGGTGGACTCTAAAGACTCGTCAATACTATGGCTGTGGATTTAACCACTAGCACGTCAGAGGTATCAGCCATACGTGACGGGCCACCAGCTATTGACCAAAAGGGACGTCGATGAGCGAACTCATCCTGACACCCTACTGAGCTTGTCAGTGACAATATCCGTACAGTCCGGTCCGTTCGTCTATGAGCATCGCATGGCGGGCCTAGGGGGTTGGTAAAAGTCAGACCCCCAATAGCAGTACAAGCCGTGTCGGAGTGTAGCCCAGAACACCCTTAGATACTACTGATACCTACCAGTAAATCTCCTGTCTTGGCCAAGGACTTTTCATGTACTGGCTCTCCTAGACACAGCGTGACCTCACCCCCAATACCGGGAGAGACGAACCCCTGCAGATCCGCTCACTGCCTCCATGTGGCTCGGGACTGTACCCAACTAAAACCTGTTTGCAAGACTCCTTTAAGCCGTGGTAGGGTAGTAATCAAAGCACAGTGGGAACTCACACGAGACAAATGATGATCTCAGGTCGATGAACTAACCTGTACACATGTCACCAGGGAACTGCTATCTGACGTCAGGTATAATACCAACTAGCAGGCTCCCTGCGAGTCCTGTCCGGTATACTCATAACCCAATGAGCACCTGTATACATCTTAGGTGAACCAACTGACACCAGTGGCTTGTGAGACCGGCCACCGCCCCTCGTCGGGGTCTCGACTGTATACACTAGTCTATTCCGGAGTATCGATGCCCTGTCTCGAAACTCCCACGACTAGGGACCTTTTAAGGATGTTCTTATAGACTCCAGCTCTCACGTATATGATCGCCCTCATACTGCTGGTAGTCAAGCAAGAATCCTAGGGCTTTATCAACGTGTAATAGCGACTCGTAAGGTCACCTAAAGCAGTACACGATGATAAAGATAAACCAGATAGCATACTATCATCTCGAGTAAGACTGTCCTACCGGCATAGGTCCTCCCTCAATCATTGCAATCACGTGCCTGTGATCCAATAATTGACTCTGAGGGCACTATATCCAACAATCTCCCACTTGCACTCAAGGCTAATTATTGCGATGTCGCATACTCACAGCCCGTGTGATACCGAACACCTAACTCCTCTACTAGTCAGTCTCACAAAGCTCGTTTGCGAGACTATTGCGTTCGAGGAATAGCCTCACTGAGTGGATCCGCTCTGGTGTTTCTTTCTATGTCTCTCTCTATCTCAAGTTCGCGGAGAAAGCCATCTCCCGAAATGAGCAATACCTGTCTTAGAATATGTCTGGATATCTGATGGGACCCAGCTCATAAATGAACTCCAAATCCAAACTTCTTAGACTGTATCGTCAACTGAACTTAATCAGTATCCTGCGTCATGCCTTCCCTCAGTATCCACCTGGACCACCTGTCCAAAATACTGCCCCTCGTCAGAAGGAAAACTATAACTCTGACAGCCACTCTGCCATCCAGGTCACCTTGGAAGCCTGGAATGATAACCGTCTCCTAAAGGAGGCTGCCGTTATCAATTCCCTAGAACATCAACTTATGTTCTAAAACTGCTTCCGATCGTTTCTGCAGAATTGGATTAATATCAACTTATTGCACTTACTGCAAGAACAACATCTGGTGTGGTACTTGACATCTCATGATTGACTCAATTGCCTAAGCAAGTGATCTGCCAATCATGCACATCCCTCTCCCCTTTAGTCAGTAAGACACCTTTAGAGAGGGTGACTCCATTACCTGCAGGTACACCACCATGCCAGGAGTCGTCCATTCTAAATACTCTTAGAATGCGGTCAAAGTACCCAGATTGGGAAACCACCTAAATCTAGATCTAAAACCATAGATTTAGTAACCAGAATGTCTGATATAATATCCAAGTCCTATGTGGAGAAACCACTGTGTGACGACCAACGTATAACCGATCGTAGTATAGGAATATCACTTCCTACTCTGTGTATGTCATCCAAATACCAGGACATCACACCCTACTACCTTCTTAACAGATCCATCCCCTATTCTGATGAAGTCAAACCTATGACTGTCACATCAGAAATAGATGATCTATCTCCGCTATATCTGCTTTAGTCTATAAATAGACATAAGCCACCTGTCCACCAATGCTTCCGCTGCTCCCACTGACCACGACAACCCTATAGCAAAGTCATATAGACGTACACTTCTAAAGCTAGTTTAGAACGACGCTATACTCATCCTCCTGCCGGGTCTCACAGTCTGGAACAACAGCAATGGCAAGTCTGGGTAAACAAGAACCTTCCTGCCACCGTCCTTGAGCATACCGAAGTACCTCTCGGGTGCCTGAGGTTACCCACTTTATCTGCGGAGTGGCCAATGGAATGTCAAATTAGATTGAATCATTGGGTTCTTATCAAATCTTCAGTAATCGTTTGCGGTTCTGGAATCACTTCCAGTTCTACCATACTCCCATTACTGTTTTCTGAAAAATCCATTTCTTTTAAAAATGTGGCGAGTCAAGAACAATATCACTATTGATCTTCCAGATGGTAGAAAGTCAACCCTCGTCATAGCCCGGGTCAACCCACAAACGGCCATTACAGAAACGTGCCTTGAGTTATCCGGAGTCTGGTTTTAAGCATAAGCCGGACAACTCCCCGTATCTTAACAATGTCAAGATATGAACTGTTCTATATCCAATATAGAAACATAGGCACTGATTTAATTGAACCAGATTCAAATCATGCAGCTGTCTCCAGTGCATGTCAACTAAATGGAAGGAGGCCGATCAGCGTTATTCAACTTAGGAAAACTTCCAATTATGAGTAACCTGAAAGAGAAGCATGTTCTCTTAACCATTACTTTCAACTGAATACCATACACAAGTATCTACATCTTCGATCATCTTGAAGAATCCCGATACTTGCAATATCTGGTTCTCTACTTTATTCTTATACCAATAACTTCTCAAAACTCAGACCCTGTGTTTCTACGAAACACCTGTCTAAGAACTAGAGAAGTCACAAGTAAATAGAATATAGTACGATGACCAACCCCTCTGTCCTAATAGACACTGGACAATATACAATACTCTGTATAAGTCCCCTGAGTCTAATAACTCATTCACTGTGTGTCGTAGGTTGAAAACTGTACTTATGGTTAAGAAGAATTACACCGCTATTCAATGCTCCTTACCCAACCATCCACTGATATAGGTAAATGTCATAGACATAATTTCAAAAAGGTATATCTCACTCTATAAAAATAGACGTACAGATATATCAATTTGAAATTGGTGCATAACCGCGGATATTCAAAACCAAATATTTGCCGTCCGGCAAACAACCCAGGTGACTTCCTCAAATATCACCAATTACAACGAATTCCGATATAATGAGGATGATCACATAATTCCCAATAGCTTACTCCCACTCATCATCTGTAAAACCATACAGATGTGAGAATCATATCTGGTAAATACATACCCTGGAGCAAGGTCTAATTGGAAAATCAGTTTTCTTTTAACAGATCACAGTGAAACTGAAACATTAAAATGTTTCGTTGGGGTATCCTGGTATTCCTAGTAATGCCTCTTCCATTATCCAGATTCACAACTGTAACCGTATATTTCTTTGCCACCTCCCCAAATCCCTTTATATGTCTTTAGTCATTACCTTCTGCACACCCCTTTAGGCCAAATGGCTTTCTTCCTTCCGTACCGTTCGGCACCAGCCTATGGTTTGGAAGAAGACTATCTAATAAGCATAATGGGTGTACTGTCCTAATCCTAGGAGTACTCGCAATACGAGAGAAGGTGAAGATAAAAGACAACCGAATAAACCTTATTCCTATTTCTCCTGAATCAGGATCCATCCCCGAACTGGAACAAGTTCCTTTCGAGTTCGTATATAACCATACGATGGATTATCCAATAAACTTGGGATCTTCGTAGTGATACGGAGTGTCCTGGAGAAATACAAAGGTGATTTAGGATTGGCGAAGAAATACTTGGTTTGGTCGTGAATAGCAGTCGCAATTTACTTTGCCCTCTTACTAGTCCCTTTCTTTGTCTTAATTTAATACCTTCTGTACACCATCATTATGCTAATTGGTTTTCTTCATTCCCCACCGTTCGGCACCATCCTAAGGTTTGGAAGAAGACTATCCAATTTGCGTAATAGGTGTACTATCTCCTAAACCAAGGAGTACTCGCAACCTGAGAGAAGGTAAAAGGAAAAGACAACTGAATAGTCCTATTCGTTTTCTCCAGAACCAGAAACCATCCTCGAATTCCTTCGAGTTCGTATATAACCATACGATGGTTTTGTCCAATGGAAGTGGACGTTCGTAGCAATACGGGGTGTCCTGGAGAAAAGGGTAAAAGTAGGAGTGGCAATGAGGTCTGCAACTCTGACAATCCAAAAGCCAGTGTTAAGAAGGTTCGGTCAACTTGGTCACTGAGTCATAGTCTAGGGTCGGGTCAATGGTCGCTGCCAAAGAGAGAGAGAAAAGAAACACTCAGCGTGCACTCTAACCTAGATCAGAATGGTTATCACTTTATCTAATCTGGAAACCTCCCACTGTAACGTCAAATTCTTCCCCAAACCTGAAAGAAGAATTAGCCGGGATCACCCGAGGAGTAAACCAACTCATTGAAAGGTTCCTAGGCACTCTAGTGAGGTCTCACAAGGCATCGAACATGCCAATTTAAAAAAAAATGGTGCCGAGAAACCCTAGACTACGGATCTTAGACTAGATGTTTAGGCGAAACAAGAAACTAGTTAACTATTTAACTAGAAGTTAGATGCTACAACCTTTGTAGATCCGGATTTCCACTTCCTTAGCTCCATGAGGGCGTCCTCTCGCTGTCCATCTTGAACCTTGGACTCTTGTGACGGCTTCATCGGAGAAACGTGCGGAATAGGTCGTCGGCTTCGTGTCAAAGACGATCTACGTCGAGGTTGCACAAGCTCAAGCTCCGACTTCACAAAGTAGTGAAACTTGTGAAGAAAACACCCAAAACCACTTGGCAAGAGGTAGAGGATGAATAAATAGGAGGTGGGTTTACTTTAGATTTGGATTTCTCTCATTAGATCTCAAGTTGCCATTAAAGTAGCAAGCTTGAAGAAGAAGAAGAAGATGATAGAATATGATAAAATCTTTTTTCAAAATAGAAAAGAAAATGATATTTATCATATCCTAACCATGGTCAAGTGTAGAGAATTGACCATGGTTAGTGGGAGTGGTTAGGTTTAAGTATGAAGACAAAATAGCATCATTAGAAAATGCTTCATGAAGCTTCACCATTCTTCATGATAAATGAAACCATTTTATTTTCATAAAACCAATTAATAAATAAAGAATGGATTAAATAATAAGAGAATAAATTATAAACCCTAACCACTCTCATAACCATGGTTCAATTCTTTTACACATAGTCAAGTCAACATGCATCATCAAACATGATACAATCATGTGCACAAAAGCATATCACATATACAATGTGCATCAAGTGAGAAAAATCCGTTTAAAGTGAACCAATACTAGTTAATGCAAAGTAATATATCAAATATACAATTATACATTAAATCATTAAATCAACACTTGATTCAATGATCCGGTCATGTCGCACATGACCGACTAGTATTCAATGTATCGACTTATCGAATCGATCTTCGATTCGATAACTAGGTTATATCATATACAACCAATCGAAACATTAATCGCGAGAATCAAATACGGTATCACATACACGCATTATTCTCGGTCCCGCACATATCTCATATGCACTCCTATTTCGTTTCGCTTGAACCAGGAAACCTCTGTGTAGGACTCTAAAGATTCGTCAATACGCCGGTAGCAGATGATGATCATATCAAGCATCCACAAGCCGCAAGCGGTCTGCTAAACGTAACGGCCACCCGGGTATTGAGCGATCAGAAGATCGACGAGCTAGCCCGCTCACACTCCTGCGAATCCGATCAGTAACACTTACCGTACAGTCCGGTCTCTTCGTCTGATATGTCGCATATCAAGTCTAGGGGTGGTAAACGTCAGACCCCAATAACTCGATAAGTCGTGCCGATGTGAGGCTCGTAACGGGTCGAGAAACTACTGGTAACACTTATCAGCAAATCTCTGATCAGCCCTGGCCAGGGACTTCCCTGTTACGGCCAATCGAGCACTGCGCAACATCAACCCCCAATACCGGGAGAGACGAAACCCCTCCTATCGCTCATTGCCTCCATGTGACTCGGGACTGTACCCAAAGACCACCGTTTTGCACGCCCTCATGGACGTGGTAAGGTGGAGATCAAAGCACAGTGGGAATCACACAAGACTCTATGACGATCTCGGGTCTACAGACTAACCTGTACAAGTGTCACCTGAGAACTGCCATCTGACGTGAGGTATAATACCATCTGGGAGTTCTCGGCGAGTCCGTCCAGTGTACTCAGTCTCCACTGAGCACCCGTATACCATCTCTGATGTCAAACACCAATGGATATGGGATCATCCATCGCCCATCACATGGGTCGAGAAGCGTATACGCTAGTCTACACTGGTATATCGATGCCCCGTCTCGATACACCCACGACTAGGGACCATGAAGGATGTACTTATGGACTACCATGTCCCCACTAGTATGATCTGCATCATAGTCCAGGTAGTCAAGCACAAATCCTAAGGGCTTTACCAACATGTAACTATAAGACAGTATAAAGAGACTAGTGTACATGTTAAGATAAAGAGTAACCAGATAGCATACTATCATATCGAGCAAGAAAGTCATCTCTATATATGTCCAAGCATCCAATATAATATACAACATCTGTACAATACTGTCTTCTAGGGCATACATACAACTAACAATCTCCTACTTGCACTAGGGCCAGCTGCTGTAGTATCGCATATTGAGCATCCCGAAGAGTCTCTCAAACTGTGTCTGGGGAATGGCCTTCGTGAGTGGATCCGCCGTGTTGTTCTTCGTGTCAACTCTCCTGACCTCGATCTCCCGGCGATCAACTATCTCCCGGATCAGGTGATACCGCCTCAGAATATGCCTGGATCGCTGATGGGACCTGGGTTCCTTGGCCAAAGCCACCGCTCCATTGTTATCGCAATACAAAGGTATTGGATTCTCAATAGATGGAACCACACCAAGTTCAGTAATGAACTTCTTGATCCAGACAGCCTCTTTGGCAGCATCGTTGGCAGCGATGTATTCAGCCTCCATCGTCGAGTCTGCCACGGTTTCCTGCTTGGAACTCTTCCAGCTAACCGCCCCTCCGTAAAAGGGTAAAGATAAAGCCCGACTGCGACTTAGAGTCGTCCTTATCACTCTGGAAGCTCGATACGGTAAAGGACTCCACTTGGAGTTCTCCGTTACCATACACCAAGAACATATCTCTAGTCCTTCGTAAGTACTTGAGAATGCTCTTCACAGCTGTCCAGTGACTCTCTCCAGGATCAGCTTGATACCTGCTGACTACACTTAGTGAGTATGCTACATCGGGTCTGGTACATAGCATCGCATACATGATAGAGCCTACTGCCGAAGCATAGGGTATCCCTTGCATGCGAGCTCTCTCCAAATCAGTCTTGGGAGACATCTCTTTGGAGAGAGTGACTCCAGAGATCGTGGGCAAGTTCCCACGCTTGGACTCTTCCATACTAAACCTCTTTAGTATGGTGTCAATGTACCTGGATTGGGACAATCCCAAAATCCGTTTGGATCTATCTCTATAGATCCTAATTCCCAATATGCAGGAGGCATCACCAAGATCTTTCATCGAGAATCTTTTTGATAAGAAGAGCTTGACCGATTGCAGCATAGGAATATCATTTCCTATCAAGAGTATGTCGTCCACGTACAATACGAGGAAGACAACCTTACTCTCTGCCACCTTCTTGTAGATACAAGGTTCATCTGGATTTTTGACGAAATCAAACTCTTTGATAACGACGTCAAAGCAGATGTTCCAACTCCGCGATGCTTGCTTTAATCCATAAATGGATTTAAGCAGCTTGCACACCTTCCCGCTGCTCCCACTGTCTACGAAGCCCTCTAGCTGAGTCATGTACACGCACTCTTCTAAATCACCGTTTAGAAAGGCGGTCTTAACATCCATTTGCCAGATTTCGTAATCATGGTAAGCAGCGATGGCAAGCATGATCCGGATGGATTTAAGCATAGCCACTGGAGAAAAGGTCTCGTCATAGTCCACACCTGGTCTTTGACGAAAACCCTTTGCTACAAGTCTAGCTTTGAAAGTCTCCACTTTCCCATCTACACCAAGTTTCTTCTTGAAGATCCACTTGCTCCCAATGGGTTTTACCCCTTCAGGAGCAACGTCCAAAGTCCATACTTTGTTGGTGTACATGGATTCCATCTCAGACCGCATAGCATCCAGCCATTTCACTGAGTCCCCACTCGTGATGGCCTGCTCGAAGCTAGTTGGGTCATCATCCTCCATGATGCAATCGTCGCTCCCACCATCAATGAGAAAACCGTAGTATCTCTCAGGTGGACGAGAAACCCTACTAGATCGGCGGAGTGGCTGGGGTTCATCGGGAACTACGGAATCCTCTGGTTCCACCAGATCTTCTGTTGTAGCTTCTGCAGCTGGAACTTCTTCCAGTTCTACCTCATGACCACTAATCTCTTTTTCAAGAAATTCCTTTTCTAAAAAGGAGGCATGCCGAGAAACAAACACTCTTTGTTCCTCAGGGTGGTAGAAGATATACCCTTGAGAATTCTTGGGATATCCTACAAATTTGCATAGAACAGACCGTGCCTCGAGTTTGTCCGGATTTAGTCGTTTGACATAGGCTGGACAACCCCATATCTTAACATAGTTAAGACATGGTCTCTTCCCTTTCCATATCTCATATGGAGTGGTAGGCACTGATTTGGTGGGGACCATATTCAGTAGATGTATGGCTGTCTCAAGCGCATACCCCCAGAAGGAAATAGGTAACTCAGCTGTGCTCATCATAGAGCGCACCATATCCAATAGGGTGCGATTCCTCCGTTCTGATACACCGTTGTGCTGTGGTGTATATGGAGGAGTCAGCTGAGAGAGAATCCCATTCTCTTTTAGGAAGTCCAGGAATTCTTTGCTCAAGTATTCACCTCCTCGATCAGATCGAAGGATTTTAATACTCTTTTCGGTTTGGTTTTCGACTTCTTGTTTATATTCTCTAAATTTCTCAAAAGCTTCAGACTTGTGTCTTATTAAGTACACATGTCCGTATCTTGAGAGATCGTCAGTGAATGTAATGAAGTACGAAGAACCATCCCTGGCATGTGTAGACATGGGACCACATACATCACTATGTATCAGTCCCAAGAGTTCGGTAACTCTTTCTCCGTGTCCCGTAAACGGATTTTTGGTCATCTTGCCTTTGAGACATGACTGGCAAGTGTCATAAGATGAAAATTCGAAAGGTTTCAAATATCCATCCTTATGCAACTTAGCCAGTCGTGTCACATTGATGTGACCCAGTCTACAATGCCACAAGAAGGATTCGTTGAGTTCAGAACTCTTCCTCTTGTGTGTGTTTGTTATGCTCAGAACTGTTGATTGATTTAGAACATAAATGCCATTGCATAACGTGCCTGATCCAACCAACTTTTGGTTACGGAAAATGTTCATAACATTATCCTGTAGTACAAAATTATATCCTTCTTTACTTAATAAAGAAACCGATATAATGTTGCATATCAGGTTCGGCATGTAATAGCATTCGTTCAGAACCAATGTATTACCAGTTGGTAATATAAGGTGATATTCCCCGACAGTCTTAGCTGCAACAATTGCACCATTTCCAACTCTAATGTCTTTATCACCTTCTCCAAGTTCTCTACCTTTCCTAAGCCCATGTAACTGATTACATATATGGGATCCTGACCCGGTATCCAATACCCAGGACGTAGAGCAAATGGAGAAACAGTTCTCAGTAACGAACACACCCGAAGAAAATGCATCAACATGTACTTTCTTCATTCGGGTGGCATGGGAATCCTGGTATTCCCCTATATCCTGTTCAGTCCTATAACTCTTATAGGAAAGAACGGAACCAATGTTCCCCAGCACAGTATAACATGCGGGTTCGGTCAATACATCCATATTATTATCTTTATTAGGGTATGAAATGGTCGCTACCTGGAGAGAGAGAGAAGAAAACACTTTAGCGTATGCTCGTGCAAGATCAGATTGGTTATTATCTTATCTAATCAGGATGGCTCCCACTGCTTTTTATCAAATCTTCCTCCAAACCCTAAAAGGAAAGACTAGCCGGGATTAATTACACACTACAAGTTCGCCAATCTTTCAGCCAGGCCAGTGTCGGTTCTTTGAGGGAGGTCCCCCGTGCTTTCGCACGAACCTAATTAATGTAAACCTCATTTTCCCAGAGGCGTAACCCCGTTGACACCTTTCTAGACACCTACTTGATCAGCTAATTGCAATGTGTAAAACTCTCCCAGGAGTAACTCTTACTCGCAGTGGGTATCGGGATCCAACTATCTCAAAGAAGGTATGCAATCTCATTACAAATTTCAACACTTGAAATTCCCGATAATGCTTTTGCCCCTAGCGTGCTATGACCTTGACGAAAGCCAACAAACCACAGCCCGCTAGTCAAGTTCAACCCGTATATTTCTTGACTGAATTAAACCCACCCGCACGACCCTTGACGAAAGCCAACAAAGCCGTACGACTACCCTAATCCAGTCGCATCATATGCAGCAGATAAACGGCACATAGCTACCGCACACTACACCTTGACGAAAGCCAACAAATGTAGCACGAATACTATATGTAACCTATCTGAAATGACGGAGGGCTACGCAGGTTTTTCTGAAAACCTATTGCGTAATGAACTTGATATCGTTGTAGAATCAAATGAAGTTTTGAAATGGAGTGATTTTGAGGCTTTTCTAGTTTTGCTAAAGGAGTCACTCCCGGCGAAGGGATCTCGGTCCTTTCCTCGTCGAATGAGGTGCGGGATATATCATATATATCGCTGTGCAAAGCAAAAACCCAAAAAGCAGTCAAAAGCAAACCGAGTGTGTAGCATCTGCCAGTTATTGCTAAAGGAGTCACTCCCGGTGAAGGGATCTCGGTCCTTTCCTCATCGAATAAGGTGCAGGGTATATCATATATACCGCTGTGCAAAGCAAGAACTGTAGCTACCTGTTTTATTTTAAAATTTGATTCTACAACATCTTAGGTTTCTTATCTTTCATTAATCACATTAATGAAGTCCCATCATTTAAATACCTAAACATCACAGATAGATATGACGTACACTTATGCCATCCGCATTCGCCTCGATGTCCCCTCGTGCACCGTTAGGTTAGGTAACTAACGACAGAGCAGGGCAGGGCTAGCGCGGGTGTAAAACATAAGTAACGTCTATATAATATATCATATATACTATATACTATATGCATCACAGAAACACATCACAGATATCGCAGCAGAATAAACATATGAAATATTGGATATACTAGGACGTCCGTGTTTTCAATACGAGCCAGTATAAAACACGGATTCCACGGTCGTGATGAATAGCCAATCCCACACCCCTAGACCCCTACGAGAGCGGCAAGCAACCCTGCCAATTCTAGGGTTAGGAGACCCGGACTCGACTCCTCGAGTTGGTCTCCCACTGGACCCCAGAACCCGGTTACTTGTGCTCCCCTCCTTGGGTCTATCCTAATGCGGAAAAGTAAATAATGTACAAAAGGTGACATCTTCCGCTACCTGGAAGTGCCCCAAATAAAAGAATATTACATACAAGTTATTACATGAATGAAAATGAAAAACACTCATCTCACATAAAAACCCCCGGCTATTCAAACACGACGATCCAATATAACATATCCAGCAACACATAACATCACATGTCATCAACGTAAGTAAGTATGCATACCCCAATTGTCGTTGACGTATAGCAACGAAACCGGCGATATGAACATACTACACTTACGGTCACAGAAAAGAAAAAGTAAAACTACAACAATTGGAATCCGCAACTTCTTCAGACATCGCATGCCTAATCAAATGAAATACTTAGACATCACATGCCTAACAGATATAAATCCCGCATTTTAGTCTCATTATCGAAAACTCTTTTCAATATCATTCATTCAGTTATCACATAACTGTTTGTGAATTCCAATTATTGTATCACATTCCAGATAAACAGAAAATGTTAAACTTTCCGATCGAACAGTCGAATACCCAAGTTTTCCCGATACAGCTCAACACATGAAATAAGTCTAACAACATTCAGTTCGTGCCTCAGTACCGACGGTCCAGCCGTAGAAGGGTCAAGCCAACGCCTCACATGTGGCACGCCGTACTGCCCCAAACCCGAAGGTTCAAAGGGCAGTTCAAGACGGTCACATAATCGAGTTAAGGTTTGTTGTCTTCTAGAGGGTCCATCGCGTTACTTGCACTACTTTGAACGTCGTTAAACTACGGAAAAATCCAACACTTGGAAATTTCCCGACAGGGGAGAAATTGGGTATTTATATCCGGTCGAACTTTTTAACATATTCTGAAAATTATCCGGAAAGCACAAAGACGAAATTTGATACCCCGATCGAAACACCGAATCCCCAAAGCATTCCCAGAAAATTCAACTCTTGAATAATTATTAAAAATTCCCATAAAACTCAGCACCAGAAAAGAAGAATTACTGTGCAAACAAAGTTGAGCAAAGTGAACAGTCGGCGGCGGAACCGCGGCAGAAGCCATGCTTCTGCCGCGTTTCTGCGGCTGTTTGGAGGCCTCATGATCTCGTGTTTCACCAGATTTCTTAGATCTTCCTGCTGAATTTTTTGGGCATTTTTAATCTGGAAAAATCCACGTTTTCATAAAAAGTCCAGAGAGCGTGTAAAAATTGCGGTTTCGGGTTCGATCGGACTTCAAATTCCGTCTAGACTTCGCCTAAGGCTCTAGCTAGGCTCTGATACCAGTGAAAGGTTCCTAGGCACTCTAGTGAGGTCTCACAAGGCATCGAACATGCCAATTTAAAAAAAAATGGTGCCGAGAAACCCTAGACTACGGATCTTAGACTAGATGTTTAGGCGAAACAAGAAACTAGTTAACTATTTAACTAGAAGTTAGATGCTACAACCTTTGTAGATCCGGATTTCCACTTCCTTAGCTCCACGAGGGCGTCCTCTCGCTGTCCATCTTGAACCTTGGACTCTCGTGACGGCTTCATCGGAGAAACGTGCGGAATAGGTCGTCGGCTTCGTGTCAAAGACGATCTACGTCGAGGTTGCACAAGCTCAAGCTCCGACTTCACAAAGTAGTGAAACTTGTGAAGAAAACACCCAAAACCATTTGGCAAGAGGTAGAGGATGAAGAAATAGGAGGTGGGTTCACTTTAGATTTGGATTTCTCTCACTAGATCTCAAGTTGCCATTAAAGTAGCAAGCTTGAAGAAGAAGAAGAAGATGATAGAATATGATAAAATCTTTTTTCAAAATAGAAAAGAAAATGATATTTATCATATCCTAACCATGGTCAAGTGTAGAGAATTGACCATGGTTAGTGGGAGTGGTTAGGTTTAAGTATGAAGACAAAATAGCATCATTAGAAAATGCTTCATGAAGCTTCACCATTCTTCATGATAAATGAAACCATTTTATTTTCATAAAACCAATTAATAAATAAAGAATGGATTAAATAATAAGAGAATAAATCATAAACCCTAACCACTCTCATAACCATGGTTCAATTCTTTTACACATAGTCAAGTCAACATGCATCATCAAACATGATACAATCATGTGCACAAAAGCATATCACATATACAATGTGCATCAAGTGAGAAAAATCCGTTTAAAATGAACCAATACTAGTTAATGCAAAGTAATATATCAAATATACAATTATACATTAAATCATTAAATCAACACTTGATTCAATGATCCGGTCATGTCGCGCATGACCGACTAGTATTCAATGTATCGACTTATCGAATCGATCTTCGATTCGATAACTAGGTTATATCATATACAACCAATCGAAACATTAATCGCGAGAATCAAATACGGTATCACATACACGCATTATTATCGGTCCCGCACATATCTCATATGCACTCCTATTTCGTTTCGCTTGAACCAGGAAACCTCTGTGTAGGACTCTAAAGACTCGTCAATACGCCGGTAGCAGATGATGATCATATCAAGCACCCACAAGCCGCAAGCGGTCTGCTAAACATAACGGCCACCCGGGTATTGAGCGATCAGAAGATCGACGAGCTAGCCCGCTCACACTCCTGCGAATCCGATCAGTAACACTTACCGTACAGTCCGGTCTCTTCGTCTGATATGTCGCATATCAAGTCTAGGGGTGGTAAACGTCAGACCCCAATAACCCGATAAGTCATGCCGATGTGAGGCTCGTAACGGGTCGAGAAACTACTGGTAACACTTACCAGCAAATCTCTGATCAGCCCTGGCCAGGGACTTCCCTGTTGCGGCCAATCGAGCACTGCGCAACATCAACACCCAATACCGGGAGAGACGAAACCCCTCCTATCGCTCATTGCCTCCATGTGACTCGGGACTGTACCCAAAGGCCACCGTTTTGCACGCCCTCATGGACGTGGTAAGGTGGAGATCAAAGCACAGTGGGAATCACACAAGACTCTATGACGATCTCGGGTCTACAGACTAACCTGTACAAGTGTCACCTGAGAACTGCCATCTGACGTGAGGTATAATACCATCTGGGAGTTCTCGGCGAGTCCGTCCAGTGTACTCAGTCTCCACCGAGCACCCGTATACCATCTCTGATGTCAAACACCAATAGATATGGGATCATCCATCGCCCATCACATGGGTCGAGAAGTGTATACGCTAGTCTACACTGGTATATCGATGCCCCGTCTCGATACACCCACGACTAGGGACCATGAAGGATGTACTTATGGACTACCATGTCCCCACTAGTATGATCTGCATCATAGTCCAGGTAGTCAAGCACAAATCCTAAGAGCTTTACCAACATGTAACTATAAGACAGTATAAAGAGACTAGTGTACATGTTAAGATAAAGAGTAACCAGATAGCATACTATCATATCGAGCAAGAAAGTCATCTCTATTTATGTCCAAGCATCCAATATAATATACAACATCTGTACAATACTGGCATCTAGGGCATACATACAACTAACGCTCATCAGTGGGAATCGGGATCCAACTATCATCGCATGATAACGTGACGGAATCCGCTCACGTTATCACACTCTAGAAGGTATGCGCATATCAGGCAAGTTTCAGTTTCTTTAGAAACTCCTGATGTGGATTTTTGCCCCATGCTCTTATGACCTTGACTTTGGCCAACATATCATAAGTCACATGTCAAGTTCTACCCGTCATTATCCAGGTTAATTTGAACCCACCCGTACAAGCCCTTGATTTTGGCTAACAAGGCTATATGACTGTCCCAAACCAACGCATCTATCTATGCTGCATATGAATACCCAACAGCTACCAAACACCGTGCCTTGACTTTGGTCAACATACACAGCTTGAATACTATTGACTATCCATATGAAACGACGGAGGGCTACGAATGGTTTCTGGCGAAAACCTTTAACTTAATGAACTTGATATCGTTGAAGGAACTGATAGTTTTAAAAAAATATAGTGACGAAAACCTTTGCTAAAGAGGTCACTCCCGGTGAAGGGATCTCGGCTCTTTCCCCGTAGAATGAGGTGCAGGATATTCCAACTGAATACCACGATGCAAAACAAAAGTAATCGGCTATAGTGAAGTTATTGCCCTGACTCAAACTTCTGTCCAATGGGTCACTCCCGGTGAAGTGATCTCGGCCCTTGCCTCGTCGACTGAGGAGCAGGATATTCCAACTGAATACCACGATGCAAAACAAAAGAGAACGCCCTTGCGATAACAGCTTTTTGAAAAGTGTTCCAACAACATCAGAATAGGTTTGTTTATCTTGCATTGATCCGAATCAACGCAGTCCCATCAATTGATCACACCAATAAAGAATGAAAATAATGATGTACGTATATGCCATCCGCATTCGCCACTGGGTCCCGTCATCACCCGTTAGGTTAGCTAACTAACGACAGAGCGGGGATTGGACTAGCGCGGATGCAAAATATATACAACATCTACTAGTATATATATAATATATAATTTTCGCTCAAGACGTGATAAAATGCAACATCACAGAAATGTACAGTATCACAGAACAATACAGATATCTGGGATCCCCGGGTTTCATAGAGCCGCTACTGAAACCCGACGTTCCCTTGGTCGTGTGGATAGCCTGTGCAATGAAATCCTAGACCCCTACGGGCGCGGCAAGTTATCCGCCAAAACCTGAAGCGAGGCAGCCCCCTTCAGCAACGTGAATGGACCACCCAGCACTTCACGGAATCCGGTAACTTGGGCACCCCTCCTGGGTCAACCTGTACCCCCTACGAGTGCGGCGAATAGCCCGCCAATTCTAGAGTAAAGCCCCCTCCGTCTCAACGCAATGAGATGCGGGCTCGTTGCCTTCTAGAACCCGGCTACCCGTGCACCCCTCCGCGGGGTAATCCTAGTACAGAAAGTAAAATATACATACAACGCGTACATCGACCGCAACCTGGTCGTGCCCCAAAAGAATAATATACAGACAGGCAGTAACGGCAGTCCACATGTCGGACGCTCGCCTCGCAATATCAAATGTACATATAAAACAAAACTGTACTAACATCGCATCCAGGCTATCCCCCACGACCGATCCGCAACATCACAGCACAACACAGAACATCAACATGAATGTCACGTTCGCAAATCCGTCTAAAAGGGCTATAGCAGATAGACTGGATTTACCGATCGAATGACATTCACGGTCGCAGATATAATGTAAATACTGTGAACTAGCATGTTTAAAATATCCAATCGAACAAATTTATCGAAGTGGGCCCCAAGAAGTACTGTAGCACTTACAGAAAATCTGGGCCCAAAAAGAATATCCCAAAACCCCCATTTTTAACTTATAAGCCCACTGTAAAATTTTGGTACAATGAACAGTACAAAGCGCGGCGGAACCGCGGCCCAAGCATGGGTTTGGCCGCGGTTCCGCGGTGATATAGTGAGTTCAGGCAACCAAATTTTTACAGAATGCTTAGAATTACATGCACGTGTTTCTGCAACAACCTGAAAAATTTTTGGAGCTGAAAAAATTTCGACAGAAACATGAAGCATTGGAAAATACGGTTTTTGGGGATTTTTGTTCGATCGAGTTCTAAACATACTAGAGCAAGCTAGGCATGGTTAATGGCGTGGCTCTGATACCAATGTAAGTCCGCGGCGGCGCCCCGGCCAGCGATCCGACGCCGGAAACACGGAAACAAAAACTTTGCAAACTAGCAAACCGGCACCACCGCGCACTTTGACCCCGGATCGGGCCATTAACCTAGCAACTAGCAAACTAAAAGACGGGTAGAGAAGTATACCAAGCGATCCGTGTCCTTCGGTCTTCGTCTCCACTCCGATCTTATGCGGAATCTCCGTCCGTCACGTCCTCGTCGGAAAGGGCACCACGTAGCCGGGTTCGTTTACGGGCTCCCACCTCTGGACCGAGGCAACTCGGGCGCGAAGTTGGCTAGCCGACGCGTCCAAGGAATGCTGTAAACTAGTGTAGAAACTTGTCTCTTTTGGGGTTTAGAAGTTTCCATGGATGTGGAGGTGGAGAAAAGAATGAGCTTTGGAAAAAATGGAGCTCACAATTTTGCAAGGAATGAGATGAAGAGAATGCTACACCCAAATGAAACTCTCTCATCTCCACTCATGAAAAATGGCCGGCCTCATCTAATGGTGGAGGAAAAAGAAAACCCACCATGATACAAGAGGAAAAAAAAGAAATGATAATGCAAGAATAATGTCACACCCACTTCTCATCTCATCAAATCACAAAACCGTCACATGAAAGCAAAGAATGGACCAAAAAGGCATCTCATGATGAATAAACAATCATGATGCCTCACATAAGCAAGATACCCCTCCACAAATAAGTAATTTGCACAATTGCAAATTACCCCCTCCATCGAAAAGTCCGGCCGTGAAGGAACAAATGAAAACCGGCCGGAACGGAATGCAAACTGGCAACTACAGAAAACTGATCCCGTAATAAATTACAGGAAAACCCCACTACTGCAAATACATGCCCGCATTTGTATTCTCACTAAACACAAATTCTAAGAGACAAAACTACACTATCTAATACTAGGATCCGGCTTAAGCCAAAGCCGGCTAGTAAAATCCGTCCGATCACGATTCGTGCAATACCGCACGTATCTGATCGAACCCTGCCATATCTCCATACGGCCTCTACAGCGTTTCGCCCGAAACTTGAGTAACTGTATATGTGTGGTGGACTCTAAAGACTCGTCAATACTATGGCTGTGGATTTAACCACTAGCACGTCAGATATATCAGCCATACGTGACGGGCCACCAGCTATTGACCAAAAGGGACGTCGATGAGCGAATTCATCCTGACACCCTACTGAGCCTGTCAGTGACAATATCCGTACAGTCTGGTCCGTTCGTCTACGAGCATCGCATGGCGGGCCTAGGGGGTTGGTAAAAGTCAGACCCCCAATAGCGGTACAAGTCGTGTCGGAGTGTAGCCCAGAACACCCTGAGATACTACTGGAATACCTACCAGTAAATCTTCTGCCTTGGCCAAGGACTTTTCATGTACTGGCTCTCCTAGACACAGCGCGACCTCACCCCCAATACCGGGAGAGACGAGCCCCTGCAGATCCGCTCACTGCCTCCATGTGGCTCGGGACTGTACCCAACTAAAACCTGTTTGCACGACTCCTTTGAGCCGTGGTAGGGTAGTAATCAAAGCACAGTGGGAACTCACACGAGACAAATGACGATCTCAGGTCGATGAACTAACCTGTACACATGTCACCAGGGAACTGCTATCTGACGTCAGGTATAATACCAACTAGCAGGCTCCCTGCAAGTCCTGTCCGGTATACTCATAACCCAATGAGCACCTGTATACATCTTAGGTGAACCAACTGACACCAGTGGCTTGTGAGACCGGCCACCGCCCCTCGTCGGGGTATCGACTGTATACACTAGTCTACTCCGGAGTATCGATGCCCTGTCTCGAAACTCCCACGACTAGGGACCTTTTAAGGTTGTGCTTATAGACTCCAGCTCTCATGTATATGATCGCCCTCATACTGTTGGTAGTCAAGCAAGAATCCTAGGGGCTTTATCAACGTGTAATAGCGACTCGTAAGGTCACCTAAAGCAGTACACGATGATAAAGATAAACCAGATAGCGTACTATCATCTCGAGTAAGACTGTCCTACCGGCATAGGTCCTCCCTCAATCATTGCAATCACGTGCCTGTGATCCAATAATTGACTCTGAGGGCACTATATCCAACAATCTCCCACTTGCACTCAAGGCTAATTATTGCGATGTCGCATACTCACAGCCCGTGTGATACCGAACACCTAACTCCTCTACTAGTCAGTCTCACAAAGCTCGTTTGCGAGACTATTGCGTTCGAGGAATAGCCTCACTGAGTGGATCCGCTCTGGTGTTTCTTTCTATGTCTCTCTCTATCTCAAGTTCGCGGAGAAAGCCATCTCCCGAAATGAGCAATACCTGTCTTAGAATATGTCTGGATATCTGATGGGACCCAGCTCATAAATGAACTCCAAATCCAAACTTCTTAGGCTGTATCGTCAACTGAACTTAATCAGTATCCTGCGCCATGCCTTCCCTCAGTATCCACCTGGACCACCTGTCCAAAATACTGCCCCTCGTCAGAAGGAAAACTATAACTCTGATAGCCACTCTGCCATCCAGGTCACCTTGGAAGCCTGGAATGATAACCGTCTCCTAAAGGATGCTGCCGTTATCAATTCCCTAAAACATCAACTTATGTTCTAAAACTGCTTCCGATCGTTTCTGCAGAATTGGATTAATATCAACTTATTGCACTTACTGCAAGAACAACATCTGGTGTGGTACTTGACATCTCATGATTGACTCAATTGCCTAAGCAAGTGATCTGCCAATCATGCACATCCCTCTCCCCTTTAGTCAGTAAGACACCTTTAGAGAGGGTGACTCCATTACCTGCAGGTACACCACCATGCCAGGAGTCGTCCATTCTAAATACTCTTAGAATGCGGTCAAAGTACCCAGATTGGGAAACCACCTAAATCTAGATCTAAAACCATAGATCTAGTAACCAGAATGTCTGATATAATATCCAAGTCCTATGTGGAGAAACCACTGTGTGACGACCAACATATAACCGATCGTAGTATAGGAATATCACTTCCTACTCTGTGTATGTCATCCAAATACCAGGACATCACACCCTACTACCTTCTTAACAGATCCATCCCCTATTCTGATGAAGTCAAACCTATGACTGTCACATCAGAAATAGATGATCTATCTCCGCTATATCTGCTTTAGTCTATAAATAGACATAAGCCACCTGTCCACCAATGCTTCCGCTGCTCCCACTGACCACGACAACCCTCTAGCAAAGTCATATAGACGTACACTTCTAAAGCGAGTTTAGAACGACGCTATACTCATCCTCCTGCCGGGTCTCACAGTCTGGAACAACAGCAATGGCAAGTCTGGGTAAACAAGAACCTTCCTGCCACCGTCCTTGAGCATACCGAAGTACCTCTCGGGTGCCTGAGGTTACCCACTTTATCTGCGGAGTGGCCAATGGAATGTCAAATCAGATTGAATCATTAGGTTCTTATCAAATCTTCAGTAATCGTTTGCGGTTCTTGAATCACTTCCAGTTCTACCATACTCCCACTACTGTTTTCTGAAAAATCCATTTCTTTTAAAAATGTGGCGAGTCAAGAACAATATCACTATTGATCTTCCAGATGGTAGAAAGTCAACCCTCGTCATAGCCCGGGTCAACCCACAAACGGCCATTACAGAAACGTGCCTTGAGTTATCCGGAGTCTGGTTTTAAGCATAAGCCGGACACCTCCCCGTATCTTAACAATGTCAAGATATGAACTGTTCTATATCCAATATAGAAACATAGGCACTGATTTAATTGAACCAGATTCAAATCATGCAGCTGTCTCCAGTGCATGTCAACTAAATGGAAGGAGGCCGATCAGCGTTATTCAACTTAGGAGAACTTCCAATTATGAGTAACCTGAAAGAGAAGCATGTTCTCTTAACCATTACTTTCAACTGAATACCATACACAAGTATCTACATCTTCGATCACCTTGAAGAATCCCGATACTTGCAATATCTGGTTCTCTACTTTATTCTTATACCAATAACTTCTCAAAACTCAGACCCTGTGTTTCTACGAAACACCTGTCTAAGAACTAGAGAAGTCCCAAGTAAACAGAATATAGTACGAGGACCAACCCCTCTGTCCTAATAGACACTGGACAATATACAATACTCTGTATAAGTCCCCTGAGTCTAATAACTCATTCACTGTGTGTCGTAGGTTGAAAACTGTACTTATGGTTAAGAAGAACTACACCGCTATTCAATGCTCCTTACCCAACCATCCACTGATATAGGTAAATGTCATAGACATAATTTCAAAAAGGTATATCTCACTCTATAAAAATAGACGTACAGATATATCAATTTGAAATTGGTGCATAACCGCGGATATTCAAAACCAAACATTTGCTGTCCGGCAAACAACCCAGGTGACTTCCTCAAATATCACCAATTACAACGAATTCCGATATAATGAGGATGATCACATAATTCCCAATAGCTTACTCCCACTCATCATCTGTAAAACCATACAGATGTGAGAATCATATCTGGTAAATACATACCCTGGAGCAAGGTCTAATTGGGAAATCAGTTTTCTTTTAACAGAACACAGTGAAACTGAAACATTAAAATGTTTCGTTGGGGTATCCTGGTATTCCTAATAATGCCTCTTCCATTATCCAGATTCACAACTGTAACCGTATATTTCTTTGCCACCTCCCCAAATCCCTTTATATGTCTTTAGTCATTACCTTCTGCACACCCCTGTAGGCCAAATGGCTTTCTTCCTTCCCTACCGTTCGGCACCAGCCTATGGTTTGGAAGAAGACTATCCAATAAGCATAATGGGTGTACTGTCCTAACCTAGGAGCACTCGCAATACGAGAGAAGGTGAAGATAAAAGACAACCGAATAAACCTTATTCCTATTTCTCCTGAACCAGGATCCATCCCCGAACTGGAACAAGTTCCTTTCGAGTTTGTATATAACCATACGATGGATTATCCAATAAACTTGGGATCTTCGTAGTGATACGGAGTGCCCTGGAGAAATACAAAGGTGATTTAGGATTGGCGAAGAAATACTTGGTTTGGTCGTGATTAGCAGTCGCAATTTACTTTGCCCTCTTACTAGTCCCTTTCTTTGTCTTAATTTAATACCTTCAGTACACCATCATTATGCTAATTGGTTTTCTTCATTCCCCACCGTTCGGCACCATCCTAAGGTTTGGAAGAAGACTATCCAATTTGCGTAATAGGTGTACTATCTCCTAAACCAAGGAGTACTCGCAACCTGAGAGAAGGTAAAAGGAAAAGACAACTGAATAGTCCTATTCGTTTTCTCCAGAACCAGAAACCATCCTCGAATTCCTTCAAGTTCGTATATAACCATACGATGGTTTTGTCCAATGGAAGTGGACGTTCGTAGCAATACGGGGTGTCCTAGAGAAAAGGGTAAAAGTAGGAGTGGCAATAAGGTCTGCAACTCTGACAATCCAAAAGCCAGTGTTAAGAAGGTTCGGTCAACTTGGTCACTGAGTCATAGTCTAGGGTCGGGTCAATGGTCGCTGCCAAAGAGAGAGAGAAAAGAAACACTCAGCGTGCACTCTAACCTAGATCAGAATGGTTATCACTTTATCTAATCTGGAAACCTCCCACTGTAACGTCAAATTCTTCCCCAAACCTGAAAGAAGAATTAGCCGGGATCACCCGAGGAGTAAACCAACTCATCAGTAGGAATCGGGATCCAACTATCATCGCATGATAACGTGACGGAATCCGCTCACGTTATCACACTCCAGAAGGTATGCGCATATCTGGCAAGTTTCAGTTTCTTTAGAAACTCCCGATGTGGATTTTTGCCCCATGCTCTTATGACCTTGACTTTGGCCAACATATCATAAGTCACATGTCAAGTTCTACCCGTCTTTATCCAGGTTAATTTGAACCCACCCGTACAAGCCCTTGACTTTGGCCAACAAGGCTATATGACTGTCCCAAACCAACGGATCTATCTATGCTGCATATGAATACCCAATAGCTACCAAACACCGTGCCTTGATTTTGGCCAACATACACAGCTTGAATACCATTGACTATCCATATGAAACGACGGAGGGCTACGAATGGTTTCTGGCGAAAACCTTTAACTTAATGAACTTGATATCGTTAAAGGAACTGATAGTTTTAAAAAAATATAGTGACGAAAACCTTTGCTAAAGAGGTCACTCCCGGTGAAGGGATCTCGGCTCTTTCCCCGTAGAATGAGGTGCAGGATATTCCAACTGAATACCACGATGCAAAGCAAAAGTAATCGGCTATAGTGAAGTTATTGCCCTGACGCAAACTTCTGTCCAATGGGTCACTCCCGGTGAAGGGATCTCGTCCCTTGCCTCGTCGACTGAGGAGCAGGATATTCCAACTGAATACCACGATGCAAAACAAAAGAGAACGCCCTTGCAATAACAGCTTTTTGAAAAGTGTTCCAACAACATCAGAATAGGTTTGTTTATCTTGCATTGATCCGAATCAACGCAGTCCCATCAATTGATCACACCAATAAAGAATGAAAATAATGATGTACGTATATGCCATCCGCATTCGCCACTGGGTCCCGTCATCACCCGTTAGGTTAGTTAACTAACGACAGAGCGGGGACTGGACTAGCGCGGATGCAAAACATATACAACATCTACTAGTATATATATAATATATAATTTTCGCTCAAGACGTGATAAAATGCAACATCACAGAAATGTACAGCATCACAGAACAATACAGATATCTGGGATCCCCGGGTTTCATAGAGCCGCTACTGAAACCCGACGTTCCCTTGGTCGTGTGGATAGCCTGTGCAATGAAATCCTAGACCCCTACGGGCGCGGCAAGTTACCCGCCAAAACCTGAAGCGAGGCAGCCCCCTTCAGCAACGTGAATGGACCACCCAGCACTTCACGGAATCCGGTAACTTGGGCACCATTCCTGGGTCAACCTGTACCCCCTACGAGTGCGGCGAATAGCCCGCCAATTCTAGATTAAAGCCCCCTCCGTCTCAACGCCATGAGATGCGGGCTCGTTGCCTTCTAGAACCCGGCTACCCGTGCACCCCTCCGCAGGGTAATCCTAGTACAGAAAGTAAAATATACATACAACGCGTACATCGACCGCAACCTGGTCGTGCCCCAAAAGAATAATATACAGACAGTTAGTGATGGCAGTCCACATGTCGGACGCTCGTCCCGCAATATCAAATGTACATATAAAACAAAACTGTACTAACATCGCATCAAGGCTATCCCCCACGACCGATCCGCAACATCACAGCACAACACAGAACATCAACATGAATATCACGTTGGCAAATCCGTCTAAAAGGGCTATAGCAGATAGACTGGATTTACCGATCGAATGACATTCACGGTCGCAGATATAATGTAAATACTGTGAACTAGCATGTTTAAAATATCCAATCGAACAAATTTATCGAAGTGGGCCCCAAGAAATACTGTAGCACTTACAGAAAATCTGGGCCCAAAAAGAATATCCCAAAACCCCCATTTTTAACTTATAAGCCCACTGTAAAATTTTGGTACAATGAACAGTACAAAGCGCGGCGGAACCGCGGCCCAAGCATGGGTTTGGCCGCGGTTCCGCGGTGATATAGTGAGTTCAGGCGACCAAATTTTTACAGAATGCTTAGAATTACCTGCACGTGTTTCTGCAACAACCTGAAAATTTTTGGAGCTGAAAAAATTTCGACAGAAACATGAAGCATTGGAAAATACGGTTTTTGGGGATTTTTGTTCGATCGAGTTCTAAACATACTAGAGCAAGCTAGGCATGGTTAATGGCGTGGCTCTGATACCAATGTAAGTCCGCGGCGGCGCCCCGGCCAGCGATCCGATGCCGGAAACGCGGAAACAAAAACTTTGCAAACTAGCAAACCGGCACCACCGCGCACTTTTACCCCGGATCGGGCCATTAACCTAGCAACTAGCAAACTAAAAGATGGGTAGAGAAGTATACCAAGCGATCCGTGTCCTTCGGTCTTCGTCTCCACTCCGATCTCCTGCGGAATCTCCGTCCGTCACGTCCTCGTTGGAAAGGGCACCACGTAGCCGGGTTCGTTTACGGGCTTCCACCTCTGGACCGAGGCAACTCGGGCGAGAAGTTGGCTAGCCGACGCGTCCAAGGAATGCTGTAAACTAGTGTAGAAACTTGTCTCTTTTGGGGTTTAGAAGTTGCCATGGATGTGGAGGTGGAGAAAAGAATGAGCTTTGGAAAAAATGGAGCTCACAATTTTGCAAGGAATGAGATGAAGAGAATGCTACACCCAAATGAAACTCTCTCATCTCCACTCATGAAAAATGGCCGGCCTCATCTAATGGTGGAGGAAAATGAAAAGCCACCATGATACAAGAGGGAAAAAAAAGAAATGATAATGCAAGAATAATGTCACACCCACTTCTCATCTCATCAAATCACAAAACCGTCACATGAAAGCAAAGAATGGACCAAAAAGGCATCTCATGATGAATAAACAATCATGATGCCTCACATAAGCAAGATACCCCTCCACAAATAAGTAATTTGCACAATTGCAAATTACCCCCTCCATCGAAAAGTCCGGCCGTGAAGGAACAAAGGAAATCCGGCCGGAACGGAATGCAAACTGGCAACTACAGAAAACTGATCCCGTAATAAATTATAGGAAAACCCCACTACTGCAAATACATGCCCGCATTTGTATTCTCTCTAAACATAAATACTAAGAGACAAAACTACACTATCTAATACTAGGATCCGGCTTAAGCCAAAGCCGGCTAGTAAAATCCGTCCGATCACGATTCGTGCAATACCGCACGTATCTGATCGAACCCTGCCATATCTCCATACGGCCTCTACAGCGTTTCGCCCGAAACTTGAGTAACTGTATATGTGTGGTGGACTCTAAAGACTCGTCAATACAATGGCTATGGATTTAACCACTAGCACGTCAGAGGTATCAGCCATACGTGACGGGCCACCAGCTATTGACTAAAAGGGACGTCGATGAGCGAACTCATCCTGACATCCTACTGAGCCTGTCAGTGACAATATCCGTACAGTCCGGTCCGTTCGTCTATGAGCATCGCATGGCGGGCCTAGGGGGTTGGTAAAAGTCAGACCCCCAATAGCGGTACAAGTCGTGTCGGAGTGTAGCCCAGAACACCCTGAGATACTACTGGAATACCTACCAGTAAATCTCCTGCCTTGGCCAAGGACTTTTCATGTACTGGCTCTCCTAGACACAGCGCGACCTCACCCCCAATACCGGGAGAGACGAACCCCTGCAGATCCGCTCACTGCCTCCATGTGGCTCGGGACTGTACCCAACTAAAACCTGTTTGCATGACTCCTTTGAGCCGTGGTAGGGTAGTAATCAAAGCACAGTGGGAACTCACACGAGACAAATGACGATCTCAGGTCGATGAACTAAGTTGTACACATGTCACCAGGGAACTGCTATCTGACGTCAGGTATAATACCAACTAGCAGGCTCCCGGCGAGTCCTGTCCAGTGTACTCATAACCCAATAAGCACCTGTATACATCTTAGGTGAACCAACTGACACCAGTGGCTTGTGAGACCGGCCACCGCCCCTCGTCGGGGTCTCGACTGTATACACTAGTCTACTCCGGAGTATCGATGCCCTGTCTCGAAACTCCCACGACTAGGGACCTTTTAAGGATGTGCTTATAGACTCCAGCTCTCACGTATATGATCGCCCTCATACTGCTGGTAGTCAAGCAAGAATCCTAGGGGCTTTATCAACATGTAATAGCGACTCGTAAGGTCACCTAAAGAAGTACACGATGATAAAGATAAACCAGATAGCATAGTATCATCTCGAGTAAGACTGTCCTACCGGCATAGGTCCTCCCTCAATCATTGCAATCACGTACCTGTGATCCAATAATTGACTCTGAGGGCACTATATCCAACAGAGACCTTTTCTCCAGTGCCTATGCTCAAATCCATTCGGATCCTTCTTGCCATTGTTGCCTTCCACGACTATGAAATCTGGCAGATGGACATAAAGACGGCTTTCATAAATGGAAATTTAGAAGAGTGCGTCTATATGGATCAGCTAGAGGGATTCATTCAGAGTGGGAGCAGCGGTAAACTGTGCAAGTTACTCAAGTCCATCTATGGACTGAAGCAGGGATCGCGGAGTTGGAACATCTGCTTCGATGATACTGTCAAAGAATTCGGCTTTATCAAAAACCAAGATGAACCATGCATTTACAGTAAGATTGTAGGGAGAACTGTGGTATTCCTCGTCTTGTACGTGGATGACATTCTCCTAATAGGAAATGATATTCCTATGCTACAGTCTGTCAAAGGATTCTTGTCACAGAGGTTCTCCATGAAGGACCTGGGCGATGCCAACTACATTCTGGGGATCCAGATCTATCGTGATAGATCTAAGAGGATGTTGGGACTTTCACAGTCCAGGTACATCGACACCATACTGAAAAGATTCAGTATGGAAGATTCCAAGCGCGGTAATTTACCGGCTTATTACGGGATCACCCTCTCCAAAGAGATGTCTCCCAAGACTGATTTGGAAAGGGATCGCATGTCTGTTATACCTTACGCTTCTGCGGTAGGCTCTATAATGTATGCGATGTTATGTAGCAGACCAGATGTTGCATACGCATTGAACGTTGTAAGCCGGTATCAGTTGGACCCATGGGAGAAACACTGGATAGCGGCAAAGAACATTCTCAAGTACCTGAGAAGGACTAAGGAGATGTTCTTGGTGTATGGCGGAAAAGACCTCCAGATCGAGGCCTTTGCTGACTCCAGCTTCCAGAGTGACAAGGATGACTCCAAGTCCATGTCGGGTTATGTCTTTTCCCTCAATGGAGGGGCGGTTTGCTGGAAGAGTTCCAAGCAGGAAACCGGTGCTGACTCAACTATGGAAGCGGAGTACATAGCTGCTTGCGATGCCGTAAAGGAAGCTGTCTGGATGAAGAAGTTCCTCACGGAGCTTCAGGTGGTTCCTACCATTGTTGATCCAATACCGCTGTATTGCGACAACAACGGCGCTATAGCTTTAGCGAAGGAACCCAGGTCCCATCAGAAGTCCAGGCACATTTTAAGGCGGTACCACTTGATCAGGGAGATCGTTGATCACCGGGAGATCGAGGTGAAGAGAGTAGATTCGGAGAATAACACTGCAGATCCACTCACGAAGGCCCTACCCCAGACTCAGTTCGAGCGGCTGATCAAGATGATAGGTCTTCGATACGCCAGTACATGGCCTTAGTGCAAGTGGGAGATTGTTAGTGTATATGCCCTAGAGGCCATTACTGTATCATACTAGTTTGCATATTACTTGATGGAAGCTTGGGATATTCACAGTTGT
Organism: Agapanthus africanus; assembly: GCA_030015575.1. NCBI lineage: Eukaryota > Viridiplantae > Streptophyta > Magnoliopsida > Asparagales > Amaryllidaceae > Agapanthus > Agapanthus africanus. The sequence continues at coordinate 320,032,453 of CM057350.1, forward strand.
ATAGACAATCTTGCTCAAAATGGTAGTATGCTACTTGGTTTGTTTCTACTTCAATATGTGCATGTGTTTCTTTTAGCATATCGCTTATACATATTAGTAGAGCCCTTAGGATCTTTGCTTGATTACCAGCGTTGTGATGGCAGTCACACTTGTGGGGGCTGGGTAATCTATAAGCACATCCTTATACAGGTCCCTAGTCATAGGACTATCGAGACAGGGCATCGATACTCCGGAGTAGACTAGCGTATGCGCTTCTCATCCCAGCAGGGGAGATGGTCTGTCCCACAGCCATCAGTACGTCGTACTGGAGATAGTATGCGGGTGCTCGTTAGGTTACGAGTACACTGGACAGGACTCGTCGGGAACTGTTGGTTGGTATTATACCTATCGTCGGTTATCAGTTCCCAGGTAACATGAGTACATCTTAGTCCGCTGACTTGACACTGTCACTTCGCCTCGAGTGTGTTCCCACTGTACTTTGTTTACTACCCTACCACGGCTCAAAGGAGTCGTGCAAACAGGTAGTAGTTGGTGCAGTACCGAAGCACTTGGAGGCAGTGACGGTTAGACAGGATTCGTCTCTCCCGGTATTAGGGGTTGACATTGCGCTGTGTCTAGGAGAGCCATTACACATGTAGTCCCTGGCTAGGGCAAGCGAGATATACTGGTAGGTTTCCAGTGTTATCTCAGGGTGTTCTGGGCTACACTCCGACACGACTTGTACCGCTATTAGGGGACTGACGATTACCACCCCCTAGGCCCGCCATGCGATGTTCTCAGACGAACGGACCAGACTGTACGGAGATTGTCACATACAGGCTCAGTAAGAGTTCGGATGGGTTTACCTCATCGGCCTTCTTATCGACATCTACCTGGGGACCGTTACGTACAGCTAGTGCCGCTTGCGGTCTGTGGTTAAACCCACTGCCAGTGTAGTGTCGAGTCTTTAGAGTCCTACACAGAGAGTTTCCCTGCACTGAGCGAAAGGTGTAGAGGCCGTATGGTTTTACGGCAGGGCTACGATCACTTACGTACACTTGTGTGTGTATGATGTTCGAGCAGGCAATACTAGTGGGCTTTGGTTTAAGCCGGATCCTAGTATTGCACGGATGGATTTGTTTTGTCTTCTGTGCATTCGCATTCTACGGAATGCGGATGCGGGTGTGTATGCACAGTTGCGAGGAGCGAAGAGGAAGGAGGTGCCTCATTAGGGTTTTGACAGTTGATTCGGTCAAAACCATAATGAGGCGGACTCATTAGGATTTTGGCAGTTCGTTTGGTCAAAACCATTATGAGCCGGGGACGTTATTTACTAATCTTTTTAGTGATAATTATGTGATGGCTAATTGTTTTGACCATTTGACCACACTTGACTTTGTTGACCGTTTGACCAAAGTTGACTTGGATCTTCATGAGAGGTCTAGAGTATTCTTTGGTTTTCTTTTTATTTTTGAGTTATGAAAATGGTCAAGTTATTAGTTGCCATCAACTTTATCTTGAAAAGATTAGTAATGATGATAGTGGTGTATTATTGAACCATGGTGCTTTTTCTTTAGTAATTGATTCATTTTTCATTTCTAATTCTCTCTCTTGTGAGAAGAAAAGAAAAGGCACCATGGTTGTTCCTTCTTCTTCCTCCTCTTGATTCTTCCTTTGATATCATGTGTTGATAGAACAAGGATCCAAATAGAAAAACACATCCATCTACTTCTTCTACACATCCTAGGACATCAAGACTAGCGATCTTGTTGCCCTAGTTGCTTCGGCTCGAGGTGGAGCTCGGAGCACAACTTTCGGGTGGATCGTCTTCGACTCAAGAAGGCCGCGGAGGTGACCAAGATCCGGATCGATCCTTGGAGCGTGGATGGACGAGCAGGACAGCGGGATGAAGACCCGAAGGACCGGTATCGTGAGGTATAATCTCTACGGCATAGTAGATAGCACCTCTAGTAGTTTGCTAGTTTGTAGTTTAGCAAAGATCCTTCTTTTAGTCCATGTTGCCTTTGCGCCAAAAATTGTTTTTCGCCGTTTCCGCCCCCCGTAAGAACCGGGGTGAGCAACGTGGACTTACACATCTGAGACTAAACTGCTGGATTTATAACATTCAAATTAGTTATCTCGTAACTAATTGTGGATTCCAAATATTGTATCACATTCCAGATAAATAGACAATGTTAAACTTTCCGATCGAATGATCAAACACTCAAGTTTTCCCAAATGGCTCAACACTTGAGCGGAGTTTAAAAAGTATCTATCACATGCCATAGTACCTGTGGTCCGGCCGTAGAAGGGTTAAACCAACGCCTCACATGTGGCAACGCCGTACTGCCCCAAACCATAAGGTTTAGAGGCGGTTCAGACGGTCACATAATCGAGTTAAGCTTTGTGTTCTTCTAGAGGGTCCACCGCGTTACTTACACGACTAAGAACGTTCTTAAATTACGGAAAACTCCAACACTTGGAAATTTTCCGACAGGAGAAAAAGTGAGTTATTGATATCCGTTCGAACTTTTTAACACGTTCTAAAATTACCCGGAAAAACATAAACGAAGTTAAACTTTCCGATCGAATCAATGAGTTCCCAATACATCCCAGAAAACTCAACACTTGAGTATAATTAAAAATTCCCAGAAGCAAGCATAATTACCTACGGACGTTACTGTAGAAAAATGAGTCCCCAATGTCAACATACGGCCGAAGAACCGCCGCGCAAGCCATGGTACGGCCGCGGTTCCGCGGTGCTTTAATGGTGCTAGAGTTTCATTTTTAAAAGTAATCCTTATATTTCCCTGCTTAATTTTCTGAGTATTTTTAATATGAAAAATGTCAACTTTTGAAATTTTTTCCAGAAACTAGGGTTTTACGGGTATTCGGAGTTCGATCGGACTTTAAACTTCGTCTAGACTTCGCCTAAAGCTCTAGCTTGGCTCTGATACCATTGTAGGGTTACTAGGCACTCTCACAAGGTTCTATAAGGCATCAACCATGCCCGATTTAAAAAATTAGACGTGCCGAACAAGCCTAACTAAGATCTTTAAATTAGAGATTAGGCAAAACAAAGCATGTAAACAACTTTACATCTAAGTGAAAAGGTGTTGGCTATAGTGCCCTCAAGGCAATTATCATAGTCGTGGACTTGTGATTATGATGATTGAGTGAGGACCTATACCGATAAAACAGTCTTACTCAAGATGATAGTATACTATCTGGTTTGTCTTTATCATCATGTACGTATTGAAAGAGCCCATAGGATTCTCGCTTGACTGCCAGCATTGTGATGGCGATAACATATGTGGGAGCTGGGGTCTATAAGCACATCCTTAAATGTCCTAGTCGTAGGAGTATCGAGACCGGGCATCGATACTCCAGTGTAGACTAGTGTATACTGATCGAGACCCCGACAAGGGGCGGTGGCCAGGTTTCACAAGCCATTGGTGTTAGTTTGTTCACCTAAGATAGTATACAGATGCCCATTGGGTTATGAGTACACTGGACGGACTCACCGGGAACCTGCTAGTTGGTATTATACCTATTGTTAGATAGCAGTTCCCGGTGACATGTGTACAGGTTAGTCTGTCGACCTGAGATCGTCATTTGTCTCGTGTGAGTTCCCACTGTGCTTTGATTACTGCCCTACCACGGCTCAAAGGAGTCGTGCAAATAGGTTTTAGTTGGGTACAGTCCCGAGCCACATGGAGGCAGTGATCGGATCGCCAGGGATTCGTCTATCCCGGTATTGGGGGTTGATGTCACGTTGTGTATGGATGGCCATCACCATAAATCCGTGGCCACGGTGGACGAGAATTATCGATCCAGGATCGATAGTTTCTCAGGTGGTGATGGGTTTCATACCGACACTAAATATTGCATTGTTGGGGGTCTGACTTTATCCACCCATCTAGACACGATATGCGATACTCTTAGATGAACAGACCGGACTATACGGATATTGTCACTGACAGGCTCAGTAGGGGTTCAGGATGAGTTTTCTCGTCGGCCTCCCTTTCGCTCAATACCTGGGTAGCCGTTATGTACAGAAAGTGCCGCTGACGTGCTTGTGTTTAAACCCACTGCCAGCGTATTGACGAGTCTTTAGAGTCCCATACAGAGGGTTTTCATGGTTTAGGCGATTTGGTGTACATGGCGTATGTTGATACATACAGTTGTCCGATTAAATATGTGCATGCCGCGCAGACTTTAATCGGACTGTTGATAATACTAGCGGGTTAAGATTAAGCCAGATTATTAAATCAGGTTTTTGATTTAATAATTTACATATGTATATATATATATATGTATTCTAGTATTATTGTTCGCTATTTATTTTCTCTCTTGGCTATTCATATTTTTGCACGAATACGCGTATATGTATTTCGGTACATGTACCGGGAAGTATTCCGTATTTTCTACGGGATAGCTTTTAGAAGGTGCCACATCATTTGTATGAATTTCCATTTTTGGAAATTCATTTGACTCACAAATGATGTGGAGGGTGTGAGGTGGCACAAGCATGGCATGAACATGGAATTTGGGTATGGTTTGATTTGTTTATCGTAATTTGACAAAAGGAAAAATTTCTTTAATGGAAATGAGAGAGGGAGAGGGGCCGGCCATGATGGGGGTGGGAATTGATTTTCTTTTGGTGATTTTACACAAGCTCTCTCTCACTCTCTCATGCTTGAAAAAGACTTAGCCAAATTTCCTTTGTTTATGCAAAAATTCACCTCTTTCATCTTCTTCTTCTTGAGTTGCTCCATGGAGCTCATGGGTAGAGAGAAAAACATAGTGACACACTCATGCACCCCCACTTTCCATCGCTAGCGACTTTGGAGCATAGGTTACCTCGTTTGTCGAGGTTGGAGCTTGCGCCGTTTCCCTCGGGTGGATCATCGGAGATGGAGGAAGACTGGCAATCAAACATCGTCAAAAGATCACTAGGAGCTTGGAATGAAGACTGATCGCACGCCGATGGCGTGTCGGATGTTCAAAGAATTTAAGTGTAACCGCGATCAGGACGGTGTCGCTTTGCAGCTAGCCGGTTGAGCACGGGTCGGTCCACAGGGAGATGGTGTTATCTTACCTTCTTGTCTTAGACGAGTTAATAAAGAATCTTGTATGTGTTTGTTTGATCTAACCTATGTGTTTATCTGCAAGTATAAAGTTGTTAAGAAAAGATACGAGATTGTAAGCTAAGAAATCCGTACTCAAAACCTTTGAGCCGAGTCTTGACCAATTGAAGCTAAGCAATCGGCAACAACGTGGATTAGGGGATTTAAGCGCGGTATTCGTAGAATCCGGCTTATTTACCCTTGTCCTTCCGTTCTTGTCTCTTGCCTTCGCCTCCGGCCAAACCGAACGCAACCGGTCGTGGTTAGGAATCACCGTTACCTTGTCAGGGTACGGTGCCTAACGGAGCGCTTGCGTATGGTTTGGGCGAAGTTCAAATGGAAAATAACGGGAAAAGGAATTGGCAAAGAAATGTTAACTTATAAAACCGTATTAATTCTTATCAACAACAATAATTACAACATTTACAAAATGAACAAAAGAGAGAGGACAAAAAGAAAAGAACAAAGAAAAGAAAAGATACAAGTAATTAAAGTGCATGAATAAAATTGCAAGTAAGTAAATTGCAAGTAATAAAAGACAAGGTAATAAATTGCGAATAATAAAAGAATACGGAACTAGGACCCAAGCCAAGCATGTGCTCAATAGCCAACCCTTAAACTTGCAAGCTCAATGAAGAGGTTGCAAGATCAAGGGAAGGGTAGAAAACGCATGTGAAATGAAGTGCTAGTCCCGGAAGAAAATACGACCCTTGAGATCAATAACTAACTCTTAACCATTCAACCTCAATGAAGAGATTGAATGAGCAAGAGAAAGCAGAAATCTCAAGGGGGAGCAAACTAACAAGAAAGATAAAGAACCCTCATCTTCATTAATCTTCCACTCAAAAGCTCTCACTACAATTTAATGGAGAAAGAATGAAGAAGAGGAAGAAGAAGAACAAAATTCTACAAAAAAGAGAACAAAGAAAAGCTCCCTTGGTTAAGCTCAGTTCTGCTGTATTTATAGGCAGGGGAGTGGAGTTCTAGGGCAACCAGCAGACCAGAGATGAAAAGACCAAACTGCCCCCAGAAACCGACAAAATGATCCCACAGTATGGCCGCGTTTCCGCGGCCAATACCCCTCATTGGCCGCGGAAACGCGGCCCTTTGATGGAGTCAGGTGGTCAACTTTTGTGGCCTGCTCTGGTTTTCTGTGTCCTCGTGTTTGCCAACTTCAAAATGCGCAAAAATTCTTCAGAATAACTCCAGATTTCCAAGTCCAAGATTGCATATCTTTTTACTTTTGACTTTGTCTCTCCCTCGAGCTCCGCGCACCCATTGATTCTTGTGCAGCCCCCTCGTGCTCTGTGCTTGTCCCAGACACGAATGACTACTGTCACATGTCTTGTATCGGGAACCGGTACTCGGCACTGGACGGATATGGATGACCGGAACCCGGCTTTTATCTGCTGTCGACAGATGTTCTGCTTTTAGCGTAACTGTGGAGATTTTATCCTGATTTGCAATATTTGTACTGGAAACCTGTATTCTGTAAACATGTAACAAACACGGATTAAAAGTACCTACCTATAAACACACGAGCGTAAGAATGGGCGGTATAAAATGCAATATTCTGATATGAACAAATACCCCCAAACTTATCTTTTGCTCGTCCCGAGCAAAACCAATTATTCACAAAAAAAAAAAATGATAACCGCACTTTCGCAGGGAACGCGATTGCACTGAGCGCGTGCAACAAGCCATTAAACCTCTAGGTGTCCCTAGTAGGAGGAGTGTTGTCTCCTGAGGGTTTTCAGCGGATTACACCCACAAAATCCGGTCAAGCTAGCTTTGTAAAATAACTAAGATTCAAGCCCCAAAAGCTTTGTTTTAGAAAATAACAATTCTATAATCCGAAGTCTAGACCATCGAACCTTTATTTTTCACACCTCGCTTCTTATTTAACTACAGATTTTATATGTCTTTACGTGCAGTGCAAAATAGTGTCGTTAAGTTCCTGAAAGGTCGAATAAAGTCATTATGTCACACAATAAAGCCCAGATAACAATTTTAAAAGGATCACATAAGTTTTATAGAGAGTTAAGCATTTTTCAAGTTTCGTTTTCCAGTAAAGTTTCAACTTCAGAATTTCTATCTTCCCTAACAGGAAACTAGGTCTTATTCTTCACTCCACCTTTTTCTTGTTTTCATTTCATTCACACCTCTGTGAACGTGCAATAGTCTTTATCAAAGAGTAAAACCTTCTTATCTCCGTTAAGAAATTTTTATAAAAGCCTGTCTTTTATCAAGATTATTCTCACACAAAGAACCGTTAGGAATTTTAACTCGGAGAGAACACTTGCTTGACTTTGTTTTAAATTGGACTTTCTAGGCTTCTTAGCGAGCTTTGGGCCAATGCACCCAAACCAGTTGGTTTTAGGGCATTAGGTGTAGAAACACCCCAGCGGACTTAATTACTCAAGTTACCTAGGTCCAAAAACAAAAGACAGTTTGGCGTGAAAATCAGATGATTTAATACGAACGGAGATATAACCGGCAGTTCAAATATTTTTTTGGATAAAAGACGTGTCTAGTGGGTTTGGTGTGTAATCATTCCAATCAAGTTTTAGATGGGTTATTTTTCAGACTTAGTTCCAATTAAGGCATCAATAACATTCCTTCATATTCACTCACTTCATAAACTATTCTTGATATATTACTTATTTCAGAACAAACCTATTTGATCCTCAGAAAATCATTTATCTTATTTAAAAGTTTTTAAACATAAAAGACTTGTCATCTAATTTCCAAGACTCACAACACGTGTAGTGTGATGTAAAGACGTATATCAGCTATAGTTAACTTCAAAGGAGAGTTATCTTTCAGGTTTTCAAAATCCAAACATAGGATTTAGTTATTCCTATCTTTTCAAACAAAAACCGTCGAATGTCGAATCAGAGTTCTTCCACAAGCTAACTTGACAAAAAAGTTTTTATATTTTTAGAAAATTTTTAAATTTTTATGGGTTTTTAAATAAGGTATGCAAATGCAAAATATACAAATGAATGCGAAGGAAGAAAGCTTACCGAGCACACCCCCAAACTTAAACTTGACAGCGCCCTCACTGTCAGGCTATACCAAGAGGGTCAAAATTGCCGGCGCTCCCTAAAAACAAATTATATACAAAACAAAAAAGAAAACAAAAATATATACAAAAAAAATGTCCCCCCCAAACTTAAGTAAAACAGTGTTTCCACTGTTAAGCGATAAAGTTCAGGATTAGGGGGGAAAGAACAGTATAAAACTATACAAGGCCTTACACAGGCCAAAAGTTAGTACCAACCATTCAAAGATTTTATCGTGAAAAAGCAGAGGTTGGTCAAAGAAGGCGTAGAGAAAAGAAATGGAGAATACGCGAGACCATATGGAGATAGAAGTGGTATACGGTCTCGGTATATGAGAGGAAGAAGAATGGCGGAAGGGAAAAAGAAGTGGAGTACGAACTTGAGGGTGCAAATGGAGTAAATAGATTAGCACAATTTGTGATGAGCGACGTGTGAAAAGTGATTGTGCTAATATATTTACTCGCCGAGAAATTGGGTCGAATCCCTCAAGATTCGTAAGAAACCATGGGTACGCCGAACTTGGTAAACCAGACAATGGAAATGGAAGTGATACGGGTTCTTGCAAGGTCGGAACGACGGACATGATGGAGGGAAGTGGTTGAGGAAGGGTATCGGTTAAGGTTTCGGGAGGGTGTACACAGTCAATGAAAGGAACAGGATGAATTGGAAAATCCGACTCATCAATTATAACTGGTTCATCCTCAAAACTATCTTCAGAATTCTCCTCAAAGTTAAGCTCATCCATGCATATGTCATCAAATTCCAGACGCATATGAAGTTCGGGAAAAACAATTAAAGACTCGGGATGATGATTTGAAGAGACAACCTCAGACAAATCTATGGGTTCATCATCCAAAATATTCCCAGCGTCAATATCCTCGATCAAGTGAAAATCTATATTCTCAGACACCTCATCAAAAGCATGGATTTCAATCGATTCTGGTTCTAAGATGGAGGTGTAGAGGTCAAAAGGGTTAGGATTGGTTTCACTTGGCAAGGTCTCTTCACAATCGGGCAAATCAAACACTACGAAGTCGCACAACTCATTAATCATTCTATCTTCAATTGATAAATCATGTGGGACACTCGATAGATTTTCAAAACAAGAGTCATGGGATTCAATAAGGGATGGGTAGGTTTGATTTGGAAGGGGGTATATCTCACTCTCTCCACTCAAATTCACAGCCTGTCCTGCCGCCTCGTCATACATTGGAAAAGTTGGAGCTAGTTGAAAACTAGCTACTGGGTCACTAGGTTGCATGAGGGCGGCCAAAGACGCATTCAAATCCATCGTCTGTTGTGAAGCTACCCTAAAATCTTCCAACGATTGTTCTAGACTAGACATTGGTTGTGAAGGGGTTTCAGTAAAAGATTCAAAGTTGTTTGGATACTGAAAACTCCCAATTTGCGGTTCTGATGCAATGTCTAGGGAAGGTGCAAAATTAGGGTAGGATTGGTAGGAGTTGAATGGCTGGACAGGAGTGGGATCAACATTGGGATAAGAAGGTGAATGGAATTGTTGATCCCAAGAATTTGTAGTGGTGAAAGGAGTGAAAGATCGGCTACGGGATTGTTCGATATGTTCAGCAAGAGACATTGGTCTTGGGGTTACAACTGGATTTTCAAAAGGGGTATCAACACAAGAAGGGGTGAATGTTTGAAACGGTTGATACGAGGTGGATTGCGGGGTCCAGTTGTTCGTCCTAGACGCGTCTATCCGATCTCTCAAAGAAATTTTGGGCATGGACGGGTCGTTCGATGTTCGACCAAAGCAAGAACCGTATGAAGTAATGTCTGGTTGTGGGTACCAAAGTTCGGCAAGAGTTTTGCGAGGTGGAGTACCCATGATATGAAAGAAAGGTAGAGAAAAAGGAGGGGGAAAAGAATGTGATTTTTTTTTTTTTTGGTTATTTTAGTTAGTAAAAGAATGAAATATACACAAAAAAGAATATGGACAAAAATCACGACACAAAAATACCACACACCTAATCGTTCTAGGGTTCACCTAGGTCACCTAGACCTGCTCCAGAACTTGATTGTCGAAGTAAAACTGTGTCGAGAAACAGGCTTAAAAATACACTGATCACGAGGCCAGGTAAGTGCAGAGATAAGGGGAGGTTTTCCAACACTTTCGCGAAGTTCCTTAATTAAATAACCCTTTCTCTTTTGGCGGTTTCGCCGTTAACACTTTCCTAGACACCCCGTAAACAATATACCGTTAAGCAAGCTTCTAAATACAGTTAACTTCTCTTAGTGAGCGCGAAGTCCTTAAGGCTTAAAGTCTAGTTTCTTTTAAATTTGTGCGGGTAAACGTTATGCTCAGTTTCGTGATTTGTGGGCCACGGAAAAGGTGATGAAATCCTTTACCGTATGTTGTGGGGTTCGCTTGCCCTTAAGTCCGTATTAATGTATGCAATGCGCAATTCAATAAAAATTCTATAAAGAATAAAACAATCGTTTTTTAGTTTAAGCGCGGCGCTGCAACAAATACGGGTTAGTCTAGTTTTAGCGTTTGCTAGCGAACTTGCAAAGAATCCTGCAAAGAATAGTATATTGGAAGCGTCGGATTTGAGAAGAAGGTGTTAATAAAGTACGTACCGTTAAGTTTTGGGTTAGGAAACCCCCGTTGAATCAAATCCGGTAAGCTTGAAAGGTTCGCTTGCGCGGGTCAAACTACCCGGATCTTTGGCACTGTACTTTGTAAACACCTTAACCTTGAATGTACACTTTGCTCCCCACAATTGCAGTTTGCAAATACGCAAAAATCTGCACACTTGCCCACAAAAATATTGTCCAAAAAAAACAAAAAAGAATATTTTTTTTTTATATACAAAAAGAATATTAACCCGAATAACAAGAAAGAAAATACGCTACCGTCTCCCCGGCAACGGTGCCATTTGATCGCACGCCGATGGCGTGTCAGATGTTCAAAGAATTTAAGTGTAACCGCGATCAGGACGGTGTCGCTTTGCAGCTAGCCGGTTGAGCACGGGTCGGTCCACAGGGAGATGGTGTTATCTTACCTTCTTGTCTTAGACGAGTTAATAAAGAATCTTGTATGTGTTTGTTTGATCTAACCTATGTGTTTATCTGCAAGTATAAAGTTGTTAAGAAAAGATACGAGATTGTAAGCTAAGAAATCCGTACTCAAAACCTTTGAGCCGAGTCTTGACCAATTGAAGCTAAGCAATCGGCAACAACGTGGATTAGGGGATTTAAGCGCGGTATTCGTAGAATCCGGCTTATTTACCCTTGTCCTTCCGTTCTTGTCTCTTGCCTTCGCCTCCGGCCAAACCGAACGCAACCGGTCGTGGTTAGGAATCACCGTTACCTTGTCAGGGTACGGTGCCTAACGGAGCGCTTGCGTATGGTTTGGGCGAAGTTCAAATGGAAAATAACGGGAAAATGAATTGGCAAAGAAATGTTAACTTATAAAACCGTATTAATTCTTATCAACAACAATAATTACAACATTTACAAAATGAACAAAAGAGAGAGGACAAAAAGAAAAGAACAAAGAAAAGAAAAGATACAAGTAATTAAAGTGCATGAATAAAATTGCAAGTAAGTAAATTGCAAGTAATAAAAGACAAGGTAATAAATTGCGAATAATAAAAGAATACGGAACTAGGACCCAAGCCAAGCATGTGCTCAATAGCCAACCCTTAAACTTGCAAGCTCAATGAAGAGGTTGCAAGATCAAGGGAAGGGTAGAAAACGCATGTGAAATGAAGTGCTAGTCCCGGAAGAAAATACGACCCTTGAGATCAATAACTAACTCTTAACCATTCAACCTCAATGAAGAGATTGAATGAGCAAGAGAAAGCAGAAATCTCAAGGGGGAGCAAACTAACAAGAAAGATAAAGAACCCTCATCTTCATTAATCTTCCACTCAAAAGCTCTCACTACAATTTAATGGAGAAAGAATGAAGAAGAGGAAGAAGAAGAACAAAATTCTACAAAAAAGAGAACAAAGAAAAGCTCCCTTGGTTAAGCTCAGTTCTGCTGTATTTATAGGCAGGGGAGTGGAGTTCTAGGGCAACCAGCAGACCAGAGATGAAAAGACCAAACTGCCCCCAGAAACCGACAAAATGATCCCACAGTATGGCCGCGTTTCCGCGGCCAATACCCCTCATTGGCCGCGGAAACGCGGCCCTTTGATGGAGTCAGGTGGTCAACTTTTGTGGCCTGCTCTGGTTTTCTGTGTCCTCGTGTTTGCCAACTTCAAAATGCGCAAAAAGTCTTCAGAATAACTCCAGATTTCCAAGTCCAAGATTGCATATCTTTTTACTTTTGACTTTGTCTCTCCCTCGAGCTCCGCGCACCCATTGATTCTTGTGCAGCCCCCTCGTGCTCTGTGCTTGTCCCAGACACGAATGACTACTGTCACATGTCTTGTATCGGGAACCGGTACTCGGCACTGGACGGATATGGATGACCGGAACCCGGCTTTTATCTGCTGTCGACAGATGTTCTGCTTTTAGCGTAACTGTGGAGATTTTATCCTGATTTGCAATATTTGTACTGGAAACCTGTATTCTGTAAACATGTAACAAACACGGATTAAAAGTACCTACCTATAAACACACGAGCGTAAGAATGGGCGGTATAAAATGCAATATTCTGATATGAACAAAGACCGAAGGACTCGTATCATCTCGGTATAACCTTTCTAACTCTTAGTTAGCTCGCTAGAATAGGGTTTAAGGTCGATCCGGAAATCGGGTAACGGTAGCTCCGGTTTAATAAATTTTTGTTCCACATTTTGGCCGCGTTTCGACTGCCAGGGCGCTGCCGGGACCCTTCATGGTATCGGAGCCACCTTTTATACCACTTACTAGCTTGTTTTGACGTGCTTGAAAGATCGATCGACCAAAGTATCCAAAAACACGATTCCAATTATCAGTCTGCTGTCGATTTTCAAATGTGCTCAAAAAATTATTTTAGGCATCTTAAAAATCCGTGCAGGCGATTTTATGGGGACACAAAAAATTTGGGCTCATCATTCCACTAAAGCGCCGCAGATCCGCCGCAATAATCCCCCATTGGCGGCGGTTCCGCGGCGGAATAGTGGCAACGGGCATCGAAATTTTTTCTGTAGCTCTATTTCTTGGAATTGTGTTTTTTGAGATATTCTGTTTTGGCCCAGGTTTCTGTGCAGTATTGTATTTGCTATTGGGGCCAATTTGGAACTTAGTCGATCGATATGTTAAGCGTGCATTTGACAGTACATACATTATATTCTGCGACCGTGAATGTCATTTGATCGGTAAACCCGTCTAACCGCTATATGTCTTTTAGATGGGTTTGCGAACGTGAAGATGTTCTGTGTTGTGCTGTGATGTTGGTTGGATCGTCGTGGTGGATAGCTTTGGTGCAGTGTTAGTACAGTTTTATTTTATTTGTACATTTTATATTGCGGGGCGAGCGTCCGACATGTGGACTTCCGTCACTACCAGTTTGTATATTTTTCTTTTGGGGCACGACCGGGATGAGGTCGATGTCACCCTTGTATATTATTTTATTTTCTGTACTAGGATTACCCCGCGGAGGAGTGCACGAATAGCCGGGTTCTAGAGGGCAACTGGTCCGCATCTCATGACGTTGGGACGGAGGGGACCTTACTCTAGAATTGCCGGGCTATTCTATGCACTCGTAGGGGGTCTAGGTTTCATTGCACATGCTATCCACACGACAGGGAACGTCGGGTCTCACTTGCGGCTCAAGTGAAACTCGGGGCTCCAGATTGTCCACCATTCTGTATTGCTTCTATGATGTTTATGTGATATTGCTTTATATCATGCCTGGGACGTTTGTTATATATATCTATATATACTAATAGATGTTGTATATATTTTGCACCCGCGCTAGTCCAGTCCCCGCTCTGTCGTTAGTTAAGTAACCTAACGGGTGATGACGGGACCCAGTGGCGAATGCGGATGGCATATACGTACATTTTATTTTCGTTCTTTTCTGGTGTGATTAATTGATGGGACTGCGTTGATTCTTATCAATGCAAGGATAAAACAAACCTATATATGATGTTGTTGGAACCAAGTTTTTTAAAAAAACTGACATTACAGACGTTCTCTTTTGCTTTGCACAGTGGTATTCGGTTATGAATATCCAGCACCTCATTTGACGAGGCAAGGGCCGAGATCCCTTCATTGGGAGTGACCCCTTGGGTAAAAGTTTGCGTCAACGTAATAACTTTACTATAGTCGATTATTTTTGCTTTGCATCGTGGTATTCAGTTTGGGATATCCTGCACCCCATTCGACGGGAAAAGAGCCGAGATCCCTTCACCGTGAGTGACCTCTTTAGCAAAAGTTTTCGCCACTATATATTTATAAAACCACTTGGATTTCTTCAACGATATCAAGTTCATTATGTTAAAGGTTTTCTCCAAAAACCAGCCGTAGCCCTCCGTCACATCAGATTTGTATTGCTTAGTATTCGTGCTGCCTATGTCGTGCTTAGCCGAGGCGTAGTGTTCGGTAGCTATGTAGTACTTTTATGTTGCATGGATATGCGATTGGTTAGGGCAGTCGTACGGTCATTTTGGCTCAGTCAAGGACTCGTGCAGGTGGGTCTAATGCAATCAAGATAGTGACGGGTTGAACTTGACTAGGATCCTTTGATATGTTAGCTCAGTCAAGGTCACTTGGGTCCTAGGGGTAAAAATCATATCGGGAGTTTCAAACATACAGGAAAATTGCCAGGCTTGTGCATACCTTCTGGAGTGTGGTGACTTGAGTGGCTTCCATCAAGTTATCATGAGATGATAGTTGGATCTCGATTCCCACTGATGAGTAGGATTACTCCTCGGGCGATTCCGACTAATTCTCCTTTTGGGTTTGGAGGAGAATTCGAGGAAACAGTGGGAGCCATCCAGATTAGATAAAATGATTAACCATTCTGATTTAGGTTAGAGTGCATGCTGAGTGTTTCTTTTCTCTCTCTCTAGCTGCAACTATGATCTGACCTAAACTAAAACTCATGAACCAAATTAACCGAACCTTCTTAAAACACTTTGGCTTTTGGAATGTCACGGTGTCGCATACATCATTGCTACTTCTATATCACCTTTGCTTTTCTCCAGAACACCTCGTATCACTACGAACATCCACTTCCATTGGATAAATCCATCGTATAGTTACATACGAACTCGAAGGAACTTTTTCGAGGATGGATTCTGGTTCTGGAGAGATTGAATAGGATTATTCGGTTGTCTTTTCTCTTTACCTTCTCTCAGGTTGTGAGGGCTCCTAGGATTAGGAGAGGGTACACCTATTGAGCTTATTGGATAGTCTTCCTCTAGACTATAGGCAGGTGCTGAACGGTAGGGAAGGAAGAAAATCAACAAGCTTAACTGTGGTGTACAGAAGGTAATAAGTAAAGACATATAAAGGGATTAGAATAATGGCAAAGGAAATTGCGACCACCATCATTCACGACAAAAACTGTGTATACCCCTGCCACTCCTACATCCACTTTGCTTTTCTCTAGGACACTCCGTATCACTACGGATATCCACTTCCATTGGATAAATCCATCGTATGGTTATATACGAACTCGGAGGAACTTTTTCGAGGATGGATTCTGGTTCTGGAGAGATTGGATAGGATTATTCAGATGTCTTTTCCCATTACCTTCTCTCAAGTTGTGAGGGCTCCTAGGATTAGGAGAGCACACCTATTGCGCTTATTGGATAGTCTTCTTCCAAACCATAGGCTGGTGCCGAAGGGTAGGGAATGAAGAAAACCAATTAGCGTAAAGGAGGTGTGCAGAAGGTAATACGTAAAGACATAATAAAGGGATTGTAGTGAGGGCAGGTAAATATATGGTTACTGTCGTGAATTAGGATAATGGAAGAGGCGTTACTGAGAATATCAGTTACCCCTTTTGAAATATTTTTATGTTTCGGTTTTACTGTGCGATGTTAATTGATAACTGTTTTCCCAGTTGGAATCTAACTCCAGGTTATGTATTTACCAGATCAGTTTCTCACATCTGCATGTTATTACAGATGGTGAGTGGGAGTAAGATATTGGGAATTGGGTGATTAGATCCTCTTTATATCGGAATTCATTGTAATTGGTGATATTTGAGGAACTCATCTGGATTTTGCCGGATGGCAAATATATGGATTTGAATATCTGTTGTTATGCACCAATTTCAAACTGATATATCTGTACGTTTATTTTTATAAAGTGAGATATATCTTTTTGATATTATGTCTGTGAAATTTACCTATATCGGTTGGTGATTAGGTAAGGTGCATTCAACAGCGGTGTAATTCTTCTTAACCATACTACAGTTTTTCAACCTATGACGCACAGGGTTTGAGTTGTTCAACTCAGGGGACTTATACAAAGTATTGTATGTTGTCCAGTGTCCATTAGGACAAAGGGGTTGGTACTCGTACTATATTGTGTTTACTTATGACTTCTCCAGTTCTGGACATGTATTTCGTTGAAATGCAAGGTCCAGATATTCAGAAGTTATCGGTATAACAATAAAGTAGAGAACCATTTGTTGTAAATATCAGGATTTTTCGAGGAAGTCGAAAATGTAGATACTTGTGTTTGGTATTCCGTTGATAGTAATGGTTTTGCGAACTTGCTTCTCTATTGGGTTACTCATATATGGATGCACTCCTAGATGAGTAATGCTGATTGTCCTCTTTCCATTTGATTGATATGCACTGGAGACAGCTGCATGATTTTTGAATCTGGTTCGAATTAAATTAGTGCTTTTGTTTCTATATCGGATATATATATATATATATATATATATAGAATCAATTTATATCTTAACGATGTTGAGGTATAGGGAGTTGTCCGGCTGATGCTTAAAACCAGAATCCGGATAAACTCAAGGCACGTTTCAGTAATGGCTGTTTGTGGGTTATCCCAGGCTTTGACGAGGGTTAACTTTCTACCATCAAGAAGATCAATATTTATATTGTACTTGCCTCGCCACAGTTTTAATAAAATGGACTTTTTCAGAAAACACAAGTGGGAGTATGGTAGAACTGGAAGTTATTCCAGAACCACAAACGATTACTGGAAATTTAAAAGAACCTAAGAATTCAATTGGATTTGATGTTCCATTACCCACTCCACAGATTTTGTGGGTGACCTCAGGCACCTGAGAGGTACTTCGGTCTTTTCAGAGATGGTGACAGGGAGGTTCTTGTTTACCCAGACTTGCCATTGCTGCTGTTCTAGACTATAAGACTCGGCAGGAGGATGAGTATAGCGTCGTTATAAACTAGTTTTAGAAATGCACGTGTATATGACTCTACCAGAGGGTTGTTGTAGTCAGTGGGAGAAGCGGAAGCATAGTAGGCAAGTAGCTTATGTCTATTTATAGACTAAAGCAACTATAGCGGAAATAGATCATCTAATTTTGATGTGACAGTCATAGGTCTTGACTTCATCAGAATGGGAGATGGATCTGGTAAGAAGGTAGTAGAGAGTGATGTCCAGGTATTGGGATGACATGCACTTAATAAGAAGAGATATTCCTATACTACGATCGGTTATACTGTGGTTGTCACAAAGTTGTTTCTCCACATAGGATATGGATATAATATCAGGTTTTCTGGTTACTAGATCTATGGTTTTAGATCTAGATTTGGGAAGTATCCCAATTTGGGTACTTTGACATTAAATGGACGACTCCTGGCATGGTGGTGTACCTGCAGGTGATGGAGTCAACCTCTCTAAAGGTGTCTTACAGACTAAAGGGGAGAGGGACCTGCATGATTAGGATATCACTTGCTTAGGCAATTGAGTTAATCATGAAATGTCAAGTACCACACCAGATATTGCTTTTGTACTAGATGCAATAAGCGGATATATTATTCTAATCCTGGAGAAACATTGGGAAGCAGTTTATTGAACATAAATGGATGTTTTTGGGAAATGATTAAGGCAGCTCCTTCGGGAGACGATTATCATTTTAGGCTTCCAAGGTGACCTGGATGACAGAGTGACTGTCAGAGTTATAGTTTTTCCCTCTTTTGAGGGACGGTATGTTGGACAGATGGTCCAAGCGGATACTGTGGAAGGCATGGCGCATGTTACTGATTAAATTCAGTGGACGATATAGTCTAAGTGTTTTGCTGGATTTGGAGTTCATTTGTGAACTGGGTCCCATCAGATATCCAGACAAACTCTAAGACAGGTATTGCTCATTTTGGGAGATAGTTTTCTCCGTGAAATTGAGATTAAGAGAGATACAGAAAGAAATATTGGAGCGGATCCACTCACTGAGGCTATTTCTCGAACGCAATCATTTTCATAAACGGGCTTTGCGAAACTGATTAGTAGAGAAGTTGGGTGTTTGGTATCACACGGGCTGTGAGTATGCGACATCGTAAAAATTGGCCTTAAGTGCAAGTGGGAGATTGTTGGCTATAGTGCCCTCAAGGCAATTATCATAGTCACGGACTTGTGATTATGATGATTGAGTGAGGACCTATACCGATAAAACAGTCTTACTCAAGATGATAGTATGCTATCTGGTTTGTCTTTATCATCATGTACGTGTTGATAGAGCCCATAGGATTCTTGCTTGACTGCCAGCATTGTGATGGCGATCATATATGTGGGAGCTGGGGTCTATAAGCACATCCTTAAATGTCCCTCATCGTAGGAGTATCGAGACCGGGCATCGATACTCCAGTGTAGACTAGTGTATACTGATCGAGACCCCGACGAGGGGCGGTGGCCAGGTCTCATAAGCCATTGGTGTTAGTTTGTTCACCTAAGATAGTATACAGGTGCTCATTGGGTTACTAGTAAACTGGACGGACTCGCCGGGAACCTACTAGTTGGTATTATACCTATTATCAAATAGCAGTTCCCAGGTGACATGTGTACAGGTTAGTCTGTCGACCTGAGATCGTCATTTGTCTCGTGTGAGTTCCCACTGTGCTTTGATTACTACCCTACCACGGCTCAATGGAGTCGTGGAAACATGTTTTAGTTGGGTACAGTCCCGAGCCACATGGAGGCAGTGATCGAATCGTCGGGGTTTCGTCTCTCCCGGTATTGGGGGTTGATGTCGCGTTGTGTACGGATGACCATCACCATAAATCCGTGGCCACGGTGGACGAGAATTATCGATCCAGGATCGATAGTTTCTCAGGTGGTGATGGGTTTCATACCGACACTAAATATCACGTTGTTGGGGGTCTGACTTTATCCACCCATCTAGACTCGATATGCGATACTCTTAGACGAACAGACCGGACTGTATGGATATTGTCACTGACAGGCTCAGTAGGTGTTCAGGATGAGTTTGCTCGTCGGCCTTCCTTTCGCTCAATACCTGGGTAGCCGTTACGTACAGCTAGTGCTGCTGACGTGCTTGTGGTTAAACCCACTGCCAGCGTATTGACGAGTCTTTAGAGTCCCACATAGAGGGTTTCCACGGTTCAGGCAATTTGGTGTACATGGCGTATGTTGATACATACAGGTGTCCGATTAAATATGTACATGCAGCGTAGACTTTAATCGGACGGTTGATAATACTAGTGTCTTAGGATTAAACCAGATTATTAAATCAGGTTTTTGATTTAATAATTTACATATGTATATATATATATATATGTATTATAGTATTATTGTTCGCTATTTATTTTCTCTCTTGGCTATTCGTATTTTTGTACGAATACGCGTATATGTATTTTGGTACATGTACCGGGAAGTATTCCGTATTTTCTACGGAATAGCTTCTAGAAGGTGCCACATCATTTGTATGAATTTCCATTTTTGGAAATTCATTTGACTCAAAAATGATGTGGAGGGTGTGAGGTGGCACAAGCATGGCATGAACATGGAATTTGGGTATGGTTTGATTTGTTTATAGTAATTTGACAAAAGGAAAAATTTCTTTAATGGAAATGAGAGAGGGAGAGGGGCCGGCCATGATGGGGGTGGGAATTGATTTTCTTTTGGTGATTTTACACTAGCTCTCTCTCACACTCTCATGCTTGAAAATGACTTAGCCAAATTTCCTTTGTTTATGCAAAAGTTCACCTCTTTCATCTTCTTCTTCTTGAGTTGCTCCATGGAGCTCAAGGGTAGAGAGAAAAACATAGTGACACACTCATGCACCCCCACTCTCCATCGCTAGCGACTTTGGAGCGTAGGTTACCTCGTTTGTCGAGGTTGGAGCTTGCACCGTTTCCCTCGGGTGGATCATCGGAGATGGAGGAAGACCGGCAATCAAACATCGTCAAAGGATCACTAAGAGCTTGGATTGAAGACCGAAGGACTCGGATCATCTCGGTATAACCTTTCTAACAATTAGTTAGCTCGGTAGAATAGGGTTCTGTAGGGTTCCTAGGCACCCTAGTGAGGTCTCACAAGTGATCAAACATGCACAAATCAAATTTTACGGGTGCCTACAAACCCTAATACGGATCGTTTACTAGATATCTAGGAGAAACAAGCATGTAATCGAATTAAATGCTAAGGGGAAGTGACAACAACCTTTGTAGATCCGGTCCACCACCTCCCAGGCTCCGTGATGAAGTCCCCTTGCTGTCCAAACTGAATCCTGGACTCAAGTATCGGCTTCGTCGAAGAAATGGGCGGGCTTGATCGTCGGTTCGATGCCGAAGATGATCTACGTCGAGGCATCACAAGAACGAGCTCCGCCTTCGCCAAGTCAAGAAACTTGTGAAGACAACACACTCTACTACATGGCAAGTAGTAGAGGATGAAGAAATAGGAAGTGAGTAGACTTTAGATTTGGATTTCTCACTTGATTTGGCTAGTTGCCATTGAACTAGAAAGCTTTTCTTTTTCTAGCTCTTGAAGAAGAAGAAGAAAGATATGATGAGAATGATAAAAACAATAATAAAATCAAAATTGATCTTATCATAATGCAACCTTGGGTTAGATTTAACTCTTGTAGAGAGCAAACTCTAGTTTAGCTAATGGTTAGGTTTAAACATAAAACAAAATGGTTACAAATTCAAAGCATCATGAAGTTTCCACAAAAGACAAAATTAGCAACCATTTTATTTTAGCCAAAAGAAATAAAGAATATAAATGAAATGAATAAGTGAATACTTTAAAACCATAACCATTAACCTAAACATGGTTCAAATCAAACATACACCCAAGTTTGCATGCATCATCAAACATGATACAAACTAGTGCACAAAACTATATCATATATACAATGTGCACAAATCAAATGAGAAAATCCTTTTTGTAGGGTTCCTAGGCACACTAGTGAGGTCTCACAAGGCATCAACCATGCCAATTTCAAAAATACGGTGCCGAGAAACGCTAGACTACGGATCGTTGGCTAGATATCTAGGCGAAAACATAAACTAGTTAACAACTTAACTACAAGGAATCGGAAATACAACCTTTGTAGATCCGGTGCTCCACCTCCATAGCTCCGCGACGAAGTCCCTTCGCTGTCCAAGTGAACTCCCGGGCTCTAGCGTCGGCTTCGTCGAAGAATAAGCGAGCTAGGTCGTCGATGTCCATGCCGAAGATGATCTACGTCGAGGCATCGCTAGATCAAGCTCCACCTTCACCAAGCCTTGAAAACTTGTGAAGGAAACACACTCTACTACTTGGCAAGAGGTAGAGGATGAAGAAATAGAAAGTTGGTAGACTTTAGAATTGGATTTCTCACTCATTTCCAATAATCACCATTGATGGAGCTTAGTTTCTCTTCTTGAAGAAGAAGAAGAAGAAGAAATGTTATTATGATAAGAATAATAAAAATGAGAAAAGAAATTCATTCTTATCATAATTGAACCATAGTTAGGTGTAGAGAATCAATCATGGTTTAGTGGAATGGTTAGGTAAAGCATGAGACAAAAATGGTTACAAGGTTAAAGACTTCATGAAGCTTCATGAAGCATTTAAAGAAAGCCACCATTTTCTCATGCTCTTTTTCTTTTCCAAAAAGAATAAATGTATATATAAATTAATAAGAAAAACAAAACCCTAATTATCCACTTAACCATGGTTTAATTCTTTACACTTAACCAAAATGTATGTATCATCAAACATGATACAATCTAGTGCACAAAATCATATCGCATATGTAATGCACACATCCGAGTGAGAAAATCCATCTTAAAGTGAACCGATACTAGTTAATGCAAAGTAATATATCAAATATATAATTATGCATTAAATCATTAAATCAACACTTGATTCAATGATCCGGTCATGTCGCACAAAACCGACGGGTGTCATTAGTAACAACTTATCGAATCAACACTTGATCCGATAACCAGGCTATATCGCATATAACCGATCAATGTCACATCGCGAGAATCGAATACAGTATCACATACTGGTATCATTCTCGGTCCCGCACATATCTCATATGCACTCCTATTTCGTTTCGCTTGAGCCAGGAAACCTCTGTGTAGGACTCTAAAGACTCGTCAATACGCCGGCAGCGGATGATGATCATATCAAACATCCACAAGCCGCAAGCGGTCTGCTAAACGTAATGGCCACCCGGGTATTGAGCGATCTGAAGATCGACGAGCAAGCCCGCTCACACTCCAGTGAATCCAACCAGTAACACTACCGTACAGTCCGGTCTGATCGTCTGATATGTCGCATATCTCGCCTAGGGGTGGTAAACGTCAGACCCCAATAGCTCGATAAGTCATGTCGATATGAGGTCTATAACAATTCGAGAAACTACTGGTAACACTTACCAGTAAATCTCAGCAACCCTGGCCAGGGATTTCTTGTTATAGCCAATCGAACACAGCGCAACATCAACTCCTTATACCGGGAGAGACGAATCCCCTCCTATCGCTCATTGCCTCCATGTGACTCGGGACTGTACCCAAAAACCACCGTTTTGCACGCCCTCTTGGACGTGGTAAGATGGAAATCAAAGCACAGTGGGAACCACACAAGACTCTATGACGATCTCGGGTCAACAGACTACTCTGTACCAGTGTCACCAGAGAACTGCCATCTGACGTGAGGTATAATACCATCTGGGAGTTCTCGGCGAGTCCGTCCAGTGTACCCAGTCTCTACTGAGCACCCGTATATCATCTCTGATGTCAAACACCAATGGATATGGGATCATCCACCGCCCATCTGTATGGGTCGAGAAGGTACACGCTAGTCTACTCTAGTATATCGATGCCCCGTCTCGATACACCCTCGACTAGGGACTTTGAAGGATGTACTTATGGACTACCATGTCCCCACTAGTATGATCCGCATCATAGTCCAGGTAGTCAAGTACAGATCCTAAGGGCTTTACCAACATGTAACAGGGAGACAATCAGTGTACACGTTAAGGTAAAGATCAACCAGATAGCATACTATCATGTCGAGCAAGAAAGTCCTCCCTATATATGTCCCAGCATCCACTACAATATACATCCTATGTATAGTAATGGCCTCTAGGGCATACATATAACTAACAATCTCCCACTTGCACTAGGGCCATCTGATAGCAGTGGTTGTAGTATCTCATACTCAACCATCCCATAAAAATCTCTCTCTAGGAACAGACCTTTGTGAGTGGATCCGCTGTGTTGTCTTCTGAGTCTACTCTCTTAACCTCGATCACCCTGGAGATCAACCATCTCCATGATCAAGTGATACTGCCTTAGAATATGTCTGGATCACTGATGGGACCGGCGTTCCTTGGCATAAGCCACAACTCCATTGTCACACAATGGGAGGAACAAAGTTCATTTTATGAACTAATATACACCCAGACAGCCTCTTTGGTAGCATCTTAAGTAGCGATGTATCCTGCCTTTATCGTCTAGTATGTCACGGTATCTAGCTTGGAACTCCTCCAACATGCCGTCCCTTTACTGAGGGTAAAGACAATGCCTGCGACTGACATTCAGTCGTCTTTATCACCCTGGAACCCTTCCAGTGATTCTCCCCAGGATCGATTGATACCATCTCACTACAACTAGTGAGAATCCTAACATCCATTTAGATCTATCTCATAGATCCAAAATCCAGGATTTAGGAGGTATCACTTTGATCCTATATGGAGAATCATTGTGATAAGCGGAGATTGACCGAGCGTAGCATAGGAAACTCCTTTCTTATCAAGAGTATGTCATCCACGTACTCTACGAGGATCGTCACCATACTCCCTACTACCCTTTTGTTTATACAAGGTTCATCTACCATTTTGATGATATCAAACTTTTTGATTAACACATCAAAACAGATGTTCCAACTCCGCGATGCCTGCTTTATCCTATAAAGCATCTTGTACACGTTTCCGCTGCTCCTACTGTTTACGAAGCCCTCTGGCTATGTACTTATAGACGTCCTCTTCTAAAACATCATTTAGAAAAGCAGTCTTGGCACCCAACCGCCAGATAACGTAGTCATGGTATGTAGCCGTGGCAAGTAGGATCTGGATGGACATAAGGACAGACACTTGAAAAGGTTTCATCATTGTCCACGCCTGGTCGATGACGAAAACCTTTAACAAGTCTAGCTTTGAAAGTCTCAACTTTTCCATCTACACCAAGTAATCTTCTCAAGATATACTTGCTCCTGATAGGGATTTAACCCTTCAGATATAGCAACCAAAGTCCATACTTTGTTGGTGTATAAGGATTCCATCTCAGATCGCTAAGCATCCAGCCATTCTTATAGAGTCTCACTCCTGATGGCCAGCTCGAAACTAGTTGGGTCATCATCTCATGATGCAATCCTCGCTCCCACTGTCATAGAGAAACATAAGTATCTCTCAGGTGGGTGAGAAACCCTACTAGATCGGCGGAGAGGCTGAGGTTCGTTGGAATCTACTGAATCCTTTGGTTCTACCAAATCATCTGCTGTTGTTTGTATAGCTGGAACCTTTCCAGTTCTACATTACAGACTTTGCCTCGAGCTTGTCCAGATTTTGCTTTTAGACATAGGCCGGACAACCCAAAATTTTAACTAGCTTAAGACATGGGCTCTTCCCTTTCTATATCACATATGAAATGGTAGGCAACTGACTTGATTCGAACCCTATTCAATAGGTATGCAGCTTCATAAGTGCATAACTCCCTAAAAGAAATAGGCAACTCAGTAGTACTCATCATAGAGCACACCATATCTGATAGGGTGTGATTGCTCTACCCCGATATACCATCGTGCTATGGTGTATACGGAGGAGTAATGCTGAGAGAGAAACTCATTCTCCTTTAGAATAGTCCAGGAATTCCGTGCTCAAGTATTCTCCTACCTGATCACATCAAAGGACATAATACTTATACCCGTATTGGTTCTCTACTTCTGACTTATATTCTGTGAATATCTCAAAAGGTTCGGACTTGTGTTTCAACAAGAACATAGATCTGAATCTCGAGAGATTATCAGAGAATGTAATGAAGTACAAAGAACCGGTCTTGGCATATATAGACAGGGGACCTTACATACATCAACATGTATCATCCCAAGAGTTTACTAACTCTTTCTCTATTTCCAATAAACAGGGCTATGGTCATCTTATCTCTGTGACCTGACTGGCAAGTTTCACACGATGTAGATTCAAACCGATTTAAAGATTCAAACTGATTTAAATATGCATCTATATGTAACTTCAGCTAGTCGGGTCACATTGATCTGACCTAGTCTATAATACCTTAAGAAGGATCCGTTCATTTCTGAACTCTTCCTCTTATGTGTGTTCCACATACTAAGAACTATAGTTTGATTTAGAACATCAATGCTTTTAGATAACATGCCTGAACCGATCAACTTTTGATATAGGAAATGTTCAAAACATTATCCAAAAATACAAAATTTTATCATTTCTTTACTAATAAAGAGATTGATATGATTTTGTATATCAGGTTCGGTATCTAACAACATTTGTTCAGAATCAATGTATTGGTAATACAGGGTGACAGTGACCAACAGACTTGGCTGCAACACTTGCCCCGTTTTCTGTCTCATGAAACTTATCACCCGTTCTCAGTTCTCTACCTTTCTGTAGCCCTATGTAACAGATTACATATCTGGGATCCTGATCTGGTATCACATACCCAGGATGTAAAGGATACTGAGAAACAGTTCTCTGTAATGAACACACCCGAAGATGATGCATCAGCATGCACTCTCTTCGTTTGGGCGGCACGGGAAATCTGGTATTCCCCAATTTCCTGCTCTGTCTTATAACAATTATAAGTTGGAGCGGGACCAACGTTCCCCAGCTCAGTATAACAAGCGGGTTCGGTCAATATTCCGTATTATTATCTTGATTAAGGCGTGATATGGTCGCTACCTGGAGAGAGAGAGAAGAAAACACTCAGCGCGCGCTCTGTCAAGAATAGATTGGTTATTATTTTATCTAATCAGGATGGCTCCCACTGCTTTTTATCAAATCTTCCTTCAAACCCTAAAAGGAAAGACTAGCCGGGATTAATTACACACTACAAGTTCGCCAATCTTTCAGCCAGGCCAGTGTCGGTACTTTGAGGGAGGTCCCCCGTGCTTTCGCATGAACCTAATTAATGTAAACCTCGTTTTCCCAGAGGCGTAACCCCGTTAACACCTTTCTAGACACCTACTTGATCGGCTAATTGTAATGTGTAAAACTCTCCCAGGAGTAACTCTTACTCGCAGCGGGTATCGGGATCCAACTATCTCATAGGAGGTATGCAATCTCATTGCAAATTTCAACACTTTAAATTCCCGATAATATTTTGCCCCTAACCTCCTATGACCTTGACAAAGGCCAACAAACCATAGGATGCTAGTCAAGTTCAACCCGTCATTTCCTGATTGAATTAAACCCACCCGCACGGCCCTTGACAAAGGCCAACAAGGTCGCACGACTACCCTAACTCAATCTGCATCATATGCATAAGCAGATAAGCACCAATTAGCTACCGCACACTGCGCCTTGACAAAGGCCAACAAACGCAGCACGAATACTAACTACTACTTATCTGAAATGACGGAGGGCTACGACAGGTTTTTATGAAAACCTATTGCGTAATGAACTTGATATCGTTGTAGGATCGAATGAATTTTGAAATGGAGTGCTTTTGAGGCTTTTCTAGTTTTGCTAAAGGAGTCACTCCCGGCGAAGGGATCGTCGGTCCTTTCCTCGTCGAATGAGGTGCGGGATATATCACATATATCACTGTGCAATGCAAAAACGCTTAAAAGCAATCAAAAGACAAACCGAGTGTGTAGCATCTGCCAGTTATTGCTAAAGGAGTCACTCCCGGTGAAGGTATCTCGATCCTTTCCTCATCGAATAAGGTGCAGGATATATCACATATACCTCTGTGCAAAGCAAGAACTGTAGCTACCTGTTTTATTTTGAAATTCGATTCTACAACATCTTAGGTTTCTTTTATTTCATTAATCTCATTAATGAAGTCCCATCATTTAAGTACCTAAACATCACAGATAAATACGACGTACACTTATGCCATCCGCATTCGCCTCGATGTCCCCTCGTGCACCGTTAGGTTAGGTAACTAACGGCAGAGCGGGGCAGGGCTAGCGCGGGTGTAAAACATAAGTAACATCTATATAATATATCATATATACTATATACTGTATCTATCACAGAACATCACATGATCACATCACAGATATCGCAGCAGAAGAAACATATGAAATATTGGATATACTAGGACGTCCGTGTTTTCAATACGAGCCAGTACAAACACGGATTCCACGGTCGTGATGAATAGCCAAACCCATACCCCTAGACCCCTACGAGAGCGGCAAGCAACCCTACCAATTCTAGAGTTAGGAGACCCGGACTCGACTCCTCGAGTTGGTCTCCCACTGGACTCCAGAACCCGGTTACTTGTGCTCCCCTCCTTGGGTCTATCCTAGTGCGGAAAAGTAAATAATATACAAAAGGTGACAACTTCCGCAACCTGGAAGTGCCCCAATAAAAGAATATTACATACAAGTTTTTACATGAATGAAAATGAAAAAACACTCATCTCACATAAAAACCCCCGGCTATTCAAACACGACGATCCAATATACCATATCCAGCAACACATAACATCACATGTCATCAACGTAAGTAAATATGTATATCCCAATTGTCGTTGACATATAGCAACGAAACCGGCGATATCACATATTACACTTACGGTCACAGAAAAGAAAGTGTAAAACTACAACAGTTGGAATCCGCAACCTGCATAGACATCGCATGCCTAATCAAATGAATTCCTTAGACATCGCATGCCTAACAATTATAAACCTCGCATTTTAGTCTCATTATCGAAAACACTTTTCAATATCAAGTCGGGCAATTCAACAAGATTCCCGACATTCTGATCGAATGCTCGTCGCAAACTTCAG
Source organism: Agapanthus africanus (assembly GCA_030015575.1). Taxonomy (NCBI): domain Eukaryota; kingdom Viridiplantae; phylum Streptophyta; class Magnoliopsida; order Asparagales; family Amaryllidaceae; genus Agapanthus; species Agapanthus africanus. The sequence continues at coordinate 320,060,963 of CM057350.1, forward strand.
TAGGCGGCCGCACCCCAGATATCGTCGACGAAGTGCACCAAGGCGGAACACCGCTACCGCGAGCACCCGGACGGATGCTTTCGGCGACGGGGTTCTCCTACAGTCACTTGGTCGAGGCTATGGAGTGAAGCTGTCTATTAAGTTTACCCGGCGAGTATCCGCGTACGCTACGTGATTGCGACGGACTTTTGATCACATCAAAATTCCGTGGCAACCGATCAAGTGAGACTAAACCGCTAGATTTATAACATTCATTCAGTTATCTCATAACTCTTTGTGAATTCCAATTATTGTATCTCATTCCGAATAATTAGAAAATGTTAAACTTTTCGATCGAACATTCGAACACCCAAGTTTTCCCGATACAGCTCAACACATGAAATAAGTCTAACAACATTCCGTTCGTGCTTCAGTACCAACGGTCCAGCCGTAGAAGGGTCAAGCCAACGCCTCACATGTGGCACGCCGTACTGCCCCAAACCCTAAGGTTCAAAGGGCAGTTCAAGACGGTCACATAATCGAGTTAAGGTTTGTTGTCTTCTAGAGGGTCCATCGCGTTACTTGCACTACTTAGAACGTCGTTAAACAACGGAAAATCCAACACTTGGAAATTTCCCGACAGGGGAAAAATTGGGTATTTATATCCGGTCGAACTTTTTAACATATTCTAAAAATTATCCGGAAAAACACAAAGACGAAATTTGATACCCCGATCGAAACACCGAATCCCCAAAACAACTCCAGAAAATTCAACTCTTGAATAAAATATAAAAATTTTCAGAAAATCCAGCATAATTTAATAAGAGTTACTGTGCAAACAGTGGAGTATGACGTCATCATTGCGCCGCGGAACCGCTGCAGAAGCCAGGCTTCTGCCGCGGTTCCGCCGCGGTTTGTACTGTTCACAAATCAAATTTTGCACCGTAATTCTTATATTTCCCTGCTGAATTTTTTAGCAATTTTTAATTTGGAAAAATCCCAGTTTTTGAAAAAAGGACAGAGAGCATTTTTGTGATCGGGTTTCGGGTTCGTTCGGACTTCAAATTGCGTCTAGACTTCGCCTAAGGCTCTAGCTAGGCTCTGATACCACTGTAGGGTTCCTAGGCACACTACTGAGGTCTTACAAGGCATCAACCATGCCAATTTCAAAAATACAGGGCCGAGAAACCCTAGACTACGGATCGTTGGCTAGATATCTAGGCGAAAACATAAACTAGTTAACAACTTAACTACAAGGAATCGGAAATACAACCTTTGTAGATCCGGTGCTCCACCTCCATAGCTCCGCGACGAAGTCCCTTCGCTGTCCAAGTGAACTCCCGGGCTCTAGCGTCGGCTTCGTCGAAGAATAAGCGAGCTAGGTCGTCGATGTCCATGCCGAAGATGATCTACGTCGAGGCATCGCTAGATCAAGCTCCACCTTCACCAAGCCTTGAAAACTTGTGAAGGAAACACACTCTACTACTTGGCAAGAGGTAGAGGATGAAGAAATAGGAAGTGGGTAGACTTTAGAATTGGATTTCTCACTCATTTCCAACAATCACCATTGATGGAGCTTAGTTTCTCTTCTTGAAGAAGAAGAAGAAGAAGAAATGTTATTATGATAAGAATAATAAAAATGAGAAAAGAAATTCATTCTTATCATAATTGAACCATAGTTAGGTGTAGAGAATCAATCATGGTTTAGTGGAATGGTTAGGTAAAGCATGAGACAAAAATGGTTACAAGGTTAAAGACTTCATGAAGCTTCATGAAGCATTTAAAGAAAGCCACCATTTTCTCATGCTCTTTTTCTTTTCCAAAAAGAATAAATGTATATATAAATTAATAAGAAAAACAAAACCCTAATTATCCACTTAACCATGGTTTAGTTCTTTACACTTAACCAAAATGTATGTATCATCAAACATGATACAATCTAGTGCACAAAATCATATCGCATATGTAATGCACACATCCGAGTGAGAAAATCCATCTTAAAGTGAACCGATACTAGTTAATGCAAAGTAATATATCAAATATATAATTATACATTAAATCATTAAATCAACACTTGATTTAACAATCCGGTTATATCGCATATAACCGACTAGTATCCAATGTATCGGCTTATCGAATCAACCCTTGATTCGATAACTAGGTTATATCGCATACAACCAATCGATACATTCATCGCGAGAATAGAATACGGTATCACATACACGCATTATTCTCGATCCTGTACATATCTCATATGCGCTCCTATTTCGTTTCGCTTGAGCCAGGAAACCTCTGTGTAGGACTCTAAAGACTCGTCAATACGCCGGCAGCGGATGATGATCATATCAAACATCCACAAGCCGCAAGCGGTCTGCTAAACGTAACGGCCACCCGGGTATTGAGCGATCTGAAGATCGACGAGCAAGCCCGCTCACACTCCAGTGAATCCAACCAGTAACACTACCGTACAGTCCGGTCTGATCGTCTGATATGTCGCATATCTCGCCTAGGGGTGGTAAACGTCAGACCCCAATAGCTCGATAAGTCGTGTCGATATGAGGTCTATAACAATTCGAGAAACTACTGGTAACACTTACCAGTAAATCTCAGCAACCCTGGCCAGGGATTTCCTGTTATAGCCAATCGAACACAGCGCAACATCAACTCCCTATACCGGGAGAGACGAATCCCCTCCTATCGCTCATTGCCTCCATGTGACTCGGGACTGTACCCAAAAACCACCGTTTTGCACGCCCTCTTGGACGTGGTAAGATGGAAATCAAAGCACAGTGGGAACCACACAAGACTCTATGACGATCTCGGGTCAACAGACTACTCTGTACCAGTGTCACCAGAGAACTGCCATCTGACGTGAGGTATAATACCATCTGGGAGTTCTCGGCGAGTCCGTCCAGTGTACCCAGTCTCTACCCAGCACCCGTATATCATCTCTGATGTCAAACACCAATGGATATGGGATCATCCACCGCCCATCTGTATGGGTCGAGAAGGTACACGCTAGTCTACTCTAGTATATCGATGCCCCGTCTCGATACACCCTCGACTAGGGACTTTGAAGGATGTACTTATGGACTACCATGTCCCCACTAGTATGATCCGCATCATAGTCCAGGTAGTCAAGTACAGATCCTAAGGGCTTTACCAACATGTAACAGGGAGACAATCAGTGTACACGTTAAGGTAAAGATCAACCAGATAGCATACTATCATGTCGAGCAAGAAAGTCCTCCCTATATATGTCCCAGCATCCACTACAATATACATCCTATGTATAGTAATGGCCTTTAGGGCATACATATAACTAACAATTTTAAAGTGAACCAATACTAGTTAACGCAAAGTAATATATCAAATATATAAATATGCACTAAATCATTAAATCAACACTTGATTTAACGATCCGGTCATATCGGATATAACCGACTAGTATCATATGTATCGGCTTATCGAATCAATCCTTGATTTGATAACTAGGTTATATCGCATATAACCAATCGATACATTGATCGCGAGAATGGAATACGGTATCATTACTCGAATTATTCTCGGTCCCGCACATATCTCATATGCGCTCCTATTTCGTTTCGCTTGAGCCAGGAAACCTCTGTGTAGGACTCTAAAGACTCGTCAATACGCCGGCAGCAGATGATGATCATATCAAGCATCCACAAGCCGCAAGCGGTCTGCTAAACGTAACGGCCACCCGGGTATTGAGCGATCAGAAGATCGACGAGCAAGCCCGCTCACACTCCTGCGAATCCAACCAGTAACACTTACCGTACAGTCCGGTCTGTTCGTCTGATATGCCGCATATCTTGCCTAGGGGTGGTAAACGTCAGACCCCAATAGCTTGATAAGTCATGCCGACGTAGGGTCCATAACATTCGTGAAACTACTGATAACACTTACCAGTAGGTCACTGCAACCCTGTCCAGGGATTTCCTGTTATGGCCAGTCGTGCATTGCGCAACATCAACCCCTAATACCGGGAGAGACGAATCCCCTCCTATCGCTCATTGCCTCCATGTGAATCGGGACTGTACCCAAAAACCACCTGTTTGCATGACTCAGTAGAGCCGTGGTAGGGTGGAAATCAAAGCACAGTGGGAGACACACAAGACTCTATGACGATCTCGGGTCAACAGACTAAGCTGTACCAGTGTCACCAGAGAACTGCCATCTGACGTGAGGTATAATACCATCTGCGAGTTCTCGGCGAGTCCGTTCAGTGTACCCAGTCTCCACTGAGCACCCGCATACCATCTCCGATGTCAAACACCAATGGATATGGGATCATCCATCGCCCATCGCATGAGTCGAGAAGATATACGCTAGTCTACTCTGGAATATCGATGCCCCGTCTCGATATTCCCTCGACTAGGAACAATGAAGGATGTACTTATTGACTACCCAGGCCCCACTAGTATGATCTGCATCACAGTCTTGGAAGTCGGGTACACATCCTAAGGGTTTAATCAACATGTAATCAGAGAGACAGAAAGTATACATGTTAAGATAAAGAGCAACCAGATAGCGTACTATCATGTCGAGCAAGAAAGTCCTATCTATATATGTCCCAGCATCCACTACAATATACATCTAATGTACAGTAATGGCCTCTAGGGCATACATATAACTAACAATATCCCACTTGCACTAGGGCCATCTGTAGCAGTGGTCGCAGTATCTAATACTCAACCATCCCATATGAGTCTCTCTCTGGGAAAGGGCCTTTGTGAGTGGATCCGCCGTATTGTCCTCTGAGTCTTCTCTCCTTCCTCGATCACCCTGGAGATCAACTATCTCCATGATCAGGTGACGCTGCCTCAGAATTTGTCTGGGTCACTGATAGGACCAGGGTTCCAGGGCCGAAGCCACACTTTCATTGTCATACAATGGCAGGAACCTAGTTCATCTTATGAACCAATATACACCCAAACTTCCTCTTTGGTAGTATCTTCAATAGCGATGTTACCAGCCTTTATCGTCTAGTTTGCCATGGTATCTAGCTTGGAACTCTTCCAACACACCGTCCCTTTACTGAGGGTAAAGACAGTGTCTGTGACTGACATTCAGTCGTCTTTATCACCCTGGAACTCTTCCAGTGATTCTCCCCAGGATCGATTGATACAATCTCACTATACCTAGTGAGAACCCTAATATCCCTTTAGATCTATCTCATAGGTCCAAATCTCAGGATTTAGGAGGTATCATCTTTATCCTATTTGGAGAATCCTTGTGATAATAGGAGATTGATCGATCGTAGTATAGGAAACTCTTTTCCTATCAAGAGTATGTTGTCTACGTACAATACGAAGATGACCACCTTACTCTCTACTACCCTTTTGTATATACAAGGTTCGTCTACCATTTTGATGAAGTCAAACACTTTGACTATCACATCAAAACAGACGTTCCAACTCCGCGATGCCTGCTTCATTATGTAAAGCAACTTGCACACGTTTCCGCTGCTCCCACTGTTTACGAAGACCTCTGGCTGTGTTCTTATAGACGTTCTCTTCTAAATCAGTATTTAGAAAAGCAGTCATGGCACCCAACCGCCAGATATCGTAGTCATGGTATGTAACCATGGTAAGTAGGATCTGGATAGACTTAAGCATAGCTACTGGAAAAAGGTTTCATCATTATCCACACCTGGTCGATGACGAAAACCTTTAACAAGTCTAGCTTTGAAAGTCTCAACTTTTCCATCTACACCAAGTAATCTTCTCAAGATATACTTGCTCCTGATGGGGATTTAACACTTCAGATATAGCAGCTAAAGTCCATACTTTGCTGGTGTAAATGGATTCCATCTCAGATCGCTAAGCATCCAGCCATTCTTACAGAGTCCCTACTCTTGATGGCCTGCTCGAAACTGGTTGGGTCATCATCTCATGATGCAATCCTTGCTCCCACTGTCATCGAGAAACCGAGGTATCTCTCAGGCGGATGAGGAACCGTACTAGATCGGCGGAGAGGCTGAGGTTTGTCGGGAACTATAGAATCCTTTGGTTCTGTCAAATCATCAACTGCAGTTTTGTATAGCTGGAACCTTTCCAGTTCTACAGAACTGATCCTACCTCGATCTTGTCCGGATTTTGCTTTAAACATAGGCCGGACAACCCCAAATCTTAACTCGCTTAAGAGATAGGATCTTCCCACACCATATCTTATATGGAGTGGTAGGTAGTGATTTGATTCAAACCTAATTCAATAGGTATGCAGCTTCTCAAGTGCACAACCCCAAAAGGAAATAGGTAATTCAGTAATACTCATCATAGAGCACACCATATCTAATATTGTGCAATTGCTCCGCCCTGATACACCGTTGTGCTGTGGTGTATTCAGAGGAGTAACACTGAGAGAAAATCTCATTCTCCATTAGAATAGTCCAGGAATTCTATGCACAAGTATTCTCCTCCCTGATCTTATCATAGGACATAATACTTATACCCGTATTTTGGTTCTCTACTTCTAACTTATATTCTGTGAATATCTCAAAAGGTTCGGACTTATGTTTCAACAGGAACATATGACTGAATCTTGAGAGATTATCAGAGAATATAATGAAGTATGAAGAACCAGTCCTGGCATGTATAGACAGGAGACTTTATATACATCATCATGTATCAGTCCCAAGAGTTTACTAACTCTTTCTCTGTTTACAGTAAACAGAGCTATGGTCATCTAATCTTTGTGACATGACTGGCAAGTTTCATAAGATGTAAATTCAAACTGATTTAAATATACATCTAAATGTAACTTCAGCCAGTCGGGTCGCATTGATATGACCTAGTCTACAATGCCTCAAGAAGAATTCGTTCATTTCTGAACTCTTCTTCTTGTGTGTGTTCAGTATACTGGGAACTGCAGTTTGATTTAGAACGTTAATGCTTTTAGATAGCGTGCCTGAACCGATCAACTTTTGATATAGGAAGTGTTCAAAACATTATCCATCAATGCAAAATTATATCCTTTCTTTACTAATAAAGAGACTGATATGATTTTGTATATCAGGTTCGGTATCTAATAGCATTTGTTCAGAATCAATGTATTCATAATACAGGGTGACAGTGACCAACAGACTTGGCTGGAAGACTTGCCCCGTTTTCTGTCTCATGAAACTTATCACCGTTCTCAGTTTTTCTACCCTTTTGTAGCCCTATGTAACAGATTACATATCTGGGATCCTGATCCGGTATCATATACCCAGGATGCAGAGGATACTGAGAAACAGTTCTTTGTAATGAACACACCCGAAGGAGATGCATCATATGCACTTTCTTCGTTTGGGGGGCATAGGAATTCTGGTATTCCCCAATTTCCTGCTCTGTCTTATAACAATTATAAGTTGGAGCGGGACCAACGTTCCCCAGCTCAGTATAACAAGCAGGTTCGGTCAATACATCCGTATTATTATCTTGATTAAGGCGTGATATGGTCGCTACCAGGAGAGAGAGGGAAGAAAACACTCTGCGTGCGCTCTTGCAAGATTAGATTGGTTATATATATTTTATCTAATCAGGATGGCTCCCACTGTTTTTATCAAATCTTCCTTCAAACCCTAAAAGGAAAGACTAGCCGGGATTAATTACACTCTACAAGTTCGCCAATCTTTCAGCCAGGCCAGTGTCGGTACTTTGAGGGAGGTTCCCCGTGCTTTCGCACGGACCTAATTACAGTAAACCTCGTTTTCCCAGAGGCGTAACCCCGTTGACACCTTTCTAGACACCTACTTGATCGGCTAATTGCAAAGTGCAAAACTCTCCCAGGAGTAACAATTACTCGCAGTGGGTATCGGGATCCAACTATCACACAGAAGGTATGCAATCTCATTGCAAGTTTCAACACTTGAAACTCCCGATAATGGTTTTTACCCCTAGCACCTATGACCTTAACTATGGTCAACAAATCATAAGTACTAGTCAAGTTCTACCCGTCATTTCGTGATTAATTAGACCCACCCACATGACCCTTAACTAAGGTCAACAAAGTCACGCGACTGTCCTAACTAATCGCATCATATGCGGTGTAGGAAGACATCACTTAGCTACCGTACACTGTGCCTTGACTATGGTCAACAAACACAGCACGAATACTAAGTACTCTACTTCTTAAAATGACGGAGGGTTGCGGCTGGTTTTTGTGAAAACCTTTAACGCTTTGAACTTGATCTCGTTGCAGAATCAAATGGTTTTTAAATGGAATGTTTTCGAGGCTTTTCTAGTTTTGCTAAAGGGGTCACTCCCGGTGAAGGGATCGTCGGCCCTTTCCTCGTCGAATGAGGTGCGGGATATATCATATATATCACTGTGCAAAGCGGAAACTATAGAAGCGATCAAAGACAAACCGAGGGTTGCAGCATCTGCCAGTTATTGCTAAAGGAGTCACTCCCGGTGAAGGGATCTCGGTCCTTTCCTCATCGAATAAGGTGCAGGATGTTCTATAATGAACACCGCGATGCAAAGCAAGAACTGTAGCTACCTGTTTTATTTTGAAATTCGATTCCACAACATCAATTAGGTTTATTTTCTTTCATTAATCTCATTAATGAATATCCCATCATTTAAGTCCACCTAACCATCACAGATAAATATAACGTACGCTTATGCCATCCGCATTCGCCTCGATGTCCCGTCTGCACCGTTAGGTTAGGTAACTAACGCCAGAGCGAGGCAGGGCTAGCGTGGGTGTAAAACATAAGCAACGTCTATATAATATATCATATATACTATATATAATACCTGTCACAGAACATCACATGATCACAGATAAATCACAGCAGAAGAAACATATGAAATATTGGATATACTAGGACGTCCGTGTTTTCAATACGAGCCAGTATAAAACACGGATTCCACGGTCGTGATGAATAGCCAATCCCACACCCCAAGATCCCTACGAGAGCGGCAAGCAACCCTACCAATTCTAGGGTTAGGAGACCCGGACTCGACTCCTCGAGTTGGTCTCCCACTGGACCCCAGAACCCGGTTACTTGTGCTCCCCTCCTTGGGTCTATCCTAATGCGGAAAAGTAAATAATATACATCAACGGTGACAACTTCCGCAACCTGGAAGTGCCCCAATAAAAGAATATTACATACAAGTTTTTACATGAATGAAAATGAAAAACACTCATCTCACATAAAAAACCCCCGGCTATTCAAACACGACGATCCAATATAACATATCCAGCAACACATAACATCACATGTCATCAGCGTAAGTAAATATGCGCATCCCAATTGTCGTTGACATATAGCAACGAAACCGGCGATATCACATATTACACTTACGGTCACAGAAAAGAAAGTGTAAAACTACAACAGTTGGAATCCGCAACCACCTCAGACATCGCATGCCTGATCAAATGAATTCTTTAGACATCACATGCCTAACAATTATAAACCCCGCATTTTAGTCTCATTATCGAAAACTCTTTTCAATATCAAGTCGGGCAATTCAACAGGATTCCCGATATTCTGATCGAATGCTCGTCGCAAACTTCAGTAGGCGGCCGCACCCCCGACGCCGTCGACAAAGTGCACCAAGGCAGAACACCGCTGCCGCGAGCACCCGGACGGATGCTTTCGGTGACGGGGTTCTCCTACAGTCACTTGGTCGGGGCTATGGAGTGAGGCTGTCTATTGAGTTTACCCGGCGAGTATCCGCGTACACTACGTGATTGCAACGGACTTTTGATCACATCAAAATTCCGTGGCAACCGATCAAGTGAAACTAAAGTGCTATGTTTATAACATTCATTCCGTTATCTTATAACTATTTGCGAATTCCAAGTATTGTATCACATTCCGGATAAATAGAAAATGTTAAACTTTTCGGTCGAACAATCGAACACCCAAGTTTTCCCGATACAGCTCAACACATGAAATAAGTCTAACAACATTCAGTTCGTACCTCAGTACTAACGGTCCAGCCGTAGAAGGGTCAAGCCAACGCCTCACATGTGGCACGCCGTACTGCCCCAAACCCTAAGGTTCAAAGGGCAGTTCAAGACGGTCACATAATCGAGTTAAGGTTTGTTGTCTTCTAGAGGGTCCATCGCATTACTTGCACTACTTAGAACGTCGTTAAACTACGGAAAAATCCAACACTTGGAAATTTCCCGATAGGGGAAAAATTGGGTATTTATATCCGGTCGAACTTTTTAACATATTCTAAAAATTACCCGGAAAACACACACAGACAAAATTAGACAATCCGATCGATACACCGAGTCCCCAATACAACCCAGAAAACTCAACTCTTGAGTTCAGATTAAAAATTCCCAGGAAAACCAGAATAACAAAATAAGAGATACTGTGCAAAGAAAATTGGGCAAAGAGACAATTCCGCCGCGGAACCGCCGCACGAGCCATGCTCGTGCCGCGGAACCGCTGCGGTTTGATCGAATTGGTTCATCGAATTTCACAGCAACTCTTAAAACTGCCTGCTGGATTTTCTGCATATTTTTAATGTTGAAAAATGCACAGTTTTGAAAAAAGTACAGAGAACAAGTTTGGAGTTAGGGTATTGGATCGATCGGACTTTAAATTCCGTCTGGACTTCGCCTAAGGCTCTAGCTAGGCTCTGATACCACTGTAGGGTTCCTAGGCACCCTAGTGAGGTCTCACAAGTGATCAAACATGCACAAATCAAATTTTACGGGTGCCTACAAACCCTAAAACGGATCACTTACTAGATATCTAGGCGAAACAAGCATGTAATCGAATTAAATGGTAAGGGAAAGTGACAACAACCTTTGTAGATCCGGTCCACCACCTCCCAGGCTCCGTGATGAAGTCCCCTTGCTGTCCAAACTGAATCCTGGACTCAAGTATCGGCTTCGTCGAAGAAATGGGCGGGCTTGATCGTCGGTTTGATGCCGAAAATGATCTACGTCGAGGCATCACAAGAACGAGCTCCGCCTTCGCCAAGTCAAGAAACTTGTGAAGACAACACACTCTACTACATGGCAAGTAGTAGAGGATGAAGAAATAGGAAGTGGGTAGACTTTAGATTTGGATTTCTCACTTGATTTGGCTAGTTGCCATTGAACTAGAAAGCTTTTCTTTTTCTAGCTCTTGAAGAAGAAGAAGAAAGATATGATGAGAATGATAAAAACAATAATAAAATCAAAATTGATCTTATCATAATGCAACCTTGGGTTAGATTTAACTCTTGTAGAGAGCAAACTCTAGTTTAGCTAATGGTTAGGTTTAAACATAAAACAAAATGGTTACAAATTCAAAGCATCATGAAGTTTCCACAAAAGACAAAATTAGCAACCATTTTATTTTAGCCAAAAGAAATAAAGAATATAAATGAAATGAATAAGTGAATACTTTAAAACCATAACCATTAACCTAAACATGGTTCAAATCAAACATACACCCAAGTTTGCATGCATCATCAAACATGATACAAACTAGTGCACAAAACTATATCATATATACAATGTGCACAATTCAAGTGAGAAAATCCTTTTAAAGTGAACCAATACTAGTTAACACAAAGTAATATATCAAATATATAAATATGCACTAAATCATTAAATCAACACTTGATTTAACGATCCGGTCATATCGGATATAACTGACTAGTATCATATGTATCGGCTTATCGAATCAATCCTTGATTCGATAACTAGGTTATATCGCATATAACCAATCGATACATTGATCGCGAGAATGGAATACGGTATCACATACTCGAATTATTCTCGGTCCCGCACATATCTCATATGTGCTCCTATTTCGTTTCGCTTGAGCCAGGAAACCTCTGTGTAGGACTCTAAAGACTCGTCAATACGCCGGCAGCAGATGATGATCATATCAAGCATCCACAAGCCGCAAGCGGTCTGCTAAACGTAACGGCCACCCGGGTATTGAGCGATCAGAAGATCGACGAGCAAGCCCGCTCACACTCCTGCGAATCCAACCAGTAACACTTACCGTACAGTCCGGTCTGTTCGTCTGATATGCCGCATATCTTGGCTAGGGGTGGTAAACGTCAGACCCCAATAGCTTGATAAGTCATGCCGACGTAGGGTCCATAACATTCGTGAAACTACTGATAACACTTACCAGTAGGTCACTGCAACCCTGGCCAGGGATTTCCTGTTATGGCCAGTCGTGCATTGCGCAACATCAACCCCCAATACCGGGAGAGACGAATCCCCTCCTATCGCTCATTGCCTCCATGTGAATCGGGACTGTACCCAAAAACCACCTGTTTGCACGACTCAGTAGAGCCGTGGTAGGGTGAAAATCAAAGCACAGTGGGAGACACACAAGACTCTATGACGATCTCGGGTCAACAGACTAAGCTGTACCAGTGTCACCAGAGAACTGCCATCTGACGTGAGGTATAATACCATCTGGGAGTTCTCGGCGAGTCCGTTCAGTGTACCCAGTCTCCACTGAGCACCCGCATACCATCTCCGATGTCAAACACCAATGGATATGGGATCATCCATCGCCCATCGCATGGGTCGAGAAGATATACGCTAGTCTACTCTGGAATATCGATGCCCCGTCTCGATATTCCCTCGACTAGGAACAATGAAGGATGTACTCATTGACTACCCAGGCCCCACTAGTATGATCTGCATCACAGTCCTGGAAGTCGGGTACACATCCTAAGGGTTTTATCAACATGTAATCAGAGAGACAAAAAGTATACATGTTAAGATAAAGAGCAACCAGATAGCGTACTATCATGTCGAGCAAGAAAGTCCTATCTATATATGTCCCAGCATCCACTACAATATACATCCAATGTACAGTAATGGCCTCTAGGGCATACATATAACTAACAGGTTTAAGGTCGATCTGGAAATCGGGTAACGGTAGCGCCGGTTTAATAAATTTTTCTTTTGCATTTTGGCCGCGTTTCGACGACTGGGGCGCTGCCGGGACCTTTCAAATGGATTAAAACCTTTGTAGTCCGGTCCTTCACTTCAAAAAGCTCCATATTGAGGTCCATTCGCTGCGATCATCAAGTTCCCAGACTCTAGAGAGGTTCCACGAAGAGAAACATGCTTGCTTGTTTCCGATCTTCGATAACAAAGATGATATACCTTGAAGTTTCTTTAACACAAGCTCTCACTATCTAATGAAGTGAACACCCTAATCTAATTTGCTAGATTAGATGAGGATGATGAAGTAGGATTTATGCGCTCTTTTGATTTCTTAATCTCACCTATTTTCATCACTAAAATCAAAGCTAGAAAGCTTTGCAAGAAGGAAGAAGAAGATGAATTACTTTGTGATGAATAATGAATTGTGTGTATGATTACAAGTGCAACCATGATAAAAGATGAAGAGGCTAACCAATGTAGAGAGTTAATTAGGGTTAAAGGGTGTGGGTTGGGCTAGGAAATATCTTGCAAAATATCTAAACAAAATATCTTTGCAAGAAACAAAATAAAAGCTTCTAGAAGCTTCTAGAAAAGTTTAACCCAAATCAAACCCTAACCTTGTTTAATCTCCACTAATCATGTTGCATTAGTAATTATAACATGTTACAATATTATATATCACATATATAATATATTTTTGTAACAAAATAAAATAATACAATTAACATATATCGCATATATATCAATTTATTACCCGAGTGAGAAAAAGAATCTTTTAGTGAGCTTATATTAGTTAATGTAATTTAATATATCAAATATATAATTATACATTAAATTATCGAATCAACACTTGATCCGATAATCCGGCTATTTCACAAATAACTGACTAATATAATCTGTATCAATTCATCGAATCAACACTTGATCCGATGACCCGGCTATATCACATATACCCGGCCGATATCTCATATCGCGAGAATCTAATACGGTATCATATACACGTATTATTCTCGGTCCCGCACATATCATATATGTGCTCCTACTCTATTTTTCCTGAGTCAAGAAACCTCTGTGTAGGACTCTAAAGAATCGTCAATACGCCGGCAGTAGATGATGATCATATCAAACACCCACAAGCTGCAAGCGGTCAGCTAAACGTAACAGCCACCTAGGTATTGAGCGATCAGAAGATCAACAAGCAAGCCTGTACATTCTCCAGTGAATCCAGTCAGTAACACTCGCGTACAGTCTGGTCTCTTCGTCTGATATGTCGCATATCTCGCCTAGGGGTGGTAAACGTCAGACCCCAGCAGCTTGATAAGTCATGTCGATATGAGGTCTATAACAGTTCGAGAAACTACTGATAACACTTACCAGTAAATCTCAGCAACCCTGGCTAGGGATTTCTAGTTATAGCCAATCGAACACAGCGCAACATCAACTCCCTATACCGAGAGAGACGAAACCCCTCCTATCGCTCATTGCCTCCATGTGATTCGGGATTGTACCAAAAAGCCACCTTTTTGCACGCCCTCTTGGACGTGGTATGATGGAAATCAAAGCACAGCGGGAATCACACAAGACTCTATGACGATCTCGGGTCTACAGACTAACCTGTACCAGTATCACCAGAGAACTGCCATCCGACATGAGGTATAATACCATCTGGGAGTTCTCGGCGAGTCCGTCCAGTGTACCCAGTCTCCACTGAGCACCCATATACCTTCTCTGATGTCAAACACCAATGGATATGGGATCATCCATCGCACATTATATGGGTCAAGAAGCGCATATTCTAGTCTACTCTGGAGTATCGATGCCCTGTCTCGGTACTCCCACGACAAGAAACATTTGAAGGATGTACTTGGCAACTACACTGTCCCCACTAGTATGATCTGCATCATAGTCCTGGTAGTCAAGTACTCATCCTAAGGGCTTTATCAACATGTGACATAGAGACAATCAGAGTACATGTTAAGATAAAGGGTAACCAGATAGCATACTATCATGTCGAGCAAGAAAGTCCTCCCTATATATGTCCAAGCATCCGCTACAATATACAACGTATGTACAGTAATGGCCTCTAGGGCATACATATAACTAACACCTATCCAGGCTGGTATGACCAAATAAGGTACCCGCCGGGATATATGATCCCTAAATTTCATGTATATAAAGGGACGGGGAATCCACATCAGCATGTCTCTCAATTCAGAGCCTTGTTCGGTAACACCAGAGGTGATGATAAACTTCTGCTCCGCCAATTTATTGGTAGCTTGTCGGAAATGGCGTTTGAATGGTATTCGGAGCTTCCCAGTGAGTCCGTCAAAACTTTTGCAGAGATGGACCTGCTATTCACCCAACGTTTCGCGAGTGCTAGTGAACGCACCCCAATAACGGCATTGATAAATGCCAGGGTGAAACCTGGCGAGACATGGGTTCAATACGCAATACGATGGCGGAATCTATTGTCAAAGTGCGAGCAGCGCATCGAAGAAGCGCCGGCGGTGGGCATGTTCGTGGGCACTGTTGACCCTCAAGCGACCATCTCCCAATTCATAATGTTCTTCAAGCCGACCACGTTCCAGGCCTTAATCGACAAACTGGCTCAAATGGACCAGATGGGCCACCGGCCTTCCTCTTCGAAGGCGGAGCCGCGGAATGAAATAGGGAAAAGGAAAGCGACCTTCGTCGCCAATGCTCAACAACAGCCTAGTGGTCCAAAGATAACCGATCGCCTAGACGAGAGACGGTGATAATATAACGAGAAAATAAAGCGCCCTTATTCGTTTCCCCGGGATAAAACGAGGAGATTGTTCGAGCCGGCGGTGTGCAATAGGCTCATTAATTTGCCGGATCCAAAACGCCTATTGCAACCCAGTGAGGCTAATAGTCCCAATTATTGCCCCTACTACCAAGCGGTAAGCCATCCAATTGAAGATTGCTTCGTCTTTAAAGGTTGGATCGAAGACCAATACCAACAGGGCAAGTTCACACTGTCCGAGAATTGGAAAGTAAGCTCGCCGTAGCCACAAGCTCTCAAAAAGATGGACACACCGTGGGCATCATGCTCTTTTGTAGAAGAAGCTCCAGGGGAGGTCGTTCTTTCAGCCAAGACGAAAAGAATGCTGAAGGATCTCCAAACATGCCCGGCGATCAGGTGGAAAAATCCACTGGAACCCGAGATCATTGAGGGAATGCTGAAACCATGCCCTACTCCAAAAATTGGTGATAATAGTCAAAGCGATCACACCCAGCCGTCAAAGTCTTAGAAGAAGAAGAAGAAGACCAAAAAGCCCGTGAAGCCTGGTGATAAGCACACGTACCTGCAAAAGCAGATTGACGCGCTGGAAGAATACAATCAGAAGGCGCGGACTCCAGTCACACTTCAAGAGTTTCTTAGCCACATCCTTGAGGACGGAGATGACGATAATGGAGAAGACTCGTCGGATGAATCTGAGGATTATGTGGCAAGTTGCCATGTGATCTCTCACTCATCGATAAATGATGAAGAAGCTCCTGACACAGAGAAACTGGGGCAGATCCTGAGCAGGAACTTCTAGGACAATCAGATAAAATGATTGATGCATTCCTGAACGAAGCTCTTCTTAAAAGAAAAACTGATCAAGAGCGCGAGATGGCTATATTTGAAAAGGCCAAACGCCGGCGTCTGGACGAAAGGTTCGAAACACTCCCGCCAGATCAAAGTACATCCGCCGCAAATAAAAGCAGGTTCAAGATGAGGAAAAGATTCGCTAAAGCCATATCGATGGGAATGAAGCTGCCACCCTCTGAAGGAAACACTCGTGATGAAGCGGATATACATCCTAGCTACTGGTTATATCATCGAAGGATTGCGCACCCCACCGAAGAGTGCAACGCTTTCAAAAACTGGTGGCAGGGATAAGTTGCTCACCGACAACATTTCAAGCGGATGAAATGCAAAACTTGTTAGGAGCAAAGAAACACGAACGATAAGCGCAAAAGAACTACCGGCAACTGCTACATGGTCGACATTGGGGGATCACAAGTTCTCACCTTCGGGAGCGACTCTGACGAAGAAATGACCCTTGACCCTCTCTTCAAAGAATCCACCTCAGGAAAGGAGGAAGAATCGAAGAGCTGTGAGAACATTCAGCTGCGCAATCGCACGCTACTTGAAAAGAATCTCGGACCTGCAAATAAGGGATCCAATAAAAAGGATAAGGGGAAAGAAAAGGTCCCTGAGGATCGCCCTAGATGATCAAGTCATCAAAGAGCTAACAGCCAAGGACCCGCCAAAGAAAAACAAGGTGGACTACAACGTTCTGGTACACTTGAGGAAGCTACCTTCGCAGCTAAGCATTCTCGATGCACTTTTGTTATCAAAAGAAGCAAGAGATTCTCTGATCAAGACGTTACAAGAGCCCAAGCAGTTCCAAACTTTTCTTGCCGAAGGAAAGATGAAGGATGAGCTGGAAGAAGTACACACGGCCGATATCACCTTCGGCGATGAAGACCTCCTCCTCGGGATGTGTGAGCATAACCGTCCCCTTTATGTCTCCGGATACTGTCATGATATCAAGATAGGCAAAATCCTGGTTGACAATGGGTCCTTCGTTAACCTCCTCTATGTAAGAGTATTGAAGGAAATCTGCATGAGCGTTCAACACCTCGCACGGGTTAAGATCACTATCTCTGGGTTTGACTCCCAGTCATCACGGACGCTCGGATTTGTGATACTGACGCTGCGCTTTGGGCTGCTGGTCACTAACATCAAGTTTCACGTCATTGACGTTAAGACCTGCTATAATGCTTTGCTCGGCCGGCCTTGGTTACACGAGTACAACGTTATCCCTTCTACACAACATCAGTGTATGAAGTACTTCAAAGATGGTCTCGAGTACACTGTGACAGGGGAACTAAACCCATTCTCCGTGAATGAAGTCCGCAAATATGAGGATGCCTAGTACTTCCTACCAGATTTCAAAAACACAGAAAGATGTCGCAAACCGGAGGACAAGAACAAAGCTATTACCACTATTCTGGTCTTCGGGAGTGACACCGAGGAGGAAGAAGAAATAGTTTATTCAGGGCCTCCCCAATGCAACAAGCCGGGACCGTCCACCCCTATTCTGGTCTTCGGTAGAGACTCGGACGATGAGGTCAATGCCGTATTCTCTGCTCGGCCATCGATACAAGCCTTTGTGATGAAGATCAAAGTTTGCAAGTTGCTATGGTTCTGCAAGAGCATTACAAAGAGCTTGATGCACTTGAAACTTATAGTGTACAAGAACTGCAGACATTCTATGTCCTCCCCAGGCGAAGGGGTGAAAAGGCGATCCTATTCTATCGATCCGGGGAAACAAATGTGGAAAAAGAAATTTGGCATGGTGCAGATTCTACACTTCACAGGCTCTAGCCCATCCGTTTGCCCAGATACTACAGAGACGGATTAAAAAAACTGTTGAGGCGCCAAGGCGTACCCTTCAAACAAACTGCTCGACAAGCCCAGTTCTATAACAGGATCAGGAACGTCCACGGAACTCAACGAAAGTTACCAACGGGAAAATGGAAACGATCGGGCTTGGATATGTTCAATCCAAGAAATGTGAGCGATTCCGCGACTGCTACGTCATACATGACTTTGATGAAGAAGGAGATGCTCTGTGGTAAGATGTTAATCCTGAACCAAAACGAAGTCCCGTCGTGAAAATACCAAGCCCGTCGTTCGAAGAACAAATGGACAAGCTTATAATGAAAGCAGGTCAAAAGGTTCGAGACGACCATAATCGCGAAATGGCCATCTACGAGAAAGCCAGAACGCAGTGCCTCCTTCAGCAGGCTGCGGAAAGTGACGGTGCCCTCCGTTGCTGGCCCGTCATACAAAAGACCCGACGCAGATGCATGTTAGTGTATATGCTCTAGGGGCCATTATTGTATCAATCTAGCTTGTATATTACTTAATGGAAGCTTGGGATATTCACAGTTATATAACAGTCTTGCTAAACATGGTAGTATACTACTTAGTTTTATCTATCCTAATATGTGTGTTCGTATTGATAGAGCCCTTAGGATCTTGCTTGACTACCAGCGTTGTGATGGCAGTCACACTAGTGGGGGCTGGGTAGTCTACAAGCACATCCTTTTCCAGGTCCCTAGTCGTAGGATTATCGAGACAGGGCATCGATATTCCGGAGTAGACTAGTGTGTACGCTTCTCATCCCAGTTGGGGAGATGGTCTTTCCCACAGCCATCGGTACGTCGTACTGGACATAGCATACATGTGCTCATTGGGTTACGGGTACACCGGACAGGACTCGCAGGGAACTGTTGGTTGGTATTATACTCGTCGTCAGTTAACAGTTCCCAGGTGACATGAGTACAGAATAGTCCGCAGACTTGACACTGCTACTTCGCCTCGAGTGTGTCCCACTGTTCTTAGATTGCTACCCTACCACGGCTCAAAGGAGTCGTGCAAACAGGTAGCAGTTAGGTGCAGTCTCGAGCACTTGGAGACAGTGGCGGTTAGACAGGATTCGTCTCTCCCGGTATTGGGAGTTGATATCGCGCTGTGTTAGAGAGCTATTACTCAAAGTCCCTGGCCAGGGCAACCGAGATTTACTGGTAGGTTCTAGTAGTTTCTCAAGATGTAATGGGCTACGCTCCGACACGACTTATACCGCTATTAGGGGACTGACGCTTGCAGCCCCTTAGGCCCGATATGCGATAGTCTTAGACGAACAGACCGGACTGTACGGAGATTGTCACATCAGGCTCAGTAGGAGTTCGGATGGGTTTCCTCATCGGCCTTCTTATCGACATCTACCTGGGGACCGTTACGTATAGCTAGTGCCGCTTGCGGTCTGTGGTTAAACCCACTGCCAGCGTAGTAGTCGAGTCTTTAGAGTCCCACACAGAGAGTTTCCCTGCTCCAGGCGAAACGATATAGAGGTCGTATGGTTTTACGACAAAGGTTCGGACGCATACGTGTGTTTACGCACGTACGACGTTCGGACAGTTTTTACTAACCGGCTTTGGTTTAAGCCAGATTCTAGTATCGGATTATTGGATTTATACAGTCTAAAGTTTTTCCGTGTTTTCACGGATAGGAGGGGCGTTCACGTAATTTGGCGGGAAGCTTCTAGAAGGATGATGACTTGGGGGTGTAGGTGGCATAAGCATTAAATGATTTAGTGACTCATTTGTATGATTCATCCATGTCATTAATGCATCATTAAATGGTTAATGACTCATGTAGTGAATCACTCATATAAATAAATGAAGCATGATGATTAATCATTTTATTTATTTATTTTTATAAATCATTATGCTTCATATATTCAAGAGAGATCATTATCTCATTCTCATTCTCTTGCTCACCTTTTCTCTCCTCAAGCTCTCTCTCTTCAAACCCTAATCCGTCCCTCTCATGTGTTGAGATCAAGAATTAGATAGACTAATTAATCCATTACCTCACTCTATCACCTAGGTGCCTTTGATTATGTAAGTCTACGCTAGCGCCCCGGCCGTCTACAGACGCCAAATGCGGAACAAAAACTTTTAACTGGCGCTATCGTATACTTTAACCCGGATCTTCCATTATTGCTAAACTAACAAACTGTAAAGAGTGTAGAAAGGTTATACCGAACGATCCGAGTCCTTCGTTCTTTAACCATCATCCCACGCTCCATTGCGGCTGCTCCGATCTCGTCGATCTCCGATCTCCTCGTCGAGGTGGCACCACGTCGACGATTCTTTAAACGGGCTCCCGCCTCTGACTCGAGGCAACTCGGTCGTCAAGTTTGCTAAAAGAGACGACCAAGAATGATGTAGAGAATGAGTAGATGACTTTGTCTCGCTTCGTCCAAAACCATGGACGAACGGTTAATGAAGTTGCCGTGGGAATCGGGTGATGGAATGAAATGAGCTGTGAAATTCCATACACCCCAAAATCTATCATAATCTTTTTCCAAAATCAAAAACCAAGTGAGAGAGAGAGAGGAGGGGCCGGCCATATATAGGAGGAGGAAGGTGAGTGTAGGAGAGAGGAGAGTGACCACAAGAGTGTGAACACAAATAAATATCTCAAGTGTGAACACAAGAAAATATCTCAAGTGTGAACACACCAAAAGCAACCAATAAGGAACAAGTGAGTCATGAGCCTTGTCACCACCTTCTAGAACCTTCTAGAAGCATGCACACTCATCTCAAGAAAAGATAAACCCGTCTTTAACCGAATGTTAAAAGACGGCTGATAGAAAACTGGAAACTGGCAACTTCCAAAAGTGATCCCGAAACGACTTTCAGGATAACCCCGTAACTGTATAAATATACCCGCATTTGTATTACGACCGAATACAAATGCAACTGAGACAAAGATATTATATCTACTCAATATAATACTCGGATCCGGCTTAAACCAAAGCCGACCAGTATCATCTGCCCGAAAAATAACACGTGCGTAAACGCACGTGCATTTTCCGAACCCTGCCATAAAACCATACGGCCTCTACAACGTTTCGCCCGAACTTGGGAAACTGTCTGTGGGGAACTCTAATGACTCGTCAGTACCCTGGCATTGGGTTTAACCACAAACCGTCAGCGGCACTAGCTATGCGTAACGGCTGCCCATGGACTGACCTCAAGGGAGGCTGATGAGCGAACTCATCCAGAAACCCTACTGAGCCTAACAGTGACAATGTATATACAGTCCGGTCCGTTCGTCTATGAGTATCGCATATCTGCCTAGGGGGCTAGTAACGTCAGACCCCCAATAGCAGTATAAGTCGTGTCGGAGTGTAGCCCAATAACACCCTGAGATACTACTGGAGTACCTACCAGTAAATCTCCTGCCATGGCCATGGACTATGTCTAATGGCTCTCCTAGACACAGCACGACCTCGCCCCCAATACCGGGAGAGACGAATCCCCTGCCGATCCGCTCACGTGCCTCCATATGGCTCGGGACTATACCCAAAAGCTACCTGTTTGCACGACTCCTTTGAGCCGTGGTAGGGTAGAAATCAAAGCACAGTGGGAACTCACACGAGACAAATGATGACCTCAGGTCGATGAACTAACCTGTACACATGTCACCAGGGAACTGCTATCTGACGATAGGTATAGTACTAACTAGCAGATTCCCGGCGAGTCCTGTCCGGTGTACTCATAACCCAATGAGCACCTGTATACATATTAGGTGATCCAACTGACACCAGTGGCTTGTGAAACCGGCCACCGCCCCTCGTCGGGGTCTCGACTGTATACACTAGTCTACTCCGGAGTATCGATGCCCTGTCTCGAAACTCCCACGACTAGGGACCACAATTAAGGATATGCATATAAACTACCCAACTCTCACGTATATGATTGCCGTCATACAGTTGGTAGTAAAGCAAGATCCTAAGGGCTCTATCAAAGTGTAACATGTAATCAGTCACCTGAACCTGTACACGACTGATAAAGGCAAACCAGATAGCATACTATCATCTCGAGTAAGACTGTCCTACCGGTATAGGTCCTCCGTAATCATTGCAATCACGTACCTGCGATCCAATAATTGACTATGAGGGCACTATCTCCAACAATCTCCCACTTGCACTCAAGGCTAATTATTGCGATGTCGACTACTCACAGCCCGTGTGAAACCGAACATCCAACTCCTCTACTAATCAGTTTCGCAAAGCCCGTTTGTAAAACTATTGTGTTCCAGAAATAGCCTCAGTGAGTGGATCCGCCTAGATGTTTCTTTCTATATCTCTCTTAATCTCAAGTTCGCGGAGAAAACCATCTCCCGAATCGAGTAATACCTGTCTTAGAATATGTCTGGATATCTGATAGGACCTAGTTCATAAATGAACTCCAAATCCAAATTTCTTAGACTGTATCGATCTCTGAACCTAATCAGTATCCGGCACCATGCCACCCACAGTATCCTCTTGGACCTCCTGTCCATAATACTGTCCCTCTTCGTCAGAGGGAAAACTATAACTCTGACAATCACTCTGTCATCCATGTCACCTTTGAAGCCTGGAATGATGATCGTCTCCCGAAGGAGGCTGCCGTCATCAAATCCGTAGAACATGTACTTATGTTCTAAAACTGCTTCCTTATGTTTCTCCAGGATTGGATTAATACAAACTCATTGCATCTTGTGCAAAAACAACATCTGGTGTGGTACTTGACACCTCACGATTGACTCAATTGCCTAAGCAAGTGATCTGCCAATCATGCACAGCCCTCTCCCCTTTAGTCTGTAAGACACCTTTAGAGATGGTGACTCCATCACTTGCAGGTACACCACCATGCTAGGAGTCATCTATTCTAAAAACCATTAGAATATCTGTCAAAGTACCCACATTGGGAAACTACCCAAATCTAGATCTAAAACCATATATCCAGAAACCAGAATGTCAAATATTATATCCATATCCTGTCTGGAGAAACAACTGTGTGACGACCACAGTACAACCGATCGTAGTATATGAATTTTACTTCCTACTCTGTGTATGTCATCCAGATACCATGACATCACACCCTACTACCTTCTTAACAGATCCATCCCCTATTCTGATTGAAGTCAAACCCATGACTGTCACATCAAAATTAGATGATCTATCTCCGCTATAACTGCTCTAGTCTATAAATAGACATAAGCTACTTGTCCACTATTCTTCCGATGCTCCCACTAACTACGACAACCCTCCTACCGGGTCTCATAGCCTGGAACAACAGTAGTGTCAAGTCTGGGTAGATAAGAACCTCCCTGTCACCGTCCTTGAGGCTACCGAAGTACCTCTCGGGTGTCTGAGGTTACCCATCATATCTGTGGAGTGGCTAATGGAATGTCAAACCTGATTGAATATATAGGTCCTATTAAATTTTCCGTAATCGTTTGCGGTTCTGGAATCACTTCCAGTTCTACCATACTCCCACTACTGTTTTCTGAAAAAATCCATTTTACTAAAACTGTGGCGAGTCAAGAACAATATCACTATTGATCTTCCAAATGGTAGAATATCAACCCTCGTCATACCCAGGGTCAACCCACAAACAGCCATTACAGAAACGTGCCCTGAGTTATCCAGTGTCTGGTTTTAAGCATAAGCTGGACAACTCCCCGTACCTTAACATCTTTTAAGGTACGAACTATTCTATATCCAATATAGAAACTATGGCACTTATTTAATTGGAACCATATTCAATAATGCAGCTGTCTCCAGTGCATATCACTTTAATGGAAAGAGGCTAATCAGCATTACTCAACTTAGGAATCCATCCAATTATGAGTAACCTGAAAGAGAAACACGTTTCTCAAAACCATCACTATCATCTGAATACCAATCACAAGAATCTACATCTTCGATCTCTTTGAAGAATCCCGATACTTGTGATATCTGGTTCTCTACTTTTATTCTTATACCCATAACTTCTCAAAACTTAGACCTTGTATTTCTACGAAACACTTGTCCAAATACTAGAGAAGTTATAAGTAAATAGAACATAGTACGAGGACCTACCCCTTTGTCCTGATGGACACTGGACAACATACAATGTTAGTTATATGTATGCCCTAGAGGCTATTACTGTACATACGATGTATATTGTAGTGGATGCTAGGACATATATAGGGAGGACTTTCTTGCTCGACATGATAGTATGCTATCTGGTTGTACTTTATCTTAACATGTACTCTGATTGTCTCTATATTACATGTTGATAAAGCCCTTAGGATATGTACTCGACTACTGGGACTATGATGAGATCATACTAGTGGGGCCACGGTAGTCGACGAGTACATCCTATAACTGTTCCTAGTCGTGGGTGTACCGAGACAGGGCATCGATGCACCAGAGTAGACTAGCGTATACGCATCTTGACCCATATGATGGGCGATGGATGATCCCATATCCATCGGTGTTTGACATCAAGGATGGTGTACGGGTGCTCAGTGGAGACTGGGTACACTGGACGGACTCGCCGAGAACTCCCAGATGGTATTATACCATACGTCAGATGGCAGTTCTCCGGTGACACTGGTACAGAGTAGTCTGTTGACCCGAGATCGTCATAGAGTCTTGTGTGGTTCCCACTGTGCTTTGATTTCCATCATACCACGTCCAAGAGGGCGTGCAAAAAGGTGGCTTTTGGGTACAGTCCCGAATCATATGGAGGCAATGAGAGATAGGAGGGGAATCGTCTCTCCCGGTATAGGGAGTTGATGTTGTGCTGTGTTCGATTGGCTATAACCGGAAATCCCTGGCCAGGGTTGCTGAGATTTACTGGTAAGTGTTATCGGTAGTTTCTCGAACTGTTATAGACCTCATATCGACACGACTTATCAAGCTACTGGGGTCTGACGTTTACCACCCCTAGGCGAGATATGCAACATATCAGACGACGAGACCGGACTGTACGGGAGTGTTACTGTTTGGATTCACAGGAGAATGTACAGGCTTGCTTGTTGATCTTCTGAGCGCTCAATACCTGGGTAGCTGTTACGTTTAGCTGACCGCTTGCAGCTTGTGGGTGTTTGATATGATCATCACCTACTGCCGGCGTATTGACGATTCTTTAGAGTCCTACACAGAGGTTTCTTGACTCAGGCAAAACGGAGTAGGAGAACATATGTGATATGTGCGGGACCGAGGATAATGCGATATATGATACCGTATTATATTCTCGCGATATTTGATATCAGCCGGGTCATCGGATCAAGTGTTGATTCGATGAATCGGTACGGATAAATATTAGCCGGTTATATGCGATATAGCCGGATTGTCGGATCAAGTGTTGATTCGATAATTTAATGTATAATAATATATATGATATATTAAATTGCATTAACTAATATTTGCTCACTAAAAGATTCTTTTTCTCACTCGGGTAATACATTGATATATATGCGATATGTGTTAAATGTATTATTTTATTTGGTTACAATAAATATTATATATGTGATTTATAATATTATAACATGATATGATAAATAATGCAACATGTTTAGTAGAGATTAAACAAGATTAGGGTTTGATTTGGGTTAATGGTTTCTAGATGATTCTAGAAGGTTTTTGTTTTGTCATGATAAAGATATTTTCAAGTGAGTCATGCTTTAACCCAACCCAAACCCTAACCCTAGTTAATTCTCTACAAAGGTTCACTTGACCATGGTTGCATAATTCTATCATATTATTCTTTTCCTATTCATCACGAAAGGATTCTAATATTGTTCATCATCTTCTTCCTTCTTCTTTGCTTGAAATGGTTTCTTGCTTTGATTTTTGTGATGGATAAATATGAGAAAAAGATAAATAAAGAGAGCAAAAATCCTACTTCATCATCCTCATCTTCCCTTGCCATTTAGATGAGGGTGTTCACATCATTTCATGAGTGTTAGCTTGTGTTAAAGAAACTTCAAGGTAGATCATCTTAGTATCGAAGATCGGAAGCAAAGGTTGCGTCTTTCTCTTCGTGGAACCTCTCGAGAGTCCGGATCCCGATGATCGCAGCGAAGGGACCACAACACGGAGCATATGAAGTGAAGGACCGGATCTACAAAGGTTGTAATCCCTCTCACTTAGTGTTAAAATGTTTAGCATGTTGTTTTCGCCTAATCTCTAGTTTAAAGTTCCGTATTCGGGTTGTTCGGCACGGCTAAATTTTTAATCGGGCATGGTTGATGCCTCGTAGACCCTTGTGCACGTGCCTAGAAACCCTACAGTGGTATCAGAGCCAAGCTAGAGCTTTAGGCGAAGTCTAGACGAAATTTAAAGTCCGATCGAAACCCGAAACCCCGATAAAACCCGCTCTCTGGACTTTTTCTAAAAACTGGGATTTTTCCACATTAAAAATGCTTAAAAAATTCAGCAGGGAATTCTAAGAATTACGGTACAAAAATTATTTGATGAACAGTACAAAACGCCGCGGAACCGCCGCAGATGGCATGCCTCTGCCGCGGTTCCGCCGCGTAATGATGACGTCATCAATTACTGTTTGCACAGTAACTCCTATTTTATTATGCTGGATTTTCTGGGAATTTTTAATATTTATTCTCCTGTTGAGTTTTCTGGGGTTGTTTTGGGGATTCGATGTTTCGATCGGAGTATTAGATTTTGTCTATGTGGCTTTCCGGGTAAATTTTTAGAAACTGTTAAAAAGTTCGAACGGATATCAATAACTCACTTTTTCCCCTGTCGGAATTTTTTTTCAAGAGTTGGATTTTTTCCTCGTGTTTAAGAACGTTCTAAGTCATGCAAGTAATGCAGTGGACCCTCTAGAAAACAACAAACCTTAACTCGATTATGTGACCGTCTTGAACTGCCCTTTGAACCTTAGGGTTTGGGGCAGTACGGCGTGCCACATGTGAGGCGTTGGCTTGACCCTTCTACGGCTGGACCATTGGTACTGTGGCATGTGATGGATGTTTTTAAACTGTTTTCAAGTGTTGAGATATACTGGGGAAATCTTGGGTGTTTGATGATTCGATCGGAAAGTTTAACTTTTTCTATTTATCTGGAATGTGATACAATATTTGGAATCCACAGGTAGTTATGAGATAACTGATTTGAATATTATAAACATAGCAGTTTAGTCTCAGATGATCGGTTGCCACGGAATTTTGATGTGATCAAAAGTCCGTCGCAATCACGTAGCATACGCGGATACTCGCCGGGTAAACTTAATAGACAGCCTCACTCCATAGCCCTGACCAAGTGACTGTAGGAGAACCCCGTCGCCGAAAGTATCCGTTCGGATGCTCCCGGTAGCGGTGTTCCGCCTTGGTGCACTTCGTCGACGGTATCGGGGGTGCGGCCGTCTACTAAAGTTTGCGACGAGCATTCGATCAGGACGTCGGGAATCTTGTTGAATTGCCCGACTTGATATTGAAAAGAGTTTTCGATAATGAGACTAAAATGCGTGGTTTATAATTGTTAGGCATGCGATGTCTAAGGAATTCATTTGGTTAGGCATGCGATGTTTAAAGAGGTTGCGGATTCCAACTGTTGTAGTTTTACACTTTCTTTTCTGTGACCGTAAGCGTAGTATGTGGTGTATCGCCGGCTTCGTTGCTATACATCAACGACAATCGGGATACGCATACTTGCTTACGTTGATGATATGAGATATTATGTGTTGCTGAGATATGTTGTATTGGATCATCGCGTTTGAATAGCCGGGGGTTTTATGTGAGATGAGAGTTTTTTCTTTTTCATTCATGTAAAATTCATTTGTATGTAATATTCTTTTATTAGGGCACTTCCAGGTAGCGGAAGCTGTCACCGTTGTATATTATTTACTTTTCCGCATTAGGTAGACCCAAGGAGGGGAGCACAAGTAACCGGGTTCTAGGGTCCAGTGGGAGACCATCTCGAGGAGTCGAGACCGGGTCTCCTAACCCTAGAATTGGCAGTGTTACTTGCCGCTCTCGTAGGGGTCTAGGGATGTGGGTTTGGCTATTCATCGCGACCGTGGAATCCGTGTTTTATACAGGCTCGTATTGAAAACACGGACGTCCTAGTATATCCAATATTTCATATATGTTTCTTCTGCTGCAATGTTCTGTGATGAGATCATATTACTGCCTGTGACGAATGTTTATATTATATATATGAGATATATGTTATATTACAGATTTCGTTTCAAATGAGATGCTTGAGAAGCATAATTAAAATGGGACTTAATTAATGAGATTAATGAAATAAAAAAAACCTAAGATGTTGTGGAATCGAATTTCTAAATAAAACAGGTAGCTACAGTTCTTGCTTTGCATAGCGGTGTTCCTTGTAGAACATCAAGCACCTTATTCGATAAGGAAAGGACCGAGATCCCTTCACCGGGAGTGACCCCTTTAGCAATGACTGGCAGATGCTACAACTCTCGGTTTGTCTTTTGATTGCTTCTATAGTTTCTGCTTTGCACAGTGGTATATATGATATATCTTGCACCTTATTCGATGAGGAAAGGGCCGACGATCCCTTCACCGGGAGTGACCCCTTTAGCAAAACTAGAAAAGCCTTAAAAGCACTCCATTTTAAAATCATTTGATTCTACAACGATATCAAGTTCATTACGCAATAGGTTTTCAGAAAAACCTGTCGTAACCCTCCGTCATTTCAGATAAGTACTACTTAGTATTCGTGCTGCGGTAGTTTGGCCTTCGTCAAGGCGTAGTGTACGGTAGCTAACTAGTGCTTATCTGCTAGCATACGATGCGATTGGATTAGGGTATTCGTACGGCGTAGTTTGGCCTTCGTCAAGGGTCGTGCGGGTGGGTTTAATTCAATCAAGAAATGAACGGGTTGAACTTGACTAGCGGACTATGGGTAGTTTGGCCTTCGTCAAGGTCATAGGACGCTAGGGGTAAAATATTATTGGGAATTTCAAGTGTTGAAATTTGCAATGAGATTGCATACCTTCTATAAGATAGTTGGATCCCGATACCCGCTGCGAGTAAGAGTTACTCCTGGGAGAGTTTTACACATTACAATTAGCCGATCAAGTAGGTGTCTAGAAAGGTGTTAACGGGGTTACGCCTCTGGGAAAACGAGGTTTACTTTAATTAGGTTCGTGCGAGAGCACGGGGGACCTCCCTCAAAGTACCGACACTGGCCTGGCTGAAAGATTGGCGAACTTGTAGCGTGTAATTAATCCCGGCTAGTCTTTCTTTTTAGGGTTTGAAGGAAGATTTGACTAAAACAGTGGGAGACATCCTGATTAGATATATTAGATAACCAATCTAATCTTACAAGAGCATACGCTGAGTGTTTTCTTTTCTCTCTCTCCAGATAGCGACCATATCACGCCTTAATCAAGATAATAAAACGGATATATTGACCGAACCCGCTTGTTATACTGAGCTGGGGAACGTTGGTCCCGCTCCAACTTATAATTGTTATAAGACAGAGCAGGAAATTGGGGAATGCCAGATTTCCCGTGCCGCCCAAACGAAGAAAGTGCATGCTGATGCATCATCTTCGGGTGTGTTCATTACACAGAACTGTTTCTCAGTATCCTTTACGTCCTGGGTATGTGATACCGGATCAGGATCCCGCATATGTAATCTGTTACATGGGCTACAGATAGGTAGAGAACTGAGAACGGGTGATAAGTTTCATGAGACAGAAAACGGTGCAAGTGTTGCAGCTAAGTCTGTTGGTCACTGTCACCCTGTATTACTAGAATACATTGACTCTGAACAAATGTTATTAGATACCGAACCTGATATACAAAATCATATCAGTCTCTTTATTAGTAAAGAAAGGATATAATTTTGTATTGTTGGATAATGTTTTGAACATTTCCTATATCAAGAGTTGATCGGTTCAGGCACGTTATCTAAAATCATTGACGTTCTATATCAAACTACAGTTCTTAGTATACAGAACACACACAAGAGGAAGAGTTCAGAAATGAATGAATCCTTCTTGAGGTATTGTAGACTGGGTCATATCAATGCGACCCGACTGGCTGAAGTTACATATAGATACATATTTAAATTAGTTTGAATTTACATCTTATGAAACTTGCCAGTCATGTCACAAAGATAAGATGACCACAGCTCTGTTTGTTGGAAACAGAGAAAGAGTTAGTAAACTTTTGGGATTGATACATGCTGATGTATGAAAGTCCCCTGTCTACATATGCCAAGATCGGTTCTTTATACTTCATTACATTCTCTGATAATCTCTCAAGATTCAGACATATGTTCCTGTTGAAACACAAGTCCGAAGCTTTTAAGATATTCACAGAATATAAGTTATAAGTAGAGAACCAAAATACGGGTAAAAGTATTATGTCCTTTGATGTGATCAAGGAGGAGAATACTTGAGCACGGAATTCCTGGACTATTCTAAAGGAGAATGAGATTCTCTCTCAGCATTACTCCTCCGTATACACCACAGCACGTCGGTGTATCGGGATGGAGCCATAGCACCCTATGTGATATGGTGTGCTCTATGATGAGTACTACTGAGTTTCCTATTTCCTTTAGGGAGTTATGCACTTGTGAAGTTGCATACCTATTGAATATGGTTCAAATCAAATCAGTTGCCTACCACTTCATATGTGATATAGAAAGGGAAGAGCCCATATCTTAAGTAAGTTAAGATTTGGGGTTGTCCGGCCTTTGTCTAAAAGCAAAATCCGGACAAGCTCGAGGCAAGGTCAGCTCTGTAAAACTGGAAAGGTTCCAGCTATACAAACTGCAGCTGATGATTTGGTAGAACAAAGGATTCAATAGTTTCCAACGAACCTCAGCCTCTCCGCCGATCTAGTAGGGTTCCTCACCCACCTGAGAGATAATTCGGTTTCTCTATGACAGTGGGAGCGAGGATTGCATCATGAGATGATGACCCAACTATTTTCGAGCTGGCCATCAGGAGTGGGACTCTGTAAGAATGGCTGGGTGCTTATCGATCTGAGATGGAATCCTTATACACCAACAAAGTATGGACTTTGGTTGCTTTATCTGAAGGGTTAAATCCCCATCAGGAGCAAGTATATCTTGAGAAGATTACTTGGTGTACATGGAAAAGTTGAGACTTTCAAAGCTAGACTTGTTAAAAGTTTGCATCATAGACCAGGTATGGATTATGTTGAACCCTTTTCTAAGGATCTATGCTTAAGTCCATCCAGATCCTACTTGCCACGGCCACATACCATGACTACGATATCTGGTGGTTGGGTGTCATGACTGCTTTTCTAAGTGATGTTTTAGAAGAGAACGTCTATAAGTACACAGCCAGAGGGCTTCGTAGACAGTGGGAGCAGCGGAAACGTGTGCAAGATGTTTTCTATGATAAAACAGGCATCGCGGAGCTGGAACATCTGTTTTTGATGTGGTAGTCAAAGAGTTTGACTTCATCAAAATGGTAGATGAACCTTGTATATACAAAAAGGTAGTAGAGAGTATGGTGGAGATCCTGGTAGAGTACGTGGATGACATACTCTTGATAGGGAAGGAGTTTCCTTTGCTATGCACGATCAATCTCCGCTTATCACAAGGATTCTCCATATAGGATCAAAGTGATACCTCATAAATCCTGGGTTTTGGATCTATGAGATAGATCTAATTGGATATTAGGATACTCACTAGTTGTAGTGAGATGGTATAAATCGATCCAGGGGAGAATCACTGGAAAGGTTCCAGGCTGATAAGGACGACTGAATGTCAGTCGAAGGCATTGTCTTCACCCTCAGTGGAGGGACGGTATGTTGGAAGAGTTCCAAGCTAGATACCGTGACATACTAGACGATTAAAGGCAAGATACATCGTTACCAAGGATACTACCAAAGAGGCAGTCTGGATATTTATAAGTTCATGCGATGAACTTCGTTCCTACCATTGTGTGACAATGGAGTTGTGGCTTATGCCAAGGAACTACCGTCCCATCAGAAATCCAGATATAATTCTTAGGCAGTATCACCTGATCATGGAGATGGTTGATCTCCAGGGAAATCGAGGTTAGGAGAGTAGACACAGAGGACGACAGCGCGGATCCACTCACAAAGGCCTTTTTCCCAGTAGAGACTTTTATGGGATGGTTGAGTATGGGATACTTCAACCACAGCTAATTGTTGGGTATGCGATACCATAAAAGATGGCCCTAGTGCAAGTGGGAGATTGTTAGTTATATGTATGCCCTAGAGGCCATTACTGTACATACGATGTATATTGTAGTGGATGCTAGGACATATATAGGGAGGACTTTCTTGCTCGACATGATAGTATGCTATCTGGTTGTACTTTATCTTAACATGTACTCTGATTGTCTCTATATTACATGTTGATAAAGCCCTTAGGATATGTACTCGACTACTGGGACTATGATGAGATCATACTAGTGGGGCCACGGTAGTCGACGAGTACATCCTATAACTGTTCCTAGTCGTGGGTGTATCGAGACAGGGCATCGATGCACCAGAGTAGACTAGCGTATACGCATCTTGACCCATATGATGGGCGATGGATGATCCCATATCCATCGGTGTTTGACATCAAGGATGGTGTACGGGTGCTCAGTGGAGACTGGGTACACTGGACGGACTCGCCGAGAACTCCCAGATGGTATTATACCATACGTCAGATGGCAGTTCTCCGGTGACACTGGTACAGAGTAGTCTGTTGACCCGAGATCGTCATAGAGTCTTGTGTGGTTCCCACTGTGCTTTGATTTCCATCATACCACATCCAAGAGGGCGTGCAAAAAGATGGCTTTTGGGTACAGTCCCGAATCATATGGAGGCAATGAGCGATAGGAGGGGATTCGTCTCTCCCGGTATAGGGAGTTGATGTTGTGCTGTGTTCGATTGGCTATAACCGGGAATCCCTGGCCAGGGTTGCTGAGATTTACTGGTAAGTGTTATCGGTAGTTTCTCGAACTGTTATAGACCTCATATCGACACGACTTATCAAGCTACTGGGGTCTGACGTTTACCACCCCTAGGCGAGATATGCAACATATCAGACGACGAGACCGGACTGTACGGGAGTGTTACTGTTTGGATTCACAGGAGAATGTACAGGCTTGCTTGTTGATCTTCTGAGCGCTCAATACCTGGGTAGCTGTTACGTTTAGCTGACCGTTTGCAGCTTGTGGGTGTTTGATATGATCATCACCTACTGCCGGCGTATTGACGATTCTTTAGAGTCCTACACAGAGGTTTCTTGACTCAGGCAAAACGGAGTAGGAGCACATATGTGATATGTGCGGGACCGAGGATAATGCGATATATGATACCGTATTATATTCTCGCGATATTTGATATCAGCCGGGTCATCGGATCAAGTGTTGATTCGATGAATCGGTACGGATAAATATTAGCCGGTTATATGCGATATAGCCGGATTGTCGGATCAAGTGTTGATTCGATAATTTAATGTATAATAATATATATGATATATTAAATTGCATTAACTAATATTTGCTCACTAAAAGATTCTTTTTCTCACTCGGGTAATACATTGATATATATGCGATATGTGTTAAATGTATTATTTTATTTGGTTACAATAAATATTATATATGTGATATATAATATTGTAACATGATATGATAAATAATGCAACATGTTTAGTAGAGATTAAACAAGATTAGGGTTTGATTTGGGTTAATGGTTTCTAGATGATTCTAGAAGGTTTTTGTTTTGTCATGATAAAGATATTTTCAAGTGAGTCATGCTTTAACCCAACCCAAACCCTAACCCTAGTTAATTCTCTACAAAGGTTCACTTGACCATGGTTGCATAATTCTATCATATTATTCTTTTCCTATTCATCACAAAAGGATTCTAATATTGTTCATCATCTTCTTCCTTCTTCTTCTTTGCTTGAAATGGTTTCTTGCTTTGATTTTTGTGATGGATAAATATGAGAAAAAGATAAATAAAGAGAGCAAAAATCCTACTTCATCATCCTCATCTTCCCTTCCCATTTAGATGAGGGTGTTCACATCATTTCATGAGTGTTAGCTTGTGTTAAAGAAACTTCAAGGTAGATCATCTTAGTATCGAAGATCGGAAGCAAAGGTTGCGTCTTTCTCTTCGTGGAACCTCTCGAGAGTCCGGATCCCGATGATCGCAGCGAAGGGACCACAACACGGAGCATATGAAGTGAAGGACCGGATCTACAAAGGTTGTAATCCCTCTCACTTAGTGTTAAAATGTTTAGCATGTTGTTTTCGCCTAATCTCTAGTTTAAAGTTCCGTATTCGGGTTGTTCGGCACGGCTAAATTTTTAATCGGGCATGGTTGATGCCTCGTAGACCCTTGTGCGCGTGCCTAGCAACCCTACATACAATACTCTGTATAAGTCCGCTGAGTTAAACAACTCAAAATCTGTGCGTCGTAGGTTGAAAACTGTACCCTGGCGATTTCCTCAAATATCACCAATTACAACGAATTCCGATATAATGAGGAGAATCACCTTATTCCCAATAACTTACTCCCACTCATCATCTGTAAAACCATACAGATATGAGAATGAAACCTGGTAAATACATACCCTTGGAGTAAGTATCTAATCGGGAAAACAGTTTTCTTTTAACAATGCACTGAAACATGAAAATGTTTCGTAGGGGTATCCTGGTATTCATAGCAATGCCTCTTCCATAATCCAATTCATGACTTCAACCGTATATTTTATTGCCATCTCTCTAAATCCCTTTATTTGTCTTTAGTCGTTACCTTCTGTACACCATCGTTAGGCTAAATGGTTTTCTTCCTTCCCTACCGTTCGGCACCAGCCTATGGTTTGGAAGAAGACTATCCAGTAAGCATAACAGGTGTACCCTCCTAAACCAAGGAGTCCTCGCATCTCGAGAGAAGGTGATGATAAAAGACAACTGAATAATACCTTATTCTTTTTAAAGGTGAAATAGGAGTGGCGACGAAGTACGCGGTTTTGGTTGTGAATGATAACAGTCGCAATTTACTTTGCCCTTTTTCTAATCCCTTTATTTTGTCTTTACATATTACCTTCTGCACACCCTACTTAGGCTAATTGGTTTTCTTCATTCCCTACCTTTCGGCACCTACCTATGGTTTGGAATAAGACTATCCAATAAGCGTAATAGGTGTACTCTCCTAAACCAAGGAGCTCTCGCAACCTGAGAGAAGGTGATAATAAAAGACAACTGAATAAACCAATTCTATTTCTCCTGAACCTTGATCCATCCTCGAAGAAGTCCCTTCGAGTTCGTATATAACCATACGATGGATCTATCCAATGGAAGTGGATGTCCGTAGTAATACGGGTGTTCTGAGAAATACAAAGGATAAAAGAAGGAGTGGCAATGACTTATGCAACTCAGACAATCTAAAAGCCAGTATTTTAAGAAGGTTCGGTCAACCTGGTCACTGAGTCATAGTCTAGGGTCGGTCAAAGGTCGCTGCAAAAGAGAGAGAGAGAGAAAAGAAACACTCTGCGTGCACTCTAACCTAGATCAGAATGGTTATCACTTTACCTAATCCGGAAACCTCCCACTGTCCTGTCAAATTCTCCTCCAAACCTGAAAGAAGAATCAATCGGGATCACCCGAAGAGTAAACCAACTCATCAGTGGGAATCGGGATCCAACTCTCATCGCATGATAACGTGATGGAATGCATCCACGTTACTCATACTCCAGAAGGTATGCGCATACTTGGCAAGTTTCAGTTTCTTTAGAAACTCCCGATAAGATTTTTGCCCCATGCTCTTATAACCTTGGCGTTAGGTCAAAATGTCATAAGTCACATGCTAAGTTCTACCCGTCACTATCTTGTTAATTTGAACCCACCCGCACATGCCCTTGGCGTTAGGTCAAAATGGCAGAACGGCTGTCCCAAACCAACTTATCTATCTATGCAACAATTGAATACCCAGCAGCTACCAAACACTATGCCTTGGCGTTAGGTCAAAATACATAGCTTGAATACTACTGAATCCCCAAAAGAAGTGACGGAGGGCTACGACAGGTTTTTGGCGAAAAACCTTTAACGTAGTGAACTTGATATCGCTGAAGGAACCTGATAGTTTTTTTTAAAATATAGTGGCGAAAACCTTTTGCTAAAGAGGTCACTCCCGGTAAAGGGATCTCGGCTCTTTCCTCGTGGAATGAGGTGCAGGATATTCCACTGAATACCGCTATGCATAGCAACATGTAATCGACTATAGTGAAGTTATTACCCTGACGCAAACTTCTGCCCAAGGGGTCAGTCCCGGTGAAGAGATATCGGCCCTTGCCCCGTCGAATGAGGTGCAGGATATTCCACTGAAAACCACTATGCATAACAAAAGAAAACGTCTTTGCAATAACACTTTTTAAATTTGTTCCAACAACGGAAAACAGGTTTGTTTTACTTTGCATTGATCAGAATCAATGCAGTCCCATCAATAATCACACCAGAAAAGAACGAAAATAAAATGTACGTATATGCCATCCGCATTCGTCACTGGGTCCCGTCATCACCCGTTAGGTTACTTAACTAACGACAGAGCGGGGACTGGACTAGCGCGGGTGTAAAACATATACAACATCTAATAGTATATAAACCAATATACAATAATCGCTCGAGGCGTGATAATATGCAACATTACAGAAAAGTAATAAGCATCACAGAACAATACAGATAATCTGGGATCCCCGGGTTTCACAGAGCCGCTGCTGAAACCCGACGTTTCCCTGTCTTGTGGATAGCCTGTGCAATGAAACCTAGACCCTTACGGGTGCGGCAAGTTACCCGCCTAAACCTGAAGCGAGGCAGCCCCCTACAGCATAGTGAATGGACCATCTAGCACTTCACGGAATCCGGTAAACTTGGGCACCCCTCTTTGGGTCAACCTGTACCCCCTACGAGTGCGGCGAATAGTCTGCCAATTCTAGAGTGGGACCCCTCTGCCTCTCAAAGCCATGAGATGCGGACCCGTTGCCCCCCAGAACCCGGCTATCTGTGCACTCCGTCGCGGGGTAAAACCTAGTACAGTAATGAAAAATAGTACAAAAGGTACATCGACCGCAACCTGGTCGTGCCCTAAAAGAATATTATACAACAGGCAGTGACGGCAGTCCACATGTTGGACGCTCGCCCCGCAATATCAAAAGTACAAATAAACTCAAACTGCACTACCATTGCACACTACTATCCACTACGACAAATCCGCAACATCACAACACAACACAGAACATCAACGCGAATGTCACGTTCGCAAACCCGTCTAAAAGAACTATAGCAATCAGACGCGGTTTACCAATCAAATGACATTCCCGGTCGGAGATATAATGTAAGCACTGTAAACTAACATGTTTAAATTTCGATCGACTAAATATCACAAAGTGGGCCCCACGAACAACTGGTGAACAGTAACAAAATCTGGGCCCAAAAGATATATACCAAAACCCCCAAATTCCAACAGAGAAGACACAGAGAAAATTTGGTGCCAGTGATCCCATAGAACGGCCGCGGATGCGCGGCCCAACCATAGGTTTGGCCGCGACTCCGCGGCGGTTTGGTGGGTTCACGTGCTCAAATTTTGTCGTTGTACTTCTGAAACCCTGCACAACTTTCTGTGATATGTGGAATATTTTTAGGACACCATTTAAAATCGACAGAAACTGTGAAAATTAGATTTTGCAGTTTTTGATTTCCGGTTCGATCGATGTTTTAAACGCGTTAGCACAAGTTAGTATAGCAAAATGGTTAGTCTCTGATACCACTGTAAGTCTACGCTAGCGCCCCGGCCGTCTACAGACGCCAAATGCGGAACAAAAACTTTTAACTGGCGCTATCGTATACTTTAACCCGGATCTTCCATTATTGCTAAACTAACAAACTGTAAAGAGTGTAGAAAGGTTATACCGAACGATCCGAGTCCTTCGTTCTTTAACCATCATCCCACGCTCCATTGCGGCTGTTCCGATCTCGTCGATCTCCGATCTCCTCGTCGAGGTGGCACCACGTCGACGATTCTTTAAACGGGCTCCCGCCTCTGACTGGAGGCAACTCGGTCGTCAAGTTTGCTAAAAGAGACGACCAAGAATGATGTAGAGAATGAGTAGATGACTTTGTCTCGCTTCGTCCAAAACCATGGACGAACGGTTAATGAAGTTGCCGTGGGAATCGGGTGATGGAATGAAATGAGCTGTGAAATTCCATACACCCCAAAATCTATCATAATCTTTTTCCAAAATCAAAAACCAAGTGAGAGAGAGAGAGAGAGGAGGGGCCGGCCATATATAGGAGGAGGAGGGTGAGTGTAGGAGAGAGGAGAGTGACCACAAGAGTGTGAACACAAATAAATATCTCAAGTGTGAACACAAGAAAATATCTCAAGTGTGAACACACCAAAAGCAACCAATAAGGAACAAGTGAGTCATGAGCCTTGTCACCACCTTCTAGAACCTTCTAGAAGCATGCACACTCATCTCAAGAAAAGATAAACCCGTCTTTAACCGAAATGTTAAAAGACTGCTGATAGAAAACTGGAAACTGGCAACTTCCAAAAGTGATCCCGAAACGACTTTCAGGATAACCCCGTAACTGTATAAATATACCCGCATTTGTATTACGACCCAATACAAATACAACTGAGACAAAGATATTATATCTACTCAATATAATACTCGGATCCGGCTTAAACCAAAGCCGACCAGTATCATCTGCCAGAAAAATAACACGTGCGTAAACGCACGTGCATTTTCCGAACCCTGCCATAAAACCATACGGCCTCTACAACGTTTCGCCCGAACTTGGGAAACTGTCTGTGGGGGACTCTAATGACTCGTCAGTACCCTGGCAGTGGGTTTAACCAAAAACCGTCAGCGGCACTAGCTATGCGTAACGGCTGCCCATAGGACTGACCTCAAGGGAGGCTGATGAGCGAACTCATCCAGAAACCCTACTGAGCCTAACAGTGACAATGTATATACAGTCCGGTCCGTTCGTCTATGAGTATCGCATATCTGCCTAGGGGGCTAGTAACGTCAGACCCCCAATAGCAGTATAAGTCGTGTCGGAGTGTAGCCCAATAACACCCTAAGATACTACTGGAGTACCTACCAGTAAATCTCCTGCCTTGGCCATGGACTATGTGTAATGGCTCTCCTAGACACAGCACGACCTCGCCCCCAATACCGGGAGAGACGAATCCCCTGCCGATCCGCTCACGTGCCTCCATATGGCTCGGGACTGTACCCAAAAGCTACCTGTTTGCACGACTCCTTTGAGCCGTGGTAGGGTAGAAATCAAAGCACAGTGGGAACTCACACGAGACAAATGACGACCTCAGGTCGATGAACTAACCTGTACACATGTCACCACGGAACTGCTATCTGACGATAGGTATAGTACTAACTAGCAGATTCCCGGCGAGTCCTGTCCGGTGTACTCATAACCCAATGAGCACCTGTATACATCTTAGGTGATCCAACTGACACCAGTGGCTTGTGAGACCGGCCACCACCCCTCGTCGGGGTCTCGACTGTATACACTAGTCTACTCCGGAGTATCGATGCCCTGTCTC
Organism: Agapanthus africanus; assembly: GCA_030015575.1. Lineage (NCBI taxonomy): Eukaryota > Viridiplantae > Streptophyta > Magnoliopsida > Asparagales > Amaryllidaceae > Agapanthus > Agapanthus africanus. The sequence continues at coordinate 320,100,806 of CM057350.1, forward strand.
GAAACTCCCACGACTAGGGACCACAATTAAGGATATGCATATAAACTACCCAACTCTCACGTATATGATCGCCGTCATACAGTTGGTAGTAAAGCAAGATCCTAAGGGCTCTATCAAAGTGTAACATGTAATCAGTCACCTGAACATGTACACGACTGATAAAGGCAAACCAGATAGCATACTATCATCTCGAGTAAGACTGTCCTACCGGTATAGGTCCTCCGCAATCATTGCAATCACGTACCTGCGATCCAATAATTGACTATGAGGGCACTATCTCCAACAGATTAGCAACTAAAGAAACCTAGTTACCTGAAGATTAGAGGTGAAGCTTGAAATAGAAGCTCTCGGGAGGATCATCTGTTATGTAGAGGAGGCCGAGGAGGAGGTGGATAACGAAAAGACGAAGGACTAGATTCACCAGGTATAATCACTTCTCATAGTAGTTAACAACTCCTATGTATTTGTTAGTTATAGTTTAGCAAAGATTCTTCGGTTAGTCGATGATAACTCAAAGAACATGATTGTTTTTCATATTTCCGCCACCCCGCAACTCGTGGGGTGTTGTACATCGACTTACAGTGGTATCAGAGCCTCGCTAAACAATAATTAACTCATTAGCAAAGTCGTAAGAATTTCGAACGCAAAACGAACCGGAAAAAACATCGAAATCACATAGTTTCTGTCGAATTTAAAATGAGGTCTAAAATTTTTTCAGGGGCTTCTAAAATTACAAGCAGGGAATTTTAAGGTTACTGGAGAAAAATGGGTTCATGAAATCGGCCAAACAGCCGCGGAACCGCGGCCGATCCCACCGATCTGCAGCGGATCCGCAGCCGAGTTGAAGCCGATTCAGCCCAGTTCTCCCCAGTAACTCTTCTGTGATGTTTTTGTCTTTTCTGGAATGTTTATTTTCTGCTCAAGTCTCAGGTGCACAGAGAAGTTTTGGAGTAGAATCTAATGTGTGTGCTCGATCAAAATTATACGATGTTTGCTAATTAGATTATATCTGTGAACTGTATAATGTGTTCGTAAACCTCCCCTAACTGCTAGTATGTCGGTTGGCAGGGGGTTGCACATTTCTGTAATGTTTTAACTGTTTGTGATTATGAACTTGATTGGATTGTTGTGATAATTAGCCGGGGTTTGCGATGGGTTATTATATTCATTCATTCGATGTAATTGTAATATGTTGTAATATTATTTTGCGGGGCACATCTAGGTTGCGGTTGTAGCCACCGTTGTATTATTTCATTTTACTGTTTTTGCTCCTAGGATAGACTCAAGGTGGGGTTCACAAACTACCGGGTACTTTGAAGTGTTTAGTGGCCTACTCACGTTGTTGAGGGAGACCGCTTCACTTCGGGTACTTGGCGGGTAGTTTGCCATACCCGTAGGGGTCTAGGGTGGGGTAATGGCTATTCATCACAACTGTGTAATCCGTCTTTCGTTGCAGGCTCAAAAGAAACGCAGATTGCTTGCATATCCAATAATGTTCATCTGTGATCTGGAATGCCTATTATTGCGTCTGACAAATATACAATATCTATATATGATAGCTATTTAGACGTCACTTATGTTTTACACCCGCGCTAGCCCAGCCCCCGCTCTGTCGTTAGTTAAGTAACCTAACGGGTGATGACGGGACCCAGTGGCGAATGCGGATGGCATAAGAGAACGTTGTATTTTTGTTGTTTTCTGCAATGATAGGTTAATGATGGGACGCATTATATTAATGCAAAGAAAATAAACCAAAGTTGAATCGTTGGAACAATTTAAAAGAAACCACTCGGTTATTTTTAAAACATAAGATATTTTTAATTGCGGAGCTTTAACCACTCCTTTTAAAAGCTATCAGGTTCCTTCGGTCATATCAAGTTCACTATGTTCACGGTTTCTCCAAAACCATTCGTAGCCCTCCGTCATTTCATTTGGGTATTCAGTAGTATTCAAGCTATGTATTTTGACCAACGCCAAGGCATAGTGTTTGGTAGCTGCTGGGTATTCATTTGTTGCATAGATAGATGAGTTAGTTTGGGACAGTCGTATTATCATTTTGGCCAACGTCAAGGATATGTACGGATGGGTTCAAATTAACAAGATAATGATGGGTAGAACTTTACATGTGACTTATGACATTTTGACCAACGCCAAGGTCATAAGAGCATGGGGAAAAAATTTATATCGGGAATTTCTACAGAAACTGAAATTTGCAAAGAGATGCATACCATTTGGAGTTTGATGAATGTTGGTAGGATTCCTTCAGCATTATCATACGATGATATTTGGATCCCGATCCTACTGTGAGTATATGCTACTCATCAGGAGATTCGTCACTTAACGATCAATGCTATAAACCAAGTAGGTGCCGAAAAAGGTGTCAGCGGGGCTACGCCCCCAGAGAAAAGAGGTTATTTAATTAAGGAACTTCGCGAAAGCGTTGGAAAACCACCCTCGAAGTATCGACACCGGCCTGGCTGAACGGTTAAGCAAGTATTGTACGGTGAGAATAGTCCTGGCTAGTTCTTCCTTTTTGGTTTGAGGAGGGATTCGAAAAACAGTGGGAGCCATCCAGTTTAGATAAATTAAAAACCACTCTAAACTTGCAAGAGCATCATGCTAAAGTGTTCTCTCTCTCTCTCCTAATTGCAGCGACCCTGAAAATGACTGGACTTAAGTTACCATTAGAAAAAAAATATACTGACAGGGCCAAACTATAAAGATTGGCCGCGGAATGTCAAAATGGCTTTGACCTATGACAGATTGGGGTATGTCCTCACCACTAAGGCACCTGCAGTCCCAGGTCCCAGATCCAGTAATGCGGATAAGGAAATCCGCAAAACCTGGGAGTTAGATTGCGCGAAGGCCAAGTGCACCGTGCTTGCTTCGATGAACAATGAACATCAGAGAAGGCACGAGGATATGGATCTTGATGCCATATTTCTCCATACAAAGGAACTTTATGGAGAGCAATCTCGTATAGCAAGATACGAGACCTCAAAGAACTTGTTTCGAGCGAGATTGGCCGTCGGATCATCGATAGGAGAACATGTCCTAAAGATGATAGGCTATATTGAAGAGCTCGCAGAACTTGGGACGACTTTGGATAATGAGCTCTATACAGACTTGATTCTCCAGTCCCTTCCTTCCACCTACGCCCAGTTTATTCTGAATTTCAACATTCAAAGAAAAGAAGTTGTACTTCCAGAACTCCTTAACATGTTGAGGAGTGCAGAGGGCACCTTGCAGAAGGCAAGGGAAACACCCACTATGTTTGTTAGCGGTGCTTCTGTAGGGTTCCTAGGCACTCTCAAGAGGTCTCACAAGGCATCAACCATGCCAATTTCAAAAATTACGGTGCCGAGAAACCCTAGACTAGATCGTTAACTAGAATTTAGGCGAAACAAGAACTAGTAAACTACTTTACTAATAAAGAACGGAAATACAACCTTTGTAGATCCGGTCCTTCATCTCCATAGCTCCGCAACGAGGTCTCCTCGCTGTCCAAATGAAAGCCCGGGCTCTTGCGTCGGCTTCATCGGAGAAATGGGCGGGCTAGGTCATCGACTACGACGCCGAAGATGATCTACGTCGAGGCATCACTAGATCAAGCTCCACCTTCACCAAGCCATGAAAACTTGTGAAGGAAACACACTCTACTACTTGGCAAGAGGTAGAGGATGAAGAAATAGGAAGTGGGTTCACTTTAGAATTGGATTTCTCTTTCATTTTCTCACCTTGCCATTGATGGAGGCAAGGTTTTCTTCATGTTGAAGATGAAGAAGAAGAAGAAGAAAAAAAATGAATATGATAAGTTAATTTAAATCCAAAAGAAAAATGAATACTTATCATATTCAAACCATGGTAATGTGTAGAGAGTTAATCATGGTTAAATGGAATGGTTAGGGTTAAGCATGAGACAAAATGGTCACTTGGTCAAAGTCTTCAAGAAGCTTCAACAACAAACAAAGTAAGCCACCATTTTCTCTTTATGCTTATCAATTTCCAAAATGAATAAACAAATAAATAAATGAATAAGAAAATGAAAAACAAAACCCTAACCATTTAAATAACCATGGTTCAATCTTTACGCAAACTCAAGTAAGCATGTATCATCAAACATGATACAATCAAGTGCACAAAAGTATAGCACATATACAATATGCACAACCAAGTGAGAAAATCCATTTAAAGTGAACCAATACTAGTTAATGCAAAGTAATATATCAAATATATAATTATACATTAAATCATCAAATCAACACTTGATTTAACGATCCGGTCATATCGCATATAACCGACTAGTATCCAATGTATCGGCTTATCGAATCAACCCTCGATTCGATAACTAGGTTATATCGCATATAACCATTCGATACATTCATCGCGAGAATAGAATACGGTATCACATACACGCATTATTCTCGGTCCCGCACATATCTCATATGCGCTCCTATTTCGTTTCGCTTGAGCCAGGAAACCTCTGTGTAGGACTCTAAAGACTCATCAATACGCCGGCAGCAGGTGATGATCATATCAAACACCCACAAGCCGCAAACGGTCTGCTAAACGTAACGGCCACCCGGGTATTGAGCGATCAGAAGATCGACGAGCAAGCCCGCTCACACTCCAGTGAATCCAACCAGTAACACTACCGTACAGTCCGGTCTGATCGTCTGATATGTCGCATATCTCGCCTAGGGGTGGTAAACGTCAGACCCCAATAGCTCGATAAGTCGTGTCGATATGAGGTCTATAACAGTTCGAGAAACTACTGGTAACACTTACCAGTATATCTCAGCAACCCTGGCCAGGGATTTCCGGTTATAGCCAATCGAACACAGCGCAACATCAACTCCCTATACCGGGAGAGACGAATCCCCTCCTATCGCTCATTGCCTCCATGTGACTCAGGACTGTACCCAAAAACCACCATTTTGCACGCCCTCTTGGACGTGGTAAGATGGAAATCAAAGCACAGTGGGAACCACACAAGACTCTATGACGATCTCGGGTCAACAGACTACTCTGTACCAGTGTCACCAGAGAACTGCCATCTGACGTAAGGTATAATACCATCTGGGAGTTGTCGGCGAGTCCGTCCAGTATACCCAGTCTCCACTGAGCACCCGTATGTCATCTCTGATGTCAAACACCAATGGATATGGGATCATCCATCGCCCATCTGTATGGGTCGAGAAGGTATACGCTAGTCTACTCTGGTATATCGATGCCTTGTCTCGATACACCCACGACTAGGGACCTTGAAGGATGTACTTATGGACTACCACGTCCCCACTAGTATGATCTGCATCATAGTCCAGGTAGTCAAGTACACATCCTAAGGGCTTTACCAACATGTAACAGAGAGACAATGAGTATACACGTTAAGGTAAAGAGTAACCAGATAGCATACTATCATGTCGAGCAAGAAAGTCCTCCCTATACATGTCCAAGCATCTACTACAATATACATCCTATGTATAGTAATGGCCTCTAGGGCATACATATAACTAACAATCTCCCACTTACACTAGGGCCATCTGATAGCAGTGGTTGTAGTATCTCATACTCAACCATCCCATAAAAATCTCTCTCTGGGAACAGGCCTTTGTGAGTGGATCCGCTGTGTTGTCCTCAGAGTCTACTCTCCAAACCTCGATCACCCTGGAGATCATCCATCTCCATGATCAGGTGACACTGCCTTAGAATATGTCTGGATCACTGATGGGACCGGCGTTCCTCGGCATAAGCCACAACTCCATTGTCTCACAATGGTTGGAATGTAGTTCATCTCATGAACCTATATACACCCAAACAGCCTCTTTGGTAGCATCTTAAGTAGCGATGTATCTAGCCTTTATCGTCTAGTATGCCACGGTATCTAGCTTGGAACCCTTCCAACATACCGTCCCTTTACTGAGGGTAAAGACAATGCCTGTGACTGACATTCAGTCGTCTTTATCACCCTGGAACACTTCCAGTGATTTTCCCCAGGATCAACTGATACCATCTCACTACAACTAGTGAGTATCCTAACATCCATTTAGATCTATCTCATAGATCCAAAATGCAGGATTTAGTAGGTATCATTATGATCCTATATGGAGAATCATTGTGATAAGCGGAGATTGATCGAGCGTAGCATAGGAAACTCCTTCTCTATCAAGAGTATGTCATCCACGTACTCTACGAGGATCGTCACCATACTCCCTACTACCCTTTTGTTTATACAAGGTTCATCTACCATTTTGATGATGTCAACTTCTTTGACTACTTCATCAAAACAGATGTTCCAACTCCGCGATGCCTGCTTTATTTTATAAAGCATCTTGTACACGTTTCCGCTGCTCCCACTGTCTACGAAGCCCTCTGGCTGTGTACTTATAGACGTTCTCTTCTAAAACATCATTTAGAAAAGCAGTCATGGCACCCAACCGCCAGATATCGTAGTCATGGTATGTAGCCGTGGCAAGTAGGATCTGGATAGACTTAAGCATAGCCACTTGAAAAGGTTTCATCATTATCCACGCCTGGTCGACGACGAAAAGCTTTAACAAGTCGAGCTTTGAATGTCCTAACTTTTCCATCTACACCAAGTAATCTTCTCAAGATATACTTGCTCCAGATGGGGATTTAACCCTTCAGATTTAGCAACTAAAGTCCATACTTTGTTGGTGTACATGGATTCCATCTCAGATCGCTAAGCATCCAGCCATTCTTACAGAGTCTCACTCCTGATGGCCAGCTCGAAACTAGTTGGGTTATCATCTCATGATGCAATCCTCGCTCCCACTGTCATAGAGAAACAGAAGTATCTCTCAGGTGGGTGAGAAAACCCTACTAGATCGGCGGAGAGGCTGAGGTTCGTTGGTAACTATTGAATCCTTTGGTTCTACCAAATCATCTGTTGTTGTTTGTATAGCTGGAACCTTTCCAGTTGTACATAACAAACCTTGCCTCGAGCTTGTCCGGATTATGCTTTTAGACATAGCCCGGACAACCACAAATCTTAACTAACTTAAGAGATGGGCTCTTCCCTTATCATATCAAATATGAAGTGGTAGGCAACTGATTTGATTTGAACCCTATTCAATAGGTATGCAACTTCTCAAGTGCATAACTCCCAATAAGGAAATAGGTAACTCAGTAGTACTCATCATAGAGCACACCTTATCATATAGGGTGTGATTGCTCCGCCCCGATATACCATCGTGCTATGGTGTATACGGAGGAGTAATGCTGAGAGAGAATCTCATTCTCCTTTAGAAAAGTCTAGGAATTCCGTGCTCAAGTATTCTCCTCCTTGATCTCATCAAAGGACATAATACTTATACCCGTGTTCTGGTTCTCTACTTCTAACTTATATTCTGTGAATATCTCAAAAGGTTCGGACTTGTGTTTCAACAGGAACATATGTCTGAATCTCGAGAGATCATCAGAGAACGTAATGAAGTACAAAGAACCGGTCTTGGCATCTGTAGACAGGGGACCTTTATACATCAACATGTATCATCCCAAGAGTTCACTAACTCTTTCTCTGTTTCCAGTAAACGGAGCTATGGTCATCTTATCTCTGTGACATGACTGGCAAGTTTCACAAGATGTAGATTCAAACTGATTTAAATATGCATCTTCATGTAACTTTAGCTAGTCGGGTCGCATTGATATGACCTAGTCTACAATGCCCCAAGAAGAATTCATTCATTTCTGAACTCTTCCACTTGTGTGTGTTCCATATACTAAGAACTGTAGTTTGATTTGGAACATCAATGCTTTTAGATAACGTGCCTGATCCGATCAACTTTTGATATAGGAAATGTTCAAAACATTATCCAACAATACAAAATTTTATCATTTCTTTACTAATAAAGAGATAGATATGATTTTGTATATCAGGTTCGGTATCTAATAACATTCGTTCAGAATCAATGTATTTGGAATACAGGGTGACAGTGACCAACAGACTTGGCTGCAACACTTGCCCCGTTTTCTGCCTCATGAAACTTATCACCCGTTCTCAGTCCTCTACCTTTCTGTAGCCCTATGTAACAGATTACATATCTGGGATCCTGATCCGGTATCATATACCCAGGATGCGGAGGATACTGAGAAACAGTTCTTTGTAATGAACACACGCGAAGATGATGCATCAGCATGCACTCTCTTCGTTTGGGCGGCACGGGAATTCTGGTAATCCCCAATTTCCTGCTCTGTCTTAAAACAATTATAAGATGGAGCGGGACCAACGTTCCCCAGCTCAGTATAACAAGCGGGTTCGGTCAAATATCCGTATTATTATCTTGATTAAGGCGTGATATGGTCGCTACCTGGAGAGAGAGAGAAGAAAACACTCAGCGTGCGCTCTTGCAAGAATAGATTGGTTATTATCTTATCTAATCAGGATGGCTCCCACTGCTTTTTATCAAATCTTCCTTCAAACCCTAAAATGAAAGACTAGCTGGGATTAATTACACGCTACAAGTTCGCCAATCTTTCAGCCATGCCAGTGTTGGAACTTTGAGCGAGGTCCCCCGTGCTTTCGCACGAACCTAATTAATGTAAACCTCGTTTTCCCAGAGGCGTAACCTTGTTGACACCTTTCTAGACACCTACTTGATCGGCTAATTGTAATGTGTAAAACTCTCCCAGGAGTAACAATTACTCGCAGCGGGTATTGGGATCCAACTATCTCATAGAAGGTATGCAATCTCATTGCAAATTTCAACACTTGAAATTCCCGATAATATTTTGCCCCAAGCGATCTATGACCTTGACTGAGTCAACAAATCATAGACCACAAGTAAAGTTCAACCCGTCATTTCTTGATTGAATTAAACCCACCCGCACGACCCTTGACTGAGTTAACAAGGCCGCACGACTACCCTAATCCAATCGCATCATATGCTTTACAGATAAGCACTAATCAGCTACCGCACACTACGCCTTGACTGAGTCAACAAACGCAGCACGAATACTAACTAGGACTTATCTGAAATGACGGAGGGCTACGTCAGCTTTTTAAGAAAACCTTTTGCGTAATGAACTTTATATCGTTGTAGAATCAAATGATTTTAAAATGGAGTGTTTCTGAGGCTTTTCTAGTTTTGCTAAAGGGGTCACTCCCGGTGAAGGGATCGTCGGCCCTTTCCTCGTCCAATGAGGTGCGGGATATATCATATATATCACTGTGCAAAGCAAAAACTCTAAAAAGCAATCAGAAGACAAACCGAGTGTGTAGCATCTGCCAGTTATTGCTAAAGGAGTCACTCCCTGTGAAGGGATCTCGGTCCTTTCCTCATCGAATAAGGTGCAGGATATATCACATATACCGCTGTGCAAAGCAAGAACTGTAGCTACCTGTTTTATTTTGAAATTCGATTCTACAACATCTTAGGTTTCTTTTATTTCATTAATCACATTAATGAAGTCCCATCATTTAAGTACCTAAACATCACAGATAAATACGACGTACACTTATGCCATCCGCATTCGCCTCGATGTCCCCTCGTGCGCCGTTAGGTTAGGTAACTAACGGCAGAGCGGGGCAGGGCTAGCGCGGGTGTAAAACATAAGTAACGTCTATATAATATATCATATATACTATATACTTTATCTATCACAGAACATCACATGATCACATCACAGATATCGCAGCAGAAGAAACATATGAAATATTGGATATACTAGGACGTCTGTGTTTTCAATACGAGCCAGTATAAAACACGGATTCCACGGTCACGATGAATAGCCAAACCCACACCCCTAGACCCCTACGAGAGCGGCAAGCAACCCTACCAATTCTAGAGTTAGGAGACCCAGACTCGACTCCTCGAGTTGGTCTCCCACTGGACTCCAGAACCCGGTTACTTGTGCTCCCTTCCTTGGGTCTATCCTAGTGCGGAAAAGTAAATAACATATACAATATGCACAACCAAGTGAGAAAATCCATTTAAAGTGAACCAATACTAGTTAATGCAAAGTAATATATCAAATATATAATTATACATTAAATCATCAAATCAACACTTGAATTAACGATCCGGTCATATCGCATATAACCGACTAGTATCCAATGTATCGGCTTATCGAATCAACCCTCGATTCGATAACTAGGTTATATCGCATATAACCATTCGATACATTCATCGCGAGAATAGAATACGGTATCACATACACGCATTATTCTCGGTCCCGCACATATCTCATATGCGCTCCTATTTCGTTTCGCTTGAGCCAGGAAACCTCTGTGTAGGACTCTAAAGACTCGTCAATACGCCGGCAGCAGGTGATGATCATATCAAACACCCACAAGCCGCAAGCGGTCTGCTAAACGTAACGGCCACCCGGGTATTGAGCGATCAGAAGATCGACGAGCAAGCCCGCTCACATTTCAGTGAATCCAACCAGTAACACTACCGTACAGTCCGGTCTGATCATCTGATATGTCGCATATCTCGCCTAGGGGTGGTAAACGTCAGACCCCAATAGCTCGATAAGTCGTGTCGATATGAGGTCTATAACAGTTCGAGAAACTACTGGTAACACTTACCAGTATATCTTAGCAACCCTGGCCAGGGATTTCAGGTTATAGCCAATCGAACACAGCGCAACATCAACTCCCTATACCGGGAGAGACGAATCCCCTCCTATCGCTCATTGCCTCCATGTGACTCGGGACTGTACCCAAAAACCACCGTTTTGCACGCCCTCTTGGACGTGGTAAGATGGAAATCAAAGCACAGTGGGAACCACACAAGACTCTATGACGATCTCGGGTCAACAGACTACTCTGTACCAGTGTCACCAGAGAACTGCCATCTGACGTAAGGTATAATACCATCTGGGAGTTCTCGGCGAGTCCGTCCAGTGTACCCAGTCTCCACTGAGCACCCGTATATCATCTCTGATGTCAAACACCAATGGATATGGGATCATCCATCGCCCATCTGTATGGGTCGAGAAGGTATACGCTAGTCTACTCTGGTATATCGATGCCCTGTCTCGATACACCCACGACTAGGGAACTTGAAGGATGTACTTATGGACTACCACGTCCCCACTAGTATGATCTGCATCATAGTCCAGGTAGTCAAATACACATCCTAAGGGCTTTACCAACATGTAACAGAGAGACAATGAGTATACACGTTAAGGTAAAGAGTAACCAGATAGCATACTATTATGTCGAGCAAGAAAGTCCTCCCTATATATGTCCAAGCATCCACTACAATATACATCCTATGTATAGTAATGGCCTCTGGGGCATACATATAACTAACAGCTTCTTCTTCCAGGTCCAAGGCTAGGGCCAAGGGAAAGAAGAAGAAGGCCGCCACCAAACCTAGAGGAGGTGTTAGTAAGGTGGGAGCGAAAGGAAAGAAAAAGATTGCGGTGCCAGTAGTGGCCCAGGATGAGTGCTTCCATTGTCATAGGAAAGGGCACTGGAAGAAAGATTGCAAGGCGTGGAACGCCAAGAACCAGGAACCGAAGCAGGCCGTGGCTTCGACTTCTGGTGTGTTTGTAATTGAGAATTGTCTGTCAATCAACTCTACTTTCTGGGTATTAGATACCGGATCAGGATCTCATATATGCAATTCACTGCAGGCACTGAGAAACCATAGAGTGCTGAAGGATGGTAATATGACCCTAAAGGTTGCTAACGGAGCTAGCGTGGGAGCTGTGTCCGTAGGGGATTATCACCTGGGATTGACAAGTGGACACATTTTGGTTTTACATAACTGTTTTTGTGTACCTAGCTTAACGTGTAATATCATATCAGTTTCCTTGTTATCAAATAAAGGTTATGATTTCACGTTTATAAGTAATGTTGTTAACATCCACCTTAATCATAGTTTGATTGGGTCCGGTACACCGGATAATGGTATATATGTCTTAAACCAACTACAGATTTTCAATGTCCAGAACACACTAAAAAGAAAGTCTCCAGATTTAATTAAGGCTTTCTTATGGCATTGTACACTAGGTCACATCAATGAGACAAGGTTAACTAAGTTACATAGAGAAGGGTATTTAGACTCGTTCGAATATCAATCTTATGACACTTGTCAATCATGTCTCAAAGGAAAGATGACAAAGATTCCATTTACTGGACATGGAGTAAAAGCGAGCGAGCTCTTAGGACTCATACACAACGATGTATGTGGTCCAATGTCTACACATGCAAGAGGTGGTTTTCCTATTTCATTACTTTTACGGATGATTACTCTAGGTACGGATTCATTTTTCTGATGAAACATAAATCCGAGGCTTTTGAGAAATTCCAAGAGTATAAGAATGAAGTAGAAAACCAAACTGGCAAAAGTATCAAGACACTGAGATTTGATCGAGGTGATGAATACTTAAGTGCCGAGTTCCTAGGTTACCTAAAAGAGAAAGGAATTCTCTCTCAGCTTACTCCTCCATACACGCCACAGCATAACGGTGTATCGGAGAGACGGAATCGAACCCTATTAGATATGGTACGTTCCTTGATGAGTAATGTTGAGTTACCGCGATCTTTCTGGGGTTATGCGCTAGAATCAGCGGCATATCTTTTGAACATGGTTCCTACCAAGACTGTGCCTACCACGCCATATCAGATGTGGAGTGGGAAGAAAGCCTATCTTCAATATCTGAAGATATGGGGATGTCCAGCTTTTGTTAAAAAGCAGTATGTGGACAAGCTCGAGGCACGATCAGTACAGTGTAAGTTTGTGGGATATCCAAAGAACTCCAAGGGGTATCTATTCTATTACGCAGAGGAACAAAAGGTTTTTGTTTCTCGTAATGCCCATTTTCTAGAATATCAGTTTTTAGAAAAGGAAATAAGTGGGAGCGAAATAGAACTGGAAGAAATTCCAGAACCACAAACTACTGCTGAAAGTTTGGTAGAACCAGTAGTTCAAGAAGAACAGGACATTCCCGCACCCCTCCGCAGGAGTAGTAGGCCGTCTCATCTGCCTGAGAGATACTATGGTTTTCTTATAAATGAGGATGGAGAGGATTGCATCATTGATGATGATGAACCTACTAGCTTTCAGCAGGACATCCAGAGCGGCGACTCGGTACGATGGCTAGATGCAATGCGGACCGAAATGGAGTCCATGTACACCAACAAAGTATGGACTTTGGACTTTGCTCCAGATGGGGTAAAACCCATAGGATGCAAATGGATCTTCAAGAAAAAGATTGGTGTAGATGGACAGGTGGAAACTTATAAGGCAAGACTTGTTGCAAAGGGTTTTCGTCAAAAACCTGGTTTGGACTATGACGAAACTTTTTCTCCAGTGGCTATGTTCAAATCCATTCGGGTCCTTCTTGCTATTGCTGCCTTCTATGATTATGAAATCTTGCAGATGGACGTAAAGACGGCTTTTCTGAATGGTAATTTAGAAGAGTGCGTCTATATGGATCAGCCAGAAGGTTTCAATCAGAGTGGGAGTAGCGGGAAAGTATGCAAGTTGCTTAAGTCCATTTATGGACTAAAGAAAGCATCGCGGAGTTGGAACATCTGTTTTGATGAAACGGTCAAGGGATATGACTTTATCAAAAATCCAGATGAACCATGTATATATAGTAAAGTTGTAGCACGAACTGTCGTATTCCTCGTCTTGTACGTGGATGGCATTCTATTGATAGGAAATGACATTCCTATGCTACAATCTGTCAAAGGATTCTTGTCACACAGGTTCTCCATGAAAGACCTGGGTGATGCCTCTTATATTCTGGGGATCCGGATCTATCGTGATAGATCCAAGAGGATGTTGGGACTTTCGCAGTCTAGGTATATCAACACTATACTGAAAAGATTTAGTATGAAAGATTCTAAGCGCGGTAATCTACCGGCTTGTCACGGAATCACCCTCTCCAAAGAGATGTCTCCCAAGACTGATTTGGAAAGGGAACACATGTCTATTATACCCTACGCTTCTGTGGTAGGCTCTATAATGTATGCGATGTTGTGCACCAGACCAGATGTAGCTTACGTACTGAGCGTGGTAAGCCGGTATCAGTCAGATCCAGGAGAGAAGCACTGGATAGCAGTGAAGAACATTCTCAAGTACCTGAGAAGGACTAAGGAGATGTTCTTGGTTTACGGCGGAAAAGACCTCAAGATGGAGGCTTTTGCTGATTCCGGCTTCCAGAGTGATAAGGACGATTCCAAGTCCATGTCAGGTTATGTCTTTACCCTCAATGGAGGGGCGGTGTGCTGGAAGAGTTCCAAGCAGGACACCGTTGCTGACTCGACGATGGAAGCAGAGTATATTGCTGCTTGCGATGCCGCAAAAGAAGCGGTCTGGATGAAGAAGTTCCTAACAGAACTTCAGGTGGTTCCTACCATTGTTGATCCAATACCTCTGTATTGCGACAACAACGGAGCTATAGCTTTAGCGAAGGAACCAAGGTCCCATCAGAAGTCCAGACACATCTTAAGGCGGTATCACCTGATCAGGGAGATCATAGATCGCCGGGAGATCGAGGTCTTGAGAGTTGCTACTGAAGAGAATATTGCTGATCCATTCACAAAGGCCCTACCTCAGATTCAGTTCGAGAGGCTACTCGAGATCATCGGTCTTCGATATGCCAGTACATGGCTCTAGTGCAAGTAGGAGATTGTTAGTGTATATGCCCTAGGGGCCATTATTGTATCATATTAGCTTATATATTACATAATGGAAGCTTGAGATATTCACAGTTATATAACAGTCTTGCTAAACATGGTAGTATGCTACTTGGTTTTATCTATCCTAATATGTGTGTTCGTATTGATAGAGCCCTTAGGATCTTGCTTGACTACCAGCGTTGTGATGGCAGTCACACTAGTGGGGGCTGGGTAGTCTACAAGAACATCCTTTTCCAGGTCCCTAGTAGTAGGATTATCAAGACCGGGCATCGATACTCCGGAGTAGACTAGTGTGTACGCTTCTCATCCCAGTTGGGGAGATGGTCTGTCCCACAGCCATCAGTACGTCGTACTGGAGATAGTATACAAGTGCTCGTTGGGTTAGGGGTACACCGGATAGGACTCGGAGGGAACTGTTGGTTGGTATTATACCCGTCGTCAGTTAACAGTTCCTAGGTGACATGAGTACAGCATAGTCCGCAGAGTTGACTCTGCTACTTCGCCTCGAGTGTGTCCCACTGTTCTTAGATTGCTACCCTACCACGGCTCAAAGGAGTCGTGCAAACAGGTAGCAGTTGGGTGCAGTCTCGAGCACTTGGAGGCAGTGGCGGTTAGACAGGACTCGTCTTTCTCGGTATTGGGAGTTGATATCACGCTGTGTCAGAGAGCCATTACACAAAGTCCGTGGCCAGGGCAACCGAGATTTACTGGTAGGTTCTAGTAGTTTCTCAAGGTGTAATGGGCTATGCTCCGACACGACTTATACTGCTATTAGGGGACTGACGCTTGCCGCCCCTAGGCCCGATATGCGATAGTCTTAGACGAACAGACCGTACTGTACGGAGATCGTCACATCAGGCTCAGTAGGAGTTCGGATGGGTTTCCTCATCGGCCTTCTTATCGACATCTACCTGGGGACCGTTACGTACAGCTAGTGCTGCTTGCGGTCTGTGGTTAAACCCACTGTCAGCGTAGTAGTCGAGTCTTTAGAGTCCCACACAGAGAGTTTCCCTGCTCCAGGCGAAACGATATAGAGGTCGTATGGTTTTACGATAAAGGTTCGGACGCATACGTGTGTTTACGCACGTACGACGTTCGGACAGTTTTTACTAGCCGGCTTTGGTTTAAGCCAGATTCTAGTATCGGATTATTGGATTTATACAGTCTAAAGTTTTTCCGTGTTTTCACGGATAGGAGGGGCGTTCTCGTAATTTGGCGGGAAGCTTCTAGAAGGATGATGACTTGGGGGTGTAGGTGGTATAAGCATTAAATGATTTAGTGACTCATTTGTGTGATTCATCCATGTCATTAATGCATCATTAAATGGTTAATGACTCATGTAGTGAATCACTCATATGAATAAATGAAGCATGATGATTAATCATTTTATTTATTTATTTTGATAAATCATTATGCTTTATATATTCAAGAGAGATCATTATCTCATTCTCATTCTCTTGCTCACCTTCTCTCTCATCAAGCTCTCTCTCTTCAAACCCTAATCCTCCCCTCTCATATGTTGAGATCAAGAATTAGATAGACTAATTAATCCATTCCTCACTCTATATCACCTAGGTGCCTTTGATTAGCAACTAAAGAAACCTAGTTACCTCAAGATTAGAGGTGAAGCTTGGAATAGAAGCTCTCGGGTGGATCATCTATTACGTAGAGGCGGCCGAGGAGGAGGTGGATAACGAAAAGACGAAGGACTAGATTAAGTAGGTATAATCACTTCTCATAGTAGTTAACAACTCCTACGTATTTGTTAGTTATAGTTTAGCAAAGATTCTTCGGTTAGTCGATGTTAACTCAAAGAACATGATTGTTTTTCATATTTCCGCCTCCCCGTAACTCGTGGGGTGTTGTACATCGACTTACAAGGCAGAAATAAACACAAGAACGGAAAAAGCGTTAGACAGCGACGAAGCGGGACCAAGAAGCCACGTGATCAAGAATCGAGCAACCAGGATTCGTCTCTTATAAAGAAGATGAGGCGGGCGTATTCTTTTCCCCAAGACAAGATAAAGAAGATATTCGATCTTTTCATAAAACATCAGATGATGACGCTCCCGGAGTCCAAACACCCCGAGCAAGCAGACAAGGTCTCTCACCCAGACTATTGCTCCTATCACCGAGCGATTGGACATCCTCTCGAAAACTGTTTCACATTCAAAGACTGGGTAGAAGACCAGTATCAACAAGGCAGGTTCGCTCTATCCAGCAGTTGGAGGGTAACCCCGCCGCAGAAGCATGAAACCAAAGCCATGATAGTAGAACCGGATCAACATCGGTCTTGGAAGCGATCTCGTACTTGCCACGTGATAACGCTGTCAGAAGAAGAGCCTAAGAATATGGATGACCTCGCCTGGTGCTTCGAAAACGAAGATGGCAAGGTGATCTCAGAGTTTCCACCGGCGCCAAAAGAGCTGGAAGATAGAATACATACTACTGCAGATAGCCTCAAGAAAATTGATTTGGGAACGGCAAGTGACCCGCGGCCGACATTCGTCAGTAAGCTGTTGTCTGAAGAAAGGGTGGCTACGCTAAAGGACGTGCTCATGCAGCATAAAGATTGCTTCACATGGAACTATTCTAAGATGCCAGGACTAGATCCAGAGACTGCTGTCTATGAATTGGCAATATCCCCAGACGTCAAGCCGATCAAACAAGCACCGAGAAGAATGCGGCTCGAGCTTGAGATGAGCATCAATGCCGAGGTCAAGAAGCTAATCGGCTCCGGCTTCATCCAAGAGGTTCAGTATCCTGACTGGATCGCCAACATCGTCCCGGTGATGAAGAAAAATGGGACAGTGCGCATATGCGTAGACATTCGGGATCTCAACTAAGCTTGCCCAAAGGAAGACTTTCCAATACCGATCACTGAGCTGATGATAGATAATACGTCCACTCACGAAGTTTTCTCCTTCATGGACGGCTCACCAGGATACAATCAGATAAAGATGCATCCTGAGGACCAGAAGCATGCCGCTTTCCGGACTCCTTTGGGTATATTCTGCTACAAGGTGATGCCCTTCGGTCTAAAGAACGCCGGTGACACATATCAGAGGGCCATGACAACGATTTTCGATAACCTTATACATGAAATCGTCGAATGCTATATCGACGACCTCGTAGTTCAAAGCTGAAGGAGGAGGTGCCTCATTAGGGTTTTGGCAGTTGGTTCGGCCAAAACCGTTATGTGGCAGGCTCATTAAGGTTTTGACAGCTGATTCGGTCAAAACCATTTTGAGGCGGACTCATTAGGGTTTTGGCAATTCGTTTGGTCAAAACCATTATGAGCCGCGGACATCATTTACTAATCCTTTTAGTGATAATTTTATGATGGCTAATTGCATTGACTATTTGACCACAATGACCTCTCTTGACTTTGTTGACCGGTTGACCGTGTTGACCATTGACCTTCAAGAGAGGTCTACACTCTTCTTTTCATTTTTATTTTCTTTTTGATTATGATAATGGTCATTTCAATGTAGCCATCAACTTTATCTTGATAGGATTGGTAATGATGATTTAGTGCATTATTGAACCATGGTTCATTTTCTTGAGCTCATAATTCTTTTCACATTCTCTCTCTTGCTCTTTCTCATGAGAAGAAAAGAATTGTTCCATGGTTACTAACTCCTTCATCTTCCTCCTCTTGACAAATTCTTTTGATCTAATGTGTTGAGAGAAAAAGAATCCACATAGACAAACACCTCCATCTTTCTCTTCTACACAACCTAGGGTACCAAGACTAGCTATCTTGTTGCCCTAGTTACCTCGGCTCGAGGTGGAGCTCGGTGTACATCTCTCGGGTGGATCTTCTTCGACTCAAGAAGGTCGCGGAGGTGACCAAAGTACGAATCAACCCTCGGAGCATGGATGAACAAACGGCACAGCGGAGTGAATACCCGAAAGACCGGTATCGTGAGGTATAACTTCTTCGGCATAGTAGTTAGCACCTCTCTTAGTTTGCTAGTTTCTAGTTTAGCAAAGATCCGGCTTTTACGGTCCATGTTACCAAGTCTAGAAAATTTTTTGTTTTACCGTTTCCGCAACCCCGAAAGTACCGGGAGAGGTAACGTGGACCTAATAGTGGTATCAGAGCCTAGCTAAACATAAACTAGCAAGTTAGCAAAGTATCTAGAATTTCGACCGGACGAAAAACCGCAAAACACCCCGGAAATTTCAAGTTTCTGCCGATTTTTAGATCTGTTCCAAAATTAATAAATCATGCACTAAAAATCGGCTCAGGCTTTTATTAGAACACTGGAGAAATTTAATCCCCTAACTCGGTTGTGGGTCCGCTTTCTTGCAGTGTTCTTATATGGGTATTTTTTAAAATATGATTTTTCTGCCCAGATTTTCCAGAAAGCAAAATTTGTTTTTAGGGCTTAAAAATCCGTATTTTTGGTCGATTTTCTGTAGACTTTGGCTAATGGGTTGTATCTGTGATGTGATATATGTATTGAACGTCTACTAATCGCTATACTTCGATTAGTGGGGGTTATACATATCTGTGATCTGTAATGCTGATGGTTTGTGTATATGAACTCGTTGGATTGTCGCGGATGAATAGCCGGGGTGGATGTGAGATGAGGGTTTCTTTTTCTTTCATTCATGTAATAAATTTGTAAATTGATGTAATATTATTTGTATGGCCGCACAACCGGGTCGGGGTTGTAGCCGTCATTGTATAATTCTTTTTACTGTTTCTGCTCCTAGGATAGACCCATGGAGGGGGTGCACAAACTACCGGGTATCTCGAAGTGCCGAGTGGCCTACTCACGGTGTTGAGGGAGGTTGCTTCGCTTCGGATACTTGGCGGGTAGTTTGCCGCACCCGTAAGGGTCTTGGGTGGGGTATTGGCTATTCATCGCAACCGTGTAATCCGCTTTTCGTTGCAGGCTCGAACGAATCGCGGGTTCCTAGTATATCCAAAGTGTTCATCTGTGATCTGGATTGGCTATCATTGCTATATATCTATATATAATAACTATTTAGGCGTTCCTTATGTTTTTCAGCCGCGCTAGCCCAGCCCCCGCTCTGTCGTTAGTTAAGTAACCTAACGGGTGATGACGGGGCCCCGTGGCGAATGCGAATGGCATAAGCGTAGGTCATATTTTGGTTGTTTTCTGCAATGGTAGGATTTAAATGATGGGACGCATTAAAAGAACTAATGCAAGAAAAGAAACCTAAAAGACGTTGTTGGAACAATTTTTTCAAAACGCTGTTATTGCAAGGATGTTCATTTTTTGTTTTGCACAGAGGTATTCGGTTATGAATGCCCAGCACCTCAGTCAACGAGGCAAGGGCCGAGATCCCTTCATCGGGAGTGACCCCTTGGACAAAAGTTTGCGTCAGGGTAATAACTTCACTATAGTCGATTATTCTTGCTTTGCATCGAGGTATTCGGTTTGGAATATCCTGCACCTCATTCGACGAGGAAAGAGCCGAGATCCCTTCACAGGGAGTGACCTCTTTAGCAAAAGTTTTCGCCACTATATTTTCAAAAAAAAAGGTATCATGTTCCTTCAACGATATCAAGTTCATTACGTTAACGGGTTTTCGCCAAAACCCAGTCGTAGCCCTCCGTCGTTTCGGATTGATATTGCTTAGTATTCGTGCTACGTATTTCGTGCTCAGCCGAGGCGTAGTGTACGGTAGCTATGTAATATTTTTCTGTAGGATACAAAGTGATTGGTTAGGACAGTCGTGCGGTCATTTTGGCTCAGTCAAGGACTCTTACGGGTGGGTCTAATGCAGTCAAGATAATGACGGGTTGAACTTGACCAGGATCCTTTGATATGTTAGCTCAGTCAAGGTCACTTGGGTCCTAGGGGCAAAAACCACATCGGGAGTTTCTAAAGAAAGTGAAACTTGCAGATTTAGCATACCTTCTGGAGTGTGGTGACTAGAGTGGATTCCATCTAGGTCATCACACAATGATAGTTGGATCCTGATCCCACTGATGAGTTGGATTACTCTCGGGAGATTATTTCACTTAACAATCAATGCTATAAACCAAGTAGGTGTTTAGAACGGTGTTAGCAGGGTTACGCCCCCAGGGAAAAGAGGTTATTTAATTAAGGAACTTCGCGAAAGCGTTGGAAAACCTCCCTCGAAGTACCGACACTAGCCTGGCTGAAAGGTTAAGCAAGTATTGTGACGTGAATTAAATCCCGACTTGTTCTTCTTTTAAAAGGTTTTAAGAAGAATTTGAGGAAACAGTGGGAGACATCCTGGTTAGATAAATTAATAAACCAATCTAATCTTGCAAGAGCGCACGCTGAGTGTTTCTTTTCTCTCACTCCAGGTAGCAACCTTTTCACGCCCTAATCAAGATAATAAAATGTATCGCTTGACCGATCCGAATTCTTATTCGGGGCTGGGGAACGTTGGTTCGGCTCTAACTTGTGACAACCGTCATAAGTATGAGCAAGGGAAAGGGGATTGTATGGATTCCCAGGATACCCAGTTGAAGGAGAAGCATGGTTTTGCATCTACTTCAGGTGTTCTTGTAATTGAGAACTATTTTACGGTCAGCCCTACCTCCTGGGTACTAGATACCGGATCAGGATCTCATATCTTTAATTTATTGCAGGGACTGAGAAAAAGTAGGAAAGTTGCACCGGGTGATATGTCGCTCAGAGTAGCGAACGGAGCACAAGTTAATGCGGCAGCCGTCGGTTAATATTACCTAGTATTGCCAAATGGCAAGACTATGATTTTGAACGATTGCTACTATGTACCCTCCATGGTTTGCAACATCATATCAGTTTCTTTACTCGATAAAGATGGATATAACTTTGTTCTTGATAGAAATATCATGAACATTTACATTTATAAGGTACTGGTTGCAGAGGGTACACTGTGTAATGGTATCTACGTTCTAAATCAGAATACAGTTCTCAATATACAAAACACACGCAAGAGGAAGAATTCAGATATGAATGAATCCTACTTGTGGCATTGTAGACTTGGTCATATCGGAGAGAAAAGACTGAGTAAGTTGCATAAAGATGGACTCTTGAATGCGTTCGAGTTTTCATCTTATGAAACTTGTCAGTCTTGTCTCAAAGGGAAGATGACCAAATCTCCGTTCACCGGACATGGAGAAAGAGCAGCAGAGCTCTTGGGACTCATACACAGTGATGTATGTGGTCCGATGTCTACACATGCAAGGGGTGGGTTCTCCTACTTCATCACATTCACCGACGATCTCTCTAGGTTCGGATATGTGTATCTGATGAAACACAAATCTGAAGCTTTTGAGAAATTCAAGGAATTCAGAAAGGAAGTAGAGAACCAGACTGGCAAAAGTATCAAGATCCTCCGGTCTGATAGAGGAGGGGAGTACTTAAGCACGGAATTCCTAGATTACTTAAAAGAGAATGGTATTCTCTTTCAGCTTACTCCTCCTTATACACCACAGCACAACGGTGTTTCGGAGAGGAGGAATCATACCCTACTGGATATGGTTCGCTCCATGATGAGTAATGCCGAGTTACCTTTTTCATTTTGGGGACATGCGCTATTGACAGCAGCATATCTATTGAACGATGTTCCGTCTAAATCTGTGCCTAAGACACCGTTCGAGATATGGAATGGTAAAAAGCCGTATCTTAAACGTATTAAGATATGGGGTTGTTCGGCCTATGTAAAAGTACAAAATCCGGACAAACTTCAGGCACGTTCAGTTCTATGTAAATTTGTGGGATATCCTAAGAACTCCACAGGATATCTGTTCTACCACACCGAGGAACAGAAGGTGTTTGTATCTCGCCACGCCACCTTTTTAGAGTGGCAATTTCTTGCAAAAGAAACAAGTGGGAGTTCGGTAGAACTAGAAGAAATTCAGCGACCACAAAATGAAACTGAAGATTTGACAGAACCTCAGACTTCAAAAACCCCAGACGAACCTCAGCCACTCCGCAGATCTGGTAGGATTTCTCATCCGCCCGAGAGATACTACGGTTTTCTCATAGACGGGGATCGAGAGGATTGCATCTTGGAAGAAGATGACTCTACCAGTTTCAGGCAGGCCATTATCAGCAGGGACTCTGATAAGTGGCAGGAAGCAATGCAATCCGAAATGGAGTCCATGTATACCAATAAAGTGTGGACCTTGGATATTGCTCCACCTGGGGTAAAACCCGTTGGATGCAAATGGATCTACAAAAGGAAACTTGGTGTAGATGGGCAGGTGGAAACCTATAAAGCTAGACTCGTTGCAAAAGGTTTTCGTCAAAGACCTGGTTTGGACTATGACGAAACTTTTTCTCCGGTGGGTATGCTCAAATCCATTTGGATCCTACTTGCCATTGCTGCCTTCCATGACTATGAAATCTGGCAGATGGACGTTAAAACGGCTTTTCTAAACGGCTGTTTGGAAGAGTGCGTTTACATGGATTAGCCAGAAGGCTTCGTAGACAGTGGGGGCAGCGGGAAGGTGTGCAAGTTGCTTAAATCCATTTATGGATTAAAGCAGGCATCGCGGAGCTGGAACATCTGTTTTGATGAGGTAATCAAGGAATTTGATTTCATCAAGAACGAAGATGAACCTTGTGTCTATAAGAAGATTGTAGGACGAACTGTCGTGTTCCTAGTCTTGTACGTGGACGACATTCTTTTGATAGGAAATGACATTCCTATGCTACAATCGGTCAAGCTGTTTTTGTCACAACGGTTCTCCATGAAGGACCTGGGTGATGCCTCGTACATTCTGGGGATCAAGATCTATAGAGATAGATCCAAGAGACTACTGGGACTTTCGCAGTCCAGGTACATAGAGACCGTACTAAAGAGATTTAGTATGGAGGATTCCAAGCGCGGTAACATACCCGCATTGCACGGAATTACCCTCTCCAAGAAGATGTCTCCTAAGACTGACGAGGAGAGGGTTCGCATGAGCACTATACCCTACGCTTCGGCGGTAGGATCTATAATGTATGCGATGCTATGTACAAGACCAGATGTAGCTTACGCGCTGAGCGTGGTGAGCCGGTTTCAGTCAGACCCAGGTGAGGACCACTGGACAGCAGTGAAGAACATTCTCAAGTACCTGAGAAGGACTAAGGAGATGTTCCTGGTTTACGGTAATGGAGACCTCAGGGTCGAGTCCTTTACCGATTCAAGGTTCCAGAGTGACAAAGATGACGGCAAGTCTATCTCGGGTTTTGTGTTTACCCTCAACGGAGGGGCGGTATGTTGGAGGAGTTCCAAACAGGATACCGTCGCAGACTCGACGATGGAGGCTGAATACATTGCTGCAAGCGATGCAGCAAAAGAAGCGGTCTGGATGAAGAAGTTCATTAGTGAACTTCAGCTGGTTCCGTCCATTGTTGACCCAATACCTTTGTATTGCGATAACAATGGGGCTATAGCTTTAGCGAAGGAACTAAGGTCCCATCAGAAATCCAGGCACATCTTAAGGCGGTATCACCTGATCAGGGAGATCATTGATCGCCAGGATATTAAGGTGCGGAGAGTGGACACAAAGGACAACACAGCGGACCCATTCATGAAGTCCTTGCCCCAGACTCAGTTCGAGCGGCTGATCGAGATGATAGGTCTTCGATACGCCAGTACATGGCCTTAGTGCAAGTGGGAGATTGTTAGTGTATATGCCCTAGAGGCCATTACTGTATTATACTAGTATGTTTATTACTTGATGGAAGCTTGGGATATTCACAGTTGTATAGACAATCTTGCTCGAGATAGTAGTATGCTACTTGGTTTGTCTCTGCTTTAATGTGTACATGTGTTTCTTTGTTATATCACCTATACGCATAGTAGAGCTCTTGGGATCTTTGCTTGATTACCGGCGTTGTGATGGCGATCACACTCGTGGGGGCTGGGTAATCCACAAGCACATCCTTATACTCATCCCCAGTCGTGGGATTATCGAGACAGGGCATCGATCCTCCGGAGTAGACTAGCGTATGCGCTTCTCATCCCAGCACGGGAGAGGGTCTGTCCCACAGCCGTCAGTACGTCGTACTTGAGATAGTATGCGGGTGCTCGTTAGGTTACGAGTACACTGGACAGGACTCGTCGGGAACTGATGGTTGGTATTATACCTATCGTCAGTTATCAGTTCCCAGGTGACATGAGTACAGCTTAGTCCGCTGACTTGACACTGTCACTTCGCCTCGAGTGTGTTCCCACTGTTCTTTGATTACTACCCTACCATGGCTCTACTGAGTCGTGCAAACAGGTAGTAGTTGGGTGCAGTCCCGAAGCACTTGGAGGCAGTGACGGTTAGACAGGATTCGTCTCTCCCGGTATTGGGGGTTGACATCGCGCTGTGTCTAGGAGAGCCATTACACGAGTAGTCCCTGGCCAGGGCAAGCGAGATATACTGGTAGGTTTCCAGTGTTATCTCAGGGTGTTCTGGGCTTCACTCCGACACGACTTGTACCGCTATTAGGGGACTGACGTTTACCGCCCCCCTAGGCCCGCCATGCGATGTATCAGACGAACAGACCGGACTGTATGGAGATTGTCACATACAGGCTCAGTAGGAGTTCGGATGAATTTACCTCATCGGCCTTCTTATCGACATCTACCTGGGGACCGTTACGTACAGCTAGTGCCGCTTGCGGTCTGTGGTTAAACCCACTGCCAGCGTAGTGTCGAGTCTTTAGAGTCCTACACAGAGAGTTTCCCTGCACTGAGCGATGTAGAGGCCGTATGGTTTTACGGCAGGGCTGCGATCACTTACGTACACTTGTATGCGTGTGGTGTTCGGGCAGGCAATACTAGTGGGCTTTGGTTTAAGCCGGATCCTAGTATTGCACGGATGGATTTGTTTTGTCTTCTGTGCATCCGCATTCTACGGAATGCGGATGCAGGTGTGTATGCACAGTTTTCCGGAGCGATGAAGGAGGAGGTGCCTCATTAGGGTTTTGGCAGTTGGCTCGGCCAAAACCGTTATGTGGCAGGCTCATTAGGGTTTTGACAGTTGATTCGGTCAAAACCATTTTGAGGCGGACTCATTAGGGTTTTGGCAATTCGTTTGGTCAAAACCATTATGAGCCGCGGACATCATTTACTAATCCTTTTAGTGATAATTTTATGATGGCTAATTGCATTGACCATTTGACCACCATGACCTCTCTTGACTTTGTTGACCGGTTGACCGTGTTGACCATTGACCTTCAAGAGAGGTCTGCACTCTTCTTTTCATTTTCATTTTCTTTTTGATTATGATAATGGTCATTTCAATGTAGCCATCAACTTTATCTTGATAGGATTGGTAATGATGATTTAGTGCATTATTGAACCATGGTTCATTTTCTTGAGCTCATAATTCTTTTCACATTCTCTCTCTTGCTCTTTCTCATGAGAAGAAAAGAATTGTTCCATGGTTGCTAACTCCTTCATCTTCCTCCTCTTGACAAATTCTTTTGATCTCATGTGTTGAGAGAAAAAGAATCCACATAGACAAACACCTCCATCTTTCTCTTCTACACAACCTAGGGTACCAAGACTAGCTATCTTGTTGCCCTAGTTACCTCGGTTCGAGGTGGAGCTCGGTGTACATCTCTCGGGTAGATCGTCTTCGACTCAAGAAGGCCGCGGAGGTGACCAAAGTCCGGATCAACCTTCGGAGCATGGATGAACAAATGGCGCAGCGGAGTGAAGACCCGAAAGACCGGTATCGTGATGTATAACTTCTTCGGCATAGTAGTTAGCACCTATCTTAGTTTGCTAGTTTCTAGTTTAGCAAAGATCCGGTTTTTACGGTCCATGTTACCAAGTCTAGAAAAATTTTTGTTTTACCGTTTCCGCAACCCCGAAAGTACCGGGAGAGGTAACGTGGACCTAACAAAAGTAAATCATACGAGGAACATTTAGAGCATTCGGAAATACAACTTGAAGATGAACCCTTTCAAGTGCACGTTCGGAGTTTCCTCAAGCGAATTCCTAGGATTCGTCGTCCGCCACCGAGGCATCGAGATAGACCCGTCAAAGATCAAGGTGATCATGGAAACGCCAAGGACTCTCAAGCAACTGCGGTCCTCTAAGGAAAGCTCGCGTATATCCGGAGATTTATAGCTAATCTCTCCGGAAAGTGCCGTCCATACAGTCACCTAATAAAGAAGGGAACTCCGTTCGTCTGGGATCGCAAATGCCAAAGCGCACTGCATGAAATTAAGCAATACCTGCAGAATCCGCTGGTGCTGACCGCTCCGGTCAAGGGAAAGACTCTCATTCTGTATACAACCGCCCTTGAGGGTTCACTAGGTGCACTATGGGCACAAGAAAACTACCAATGGAAAGAGAGAGCCCTCTACTACTTGAGTCGAGTTCTACTTGTTGGATATATGTATGCCCTAGAGGCCATTATGAGATAGTGTAAGTACTGATGTGTGTGTGTGTGTGTATATATATAAGTATTCAGAGGGCAGTCTTGCTCGACAAGATAGTAAGCTATCTGGTTTTACTTTATCATATGTTCACTTGATTATGTTTTATATTCATTTGGTGCATGTTGATAAAGCCCTAAGGATATTGGCTTGACTACTGTGATTATGATGCGGATCATACTAGTGGGACATCTGTAGTTTATAAGCATATCCTTGAAATGTTCCTAGTCGTAGGTATATCGAGACAGAGCATCGATATTCCAGTTTAGACAAGCGTATACCATTCTTGTTCCATATGATGGGCGATGGATGATCCCATATCCGTCTGGTGTGTTGACACCGAAGATAGTATACGGGTGCTCAGTGAGACTGGGTACACTGAACGGACTCACCGAGAACTCCTATATGGTATTATATCATACGTCGGATAGCAGTTCTCAGGTGACACCGGTACAGGTTAGTCTGTAGACCCGAGATCGTCATAGAGTCTTGTGTGTCCTCCCACTGTACTTTGATCTCCACCCTACCACGGCTCTACTGAGGCGTACAAACAGGTGGATTTTGGGTATAGTCTCGAGGCATATGGAGGCAGTGAGCGATAGGAGGGGTTTCGTCTCTCCTGGTATTGGGGGTTGATGCTGTGCTGTGAACGATTGGCTATAACGGGAAGTCCCTGGCCAGGGCTGCTGAGATATTACTGATAAGTGTTATCAGTAAGTTTCTCGATCTGTTATAGACCATATACCGGCAGGATTTATTGAGTTATTGGGGTCAACGATTCCATCCCTAGACTCGATATGCAGCATATCTGACGAAGAGACTGGACTATACGGTAAGTGTTGCCGGATGGATTGACAGGAGTTTTGACAGGTTCGCTTGTTCTTATTCTGATCGCTCAATACCCGGATGGTCATTACGTTCAACTGACCGCTTGCGGCTTGTGGATGTTTGATATGATCATCATCTACTGCTGGCGTATTGACGAGTCTTAGAGTCCCACATAGAAGTTTCTCGGCTCAGGCGAAACGAAGTGGTGCGCATATGAGATATGTGCGGAAGCTCGATTAAATACGAGTATGTGATACTGTATTTTAATCGGGCATTTTATACTAGTCGGGTCGTATGAGATATGACCGATTTATTAAATCAAGTGTTGATTTAATATTGACTTTTATATTATTTATTTAAATCCTTTTCTTTTTATGGATGCATGCATGTATATGTACATGATGATGTGCATACACACATACATACATGAAAAAGTATCATGGTTGATGATACAAGAATGATGGCAATATAAGAATCACATAGTAGATAAATACATATATGGATATTTTTCATTAAAGTTAAAGATAAAGGAAAAAGAATAATGACTCATTTCTTTGTTCATGACTCATTCCTTCTACACATTTCCATGGTTGAATGTGACTCAACCATGGTTCTTTTTCCCTTTGCCTTTAACTCAAATGAAAATATCTAAATATTATTTAACTATGGTTATTCTTATGATATTATCTCTCTCTCTCTCATTTTCATTTTGATTATTCATTCCAAAAGAAAAAGAAAAGAGCCATCTTCTTCTTTCTCTCTCTAGGTCACTTTTAAATGTTAAAATTGAGTTAGATAAATAAAAGAAAATGTATTAAATAAGATTAGCAACCACTTCATCATCCTACACAACCCTTGCTACCTTGTGTAGGGTGTTTTGCTTCAAGATTCTCAAAGATCGAGGGAAGCAACAAGCTTAGGGCAAAGGACTTCGGGTGGATCGTCGTGGACGAGGAGGTGATCAAGCGAACCTTTCCAAAGCAAAGGAGTCTTGCAAAGTGGTCTACAAAGGTTGTAGTCTCATCACTTAGTGTAAATTAATTTTTAGATATGATACTCTTAATAGTTACTTCATAAATTCTAGTTCGATTCGAAGTTTAGTTTACTTAGCACCTTATAATTTCAATGTTATGGCATGTGTGATGCTTCCAAACCTTTAAAGAGGTGTTAAGAAAACCCAACAGTGGTATCGAAGCCAAGCCAGAGGTTTGGAGCAACCAAAACGACATTAAAATCCTCGAACGAACGAAAAACGACACCCGGGGGTTGATCTCTGGAAATTTTTCTAATAACTGGATTTTTTCAAATTAAAAATACGTAAAAAATTAAGCAGGGAATTATATGGGCCCACCAGATATATGCTGCCCTAAATCGATCGTACGACCGTGGAACCGCGGCCGAAGAGGCCTTGTTGCGGCGGTTCCACGGCGCCGTAGGTGATTCATAGGCCGTAATTTCTTGTGCTGGCCCGTATGTATTTTCTACAGTTACTGGTATTTTTTTAAACTGCTCAAGTTTTGAGCTTTCTGAGCAGTCTGTGGTTGTTTTAATCGTTCGATCGAATGTTTTAACTGTGCCTAGTTTAATAGTCAAAGGATTGCCTAGCACCCTATGTAGAGTTTTGATGCAACACATGTCTCAAAGTTTAAATTTTTTATGGTGCTAAACAAGCATACAAAGGAATCGATCCTAGAAAATTAGGGTTTCGAATTTAAAGCCAATAAAAACTAGGGTTTCGAGACTACAACCTTTGTAGCTCCCTTTCGCTGGACTCTTTGGTCTCTTGGGTGTTGGAAGAAGGTGCTCTTGAAGTCCTCTCACGTCCACGATGATCCACCCGGAGTTCCTCGTCCAAGCTCGCAACTTCGATTATCAAGATGAGAATCGAAGAGAACACTCTAAACAAGTTGGCTAAACTTGTGTAGAATGATGTTGTGGTTAATATTCTCACTTCAAAAACCTTTCTTTATGTGTGTTTTACTCACTAGAAGAAACTAAAGAGCAAATTGTGAAGGAGGAAGAAGATGGAGGCTTTCTTTTAACAAGAGTAGAATGATAACCATTGAAAAGAAATGAAATATATCTATATATATTTTATTTCTTCTCACTACAAACCATGGTTAAATCTTTTAGTTGTTATTTAATTAGGATTTAAAACATGTAAGGAAAGGTTAATCCAAGGTTAAGGGTAGGTGAGAATGGTTAGGTTAAAGAAGAGTGTAGAAGCAAGTGAAGAATTATCCTTTCCTTTTCTATTTTGTTTTAAACCTAAAATCAAATAATAATTCATAGATTTATCCATGGTGTAAGTCTTATATTGCCACCATTTCCATGTGTAATCAACCATGATAGATGGGTGTATGTATGTATATATGCACATCCATATGTGCATGAAACTAGTAAGGAAAGAAAGAAACATATACATGCATGCATACATCCATCATATACAAGAAAGGTTTTAAGTGAGAAAACTAATGGTTAAATGATAAATCAACACTTGATTTATCAATCCGGCCATATCACATATGACCCCACCAAAAGCAAGCTGCCTAATCAATGTTCGGTATCCTATACGCGCATTTTAATCGGGTCCATGCGCATATCGCATACGCGCACCACAACGTTTCGCCTGGACTACGTAACTCCTGTGTGGGACTCTAAGACTCGTCAATACGCCGGCAGAGGGTGATGATCATATCAAGCACCCCCAAGCCGCAAGCGGTCAGCTAAACGTAACGGCCACCCGGGTATTGAGCGATCAGAAGAAAACAAGCGAACCTGCTACAACTCCCGTCGAGCCAACCGGCAACACTACCGTACAGTCCGGTCTCTTCGTCAGATATGCTGCATATCGAGCCTAGGGATGGTCACGTCGACCCCAATAACTTAATAAGTCGTGCCGGTGAATGGTCTATAACAGATCGAGAAACTACTGATAACACTTATCAGCAAATCTCAGCAGCCCTGGCCAGGGACTTACTGATATAACCAGTCGGGCACAGCACAGCATCAACTCCCAATACCGGGAGAGACGAAACCCCTCCTATCGCTCATTGCCTTCGTGTGTCTCGGGACTGTACCCAACGGCCACCTGTTTGCACGACTCAGTAGAGCCGTGGTAGGGTGGCAATCAAAGTACAGTGGGAGAACACACAAGACTCTATGACGATCTCGGGTCTACAGACTAACCTGTACCAGTGTCACCTAAGAACTGCTATCCGACGATAGATATAATTCCATATAGGAGTTCTCGGTGAGTCCGTCCAGTGTACCCAGTCACCACTGAGCACCCGTATATGATCTTGATGTCAAACATCGATGAATGTGGGAACATTCATCGCCCATCGTATGGGTCTAGTATCATATACGCCAGTCTACTCTGGTATATCAATGCCCCGTCTCGATATACCTACGACTAGGGACTTTCCAGGATATGCTTATAGACTACAGATGTCCCACTAGTATGATCTCTATCATAATCAAAGTAGTCAAGCCGATATCCTCAGGGCTTTATCAGCATGTATGAATGAATAAAAGCATGATCAAATCAACATGTCAGATAAAGAAGAACCAGATAGCATAGTATCATGTCGAGCAAGAATGCATACTGAATATATATACATGTATGGATAAATCCACTATCACATAATGGCCTCTAGGGCATACATATATCCAACAATCTCCCACTTGCACTAAGGCCAGTTATTGGCGTATCTCATACCCAACATCTCAAAAAGTCGCTCATGCTGCGGCTGAGGGAGGGCCTTGGTGAATGGATCCGCGGCGTTATTCTTTGTGTCTACCCTCCTAATCTCGATCTCACGGCGATCTACAATCTCCCGGATCAAATGAAAACGCCTCAGGATGTGTCTGGACCGCTGATGGGATCTGGGCTCCTTGGCTAACGCCATAGCCCCATTATTATCACAATACAAAGGTATTGGATCAATAATGGTTGGAACTACTCCTAGCTCCGAGACGAACTTCTTCATCCAGACGGCTTCCTTGGCGGCATCATTTGCAGCATACTCAGCTTCCATCGTAGAGTCTGCAACGGTATCTTGTTTGGAACTCTTCCAACTCACCGCCCCTCTATTGAGGGTAAATACAAACCCAGAGATAGATTTGCTGTCCTCCTTATCGCTCTGGAAGCTCGAATCGGTAAAGGCCTCCATTTAGAGATTTCCTTTACCATACACCAAGAATAATTCTTTAGTCCTTCGCAAGTACTTAAGAATGTTCTTCACAGCTGTCCAGTGATTCTCTCCTGGGTTAGATTGATACCTGCTTACAACATTAAGTGCATAAGCTACATCTGTGCGTGTACATAACATCGCATACATTATAGATCCTACTGCCGAAGCATAGGGTATAACACTCATGCGAGCTCTCTCTTCATCGGTCTTTGGACAAGAATCCTTGGAGAGAGTGACCCCATGGCAAGCGGGTAAGGCATCCCGCTTGGAGTCTTCCATACTAAACCTTTTTAGGATGGTGTCAATGTACCTGGTTTGGGACAATCGCAATAACCTTTTAGATCTATCCCTATAGATCCTTATGCCCAGAATGTATGTGGCATCACCCAGGTCCTTCATGGAGAACCTTAGTGATAAGAAAGATTTGACCGACTGTAGCATAGGAATATCATTTCCTATCAGAAGAATGTCGTCCACGTACAATACGAGGAATGTGACAGCTCTCCCTACAGCCTTCTTATAAACACAAGGTTCATCTGGATTTTTGATGAAATCAAACTCTTTGAAGACATCATCGAAACAGATGTTCCAACTCCGTGATGCCTGCTTTAACCCATATATGGATTTAAGCAATTTACATGCTTTCCCGCTGCTCCCACTGTCAATGAAGCCCTCTGGCTGATCCATATAAATGCATTCTTCTAAATTTCCATTTAGAAATGCAGTGTTAACGTCCATCTGCCAGATTTCATAGTCGTAGTGAGCAGTAATAGCAAGTAGGATCCGAATGGATTTAAGCATGGCTACGGGAGAAAAAGTCTCGTCATAGTCCAAACCTGGTCTTTGACGAAAACCCTTCGCCACAAGTCTTGCCTTATAGGTCTCCACCTGCCCATCTGCACCAATCTTTCTTTTAAAGATCCATTTGCACCCTACAGGTTTTACCCTAGGGGGTACAACGTCCAAAGTCCATACTTTGTTGGTGTACATAGACTCCATTTCGGATCTCATGGCATCCAGCCACTTCACAGAGTCTCTACTCGTGATAGCTTGCTGAAAACTGGTAGGATCATCATCATTCATGATACAGTCTTCTCTGTCACCATCAATGAGGAAACCGTGGTACCTTTCCGGTGGGCGAGAAGTCCTACCAGACCTACGGAGTGGCCGAGGTTCTTCAGTTTCTGTTGTAACAGTCGGTTCAACCAAATCGTCATTTGTAGTTTGTGTCTCCAGAACCTCTTCTAGATCCACCACCTTGCCATCATCTTTATCTGTGAAAAACTCTTTTTCCAAGAATGTGGCATACTGAGAAACAAACACTTTTTGTTCCTCTTTGTGGTAGAATAGATATCCATAAGAATTCTTTGGATATCCCACAAAGTTACACATGACTGACCGTGTCTCGAGTTTGTCCGGATTCTGCTTTTTAACATGGGCCGGGCAACCCCAAATCTTAATTCTCTTAAGAGATGGTCTCTTCCCATACCATATCTCATATGGCGTGGTAGACACGGCTTTGGTTGGAACCCTGTTTAGTAGAAACGCTGCAGTCTCCAATGCATGCCCCCAAAACGAGACTGGTAACTCAGCGTCACTCATCATGGACCGGACCATATCTAATAGGGTCCTATTCCGTCGTTCTGACACACCGTTGTGCTGTGGTGTGTAAGGAGGAGTGAGCTGAGAGAGAATCCCATTCTCTTTTAGGAAGTTTGCAAATTCTGTACTGAGATACTCACCACCTCGATCTGATCGAAGCATCTTGATACTCAAGCCGGTTTGTTTTTCTACTTCTTGTTTATATTCAATGAATTTCTCGAAAGCTTCGGACTTGTGCTTTAATAAAAATACATGACCGAATCTTGAGAAATCGTCAGTGAATGTAATGAAGTATGAAAAAAACGCCTCTAGCCTATGTAGACATTGGCCCACATACATCACTATGTATGAGGCCTAGGAGCTGAGTAGCTCTTTCTCCGTGTCCGGTAAACGGAGTTTTGGTCATTTTACCCTTGATACAAGACTGGCAAGTCGCATAAGATTTATATTCAAAAGAGTTTAAATATCCATCTTTGTGTAACTTGTTTAGTCTTGTTTCGTTAATATGACCAAGTCTACAGTGCCAAAGAAAAGCTTCATTTAATTCTGAAAGTTTTCTTTTATTAGTGTGTTGTATACTGAAAACTGTGTGTTAATTTAGGACATATATTCCATTATTAAGCGTACCATACCCAACCAACATTTGATTCAGGTGAATGTTCATAACATTGTTCTGCAACACAAAATTATATCCTTCATTGTCAAACAAAGAAACAGATATTATATTACATAACATACTTGGTACAAAATAACATGGATTCAAAACCAAAATACATCCAGATGGCAACCCCAAGTGATACTCTCCCACTGCGACTATATGTACATTGGAACCATTTCCAACGCGGAGAGTATGGTCACCTGTCTTCAAAACCTTGCTATTTCTCAGCCCCTGCATAGAATTGCAAATGTGAGAACCTGAACCGGTATCCAATACCCAGGAAGCAGAGTTTATTGAAAAACAGTTTTCTGTCACAAACGCACCTGAAGCAGAAGCATCACCATACTTCTTCTTGAGACTTAAGTACTCCGTGCAGTTGCGCTTCCAATGTCCTGTCTTGTGGCAATGAAAACATTCTCCCTTCCCCGAGTCTCCAGCCTTGGACTTTTCCTTTCCCTTCACCTTTTTAACTCCACCTTTAGGATTGGTGGGCTTCTTCTTTTTCTTTCCCTTGGCCTTAGCTTTCGGGCGAGAAGAAGAATATTGTCCAACAGTCATAACAGGAGTTCTTGCTGACTTCATAGTGCTCTCTGCACTCCTTAACATGTTAAGGAGTTTAGGGAGTTCCTTCTCCATGCCATGCATGTTGAAGTTCACTATGAATTGAGCAAAGGTGGAGGGGAGGGACTGCAGAATAATATCTATATATTGATCATTGTCCATCGTCCATCCAAGGTCCTCAAGCTCTTCTATAAGAGCTATCATCTTCAAAACATGGTCTCCTACTGATGTGCCAGGGGCCATTCGCATCTGAAACAATTTCTTTGATGCTTCGTATCGTAATACGCGGGATTGCTCTCCATACAACTCCTTTGTATGAAGCAATATACCATGAATGTCCATGTCCTCGTGCTGCTTTTGATGTGTGTTATCCATCGATGCAAGCGCGATGCATTTTGCCGTGGCACAGTCAGCGTCCCATGTCTTGAGGACTTCAATGTCCGCAACTGAGGATTTTGGACCTGGGACGGGCGGGGCTGAAGCCGTGAGGACATATGATACTTTATCATAAGTCAAAGCGATTTTCAGATTTCTCAGCCAGTCTTTATAGTTGGTCCCATTCAGTTTGTTTTTATCTAGTAGAAGCTTGAGTCCAGTCATGGGTATCTGCCATTAAGAGAGAGAAAAGAATACACTCAGCGAAAACTCTTGCATAGATCAGATTGGTTATTATCTTGTCTAATCGATGTTTCCCACTGCTTTTAACGAGTTTTTCTTTCAAACTTTAAAAAGAAAAACTAGCCAGGATTAATTACAGTCTACAACTTCGCTAACCGTTCAGCCAGGCTAGTGTCAGTACTTGAGGGAGGTTCCCCGTGCTTTCGCACGGACCTAATTAGAGTAAACTTCGTTTTCCAGGAGGCGGAGCCCCGTTAACACCTTTCTAGACACCTAATGAGTTAGCTAATTGTAAACTGTAAAACTCTCCTAGGAGCAACTATTGCCCACGGTGGGATCGGGATCCAACCATCACATGGAAGGTATGCAATCTTATTGCAAATTTCAACTATTGAAATTCCCGATGTGGTTTTTACCCCTAGCACTTATGACCTTAACTAAGGTCAACAATGTTGGAGATAGTGCCCTCAGAGTCAATTATTGGATCACAGGCACGTGATTGCAATGATTGAGGGAGGACCTATCCCGGTAGAACAGTCTTACTCGAGATGATAGTATGCTATCTGGTTTACCTTTACCATCGTGTACTGCTTTAGGTGACCTGACAGGTCGCTATTGCACGTTGATAGAGCCCCTAGGATTCTTGCTTGACTGCCGGCAGTATGAGGGCGATCATATACGTGAGAGCTGGGGTCTACAAGCATATCCTTAAAAGGTTCCTAGTCGTGGGAGTTTCGAGACAGGGTATCGATTCTCCAGAGTAGACTAGTGTATACAGTCGAGACCCCGACGAGGGGCGGTGGCCGGTCTCACAAGCCACTGGTGTCAGTTGGTTCACCTAAGATGTATACAGGTGCTCATTGGGTTATGAGTACACCGGACAGGACTCGCCGGGAACATGCTAGTTGGTCTTATACCTGACGTCAGATAGCAGTTCCCAGGTGACATGTGTACAGGTTAGTTCATCGACCTGGGGATCGTCATTTGTCTCGTGTGAGTTCCCACTGTGCTTTGATTACTACCCTACCACGGCTCAAAGGAGTCGTGCAAACAGGTTTTAGTTGGGTACAGTCCCGAGCCACATGGAGGCAGTGAGCGGATCTTCAGGGGTTCGTCTCTCCCGGTATTGGGGGTGAGGTCGCGCTGTGTCTAGGAGAGCCATTACACGAAGTCCTTGGCCAAGGCAGGAGATTTACTGGTAGGTATTCCAGTAGTATCTCAGGGTGTTCTGGGCTACACTCCGACACGACTTGTACCGCTTTTGGGGGTCTGACTTTTACCAACCCCCTAGGCCCGACATGCGATGCTCTTAGACGAACGGACCGGACTGTACGGATATTGTCACTGACAGGCTCAGTAGGGTGTCAGGATGAGTTCGCTCATCGACGTCCCTTTTAGTCAATAGCTGGTGGCCCGTTACGTATTGGCTTATACCTCTGACGTGCTAGTGGTTAAATCCACAGCCATAGTATTGACGAGTCTTTAGAGTCCACCACACATTCAGTTAATCAGCTTTCGGGCGAAACGCTGTAGAGGCCGTATGGAGATATGGCAGGGTCCGATCAGATACGTGCGGTATTGCACGGATCAGGATCGGACGGTTTGTACTAGAGGCCGTATAGTTATATGGCAGTGTTCGATCTGATACGTGCGGTATTGCACGGATCAGGATCGGACGAACATTACTAGCCGGCTTTGGTTTAAGCCGGATCCTAGTTTAGTACAGTGTAGATTTTGTCTCTTTGCATTTGTATCCGGACGGAATACAGATGCGGGTGTGTATGCACAGTATCGGGGTTTTCCTGTAATTTATTACGGGACCAGTTTTCTGGAGTTGCCAGTTTGCATTCCGTTCCGGCCGGTTTTCCTTTGTTCTTTCCCGGCCGGACTTTTCCGATGGAGGGGGTTATTTGCAATTGTGCAAATAACATTTGTGGAGGGGGTTTCTTGCAATTGTATTGATTATGATATCTTTCATCCATTTTCTTGCATTAAATGAGATAAGAAAGGGTATGGGTTGATTAAGGTGTAAGCATGGTTGATGTTTTGTTTATGGTCACCTTTCTACTTTTACTACACTCACTCTCCTTCATGGTTTAAGTTTGGTTGATTTCTTTTTTCCTCCACAATTCACACATGATAACTTGGCCGGCCACATTTTTGAGTGAGGGGAGAAAATGAGAGAGTTTCATTTGTGAGCTTGTGGCATATTTCCTTCATCTCATTCTCATGTAATGAAAAATGAAAGCACCATTTTTCATACCTTCATTCCTCCATCAAGGCAACCAATACCCCAAAGTGAGACATGCACTCTACACTATATTCTACAGCACATCTTGGGCACGTCGACTTGCCAGCTTCATGCCCGAGTTGCCTCGGTATTGAGGTGGGAGCCCGTAAAAGATGCAGGCGATGTGGTGCCCTTCCGGCAAGGAGGCGACGACCGGAGTTTCCGCGGGAGATCGGGACGATGACGAGAAGACCGGAGGGCTCGGATCACTCGGTATATCTCTTCCCTATCTTGTTAGTTAGCTAGGACAAGTTTAATGGCCCGATCCGGGGTTTAGTGCGCGGTGGTGCCGGTTTGCTAAGTTCGCAAAATTAAAGTTTATCACCGTTTCCGCATTTGGCCGTCGGATTGACGACCGGGGCGCCGCCGTGCACTTACAGTGGTATCAGAGCCTCGCCATTAACTTCGTCTAGATTCGTTTGATGTGTTTGCATTTCCGATCGACCAAAATTTCCAAAAACCGTATTTTTCCTTCACATCAGTTTCTGTCGAAATTTTTTGAAGTCTAAAAATTTTTCATGTTGTCTCAGAATGATGTGCAGGGAGTTCTAAGAACTCTGGGAAAATTCGAGGCAATGATCCCTCAGCTCGAGCACGGAACCGCGGCAAAACCCCCCTTGTTGCCGCGGTTCCGCCGCAGGTTGGTGGGATCAATGCTTCGAAATTCTCCAGTGGGCTTCTGGGCTGTAATTATGGGTTTTGGAATATTAATATTGGGCCCAGATTTTCTGTGAGTGCTACAGTATTGCTTGGGGGCCCACTTGTTAATTTTTGATCGATCGGATATTTTAAACACATTTTTCACAGTATTTACATTATATCTGCGACCGTGAATGTCACTCGATCGGTAAATCCAGTCTAACTGCTATAGCCCGGTTAGACGGATTTGCGAACGTGACTTTCACGTTGATGTTCTGTGTTTTTGCTGTGATGTTGCGGATCGGTCGTAGGGGATAGCCTGGATGCAATGCTAGTACAGTTTTGTTGTATTTTGTACATTTGATATTGCGGGGAGAGCGTCCGACATGTGGACTGCCTTCACTGCCTGTTTGTATTATTCTTTTGGGGCACGACCTGGTTACGGTCGATGTACCCATTGTATGTATATTTTACTTTCTGTTCTAGGATTACCCCGCGGAGGGGTGCACGGATAGCCGGGTTCTAGAGGGCAACGGGCCCGCATCTCAGGGCATTGAGACGGAGGGGGCTTCAGTCTGGAATTGGCGGGCTATTCGCCGCACTCGTAGGGGGTACAGGTTGACCCAGGAGGGGTGCCCAAGTTACCGGATTCCGTGAAGTGCTGGGTGGTCCATTCACGGTGTTGAAGGGGGCTGCCTCGCTTCAGGTTTTGGCGGGTGACTTGCCGCGCCCGTAGGGGTCTAGGATTTCATTGCACAGGCTATCCACACGACCAAGGGAACGTCGGGTTTCAGTAGTGGCTCTGTGAAACCCGGGGATCCCAGATATCTGTATTGTTCTGTGATGCTGTACATTTCTGTGATGTTGCATTTTATTCACGCCTTGAGCGAAATATAATATATTGGTATATATATTAGTAGATGTTGTATATGTTTTTCATCCGCGCTAGTCCAGTCCCCGCTCTGCCGTTAGTTAGCTAACCTAACGGGTGATGACGGGACCCAGTGGCGAATGCGGATGGCATATACGTACGTCAGTATAGTTTCGTTCTTTGTGGTGTGATCAATTGATGGGACTGCATTGATTCGGATCAATGCAAGATAAACAAACCTATTCTGATGTTGTTGGAACACTTTTCAAAAAGCTGTTATTGCAAGGACGATTACTTTTGTTTTGCATCGTGGTATTCATTTAGAATATCCTGCTCCTCAGTCGAAGAGGCAAGGGCCGAGATCCCTTCACCGGGAGTGACCCCTTGGACAGAAGTTTGCGTCAGGGCATTAACTTCACTATAGCCGATTACTTTTGTTTTGCACCGCGGTATTCATTTGGAATATCCTGCACCCCATTCTACGGGGAAAGAGCCGAGATCCCTTCACCGGGAGTGACCTCTTTAGTAAAGGTTTTCGTCACTATATTTCCTAAAAAGCTATCCGTTCCTTCAACGATATCAAGTTCATTACGTTAAAGGTTTTCGCCAGAAACCATTCGTAGCCCTCCGTCGTTTCATATGGATAGTCAATAGTATTCAAGCTGTGTATGTTGGCCAAAGTCAAGGCACAGTGTTTGGTAGCTGTTGGGTATTCATATGCAGCATAGATAGATGCGTTGGTTTGGGACAGTCGTACTGCCATTTTGGCCAAAGTCAAGGGTAGGTACGGGTGGATTCAAATTAACCTGGAGAATGACGGGTTGAACTTGACATGTGACTTATGATATGTTGGCCAAAGTCAAGGTCATAAGAGCATGGGGTAAAAATCACATCGGGAGTTTCAAAAGAACTGAAACTTGCCAGATATGCGCATACCTTCTGGAGTGTGATAGCGTGAGCGGATTCCGTCACGTTATCATGCGATGATAGTTGGATCCCGATTCCCACTGATAAGTTAGTTTACTCCTCGGGTATTCCCGACTAATTCTTCTTTTAGGTTTGGAGGAGAATTTGAGGTACAGTGGGAGGTTTCCTGATTAGATAAATTGGTAACCATTCTGATCTAGGGTAGAGTGCACGCTGAGTGTTTCTTTTCTCTCTCTCTCTGGCAGCGACCCTAAGACTATGACTCAGTGACCAAGTTAACCGAACCTTCTTTACACTGGCTTTTGGATTGTCAGAGTTGCAGACCTCATTGCCACTCCTACTTTTACCCTTTTCTCCAGGACACCCCGTATTACTACGAACGTCCACTTCCATTGGACAAAACCATCGTATGGTTAGATACGAACTCGAAGGAATTCGAGGATGGTTTCCGGTTCTGGAGAAAACGGATAGGATTATTCAGTTGTCTTTTATCTTCACCTTCTCTCGCATTGCGAGTGCTCCTAGGACTAGGACAGTACACCCATTATGCTTATTGGATAGTCTTCTTCCAAACCATAGACTGGTGCCGACCGGTAGGGAATGAAGAAAACCAATTAGCCTAAACGGTGTGCAGAAGGTATTAAGATTAAGACAAAGCAAGGGATTAGTAAGAGGGCAAAGTAAATTGCGACTGATTTTCATGACCAAACCAAGTATTTCTTCGCCAATCCTAAATCACCTTTGTATTTCTCCAAGACACTCCGTATCACTACGAAGATCCACAGTTTATTGGATACTCCATCGTATGGTTATATACGAACTCGAAAGGAACTTGTTCCAGTTCGGGGATGGATTCTGGTTCAGGAGAAATAGGAATAAGGTTTATTCGGTTGTCTTTTATCTTCACCTTCTCTCGCATTGCGAGTGCTCCTAGAACTTGGACAGTACACCCATTATGCTTATTGGATAGTCTTCTTCCAAACCATAGGCTGGTGCCGAACGGTAGGGAAGGAAGAAAACCAATTGGCCTAAAGGGGTGTGCAGAAGGTAATGACTAAAGACATATAAAGGGATTTGGAGAGGTGGCAAAGAATTATACGGTTATAGTTGTGAATCTGGATAACGGAAGAGGCATTACTAGGAATACCAGGATACCCCATCGAAACATTTCAATGTTTCAGTTCACTGTGTACTGTTAATAGAAAACTGATTTCCCGATTAGACACTTGCTCCAGGGTATGTATTTACCAGGTTTGATTCTCACATCTGTATGGCTTTATAGATGATGAGTGGGAGTAAGTTATTGGGAATTGGGTGATCATCCTCCTTAAATCGGGACTCGTTGTAATCGGTGATATTTGAGGAGATCACCTGGGCTGTTTGCCGGTCGGCAAATATTTGGTTTTGAATATCCGCTGTTGTGCACCAATTTCAAATTGATATATCTATACGTCTATTTTCATGGAGTGAGATATACCTTTTGATATTATGTCGATGACATTTACCTATATCAGTGGATGGTTAGGTAAGGAGCATTAAACAGCGGTGTAATTCTTCTTAACCATAAGTACAGTTTTCAACCTACGACACACAGTGAAAGAGTTGTCAGACTCAGTGGACTTATACAGAGTATTGTATGTTGTCCAGTGTCCATTAGGACAGAGGGGTTGGTCCTCATACTATATTCTGTTTACTTTTAACTTCTCTAGTTCTTAGACATGTGTTTCGTTGAAACACAGGGTCTAAGTTTTGAGGAGTTATAGGTATTTGAATAGAGTAGAGAACCAGGTGTAGCAAGTATCGAGATTCTTCAAAGTGATCGAAGATGTAGATACTTGTGTATGGTATTCAGTTGATAGTAATGATAAAGAGAAATTGCTTCCCTTTCAGGTTACTCATAATTGGAAGCATTCCTAAGTTGAGTAACGCTGATCGGCCTCTCTCCATTTAGTTGACATGCACTGGAAATAGCTGCATGATTTGAATCTGGTTCAATTAAATCAGTGCCTCTGGTTCTATATTGGATATAGTACAGTTCATATCTTAACATTGTTAAGGTACGGGGAGTTGTCCGGCTTATGATTAAAACCATACTCTGGATAACTCAAGGCACGTTTCTGTAATGGCTGTTTGTGGGTTGACCCAGGCTATGACGAGGGTTGACTTTCTATCATCTGGCAGATCAATAGAAGTATTGTTCTATACTCGCCACAGTTTTATTAAAAATGGATTTTTTCAAAAACAGTAGTGGGAGTATGGTAGAACTGGAAGTGATTCCAGAACCGCAAATGATTACCGAAGATTTGATAAGGAACCTAAAGATTCAATCTGATTTGACATTCCATTGGCCACTCCGCAGATACGGTGGGTAACTTCAGGCACCCGAGAGGTACTCCGGTAGCCTCAAGGACGGTGACAGGGAAGTTCTTGTTTACCCACACTTGCCATTGTTGTTGTTCCAGGATGCGAGACCCGGCAGGAGGATGAGTATAGCGTCGTTCTAAACTAGCTTTAGAAGTGCACATCTATATGACTCTGCCAGAGGGTTGTCGTAGTCAGTGGGAGTAGCGGAAGCATTGGTGGACATCAGGCTTATGTCTATTTATAGACTAAAGCAGATGTAGCGGAGATAGATCATCTATTTCTGATGTGACAGTCATAGGTTTGACTTCATCAGAATAGGGGATGGATCTGTTGAGAAGGTAGTTGGGTGTGACATCCTGGTATTTGGATGATATACACAGAGTAGGAAAAGAAACTCCTATACTACGATCGGTTATACTTTGGTCGTCACACAGTGGTTTCTCCACGAAGGACTTGGACATTATATCAGACATACTGGTTACTAGATCTATGGTTTTAGATCTAGATTTGGGTGGTTTCTCAATCAGGGTACCTTGACAGCATTCTAAGAGTATTTAGAATGGACGACTCCTGGCACGGTAGTATACCTGCAGGTGATGGAGTCACCCTCTCTAAAGGTGTCTTATAGACTAAATTAGAGAGGGATGTGCATGATTGGCAGATCACTTGCTCAGGCAATTGAGTCAATCATGAGATGTCAAGTACCACACCAGATGTTGTTCTTGCACTAGATGCAATAAGTTGATATTGATCCAATCCTGGAGGAACAGTCGGAAGCAGTTTTAGAACATAAGTGGATATTCTAAGGATATGATAACGACAGCCTCGTTAGGGAGACAGTTATCATTCCAGGCTTCCAAGGCGACATGGACGACAAGGAGGTTGTCAGAGTTATAGTTTTCCTTCTGACGAGGGGCAGTATTCTGGACAGGTGATCCAGGCAGATACTAAGGGAGGCATGGCGCAGGATACTGATTAAGTTCAGTTGATGATACAGTCTAAGAAGTTTGGATTTGAAGTTCATTTATGAACTGGGTCCCATCAGACATCCAGACATTCTAAGACAGGTATTGCTCATTTCGGAAGATGGCTTTCTCTGCGAACTTGAGATATAGAGAGACATAGAAAGAAACATCCAGGCGGATCCACTCACTGAGGCTATTCCTCGATCGCAAGAGTTTCGCAAACAGGCTTTGTGAGACTGACTAGTAGAGGAGTTGGGTGTTCGGTATCACACGGGCTGTGAGTATGCGACATCGCAATAATTAGCCTTGAGTGCAAGTAGGAGATTGTTGGAGATAGTGCCCTCAGAGTCAATTATTGGATCACAGGCACGTGATTGCAATGATTGAGGGAGGACCTATCCGGTAGAACAGTCTTACTCGAGATGATAGTATGCTATCTGGTTTACCTTTACCATCGTGTACTGCTTTAGGTGACCTGACAGGTCGCTATTGCACGTTGATAGAGCCCCTAGGATTCTTGCTTGACTGCCGGCAGTATGAGGGCGATCATATACGTGAGAGCTGGGGTCTACAAGCATATCCTTAAAAGGTTCCTAGTCGTGGGAGTTTCGAGACAGGGTATCGATTCTCCAGAGTAGACTAGTGTATACAGTCGAGACCCCGACGAGGGGCGGTGGCCGGTCTCACAAGCCACTGGTGTCAGTTGGTTCACCTAAGATGTATACAGGTGCTCATTGGGTTATGAGTACACCGGACAGGACTCGCCGGGAACATGCTAGTTGGTCT
This sequence comes from Agapanthus africanus, assembly GCA_030015575.1. Lineage (NCBI taxonomy): Eukaryota > Viridiplantae > Streptophyta > Magnoliopsida > Asparagales > Amaryllidaceae > Agapanthus > Agapanthus africanus. The sequence continues at coordinate 320,145,111 of CM057350.1, forward strand.
TATACCTGACGTCAGATAGCAGTTCCCAGGTGACATGTGTACAGGTTAGTTCATCGACCTGGGGATCGTCATTTGTCTCGTGTGAGTTCCCACTGTGCTTTGATTACTACCCTACCACGGCTCAAAGGAGTCGTGCAAACAGGTTTTAGTTGGGTACAGTCCCGAGCCACATGGAGGCAGTGAGCGGATCTTCAGGGGTTCGTCTCTCCCGGTATTGGGGGTGAGGTCGCGCTGTGTCTAGGAGAGCCATTACACGAAGTCCTTGGCCAAGGCAGGAGATTTACTGGTAGGTATTCCAGTAGTATCTCAGGGTGCTCTGGGCTACACTCCGACACGACTTGTACCGCTTTTGGGGGTCTGACTTTTACCAACCCCCTAGGCCCGACATGCGATGCTCTTAGACGAACGGACCGGACTGTACGGATATTGTCACTGACAGGCTCAGTAGGGTGTCAGGATGAGTTCGCTCATCGACGTCCCTTTTAGTCAATAGCTGGTGGCCCGTTACGTATTGGCTTATACCTCTGACGTGCTAGTGGTTAAATCCACAGCCATAGTATTGACGAGTCTTTAGAGTCCACCACACATTCAGTTACTCAGCTTTCGGGCGAAACGCTGTAGAGGCCGTATGGAGATATGGCAGGGTCCGATCAGATACGTGCGGTATTGCACGGATCAGGATCGGACGGTTTGTACTAGAGGCCGTATAGTTATATGGCAGTGTTCGATCTGATACGTGCGGTATTGCACGGATCAGGATCGGACGAACATTACTAGCCGGCTTTGGTTTAAGCCGGATCCTAGTTTAGTACAGTGTAGATTTTGTCTCTTTGCATTTGTATCCGGACGGAATACAGATGCGGGTGTGTATGCACAGTATCGGGGTTTTTCTGTAATTTATTACGGGACCAGTTTTCTGGAGTTGCCAGTTTGCATTCCGTTCCGGCCGGTTTTCCTTTGTTCTTTCCCGGCCGGACTTTTCCGATGGAGGGGGTTATTTGCAATTGTGCAAATAACATTTGTGGAGGGGGTTTCTTGCAATTGTATTGATTATGATATCTTTCATCCATTCTCTTGCATTAAATGAGATAAGAAAGGGTATGGGTTGATTAAGGTGTAAGCATGGTTGATGTTTTGTTTATGGTCACCTTTCTACTTTTACTACACTCACTCTCCTTCATGGTTTAAGTTTGGTTGATTTCTTTTTTCCTCCACAATTCACACATGATAACTTGGCCGGCCACATTTTTGAGTGAGGGGAGAAAATGAGAGAGTTTCATTTGTGAGCTTGTGGCATATTTCCTTCATCTCATTCTCATGTAATGAAAAATGAAAGCACCATTTTTCATACCTTCATTCCTCCATCAAGGCAACCAATACCCCAAAGTGAGACATGCACTCTACACTATATTCTACAGCACATCTTGGGCACGTCGACTTGCCAGCTTCGTGCCCGAGTTGCCTCGGTATTGAGGTGGGAGCCCGTAAAAGATGCAGGCGATGTGGTGCCCTTCCGGCAAGGAGGCGACGATCGGAGTTTCCGCGGGAGATCGGGACGATGGCGAGAAGACCGGAGGACTCGGATCACTCGGTATATCTCTTCCCTATCTTGTTAGTTAGCTAGGACAAGTTTAATGGCCTGATCCGGGGTTTAGTGCGCGGTGGTGCCGGTTTGCTAAGTTCACAAAATTAAAGTTTATCACCGTTTCCGCATTTGGCCGTCGGATTGACGACCGGGGCGCCGCCGTGCACTTACAAACAAATCATAAGTACCAGTCAAGTTCTACCCGTCATTTCTTGATTAATTAGACCCACTCATATGACCCTTAACTATGGTCAACAAAGTCATAAGAATGTCCTAATTAATCTGCATCATATGCAATGTAGGAAGACATCACTTAGCTACAGTACACTACGCCTTAACTATAGTCAACAAACGTAGCACGAATACTAAGTACTCTACTTCCTAAAATGACGGAGGGTTGCGGATGATTTTTAAGAAAATCTTTAACGCTTTGAACTTGATATCGTGTAGAATCAAATGGTTTTCAAAAGGAGTGGCTTAAGCTCCGCAGTTTTAAAATATAGCTTTTTCATAAATAGCCGAGTGGTTTTCAAATCCGATTCTACAACATCTTTTTAGGTTTATTTTCTTTACATTAATCACATTAATGTAATCCCATCATTTAAGTCCTTAAGCCAATCACAGAAAAGAAACGAAAATAACACGTACGCTTATGCCATCCGCATTCGCCGCAATGTTCCGTTATGCACCGTTAGGTTACTTAACTAACGGCATACTAGGACGGGACTAGCGCGGGTGAAAAACATAAGCAACGTCTACTATATATCATATATATAATATGTCATTCGTCTCAGATATCACAGAACACAGGTAGCAGAAACATAGATATAACGTGGGATATACTAGGACGTCCGTATTTAGTATTTAGCCAGAATAGAAAATACGGATTCCACAGTCGCGATGAATAGCCAAGCCCACACCCTGGACCCCTACGAGAGCGGCAAGCGACCCTACCAATTCTGGAGTTTAGGAGACCCGGTCTCGACTCCTCGAGATGGCCTCCTACTGAACCCCAGAACCCGGTCACCTGTGCTCCCCTCCTTGGGTCCATCCTAATGCGGAAAAGTAAATAATATACAACACTGGTGACACAACCTCAACCCGGAAGTGCCCCAAATAAAAGAATATTACATTACATTTGAATTTACATGAATGAAAATATAAAACTCTCATCTCACATAAAAAAAACCCGGCTATTTAATCGCGACAATCCTGCACATCATATCTCAGCAACACATAATATCTCATATCATCAACGTAAGTAAGTATGCATACCCCAATTGTCGTTGATGTATAGCAACGAAAACGGGGATATCGAACATACTACACTTACGGTCACAGAGAAGAAAGTGTAAAACTACAATATTTGGAATCCACATTCTCTTTAGACATCATAAATGCGAAATATCATATATTTCTTATTTCATGCCTAAACTATATGAATTCCACATATTGTATCACATTCCAGATAAACAGACAGTATTAAAGTTTTCGAACAAACGATCAAGTACCCAAGATTCACTAAAGCTCAACACTTGAGCAAGGTTTAAAAAATCCGGAGTGTGACACAGTAGTAGCGGTCCAGCCGTAGAAGAGTCAAGCCAACGCCTCACATGTGGGACGCCGTACTGCCCCAAACCCTAAGGTTCATAGGGCAGTTCAAGACGGTCACATAATCGAGTTAAGGTTTGTTGTCTTCTAGAGGGTCCACCACAAAAAGACTTGCACGTATCTCCAAAGTATTTAAACCCCGTGAATAGTGAGCAAATGATACTCGTTCAAACACTTCAATACTTTCTAATTTACCCGGAAAAACAACGAAATGAAAATTCCGATCGAATCTACGCGTCCAAAACCATCTCCAGAAAATACAGTACAATTTTCAGATTAAACATACCCAAAACACTGTACAAGCAGATATAAGAATTACAGTGGAAATTTTATCAAATGATGCCTCTGTACGGCCGCGGAACCGCGGCCTAAGCCAGCAAATGCGGCGGTTCCGCGGCGGTTTATTCTGTTCAGGTCATCAAATTTCACTGTTATTCTTATAATTTCCTGCTGTATTTTTTACGTATTTTTAATTCTGAAAAATGTCAGATTTTAAAATTTGTCCAGAGAGGGTCTTAAAATGTCGTATTTTTGTCCGATCGGGATGTTTACTTCGTAAAAGCGTCGCCTAATGTTCTAGGTCGGCTCTGATACCAATGAAAGGATTGCCTAGCACCCTATGTAGAGTTTTGATGCAACACATGTCTCAAAGTTTAAATTTTTTATGGTTCTAAACAAGCATACAAAGGAATCGATCCTAGAAAATTAGGGTTTCGAATTTAAAGCCAATAAAAACTAGGGTTTCGAGACTACAACCTTTGTAACTCCTTTTCGCTGGACTCTTTGGTCCTTTGGGTATTGGAAGAAGGTGCTCTTGAAGTCCTCTCACGTCCACGACGATCCATCCGGAGTTCCTCGTCCAAGCTCGCAACTTCGATTATCAAGATGAGAATCGAAGAGAACACTCTAAACAAGTTGGCTAAATTTGTGTAGAATGATGTTATGGTTAAGATTCTCACTTCAAAAACCTTTCTTTATGTGTGTTTTACTCACTAGAAGAAACTAGAGAGCAAATGGTGAAGGAGGAAGAAGATGGAGGCTTTCTTTTAACAAGAATAGAATGATAACCATTGAAAAGAAATGAAATATATCTATATATATTTTATTTCTTCTCACTACAAACCATGGTTAAATGTTTTAGTTGTTATTTAATTAGGGTTTAATACATGTAAGGAAAGGTTAATCCAAGATTAAGGGTAGGTGAGAATGGTTAGGTTAAAGAAGAGTGTAGAAGCAAGTGAAGAATTATCCTTTCCTTTTCTATTTCGTTTTAAACCTAAAATCAAATAATAATTCATAGATTTATCCATGGTGTGAGTCTTATATTGCCACCATTTCCATGTGTAATCAACCATGATAGATGGGTGTATGTATGTATATATGCACATCCATATGTGCATGAAACTAGTAAGGAAAGAAAGAAACATATACATGCATGCATACATCCATCATATACAAGAAAGGTTTTAAGTGAGAAAACTAATGGTTAAATAATAAATCAACACTTGATTTATCAATCCGGCCATATCACATATGACCCCACCAAAAACAAGCCGCCCGATCAATGTTCGGTATCCTATACGCGCATTTTAATCGGGTCCATGCGCATATCGCATACGCGCACCACAACGTTTCGCCTGGACTACGTAACTCATGTGTGGGACTCTAAGACTCGTCAATACGCCGGCAGAGGGTGATGATCATATCAAGCACCCCCAAGCCGCAAGCGGTCAGCTAAACGTAACGGCCACCCGGGTATTGAGCGATCAGAAGAAAACAAGCGAACCTGCTACAACTCCCGTCGAGCCAACCGGCAACACTACCGTACAGTCCGGTCTCTTCGTCAGATATGCTGCATATCGAGCCTAGGGATGGTCACGTCGACCCCAATAACTTAATAAGTCATGCCGGTGAATGGTCTATAACAGATCGAGAAACTACTGATAACACTTATCAGCAAATCTCAGCAGCCCTGGCCAGGGACTTACTGATATAACCAGTCGGGCACAGCACATCATCAACTCCCAATACCGGGAGAGACGAAACCCTTCCTATCGCTCATTGCCTTCGTGTGTCTCGGGACTGTACCCAACGGCCACCTGTTTGCACGACTCAGTAGAGCCGTGGTAGGGTGGCAACCAAAGTACAGTGGGAGAACACACAAGACTCTATGACGATCTCGGGTCTACAGACTAACCTGTACCAGTGTCACCTGAGAACTGCTATCCGACGATAGATATAATTCCATATAGGAGTTCTCGGTGAGTCCGTCAAGTGTACCCAGTCACCACTGAGCACCCGTATATGATCTTGATGTCAAACATCGATGAATGTGGGAACATTCATCGCCCATCGTATGGGTCTAGTATCATATACGCCAGTCTACTCTGGTATATCAATACCCCGTCTCGATATACCTACGACTAGGGACTTTCCAGGATATGCTTATAGACTACAGATGTCCCACTAGTATGATCTCTATCATAATCAGAGTAGTCAAGCCGATATCCTCAGGGCTTTATCAGCATGTATGAATGAATAAAAGCATGATCAAATCAACATGTCAGATAAAGAAGAACCAGATAGCATACTATCATGTCGAGCAAGAATGCATACTGAATATATATACATGTATAGATACATCCACTATCACATAATGGCCTCTAGGGCATACATATATCCAACAAATAGTATGTGATACAATAATTGGAATCTACAAATTTGTTTGTTGCGTGTAAATCTAGCAGTTCGGTCCCGGGATAAATGGAAATCTTGTTGAATTATCCGGTTTGTTTTGAAAAGGTGTTTTCTTGAATGAGACCCAAATGCGAGCTTTACATTATTTGGCATGAAATCTTGTATATGTGATATTCCGGGTTTGTGTTGTCTAAAGGCAGTTAAGATTCCAATTGTTGTAATTTTTCATTTTATTTCTCTGTGACCGTAAGTGTAGTATATAGTTGTATTGCCGGTTTTCGTTGCTATACATCAATGACGATCGGTGTATGCATACTTACTTACGTTGATGATATTTGATATTATGTGTCGATGAGATTTGATGGGAAGGATTGTCGCAATGAATAGCCAAGGGGTTTTATGTGAGATGAGAGTATTCTTTTCATTCATGTAAAATTAAATTGTATGTAATATTCTTTTATTTAGGGCACTTCCGGGTTGAGGTTGTTGTCACCAGTGTTGTATATTATTTACTTTTCCGCATTAGGATAGACCCAAGGAGGAGGACACAAGTGACCGGGTTCTAGGGTTCAGTGGGAGGCCATCTCGAGGAGTGGAGACCGGGTCTCCTAAACTCAAGAATTGGTAGGGTCGCTTGCCGCTCTCGTAGGGGTCTAGGGGTGTGGGCTTGGTTATTTATCGCTACCGTGGAATCCATATTTTTATTGCTGGCTAAATACAAAATACGGACCTCCTAGATATCCTATATGTGCTTCTGCTGCTTTTATTATCTGATGTGATCATTAATATATATCTGAGACGAATGAAATATTATATATATGATATATAATAGACGTTACTTATGTTTTGCACCCGCACTAGCCCCATCCCGGTATGCCGTTAGTTAAGTAACCTAGTGGTGCATATCAGGACACTGTGACGAATGCGAGTGGCATGAGTGTACGTCATATTTTCGTTTCTTTCTGTAATGGCTTAGGATTTAAATGATGGGATTACATTAATGAGATTAATGTAAAAGATAAATGAACCTAAAAAGATGTTGTAGAATCAAATTTGAAACACACTCGGCTTTTTATGAAAAAGCAAGTTTCAAAAATGCGGAGCTTAAGCCACTCCTTTTAAACTCATTAGATTTTACAACGATATCAAGTTCAAAGCGTTAAAAGTTTTATTAAAAACTATCCGCAGCCCTCCGTCATTTTAGGAAGTAGAGTACTTAGTATTCGTGCTGCGCATTTTGACTTTAGTAAGGCACAGTGAACGGTAGCTAAGTGATGTCTTCCTACACTGCATATGATGCAGATTAGTTAGGACATTCATATGATTATGTTGACTTTAGTTAATGGTCATATGGATGGGTCTAGTTAATCACGAAATGACGGGAAGAACTTGACTAGTACTTATGATATGTTGATTTTAGTTAAGGTCATAAGTACTAGGGGTAAAAATAATATCGGGAATTTCAAGAGTTGAAAATTACAATAAGATTGTATACCTTCTATATGATAGTAGGATCCCGATCCCACTGCGAGCAAATGTTGCTCCCGGGAGAATTTTGCACTTTACAATTAGCTAACTCGGTAGGTGTCTAGAAAGGTGCTATACGGGGCTACGCCTATGGGAAGACGAGGTTTACTTTAATTAGGTCCGTGCGAAAGCACGGGGAACCTCCCTCAAGTACTGGCACTGGCCTGGCCGAGAGGTTAGCGAAGTTGTAGAATGTAATTAATCACGGCTAGTTTTCTTTTTAAAGGTTTTAAAGAAAATTTGATAAAAACGGTGGGAGACATCGATTAGACAAGATAATAACCAATCTGATCTTTGCAAGAGCTTTCGCTAAGTGTATTCTTTTCTCTCTCTTAATGGCAGATACCCATGACAGGAATTAAGCTTCTATTAGATAAAAACAAGCTGAATGAGACCAACTATAAATACTGGCTGAGGAATTTAAACATTGCCTTGACTTATGATAAAGTATCATATGTCCTTACAGCTCCATCCTTGCCCCCCTAGGTCCTAAATCTTCAGTTGCGGATAGGGAAATCCGCAAGACATGGGACGCTGACTGTGCCACGGCAAAATGCCTCGCGCTTGCATCGATGGATAACACACATCAGAAGCAGCACGAGAATATGGACGTAAAAGCCATATTCCTCCATACAAAAGAGTTGTATGGAGAGCAATCTCACGTATTACGATACGAAGCATCTAAGAAACTATTTCAGATGCGCATGACCGCTGGCACAGCAGTAGGAGACCATGTTCTGAAAATGATAGCTCTCATAGAAGAGCTTGAGGACCTTGGGTGGACAATGGACAATGAACAGTATACAGATATTATTCTGCAGTCTATCCCCTCCACCTTTGCTCAGTTCATTGTTAACTTCAACATGCACAACATGGAGAAGGAACTGCCTGAACTCCTTAATTTGTTAAGGAGTGCAGAGAGCACACTGAAGTCAGTGAAGACTCCCATTATGAGTGTTGGGCAATCCTCCTCCTCTTACCCGAAGGCTAAGGCCAAGGAAAAGATGAAGAAGAAACCCACCAAACCTAAGGGTAGAGTCAAAAAGGTGAAGGAAAAAGGCAAGTCCAAGGTTGGGGAATCGGGGAAAAGTGAATTTTTCCACTGCAAGAAGACGGGACACTGTAAGGGGAACTGTTTTGAGTACCTGGAACTCAAGAAGAAGCATGGTGATGTTTCAGCTTCAGGTGTGTTCGTAATTGAAAACTGTTTTTCTATAAACTCTGCTTCCTGGGTATTGGATACCGGTTCGGGTTCTCATATTTGCAATTCTGTGCAGGCGTTGAGAAATAGCAGAGTTCTGAAGACAGGTGATCATACTCTCCAAGTTGGAAATGGTTCCAATGTAAATGCAGTTTCAGTAGGAGAGTATCACCTAGGTTTGCCTTCGGGTTGTATATTGGTTTTGAACCCGTGTTATTTTGTACCAAGTATTCTTTGTAATATTATATCCGTTTCCTTGTTAGACAATGAAGGGTATCATTTTGCTGTGCAACATAATGTTATGAACATTAGACTTAATCAAGAGTTGATTGGTTGTAGTACATTAAATAACGGGATATATGTCCTTAATCAACACACAGTTTTCAACGTACAACACACAAATAAAAGAAAATTTTCAGATATAAATGAAGCTTTTCTTTGGCATTGTAAACTTGGTCATTTTAATGAAACAAGACTAAACAAGCTTCATAAAGATGGATATTTAAATTCATTTGAGTATAAATCTTATGCAACTTGCCAGTCTTGTATCAAAGGTAAAATGACCAAAACTCCGTTTACAGGACATGGAGAAAGAGCTACTGAGCTCTTAGGCCTCATACATAGTGATGTATGCGGACCAATGTCTATACATGCAACAGGCGGTTTTTTTTACTTCATAACTTTTACTAATGATTTCTCAATATTTGGTCATGTGTATTTGATAAAGCATAAGTCTGAAGCTTTCGAGAAATTCAAGGAGTATAAATAAGAAGTAGAAAACCAAACAGGAAAGAGTATCAAGATACTTCGATCAGATCGAGGTGGAGAGTACCTAAGTACTGAGTTCTTAGACTTCCTAAAAGAGAATGTGATTCTCTCTCAGCTCACTCCACCTTACACACCACAGCACAATGGTGTGTCAGAACGAAGAACCGTACCCTATTAGATATGGTACGATCCATGATGAGTGATTCTGAGTTACCTCTCTCGTTTTGGGGGCATGCATTGGAAACAACAGCTTTTCTGTTAAACAAAGTTCCAACTAAGACCGTGTCTACCACTCCATATGAGATATGGCATGGGAAGAAACCATCTCTTAAAAGAGTTAAGATTTGGGGTTGTCCGGCTTTTGTTAAAAAGCAGAATCCAGACAAACTCGAGACACGATCAGTCAAATGTATATTTGTAGGATATCTTAAACATTCGTTTGGGTATCTTTTCTACCACAAGGAGGAACAAAAAGTGTTTGTTTCTCAGTATGCCACCTTTTTAGAAAATGAGATTTTTTCATATGATATTGATGGCAATGTGGTAGATCTAGAAGAGGTTCTAGAGACACAAGTTACAAATGACGACTTGGCTGAACCTGAAGTTATAACAAAATCTAATGAATCTCAGCCACTCCGTAGATCTGGTAGGACTTCTCGTCCACCCGAGAGATACTACGGTTTTCTCATTGATGGTGATAGAGAAGATTGCATCATGGATGATGATCCTGCCAGTTTTCATCAGGCTATCACGAGTGGTGACTCTGTGAAATGGCTGGATGCCATGAGATCCGAAATGGAGTCCATGTGCACCAACAAAGTATTGAATTTGGAAGATGTACCCTCCAGGATAAAACCTGTGGGTTGCAAATGGATCTTTAAAAGAAAGATCGGTGTAGATGGATAGATAGAGACCTATAAGGCAAGGTTGGTAGCGAATGGTTTTCGTCAAAGACCAGGTTTGGACTATGACAAGACTTTCTCTCCGGTAGCCATGCTTAAATCCATTCGGATCCTACTTGCTATTGCTACTCACTACGACTATGAAATCTTGCAGATGGACGTTAAAACTGCATTCCTAAATGGTGATTTAGATGAATGCGTTTATATGGATCAGCCAGAAGACTTCATTGACAGTGGGAGCAGCGGTAATGCATGTAAGTTGCTTAAATCCATTTATGGATTATAGCAGGCATCACGGAGTTGGAACATCTATTTTGATGATGTTATCAAAGAGTTTGATTTCATCAAAAATCTAGATGAACCTTGTGTTTATAAGAAGATTGTAGGGAGAAATGTCGCATTCCTCGTATTGTACGTGGATGACATACTTCTGATAGGAAATGACATTCCTATGCTACAGTCGGTCAAATCATTCCTATCACAAAGGTTCTCCATGAAGGACCTTGGTGATGCCATATACATATTGGGTATACGGATCTATAGGGATAGATCCAAACGGTTATTGGGATTGTCCCAAACCAAGTACATTAACACCATCCTAAAGAGGTTTAGTATGGAAGACTCCAAGCGGGGTGCCTTACCCGCTTGCCACAGAGTCACTCTCTCAAAAGACGATTGCCCAAAGTCTGATATAGAGAGAGATCGCATGAGCATTATTCCCTATGCTTCGGCAGTAGGATCGATAATGTATGCGATGTTATGTACACGTCCTGATGTTGCTTATGGACTTTGTGTAGTAAGCAGGTATCAATCAAACCCAGGGGAGAATCACTGGATTGCTGTGAAGAACATTCTTAAGTACTTACGAAGGACAAAAGAATTGTTCTTGGTGTAAGGTAACGGGGATCTCCAAATGGAGGCCATTACCGATTCGAGCTTCCAGAGTGACAAGGATGACAACAAGTCTATCTCAGGGTTTGCATTTACCCTCAATGGAAGGACGGTGAGTTGGAAGAGTTCCAAACAGGATACCGTTGCAGACTTAACGATGGAAGCTGAATATATTGCTGCAAATGATGCTGGCAAGGAAGCCGTCTGGATGAGGAAGTTCATCGCGGAGCTAGGAGTAGTTCCAACCATTATTGATCCAATACCTTTGTATTGTGACAATAATAGGGCTATGGCATTAGCCAAAGAGCCCCGGTCCCATCAGAAGTCCAGACACATCCTGAGGCGATATCATGTGATCCGGGAGATAGTTGATCGCCGTTAGATCGAGATTAAGAGAGTAGACACAAAGAACAACGCTGCGGATCCATTCACCAAGGCCCTCCCTCAGCCGCAGCATGAGCGACTTTTTGAGATGTTGGGTATGAGATACGCCAATAACCGGCCTTAGTGCAAGTGGGAGATTGTTGGATATATGTATGCCCTAGAGGCCATTATGAGATAGTGTAGGTACTGATGTGTGTGCATATATATATATATATATATATATATATATATATATATATTCAGAGGACAGTCTTGCTCGACATGATAGTATGCTATCTGGTATTACTTTATCATATGTTCACTTGATCATGTTTTATATTCATTTGGTGCATGTTGATAAAGCCCTAAGGATATTGGCTTGAATACTTGGATTATGATGCGGATCATACTAGTGGGACATCTGTAGTTTATAAGAATATCCTTGAAATGTTCCTAGTCGTAGGTATATCGAGACAGGGCATCGATATTCCAGTTTAGACTAGCATATACCATTCTTGTTCCATATGATGGGCGATGGATGATCCCATATCCGTCTGGTGTGTTGACACCGAAGATAGTATACGGGTGCTCAGTGAGACTGGGTACACTGAACGGACTCACCGAGAACTCCTATATGGTATTATATCATACGTCGGATAGCAGTTCTCAGGTGACACCGGTATAGGTTAGTCTGTAGACCCGAGATCGTCATAGAGTCTTGTGTGTCCTTCCACTGTACTTTGATCTCCACCCTACTACGGCTCTACTGAGTCGTACAAACAGGTGGATTTTGGGTATAGTCTCGAGGCATATAGAGGCAGTGAGCGATAGGAGGGGTTTCGTCTCTCCCGGTATTGGGGGTTGATGCTGTGCTGTGCACGATTGGCTATAACGGGAAGTCCCTGGCCAGGGCTGCTGAGATATTACTGATAAGTGTTATCAGTAAGTTTCTTGATCTGTTATAGACCATATATCGGCAGGACTTATTGAGTTATTGGGGTTGACGATTCCATCCCTAGACTCGATATGCAGCATATCTGACGAAGAGACCGGACTGTACGGTAAGTGTTGCCGGATGGATTGACAGGAGTTTTGACAGGTTCGCTTGTTCTTATTCTGATCGCTCAATACTCGGGTGGTCGTTACGTTTAGTTGATCACTTGCGGCTTGTGGGTGTTTGATATGATCATCATCTACTACTGGCGTATTGACGAGTCTTAGAGTCCCACATAGAAGTTTTTCGGCTCAGGCGAAATGAAGTGGTGCGCATATGAGATATGTGCGGAAGCTCGATTAAATATGAGTATGTGATACTGTATTTTAATCGGGCATTTTATACTAGTCGGGTCGTATGAGATATGACCGATTTATTAAATCAATTGTTGATTTAATATTGACTTTTATATTATTTATTTAAATCCTTTTCTTTTTATGGATGCATGCATGTATATGTATATGTACATGATGATGTGCATACACACATACATACATGAAAAAGTATCATGGTTGATGATACAAGAATGATGGCAATATAAGAATCACATAGTAGATAAATACATATATGGATATTTTTCATTAAAGTTAAAGATAAAGGAAAAAGAATAATGACTCATTTCTTTGTTCTTGACTCATTCCTTCTACACATTTCCATGGTTGAATGTGACTCAACCATGGTTCTTTTTCCCTTTGCCTTAAACTCGAATGAAAATATCTAGATATTATTTAACTATGGTTATTCTTATGATATTATCTCTCTCTCTCTCTCTCTCATTTTCATTTTGATTATTCATTCCAAAAGAAAAAGAAAAGAGCTATCTTCTTCTTCCTCTCTCTAGCTCTCTTTTAAATGTTAAAATTGAGTTAGATAAATAAAAGAAAAAGGTAATAAATAAGATTAGCAACCACTTCATCATCCTACACAACTCTTGCTACCTTGTGTACGGTGTTTTGCTTCATGATTCTAAAAGATCGAGGGAAGCAACAAGCTTAGTGCAAAGGACTTCGGGTGGATCGTCGTGGACGAGGAGGTGATCAAGCGAACCTTTCCAAAACAAAGGAGTCTTCCAAAGAGGTCTACAAAGGTTGTAGTCTCATCACTTAGTATAAATTAATTTTTAGATATGATACTATTAATAGTTACTTCATAAATTCTAGTTCGATTCCAACTTTAGTTTACTTAGCATCTCATAATTTCAATGTTATAGCATGCGTGATGCTTCCAAACCCTAAAAGAGGTGTTAAGAAAACCCAACACTACTGGGGGCAGAAAGCAATTATTCTCCCATCGAAAAGCACTGCCCGGTGTTGATCTTCGCGATAACGAAGCTTAGACACTATGCGTTGGCACATGAGGTCCATCTCATATCGAAGGTTGATCCTCTCAAATATTTGATGTCGAAGGCTATGTTAACGGGACGGCTCGCTAAATGGGCCCTGCTCTTGATGGAGTTCTCGATAACTTATCGTACTCTCAAGGCAGCGAAAGGCCAAGCCATCGCCGACTTCCTCGCTGAGCATCCAGTACTTGCCGATTCTCCTTTGAACTGCGAATTGCCCGACGAGCATGCGTTCGACACGATCGACGGGGAGAGAAGAGAGAATGACACCCGATGGGAACTCTATTTTGATGGAGCATCTTCAATGAAGAAGCGCAAACAAAGCACCCCCATGATCAAATCCGGGGTAGGCCTTATCTTCGTTACTCCACAAGAAGGAATAATGCGCTTTGCTTTCTCCTTAACAGAGCCGAGGACGAACAATGTAGCCGAATATGAAGCTTTGATAGCAGGTCTTGAGATCGTTGTCGACATGGGAGTCGAAAGCCTCCTCATATATCGTTAGTCAAGTAAACGACGACTATCAGACGTGCAAACCTGAGTTGGTGAAGTACGGCGAGAGAGTGCAGCAACTGCTGACTCAAATTCCTTCCTACACCCTGGAAATCATACCACGTGCGGAAAATAGAAAAGCGGATGCACTAGCCAAGCTCGCTAAAGAACTGGCTGACAAAAACCTTGACGATGTGAGGATCGTCGTCCAAAACCATCGGGTTCTTATACCTGCAGAAATATCTCCGGAGTCGTCCGAACAAAAGGGAGCGACCGAACAAACGACCCTACAAATAAAAGACCAGGAAAAAGCTATGGATTGGAGAGAAGTTCTTATAGACTACTTCAAATCCCATCGAACACCTAAAGACGCATCTTCAAGGCATCAGCTCATGAAACGAGCTCTTTCTTTTGCCTTCGTCAATGATACTCTGTATAAGAGATCATTTGACTCCCTGTGGCTAAGATGCCTGGGACCTGAAGAGGAAAAGAGAGTCGTCTAAGAAACTCACGACAGACTTTGCGGTTCTCACCAAGCCGGCCCGAAGATGAAGCTGAAGATCAAAAGGATGGGCTACTATTGGCCTACGATGATCCAGGACTGCCTCGAATAGGCGAAGCAATACCACTCATGCCAGATTCACGGGGATTTTATCCATCAGCATCCGAATCCACTACATCCAACGGTGGCTAGCTGGCCGTTCGAAATGTGGGGAACCGACATAATCGGCCCCATCGAACCAGCGTCGTCAAGAGGACATCGATTCATTTTGGCGACAACCGATTATTTCTCCAAATGGGCAGAAGCAGTACCGCTGAGGGAGGTGAAGACGGAGAATATTCTCCATTTCTTCAAAACACACGTCATTTACCGGTTTGGCACTTCGCGACGGATTATCTCCGATAACGGGCCAGCCTATAAAAGCCACAAGATCAGCCGCTTCGCACAACAGCATAACATAGACTGGAGATATTCATCGGTCTATAATCCCCGAGCTAACAGTCTAGCTGAGGCTTTTAACGAGACCTAGACGAAGATCGTGAAAAAGATGGTGTCTCGAAATAAGAGGGACTGGTATGAGAGACTGCATGAAACTCTTTGGGCGTATCTAACTACGTTCAAAACAGCCACAAACACAATTCCGTATGCATTGGTGTTCGGCACGGAAGCTGTACTCCCCCTCGAGATAGAGTTACCCTCTCTACGAGTGGCGGTTCACTACGAGCTAATAGACGAAGAAAATGCTCATCTTCGGCTTGAGGAACTTGATGCCCTCGACGAAACTCGGCTCATAGCGCAGCAAAATCTGGAGGCTTATAAAGAAAAGATGACACGCTCATATGAGGGATTGACTAGGCCGAGAACATTCCGCCAAAGCGAACTCGTGCTAGTGGTCAAAAGACCTATGATCCCCAATCGTGCCAAGCGAGGGAAATTTGAGCCGAACTATGAAGGCCCGTATATCATAGACAAAGTTTACCAGAGTGGAGCTTATCTACTCTTGAACATGCATGGTGAAAGACCTTTTAGGCCAATAAACGACCGCTTCTTGAAAAAATACTACGCTTGACGAGTCACGGCCTAGGTTGACGACTATGTCCATTCGCTATCTTCCTGAGCCCAAACTCTATAAGCTGTAGCCGGCTATCGGACCGAAATGTCCTAAAACTAACAACGGACCGAAATGTCCTTAAACTAACGACGGACCGAAATGTCTGAAAACTAACGATGGACCGAAACATCCTTAAATTAACAATGGACCACTATGTCCTAAAACTGGCGACGGACCGAAACTTCCTTAAACTAACAATGGACCATTATGTCCTAAACCTGGCAGTTGACCAAGACGTCGATAAACTACTATGGACTGCAGCATCCCAAAGCTAACAAAAAAAAATAAAATATAAAAAGCAAAACGGTATGTCCATAAGCAAAATGGGCACGGATGAAAACCCGAAAGGGCTTCGTGAGTAAAAACAGCAGGGCTACTGGCGAGTTTTTTTGAAAACCCGAAAGGGCGCAACCTCGTTAAAAGACACTTGCAAGGTCCTCTCGACCTTGTGAGGAGAAAGCACCTGCGTGAAGTCCTTACGACTCACAAAGGAGCAACACACTTAGGGATCCCCACGATTCCTAAAGAGAAACACACTTACAGGATCCTTATGACTCGTAAGGAGAACCCTCCTTTGAGACCCTCACGTCTCATAGGATTCAAAAGCCTTAAGCTACAGGGATCTGAACCTGTTCTTAAGCAGTCATACCTCCAATTTTGCCCTACAAGCGTCTCGATATCGACCCTTATATACAATCCAAAGGCGCGAATAAGCATTTCCCTAACAAAGTCCCACTAGCGACTTGGGATATGTCTACACGGTGAACAACCCTTGTAACTCCTCTCGACTTATATGGAGAAAACACTTTTATAAGATCCTTACGACTTATAAGAGAACACACACTTAGGAATCCTTACGATTCCTAAGGAGAAAACACACCTACGAGATCCTCACGACTTGTAGGGAGAAATACCTTTATGAGACCCTTACGGCTCATAAAGTTAAAAGCCTTAGTCTACAGGATCCTAACCCTATTTACTAAGCCACCTTTGTTCGACTTCGACAAAGGCAAATGATGATTTGCTCCTGGCAATATCCCAGTTGTAGCGATGCTGATGCCTAAATCGGTACCAGATCCCAAATTCCAAACTCGCAGCGAAAAACCAGCGAATCACAAATGCATATGAAATAGCCGAAATGATGGGGCAACATGCAAATCAGCAAGTAAAAGTGTATGCAAGCAAAATAGCCGAAATGATTGGGCAACTCGCAATAAAAAGCAGCGTGTAAATAAAAACAAATAGCCGAAATGATTGGACACCACGAGAAATAGCCGAAATGATTGGGCAATCGCGACTTTCGCGATATAAAAGCTGAAATGATAGAGCATCGCGGAAAGAAAAATATATAAAACGAAACCTTTTTCCCTACAGGTGAGATTACATCGATCCCTGTATACGATCCAGGGGCATAAATTATGAGGGAACCATACCTTCCCCCTTGGCTTCATCCGAAAAAGAAGCCACATCTCGATGGTTCACAGACAGCCTGGAGATCATCTCAACATTCGTCTCACTACCACAGACATAACATCAACAAATCGGAACCGCGGTAATTCCTAGTTCCATGACTCGGTGGTGCACATACAACCGATTGTCAACCCCCAACTCCGTGAAATGCGGATAAAGTCAACCAAATCCTGGTTTCATGGAACACGGCCTATGTCAATTCTGACCCCGTGGGAAACGTCCAGAGCGGAGCCTGGTCCTCGCAGAACACGGTTATGTCAATCCTGACCCCGTAGGAAGCATCCAGAGCAAATCCTGATTTCGTAGAACACGGCCTATGTCAATTTTGACCCTGTGGGAAACGTCCAGAGCGGATCCTGGTCCTCGCAGAACACGGCTATGTCAATTCTGACCCGTGGGAAGCATCCAGAGCAAATCCTGGTTTTGTAGAACACGGCCTATGTAAATCCTGACCTCGTGGAAAACGTCCAGAGTGGAGCCTGGTCCTCGCGGAACATGGCAATATTAATCCTGACCCTGTGGGAAGCATCCAGAGCAAATCCTGGTCATGTGGAACACGACCTATGTCAATCCTGACCTCATGGAAAGTGTCCAGAGCGGATCCTGTCCTCGCAGAACACGGCTATGCTAATTCTGACCCCGTGGGATGACTCTAGAGCAAATTCCGGTCACGTGGAACAAGGCTTATGTCAATCCTGACCCCGTGGAAAACGTCCAAAGCGGATCCTGGTCCTTGCAGAATACGGCTATGTCAATTCTGACCCCGTGGGAAGCATCCAGAGCAAATCCTGGTCTAGTGGAACACGGCCTATGTCAATCCTGACCCTGTGGGAAGCGTCCAGAGCAAATCCTGGTCTAGTGGAAAACCACCTATGTCAATCCTGACCCCGTGGGAAGCGTCCAGAGCAAATCTTGGTCACGTGGATCACGGCCTATGTCAATCCTGACCCCGTGGAAAACGTCCAGAGTGGATCCTGGTCCTTACGGAACACGACTATGTCAATCTCGACCCCATAGGAAGCATCTAGAGCAAATCCTGGTCACGTGGAACACGGCCTATGTCAATCTCGACCCCGTGGGAAGCATCCAGAGCAAATCTTGGTCTCGTGGAACACGGCCTATGTCAGTCCTGACCCCATGGAAAACGTCCAGAGTGAATCCTGGTCCTCGTAGAATACGCCTATGTCAATTTTGACCCTGTGGGAACATCCAGAGCAAATCCTGGTCTAGTGGAACACGACCTATGTCAATCCTGACCCCGTGGGAAGCGCCCAGAGCAAATCTTGGTTTCGTGGAACACGGCCTATGTCAATCCTGACCCCGTGGAAATCATCCAGAGCGGATCCCGGTCCTCGCAGAACACGGCTATGTCAATTCTGACCCCGTGGGAAGCATCCAGAGCAAATCCTAGTCTAGTGGAATGCGGCCTATGTCAATCCTGACTCCGTGGGAAGCGTCCAGAGCAAATCCTGGTCATGTGGAACAGGGCCTATGTCAATACCGACCCCGTGTAAAACATCCATAGCGGATCCTGGTCCTTGCGGAATATGGCTATGTCAATCTCGACCCCGTAGGAGGCATCCAGATCAAATCCTGGTCACATGGAACACGGTCTATGTCAATATCGACCCCGTGGGAAGCATCTAGAGCAAATCCTGGTCCCGTGGAACACGGCTAGAATCAATCTTGACCCCGTGGGAAATGCCCAGAGCAACTTCTGACTCCGTGAAATGCGGATAATGTCAACCTTATCAATCACTTACAGGTCCTCTCGACCCGTAAGGAAGAAAACTCTCTTGTGAGATCCTTATGACTCCCAAGACACTTAGGAATCCTTACGATTCCTAAGGAGAAAATACACCTACGAGATCCTCATGACTCATAGGGAGAAAAGTCTTTATGAGACCCTCACAGCTCATAAAGTTGAAAAACCTTAGGCAGCAAATCTTAACATGCTTCCTAAGCCATCGCTACCTCTCGAAGAGTTCAAGACGGATGTTCTCTATCATCTACAAACTACGCTTGCTAAAGGTGACATGCCAGTAACACAGATAAGACAAGAAAGCAAGAGATAACACAAGATAGTGCGACAAAAATGTATCTTTTATTTATAAAGTCAAATTGAATACAATTTACATCATATGAAATGATAAAAAATGGATACATTTTATTCAAAAAATGACAAATGGTGAAAAAAAAACTATTGGGAGGGAAGCGTTTTTAATAGACCATTCAGTTGCTCGCGTGCTCCCCTCAGCCCCTTTTCACAGAGAGTTGCAGTGGCCAACTCTGCTTCAACCTGAGCTCATTGCTGCAAGTAAGATGAAAGTTGCTCATCAATGACCCGCTGAGCTGCCACACGATTCTGTGCATCCCGCTCAATGAGGTCGAGCTTCCGCCTCAGCGTTAGCCCGTCAGAAATACATCCTAAAAGGTCCTCAAAGATAGCTTTCAGCTGTACAGTGTTTGCATCAACTTGAGCGTGCAGCCGGACAGATTCGCTAGAAGTCTCATCGCACTCCTTACGCTTTAAGGCCGCCTTTTGTTCAAGATGACGGAAGTAGGGAGTGCTCTGCTCGACCCATGCCAGCATTTGTAGGGAAATTGACTGTTTTTCATGGCATCGCAACATTCTTGTATTGCGCAACACTTTTTTCGAAGTCTGTGCAGGAAATTCCAGGAGAATGGTCAAATTTGTATAACAGTGCTGTTAAAGAATATGCCAACTCAAGGACTTGAGATCTGGTAGTAATATAGAAGGAATTCTGAGATTCAATATATCATAAAAATACCAAGATGTCATCAGAAAGCAACAGCTGAAGAGTGAAGATCTAAGGCAGCCAAATGGCCGCGGATCCGCGGCCGGAGCCGGCTTGCGCTGCGGATCCGCGGTCAACATGCCACGTCACCATCTCAGCTTCACTTCAGAACTCTTCATTCAAGTCCTACACCTCATTCCAGCCACTGAATTTCCAGAGAACTCCAGAAAGTTCTTCAGTACAGAAAGGGCTCCTTGTTCAAAGCTAATGATGTCTAAGCTTCTAAAGCAAGCTTCCCCCTTAACTACCTTAAATCCTAGAACCTTCCTCCTAACTACCAAGCTTATGAGAGAAGCTAACCTAGACCAAGTTTATGAGAGAAGCTAACCTAGACTAAGCTTACAAGGGAAGCTAACCTAATCCAAGCATCTTAAGGAAGCTAACTACTCTTAAGGCTATAAAAAGGACCTTAGGCTTCACTTCTAAAGGTTGTTCAACAATTCTCCCCACAAGTTGACTGACACAACTTGTGCCTCAAAACCCTAACCCTAATCGAATCAAAGAGCCAAAAGTTCAAGAACACCGAGTTAAATCAAAGCAAGAATCCTTCAAAGCCTTTAGAAGCGAAGCCGGACTTCATCGGAGCAAGTGATCCAAGCCGATCCGTGACTCAAGGAGCCGAAGTGACGCCAAAATCGACGATCTAGTTCCTTCCTTTTGTAAATTTCAAGAGAGTTGTAACGAATTTGTCGATAAATAAAGGTGAAATTCTTTTATCTTGCTTATCTTTAATTCAAGCATTATGATTCAATCTAGATTCTTGAATGTGTTCTTTGTGATGATGCTTGAGTAAACTCCGCTCGTGGAGGAGTCGAAAAAAATCAATAGATGATGAGTTGACGAATCTTGAAACATTTCTTAAGTCCTATAACGTTTGTAAATTCTTGAAAATCAAATGATCGATGATCTAGTTTCGACGCGAAATGCTTTCTTGATTATTTTCGCTCGGAACTAGAGATCAACGATTGATCATTTGATTTACTAGAAGCTAGCTTGTGAATGAGATTCATCGAAAGGTCAAAGGATGAGATGAGGAAACCCTAGTTTCGTCACAAGATCCTTAAACCTCGATAAATCGTCATCGATCTAGCATCAATTCGTTAATGGATAAGAAAAAGTAATCGTTAGTTTTCTTCACGTCTATAGATTTAATCGACTCCTACGAGCTTCACTTCAATTCTTGAAACTTAAATCGATTGGAATTCTATCACTTCTTGATTCTTGATTTTTAATGCTTTCTTGATTTTCAATTAGATCTAGATGATTCTTGAAATTCATTGATATAAATATTGAATCGTTTTCTTTTCTTTTCTCTTAAATTTTCAATTCAAACAAAACAAATACGAACTAATCTCACAATCCCTGTGGACGATCCGCACTTACTAATGCGCTATATACGACACCGTTATTGATTGCGGTCAAATAATTTTTGGTTGTGATTTCTATACATTTTCTAAAACTACACACCGAGAACATTTCATCAATCAAATGGCGCCGTTGCCGGGGATCGTGCGCTAATTCTTTGTTATTGAAATTTGAATTGAAACGATTTATTCCATTACAATTTTGAGATCAAAATTCACGCAAACTCTAAACGTGTTGTTGTGATTTGTTGCGAAGAAATCTGGAAGCTGTGGAGCAAGTAATTTTTTTTCAGAATATTGCAGAGAACTCAGGGGTTACCAGAAGCTCTGTGTAAACTTTTCTTGTAGTGAACAGTAAATTCCGCGGCGGATCCACGGTTTAAGACAGCATTTGCGGCGGTTCCGCGGCTTGGTGGAGGCTTCACTGTACCAATTTCTCTCAGGTCCTTTCTTACTTTCTTATCTCCTTCTCAATCTGCTTCAATTAGCAATTTTTTGCAGGCTTCTTTGCAAAAATCACAGCGCCGCAAAAAGCAATAAAAATTGTGCGTGTTTTTGATTTTTGGTTGTTTGCATATTAAATACGGAAATTAAGGGGCACGGCCAAATCCAGATTAGGTGGCGAGTTCATTACCCTTCCTAAGCCCCAAAAATCACAAACTTGCATCCTCATTTACACTCATTAACTAAAAAATATCTAGAGATGACTCTAAGGACCGTCGCGCTCACTTAGGATAGAAGAAGGCCATGGGTAATTCATTGCTTATCCGCGTTTCTTTTGTGGTGTCTAAGGCAAGTGTGTCTAAGGTTAGTGGTTATTAATTAGGCCCACTACTTACGTAGTGTAGTACCTTCCCACTTACCTGGCACTTACCTGGCCACAGGGGAGACAAAGAGGCAGTGGAGGATTGATCCTGCGACTTGTCTTTTGGCAGTTAGGAGCGGTCTAGAGCTTTGACCTAGGCGACCACTAGAATTAGGGTTTTGCTTGTTGCATTTGTTGTTATCGCATCATTTTTCTCAAAAATCCGTATATTTTCAAAACAAACACCAAAACACTGTAGGGTTCCTAGGCACACTATAGAGGTCTCACAAGGAATCAACCATGCCAATTTCAAATTTTATGGGTGCCGAGAAACCCTAATACGGATCGTTGACTAGAAGTTTAGGCGATATACGAATCTAGTTAACAACTTAACTAAAGATAAGAAGCTACAACCTTTGTAGATCCGGATATCCACTTCCTTGGCTCCACGTAGGCGTCCTTTCGCTGTCCATCTCGAATCCCAGACTCAATCGTCGGCTTGATCGGAGAAATGGGCGGACTAGGTCGTCGGCTTCGTGCCGAAGATGATCTACGTCGAGGCATCACAAGTTCAAGCTCCGACTTCACAAATTTGTGAAACTTGTGAAGAATACACCCAAAACAACTTGGCAAGAGGTAGAGGGTGAAGAAATAGGAGGTGGGTTCACTTTAGAATTGGATTTCTCACTTTTGAACTCAAGTTGCCATTGATGGCATCAAGCTTTCTTGAAGAAGAAGATGATGAAGAAGAAAGAATATATGATATGTTTTTTTTTTAAATGAAACTAATATGAATACTTATCATATACTAACCATGGTCAAGTGTAGAGATTAAACTAAGGTTAGTTGGAATGGTTAGGGTTAAGGATGAGATAAGAATGGTGGACTTTGTCAAAGCTTCAAGAAGCTTCAACATAGAAACAAAATAAGCCACCATTCTTAATAATATCCAAAATGAATAAATAAATAAATAACTAAGTAAATAATCAAAACCCTAACCATTCATATAACCATGGTTTAATCTTTACACAAACCCAAGTGAGCAAGTATCATCAAACATGATACAATCAAGTGCACAAAAAATATATCACATATACAATGTGCATCAAGTGAGAAAATTCTTTTAAAGTGAACCAATACTAGTTAATGCAAAGTAATATATTAAATATATAATTTTACAATAAATCATTAAATCAACATTTGATTTAACGATCCGGTCATATCGCATATAACCGACTAGTATCCTATGTATCGGCTCATCGAATCAATCCTTGATTCGATATCTAGGTTATATCGAATATAACCAATCGATACATTCATCGCGAGAATGAAATACGGTATCACATACACGCATTATTCCCTCTCCCGCACATATCTCATATGCGCTCCTATTTCGTTTCGCTTGAGCCAGGAAACCTCTGTATAGGACTCTAAAGACTCGTCAATACGCCGGTAGCAGATGATGATCATATCAAGCACCCACAAGCCGCAAGCGGTCTGCTAAATGTAACGGCCACCCGGGTATTGAGCGATCAGAAGATCGACGAGCTAGCCCGCTCACACTCCTGTGAATCCAACCAGTAACACTTACCGTACAGTCCGGTCTGTTCGTCTGATATGTCGCATATTAAGTCTAGGGGTGGTAAACGTCAGACCCCAATAACCGATAAGTCGTGCCGATGTGAGGCTCATAACGGGTCGAGAAACTACTGGTAACACTTACCAGCAAATCTCTGATCAGCCCTAGCCAGGGACTTCCCTGTTACGGCCAATCGAGCACTGCGCAACATCAACCCCCAATACCGGGAGAGACGAAACCCCTCCTATCGCTCATTGCCTCCATATGACTCGGGACTATACCCAAAGACCACCGTTTTGCACGCCCTCATGGACGTGGTAAGGTGGAGATCAAAGCACAGTGGGAATCACACAAGACTCTATGACGATCTCGGGTCTACAGACTAACCTGTACAAGTGTCACATGAGAACTGCCATCTGACGTGTGGTATAATACCATCTGGGAGTTCTCGGCGAGTCCGTCCAGTGTACCCAGTCTCCACTGAGCACCCGTATACCATCTCTGATGTCTAACACCAATGGATATGGGATTATCCATCGCCCATCTCATGGGTCGAGAAGCGTATACGCTAGTCTACACTGGTATATCGATGCCCTGTCTCGATACACCCATGACTAGGGACCTTGAAGGATGTACTTATGGACCACCATGTCCCCACTAGTATGATCTGCATCATAGTTCAGGTAGTCAAGTACACATCCTAAGGGCTTTATCAACATGTAACTATAAGACAGTTTAAAGAGACTAGTGTACATGTTAAGATAAAGAGTAACCAGATAGCATACTATCATATCGAGCAAGAAAGTCATCTCTATATATGTCCAAGCATCCAATATAATATACATCATCTGTACAATACTGGCCTCTAGGGCATACATACAACTAACAATCTCCCACTTGCACTAGGGCCAGCTGCTGTAGTATCGCATACCGAGCATCCCGAAGAGTCTCTCAAACTGTATCTGGGGAATGGCCTTCGTGAGTGGATCCGCCATGTTGTTCTTCGTGTCAACCCTCCTGACCTCGATCTTCCGGCGATCAACTATCTCCCGGATCAGGTGATACCGCCTCAGAATATGCCTGGATCGCTGATGGGACCTGGGTTCCTTGGCCAAAGCCACCGCTCCATTGTTATCGCAATACAAAGGTATTGGATGCTCAATGGATGGAACCACTCCAAGTTCAGTAATGAACTTCTTGATCCAGACAGCCTCTTTGGCAGCATCGTTGGCAGTGATGTATTCAGCCTCCATCGTCGAGTCTGCCACGGTTTCCTGCTTGGAACTCTTCCAGCTAACCGCCCCTCCGTAAAGGGTAAAGACAAATCCCGACTGTGACTTAGAGTCGTCCTTATCACTTTGGAAGCTCGAATCGGTAAAGGACTCCACTTGGAGTTCTCCGTTACCATACACCAAAAGCATCTCTTTAGTCCTTCGTAAGTACTTGAGAATGCTCTTCACAGCTGTCCAGTGACTCTCTCCAGGATCAGCTTGATACCTGCTCACTACACTTAGTGAGTATGCTACATCGGGTCTGGTACATAGCATCGCATACATGATAGAGCCTGCAGCCGAAGCATAGGGTATCCCTTGCATGCGAGCTCTCTCCAAATCAGTCTTGGGAGACATCTCTTTGGAGAGAGTGACTCCAGAGATCGTGGGTAAGTTCCCACGCTTGGATTCTTCCATACTAAACCTTTTTAGTATGGTGTCAATGTACCTGGATTGGGACAATCCCAAAATCCGTTTGGATCTATCTCTATAGATCCTAATTCCCAATATGCAGGAGGCATCACCAAGATCTTTCATCGAGAATCTTTGTGATAAGAAGAGCTTGACCGATTGCAGCATAGGAATATCATTTCCTATCAAGAGTATGTCGTCCACGTACAATACGAGGAAGACAACCTTACTCTCTGCTACCTTCTTGTAGATACAAGGTTCATCTGGGTTTTTGACGAAATCAAACTCTTTGATAACGGCGTCAAAGCAGATGTTCCAACTCCGCGATGCTTGCTTTAATCTATAAATGGA
Organism: Agapanthus africanus; assembly: GCA_030015575.1. Classification (NCBI taxonomy): domain Eukaryota; kingdom Viridiplantae; phylum Streptophyta; class Magnoliopsida; order Asparagales; family Amaryllidaceae; genus Agapanthus; species Agapanthus africanus. The sequence continues at coordinate 320,171,167 of CM057350.1, forward strand.
TTTAAGCAGCTTGCACACCTTCCCGCTGCTCCCACTGTCTACGAAGCCCTCTGGCTGAGTCATGTACACGCACTCTTCTAAATCACCATTTAGAAAGGCGGTCTTAACATCCATTTACCAGATTTTGTAGTCATGAAAGGCAGCAATGGCAAGCATGATTCGGATGGATTTAAGCATAGCCACTGGAGAAAAGGTTTCGTCATAGTCCACACCTGGTCTTTGACAAAAACCTTTTGCAACAAGTCTAGCTTTGAAAGTCTCCACTTTCCCATCTACACCAAGTTTTTTCATGAAAATCCACTTGCTCCCAATGGGTTTTACCCCTTCAGGAGCAACTTCCAAAGTCCATACTTTGTTGGTGTACATGGATTCCATCTCGGACCGCATAGCATCCAGCCATTTCACTGAGTCCCTACTCGTGATGGCCTGCTCGTAGCTAGTTGGGTCATCATCCTCCATGATGCAATCCTCGCTCCCACCATCCATGAGAAAACCGTAGTATCTCTCAGGTGGGCGAGGAACCCTACTAGATCGGCGGAGAGGCTGAGGTTCATTGGGAGCTACTGAATCTTCTGGTTCCACTAAATCTTCAGTTACGGTTTGTGTATCTGGAACTTCTTCCAGCTCTACCACTTTGCCACTAATTTCTTTTTCAAGGAGTTCCTTTTCTAAAAAGGTGGCATATTGAGAAACAAACACCTTTTGTTCTTCAGCATGGTAGAAAAAATATCCTTGTGAATTCTTAGGATATCCCACAAACTTACAAAGAACTGACCGTGCCTCGAGTTTGTCTGGATTTTGCCTTTTGACATAGGCCGGACAACCCCATATCTTAACTCGTTTAAAATATGATCTCTTCCCACTCCATATCTCATATGGTGTGGTAGGTACAGATTTAGATGGAACTTGATTCAATAGGTATGCAGCTGTCTCCAGCGCATATCCCCAGAAGGAAATAGGTAACTCAGCTGTGCTCATCATAGAGCGCACCATATCTAATAGGGTGCGGTTCCTCCGTTCTGATACACCGTTGTGTTGTGGTGTATATGGAGGAGTCAGCTGAGAGAGAATCCCATTCTCTTTTAGGAAGTCAAGGAATTCATTGCTCAAGTATTCACCTCCTCGATCAGATCGTAGGATTTTATTACTTTTTCCGGTTTGGTTCTCAACTTCTTGTTTATATTCTCTAAATTTCTCAAAAGCTTCTGATTTGTGTTTCATCAGGAACACATACCCGAACCTAGAGAGATCATCAGTGAATGTAATGAAGTATGAAGAACCATCCCTGGCATGTGTAGACATAGGACCGCATACATCACTATGTATCAGTCCTAAGAGTTCGGTAACTCTTTCTCCGTGTCCCGTAAACGGAGTTTTGGTCATCTTGCCTTTGAGACATGACTGGCAAGTGTCATAAGATGAAAATTCGAATGGTTTCAAATATCCATCCTTATGCAACTTAGCCAGTCGTGTCGCATTGATGTGACCCAGTCTACAATGCCACAAGAAGGATTCGTTCAGTTCAGAACTCTTCCTCTTGTGTGTGTTAGTTATGCTCAGAACTGTTGATTGATTTAGAACATAAATGCCATTGCACAACGTGCCTGATCCAACCAACTTTTGGTTACGGAAAATGTTCATAACATTGTCCTGTAATACAAAATTATATCCCTCTTTACTCAACAAAGAAACCGATATAATGTTGCATATCAGGTTCGGCATGTAATAGCATTCGTTCAGAACCAATGTATCACCAGTTGGTAATACAAGGTGATATTCCCCGACAGTCTTAGCTGCAACAATTGCACCATTTCCAACTCTAATGTCTTTATCACCTTCTCCAAGTTCTCTACCTTTTCTAAGCCCATGTAACTGATTACATATGTGGGATCCTGACCCGGTATCTAATACCCAGGACGTAGGGCAAATAGAGAAACAGTTCTCTGTAACGAACACACCCGAAGAAAATGCATCATCATGTACTTTCTTCAATCGGGTGGCATGGGAATCCTGGTATTCCCCTATATCCTGTTCATTCCTATAACTCTTATAAGAAAGAACGGGACCAACGTTCCCCAGCACAGTATAACATGCGGGTTCAGTCAATACATCCATATTATTATCTTTATTAGGGCATGATATGGTCGCTACCTGGAGAGAGAGAGAAGAAAACACTTTAGCGTATGCTCTTGCAAGATCAGATTGGTTATTATCTTATCTAATCAGGAAGGCTCCCACTGGTTTTTACCAAATCTTCCTTTAAACCCTAAAAGGAAAGACTAACCGGGATTAATTACACACTACAAGTTCGCTAATCTTTCAGCCAGGCCAGTGTCGGTACTTTGAGGGAGGTCCCCCGTGCTTTCGCACGAACCTAATTAATGTAAACCTCGTTTTCCCAGAGGCGTAACCTCGTTGACACCTTTCTAGACACCTACTTGATCAGCTAATTGCAATGTGTAAAACTCTCCCAGGAGTAACTCTTACTCGCAGTGGGTATCGGGATCCAACTATCTCATAGAAGGTATGCAATCTCATTGCAAATTTCAACACTTGAAATTCCCGATAATATTTTGCCCCTAGCAGCTATATGACCTTAACATAGTCAACAAATCATAAGTGCTAGTCAAGTTCAACCCGTCATTTCCCGATTGAATTAAACCCACCCGCACGACCCTTAACATAGTCAACAAAGTCGCACGACTACCCTAATCCAATCGCATCATATGCTTATACAGATAAGCACTAATTAGCTACCGCACACTACGCCTTAACATAGTCAACAAACGTAGCACGAATACTAACTAGTACTTATCTGAAATGACGGAGGGCTACGATAGGTTTTTCTGAAAACCTATTGCGTAATTGTAGCGTCTTGAAAAGTCATTTTGGTGTTTTCCTGAAATTCGGTGAAAATTCGGTATTTTTCCGAAAACCGTCTTTCTCGATATTTTGCAGTTTAGGGCTAATTATACCTTAAATGGATAGGTAATTACTTATTTTTAGTGACTAATGAGTTAATTATGAAATTTTGGTCATTTAAAAATTTTTCCCTATTTTTCAATTTTTTAATATTATTTTAAGCCGGTAAGAAAATACATTAAATAAGCGATAAATACAAATTTTTCCGGGCTAATTTTAATCTCTAAAATTATGATAATTATATTCTAGTGATAACATGAATTTTTAGCAATTTATTTTGATTTTTAACAAATTTTTGTGTTAGGAAACGAATTTATTGAATTTTGGGCTAAAACTTGCAATTTTTGAGTTGTAGGGGGCCTTTTTGCATAAAATTTCTTTTGTAAAATCCCTCTCTCTTTTTCCTCAGCCCTAGGACAGCCCCACCTTGTGTGAGACCAGAAATTTCTGGCCTCATTTTCTTTGGTTGCTTTCTTGAGTTGTTTTGATGGTTTATGGTTTTATTTTAATTAAAATGGATAAAGTATGATACTTTGACTTTGTGGACTTGACCCATGACCTTCCCCACTTGCCCACACCCTCCCCCATCCCTCTTCTGGTCGAAAATTCCAGCAGCCCTCCCCCTTCACCTTCCTCTTTTCATTTCCTCCAAAATTTCATCAAAATTGCTACAAAAATCCATATAAATCCACAAATTTGTTTACAAAACCAAAACAAATCCTTGTGCTACCTCTTCTCAAGCCTAATATAGTTGAAAACATGTGGAAAGGAGGCATTTTTGGAGCAAACTTTCTTGCTTGATCCATTGATCAAGAGGTATAATTCCTATCTTGTTAAATCCTTTGTTTAAGTGCTTATATTATATGGTTTAGTGATAATTTAGTGTAGTTAATCTAGATTTCTTAGATTTTGTTTGAAAATTGAAACTAGGGTTTGAAAGCCATAATAGTTAATTAAGTTATTTTATAGTTAATCTAGTTGTTAATGACTAATCTATTTGGTTACCTTGTTGATATAGTTTTCAATTATGCTAATTTGATTAAATTAGAAGTGTGAAATTTGCTTTTTAGGATTTTCAAGAAAAGGTTTTTGTATGGAAATGGTATTTGAAACATGATTAGTGAGTTGATTAAACCTAATTTGTGTTGATTAAACCTAATTTGCTATCTAGTGTTTTGCTAACCTTAATCTAAGTGGTTAATTTGCTTATTAGGCTAAAATATAGTGTTAAATTAAGGTTTTCATATATAGTTTGATTTATGGTTGCTAAGTACAAAAATCAAGAAAAGGTTTTGTTATGTAAATTAGGTTTTTAAGCTTAGTTAATGGTTTAGAATTTGTGTATTGGCTAACTTTTTGGTTAGTTTGGAATGTTGGTGTTGGGTGGTGTTGACTTTGTCGCTAAATTGTCGATGTTTGCATCAAATTGCAATTTCTGCTTACTAGATTTTTATAAAAGTTATGTGATGAATTAATTATGGCATCTTGATGATTGTATGGCTTGTCCTACGACTTTTAGGATGCGTGAGTGCGGTTTTTGGGTAGTCGGGTTTTAGTTTTGCCGGGTGACCCAAATCGGCGTTTTTGGCAGTTTTTGCGATTTTCGCGTGTGTTCCGCGCACTTTGTGCACGTTGTACCTAGCTAGCGAACTTTAGTAGCTTCGTTGGGGTTTTGCGTCGTTCGTGATATGTAACCTTATATTTGGTATTGATATAAATTCCAGGTTCGGTCGCGGAGACGTCAGACGCGGCGCGAAAGGGAAAGGCGGTGATCGGACACAGCTAGCCAGGAATCCCGGTGAGTAGATTTAACATCTACGGGGGACGATCGTTTGGATGGCGCAAGTCGCCCGATAGATTTAGTAAACTGGAAAATAGTAAACTGGATAACCACTTGTGACATTAGAATAATATTACTGGCATGATAATTGTTGCAATTAGATCAATATGTTATACCCATATACGCAAACTCAATTGTAGGACACATGCACCATTACCAGGTTTTTATATGCAGCACGAGCACTATTCATGTTTACACACACACCCTGGTAATTGCCATGCCACCACACTAGATAACTTTTAAATTGAAACCTTTTACTAATCGATACTTAAACTGGTACTATTGCCTTTAATTCCTTAAAAATGAAACCGTAGTATTGCTATTCATGTGCATGTACTTCATCATATTAATTGTTCATGCTTAATCCATTAATCACACATCGCAACTTGATTATTGATATCATACGCATTCATTATCATTGATATATGCACTTATGTGGATTTCTGGAGATTTTATGATATTGCTGGATTTCGGGGGAAAGCCGCAAAATTTCTAAACTTATTATATTTTTTAAAATATGTAAAATTGCGGTTTTCTAGTGATGTAAGTGTCGTCCACCATGAGTTTGCTGTGGCTTTGGAAATCCGTGTCGAGGAGTGGAGGAACCGGCACGGGTACATGGTGGGCCCGGTAAGGTACCCCGGGGCAAGAGGAATGTGGTGATGACGTTGAGCCTGGCAGGGGACGGATTACCTACCGGTGACTGTTTGGGACGGCGGATATCCAGAGGATACCGACCGTGGCCGCTAGATGATGAGATATTGATATTTGAAATGGGTCAGCCGGACGGCTGAGGCCAGAGATACATTTATGAGATTTGAGACAGCTTTTGGGTGTCGTTGCTGGACACCGATTTTCGTCGATTCATTGACATTATGCTGGCATTCTAAAAGAGTTTCAAAAACAAAAAGAGATAAAATATTTCTTATATATACCTATTGAGACCTCAGATTTTCATGTTGCATGCATATTAGTACACTGATGTTATATACACACCTGCTAGTGCATCCAGTCATACCTGTATTTTAGATGCTAGGATGCTTGTGTGCATGCATACGATAGCCTTTGTAGATGCTATTTATTACTCACGAGTTGGCAACTCACCCCCGTTGTGCCATAGCCTGTTGCAGGTCCGCTCCGTCAGTTCAGTAGCGGCGGGTGCGCTTGCTTCTTTTGCCTCTTTTGCCTGGACTCGAAATTTGCTCATAGGTGGGTTATGTTATTTTTGTACCACCTTGTATATTCTTGTATATTCTTGTATCTAGTGTACTCCATCTACTGTTCTACCAGATTATTGTATATTGACCTAGAGATGAGACTGTGAGGTTTGTGGATTTTATACTGTATTTGGGGTCGAGCTCACTTGAGCCGACATGCTACTTTTTCATGCTTCCTTATGCTTTATTATGCTTGTTGTCATTTACATTGCGTGGGATTTGTGACCGCCGTATGGCGAAGAGCTAGCTCCCGCTTGGGGATGCCCTATTGTGTTGGATTCATGTATATATTTTGTTGTACCCATTTTTGGGGGCCAGTATTTACAAAGGAGACTCTGCCGAAATTTTCGGAAAAATTAGTATTGTTTTTAAAAGGGGTTTTACATGACTTATTTGATAAACTTGCTTTCAAATGTTTGGGTTTTCTTCACTCTTTTGCTTAATTGGTTTTGTTTTCTGGGCTTTGGCTTACTTATTTTACGGACGCCTTTAGACGTTTCGTAAACTTAAGTGCCAGTCACGTTCCGTACCCTGCGGGTCGTGACAAAGTTGGTATCAGAGCGATAGGTTTTACCTTTGTGAGTGTAGGATGACCCTTGGTAGATGGAGTAAGTGACTTAAGCAGGGTAACGTAGCGTGCGTATGTCCGCGGCATACTTACGATACGGTACTCCGCCTAAGTGACTTTAGGATATACTTTCTTGGAAATTCCTTCTTCAATTCCGTGTATCCTATGATCCTATTGCACTGTCCTTACTATCCATTTTCCTGTAACAGCCACTATGCCGCCGAAGGCTACGAGGGCACAGAGGGCTGCCGCCAGAGACGAGATTCGAGCTGGCTCGTCCGAGACTAGGACTGAGCAGGGTGGTATGCCTACGCCACAGGGACAGACCGATCCACCTTCCCCAGGCCGTATGGATAGGCTCGAGACGGGTATGGAGGAGTTGCGACAGATGATGGGAGGCATGCAGGAGCTGCGTCAGATGGTAGGATCCCTAGTTGCAGCCAGTCGTACACCGAGGCAGGATGACGTACCTACTACATCACAGACGACCATGATACCTGCTCCTACTACTACCACCGTGGCCATTCCGGTTTCACTACAGGATTTCATGAGGCTGAGACCTCCAGTATTCACCGGCACCGAGACAGCGGAGGACCCACAGACGTTCCTTGACAGTTTAGCCAGGATCTACCGTTCGCTGAGATGTTCGGATGATCGATGGGTAGAGCTTGCGAGTTTCCGACTAGAGGGTCTCGCGCAGACATGGTGGGAGTCAGTCTTGAGAGGTCGAGCTGCAGGTCTACCGCCTATGACTTGGGCCGAGTTTACAGCGGTCTTTCTAGCCCGTTTCCTTCCAGAGAGCGTTCGTGACGCCAGAGCTCGCAGTTTCGAGGCCTTAGTCAAGACACCTGGGATGACGGTGTCTGAGTATGACATCCAGTTTACACAGTTATCCCGATATGCTCAGTATTTGGTGGATACCGAGGAGAAGATGGTGAAGAGGTTCGTACAGGGACTTGATGCCCAGCTATATCTTGCCATTGGCGCCCAGCACTACGACACTTATTCAGCTGCTATGGATACTGCATTGCGGATGGAGGCACGCATATCGCAGACTCCGGCCGTTTCTGGGCCGAAGAGGATGCGCACCGATGTACCGCCTCAGAGGCAGCGCGCCAGATTCTTTCCGAGAGATAGGCCTGGCAGAGGATTTGGGCGGGGACAGTTATATGGTTCTTATCCCCAGGGGCAGCAGCCGTCACCAGGATGTTTTGGGTGCGGGAGTCTGCATCATCTTGTCAGAGACTGTCCGGTGAGACGACAGGGAGCAGCGACAGTTCCGCACGTGACTCTACCACCATCACCACCCCCTCCTCAGAGAGCCCTACTTCCTACCCCAGGCGATGCTCCACGCCAGTTAGGTGCACCGAGAGGCCGTGGACGCGGCGGTCCTGTTCAGAGAGGACGAGGAGGCAGAGGCCGAGGTCGAGGTCAGCCCGCTATCGGTGGAGGACAGGCCCGAGTTTTTGCTTTGACACCGCAGGATGCGCAGGCATCCAATGCCGTTGTGACAGGTACTTTGCCAGTTTGTTCTTTCGACGCACGGGTATTATTCGACCCAGGTTCCACACATTCGTACGTCTCTACACACTTTGCACCGATGTTGGGCCGTGAGTCGTCGTCGTTAGATCAGCCGCTTGTTGTTGTTACTCCGGTAGGCGAGTCGTTTGTCGCTCGGTTTGTATTTCGTTTGTGTTCCGTTCGTATCGGGGAGAGGGATTCATCAGTTGATTTGATACTCCTCGATATGTTGGACTTTGATGTGCTTCTGGGCATGGATTGGCTAGCCACTTGTTATGCTTCGGTGGACTGCCGTGAGAAGGCAGTCAGATTTAGCTTTCCGGGAGAGCCAGTCCTTGTTATTCGGGGAGACCGCAGTGTCACCCTTCCCAGCTTAATTTCTTCTCTTCGCGCTGGTCAGCTCTTGCGGAAGGGATGTCAGGGATTCTTAGCGTGTATTTGTGATACTCGAGCTGCAGAGGTTCCGTTGGACCGGGTCCCGGTAGTTTGTGAGTTCCCTGATGTTTTCCCTGATGAGCTATCTGGGCTACCGCCTGAGCGCGATGTTGAGTTCTGCATTGATTTGATTCCCGGTTCGGGGCCTATTTCTATACCACCGTATCGGATGGCCCCGGCAGAGCTTCGAGAGCTGAAGGATCAGTTGCAGGATTTGTTGGATAAGGGGCTTATTCGACCGAGTGTTTCTCCGTGGGGTGCTCCGGTCCTGTTTGTCAAGAAGAAGGATGGAAGTTTGCGCTTATGTATCGACTACCGCCAGCTGAACAAAGTTACCGTTCGGAACAGATATCCGTTGCCGCGCATTGATGATTTGTTCGACCAGCTTCAGGGTGCGGGGTATTTTTCGAGGATCGACTTGCGATCAGGATACCATCAGCTGCGAGTTCGACAGGAGGATATACCGAGGACAGCTTTTCGCACGCGCTACGGCCACTACGAGTTTTTGGTGATGTCGTTCGGACTCACCAACGCCCCAGCAGCATTCATGGATTTGATGAACCGTACATTCAGGCCGTATCTTGACTTGTTCATCATCGTGTTTATCGACGATATCTTGGTGTACTCCCGGAGCAGAGAGGAGCACGAGCAGCACTTGCGGATTACGTTACAGACTCTGAGGGAGCACCAGCTGTTCGTGAAGTTCTCCAAGTGTGCTTTCTGGCTGGACAGCGTCGGATTCTTGGGTCACGTGGTTACGAGAGACGGCATTTGTGTAGACCCGAAGAAGATTGAGGCTGTTCAGCAGTGGCCCCGACCTACATCGGTTACTGAGATCCGTAGTTTTCTAGGCTTGGCGGGCTACTACAGGCGTTTTGTTCAGGACTTCTCCCGTATAGCTGCACCGTTGACCGGTTTGACCCGGAAGGGAGTTCCTTTCGTCTGGACGGAGGAGTGCGAGCGCAGTTTTCAGCAGCTGCGGACTTGTTTGACTACGGCGCCGGTATTATCTTTACCTTCGGGATCAGGCGGATTTGTTGTCTACTGTGATGCTTCGCGAGTGGGATTAGGATGCGTTTTGATGCAGCATGGCCGGGTGATCGCTTATGCTTCTCGGCAGTTGAAGAAGCATGAACAGAACTACCCCACTCATGATTTGGAGATGGCTGCAGTGGTCTTTGCACTGAAGATTTGGCGACATTACCTTTACGGCGAGTCGTGTCAGATATTCACCGATCATAAGAGCTTAAAGTACATATTTCGGCAGCGAGACCTGAACCTCAGACAGCGTCGTTGGATGGAGTTGGTGAAAGACTACGACTGCGAGATCTTATATCACCCCGGCAAGGCGAATGTGGTGGCAGATGCGTTGAGTAGGAGGCCCGGGGGTAGTCTATCCTTTTTGCGCGCAGTGCAGAGGCAGTCGTCAGCAGATTGGCAGATGTTATGCGACAGCCGAGTGGAGTTCGAGTTCATTCAGACAGGGGGACAGCTCGCGCATGTTCGTGCACGCCCACAGTTGCTTGACCGTATATATGAGGCACAGCGCAGTGACGACCGTTGCTCAGAGATCATGGCACAGATGGGACAGGGCAGATTTTCCGAGTTCGTGATTGACGATCAGGGGATTTTACGATATGGATCTAGACTGTGCGTACCAGATGCTGATGGATTGCGGCGCGACATTCTTGAGGAGGCACACCGATCAGTGTATAGTGTCCACCCCGGTTCCACCAAGGTGTACCATGATATGAGAGAGACCTACTAGTGGGACGGGATGAAGAGGGACATTGCGGAGTTCGTTTCGAGATGCCTGACTTGTCAGCAAGTCAAGGCCGAGCACCAGAGGCCCGCAGGAGAGCTACAGCCGTTACCCATTCCGGAGTGGAAATGGGAGCAGATTTCGATGGATTTCGTTGTGGGTCTACCCAGGACCAGTCGAGGGTACGACTCCATCTGGGTGATCGTGGATAGATTGACGAAAGCGGCTCACTTCCTTCCAGTGAAGACGACTTTCAGCTTCGCTCAGTATGCTCAGCTCTATATTGACGAGATCGTGCGACTACATGGCGTACCGACTTGTATCGTGTCAGATCGAGGCACTCAGTTCACCAGCCGACTTTGGCAGAGACTTCAGGAGGCTTTGGGCACTCGTTTGAGTTTCAGCACAGCGTTTCATCCGCAGACAGACGGACAGTCAGAGCGGACCATTCAGACTCTCGAGGACATGCTCAGAGCGTGCGTTTTAGACTTTGGTGGTTGCTGGGATCGTCATTTACCTCTAGTGGAGTTCTCCTACAACAACAGCTTCCAGGATACTATTCAGATGGCACCTTTTGAGGCATTGTATGGGAGGAGATGCAGATCGCCCGTTTGTTGGACAGAGCTCAGCGAGAGCAGTATTTTGGGGCCGCAGCTTGTTGAGGAGACGACATCGAAGATCCAGTTGATCCGAGACCGGATGAGAGCGGCTCAGAGCAGGCAGAAATCCTATGCAGACAGACGCCGTCGCAGATTAGAGTTCGCAGTTGGCGACCATGTTTTTCTGAGAGTCTCTCCGATGAAGGGCGTGATGCGTTTTGGGCGAAAGGGGAAGCTTAGCCCTAGATTCGTAGGTCCCTTCGAGATCCTCGAGCGTGTCGGCGCTGTTGCATATCGTTTGGCTCTTCCTCCCAGTTTTCCCGATGTTCACCCCGTTTTTCATGTTTCGATGCTCCGCAAGTACCTTCACGACCCTTCGCATGCGATTCAGCACCCGACAGTCCAGCTAGAGCGCGACCTTTCTTTTGCAGAGCAGCCGGTGGCCATCCTGGATCGGCAGGTGAAGAAGTTGAGGTCGAAGGTTATACCAACCGTCAAGGTCCTTTGGCGTAGCCCGAGCAGCGAGGAGGTTACCTGGGAGACCGAGGGCGAGATGAGGAAGAAATATCCCCATCTCTTTGAAGGTACGCGTAGCTATATTTTTTTTAAATTCGGGGACCGAATTTCTTTAAGGGGGGAAGATTGTAGCGTCTTGAAAAGTCATTTTGGTGTTTTCCTGAAATTCGGTGAAAATTCGGTATTTTTCCGAAAACCGTCTTTCTCGATATTTTGCAGTTTAGGGCTAATTATACCTTAAATGGATAGGTAATTACTTATTTTTAGTGACTAATGAGTTAATTATGAAATTTTGGTCATTTAAAAATTTTTCCCTATTTTTCAATTTTTTAATATTATTTTAAGCCGGTAAGAAAATACATTAAATAAGCGATAAATACAAATTTTTCCGGGCTAATTTTAATCTCTAAAATTATGATAATTATATTCTAGTGATAACATGAATTTTTAGCAATTTATTTTGATTTTTAACAAATTTTTGTGTTAGGAAACGAATTTATTGAATTTTGGGCTAAAACTTGCAATTTTTGAGTTGTAGGGGGCCTTTTTGCATAAAATTTCTTTTGTAAAATCCCTCTCTCTTTTTCCTCAGCCCTAGGACAGCCCCACCTTGTGTGAGACCAGAAATTTCTGGCCTCATTTTCTTTGGTTGCTTTCTTGAGTTGTTTTGATGGTTTATGGTTTTATTTTAATTAAAATGGATAAAGTATGATACTTTGACTTTGTGGACTTGACCCATGACCTTCCCCACTTGCCCACACCCTCCCCCATCCCTCTTCTGGTCGAAAATTCCAGCAGCCCTCCCCCTTCACCTTCCTCTTTTCATTTCCTCCAAAATTTCATCAAAATTGCTACAAAAATCCATATAAATCCACAAATTTGTTTACAAAACCAAAACAAATCCTTGTGCTACCTCTTCTCAAGCCTAATATAGTTGAAAACATGTGGAAAGGAGGCATTTTTGGAGCAAACTTTCTTGCTTGATCCATTGATCAAGAGGTATAATTCCTATCTTGTTAAATCCTTTGTTTAAGTGCTTATATTATATGGTTTAGTGATAATTTAGTGTAGTTAATCTAGATTTCTTAGATTTTGTTTGAAAATTGAAACTAGGGTTTGAAAGCCATAATAGTTAATTAAGTTATTTTATAGTTAATCTAGTTGTTAATGACTAATCTATTTGGTTACCTTGTTGATATAGTTTTCAATTATGCTAATTTGATTAAATTAGAAGTGTGAAATTTGCTTTTTAGGATTTTCAAGAAAAGGTTTTTGTATGGAAATGGTATTTGAAACATGATTAGTGAGTTGATTAAACCTAATTTGTGTTGATTAAACCTAATTTGCTATCTAGTGTTTTGCTAACCTTAATCTAAGTGGTTAATTTGCTTATTAGGCTAAAATATAGTGTTAAATTAAGGTTTTCATATATAGTTTGATTTATGGTTGCTAAGTACAAAAATCAAGAAAAGGTTTTGTTATGTAAATTAGGTTTTTAAGCTTAGTTAATGGTTTAGAATTTGTGTATTGGCTAACTTTTTGGTTAGTTTGGAATGTTGGTGTTGGGTGGTGTTGACTTTGTCGCTAAATTGTCGATGTTTGCATCAAATTGCAATTTCTGCTTACTAGATTTTTATAAAAGTTATGTGATGAATTAATTATGGCATCTTGATGATTGTATGGCTTGTCCTACGACTTTTAGGATGCGTGAGTGCGGTTTTTGGGTAGTCGGGTTTTAGTTTTGCCGGGTGACCCAAATCGGCGTTTTTGGCAATTTTTGCGATTTTCGCGTGTGTTCCGCGCACTTTGTGCACGTTGTACCTAGCTAGCGAACTTTAGTAGCTTCGTTGGGGTTTTGCGTCGTTCGTGATATGTAACCTTATATTTGGTATTGATATAAATTCCAGGTTCGGTCGCGGAGACGTCAGACGCGGCGCGAAAGGGAAAGGCGGTGATCGGACACAGCTAGCCAGGAATCCCGGTGAGTAGATTTAACATCTACGGGGGACGATCGTTTGGATGGCGCAAGTCGCCCGATAGATTTAGTAAACTGGAAAATAGTAAACTGGATAACCACTTGTGACATTAGAATAATATTACTGGCATGATAATTGTTGCAATTAGATCAATATGTTATACCCATATACGCAAACTCAATTGTAGGACACATGCACCATTACCAGGTTTTTATATGCAGCACGAGCACTATTCATGTTTACACACACACCCTGGTAATTGCCATGCCACCACACTAGATAACTTTTAAATTGAAACCTTTTACTAATCGATACTTAAACTGGTACTATTGCCTTTAATTCCTTAAAAATGAAACCGTAGTATTGCTATTCATGTGCATGTACTTCATCATATTAATTGTTCATGCTTAATCCATTAATCACACATCGCAACTTGATTATTGATATCATACGCATTCATTATCATTGATATATGCACTTATGTGGATTTCTGGAGATTTTATGATATTGCTGGATTTCGGGGGAAAGCCGCAAAATTTCTAAACTTATTATATTTTTTAAAATATGTAAAATTGCGGTTTTCTAGTGATGTAAGTGTCGTCCACCATGAGTTTGCTGTGGCTTTGGAAATCCGTGTCGAGGAGTGGAGGAACCGGCACGGGTACATGGTGGGCCCGGTAAGGTACCCCGGGGCAAGAGGAATGTGGTGATGACGTTGAGCCTGGCAGGGGACGGATTACCTACCGGTGACTGTTTGGGACGGCGGATATCCAGAGGATACCGACCGTGGCCGCTAGATGATGAGATATTGATATTTGAGATGGGTCAGCCGGACGGCTGAGGCCAGAGATACATTTATGAGATTTGAGACAGCTTTTGGGTGTCGTTGCTGGACACCGATTTTCGTCGATTCATTGACATTATGCTGGCATTCTAAAAGAGTTTCAAAAACAAAAAGAGATAAAATATTTCTTATATATACCTATTGAGACCTCAGATTTTCATGTTGCATGCATATTAGTACACTGATGTTATATACACACCTGCTAGTGCATCCAGTCATACCTGTATTTTAGATGCTAGGATGCTTGTGTGCATGCATACGATAGCCTTTGTAGATGCTATTTATTACTCACGAGTTGGCAACTCACCCCCGTTGTGCCATAGCCTGTTGCAGGTCCGCTCCGTCAGTTCAGTAGCGGCGGGTGCGCTTGCTTCTTTTGCCTCTTTTGCCTGGACTCGAAATTTGCTCATAGGTGGGTTATGTTATTTTTGTACCACCTTGTATATTCTTGTATATTCTTGTATCTAGTGTACTCCATCTACTGTTCTACCAGATTATTGTATATTGACCTAGAGATGAGACTGTGAGGTTTGTGGATTTTATACTGTATTTGGGGTCGAGCTCACTTGAGCCGACATGCTACTTTTTCATGCTTCCTTATGCTTTATTATGCTTGTTGTCATTTACATTGCGTGGGATTTGTGACCGCCGTATGGCGAAGAGCTAGCTCCCGCTTGGGGATGCCCTATTGTGTTGGATTCATGTATATATTTTGTTGTACCCATTTTTGGGGGCCAGTATTTACAAAGGAGACTCTGCCGAAATTTTCGGAAAAATTAGTATTGTTTTTAAAAGGGGTTTTACATGACTTATTTGATAAACTTGCTTTCAAATGTTTGGGTTTTCTTCACTCTTTTGCTTAATTGGTTTTGTTTTCTGGGCTTTGGCTTACTTATTTTACGGACGCCTTTAGACGTTTCGTAAACTTAAGTGCCAGTCACGTTCCGTACCCTGCGGGTCGTGACAGTAATGAACTTGATATCGTTGTCGAATCAAATGAAGTTTTGAAATGGAATGATTTTGAGGCTTTTCTAGTTTTGCTAAAGGGGTCACTCCCGGTGAAGGGATCGTCGGCCCTTTCCTCATCGAATGAGGTGCGGGATATATCATATATATCACTGTGCAAAGCAGAAACTATAGAAGCAATCAAAAGCAGACCGAGTATGTCGCATCTGCCAGTTATTGCTAAAGGAGTCACTCCCGGTGAAGGGATCTCGGTCCTTTCCTCCTCGAATAAGGTGCAGGGTATATCATATATACCGCTATGCAAAGCAAGAACTGTAGCTACCTGTTTTATTTAAAATTTGGTTCTACAACATCATTTGGTTTCTTTCATTAATCACATTAATGAAGTCCCATCATTTAAATACCTAAACATCACAGATAAATACGACGTACACTTATGCCATCCGCATTCGCCTCGATGTCCCCTCGTGCACCGTTAGGTTAGGTAACTAACGACAGAGCAGGGCAGGGCTAGTGCGGGTGAAAAACATAAGTAACGTCTATATAATATATCATATATACTATATACTGTATCTATCACAGAACATCACATGATCACATCACAGATATCGCAGCAGAAGAAACATATGAAAAATTGGATATACTAGGACGTCCGTGTTTTCAATACGAGCCAGTATAAAACACGGATTCCACGGTCGTGATGAATAGCCAATCCCACACCCCTAGACCCCTACGAGAGCGGCAAGCAACCCTACCAATTCTAGGGTTAGGAGACCCGGACTCGACTCCTCGAGATGGTCTCCCACTGGACCCTAGAACCCGGTTACTTGTGCTCCCCTCCTTGGGTCTATCCTAGTGCAGAAAAGTAAATAATATACAAAGGGTGACATCTTCCGCAACCTGGAAGTGCCCCAATAAAAGAATATTACATACAAGTTTTTACATGAATGAAAATGAAAAACACTCATCTCACATAAAACCCTCCGGCTATTCAAACATGACAATCTAATATAACATATCCAGCAACACATAACATCACATGTCATCAACGTAAGTAAATATGCGCATCCCAATTGTCGTTGACATATAGCAACGAAACCGGAGATATCACATATTACACTTACGGTCACAGAAAAGAAAGTGTAAAACTACAACAGTTGGAATCCGCAATCTCTTTAGACATCACATGCCTAATCAAATGAAATACTTAGACATCACATGCCTAACAGTTATAAACCCCGCATTTTAGTCTCATTATCGAAAACTCTTTTCAATATCAAATGAAACTAAACCGCTAGATTTATAACATTCATTCAGTTATCTCATAACTGTTTGTGAATTCCAATTATTGTATACCATTCCGGATAAATAGAATATATTAAACTTTCCGATCGAACATTCGAACACCCAAGTTTTCCCGAAACCGTCCAACACATGAAATAGGTTCAAAGACATTCACTTCATGCCTCAGTACCAACGGTCCAGCCGTAGAAGGGTCAAGCCAACGCCTCACATGTGGCACGCCGCACTGCCCCAAACCCGAAAGTTCAAAGGGCAGTTCAAGACGGTCACATAATCGAGTTAAGGTTTGTTGTTTTCTAGAGGGACCATCGCGTTACTTGCACTACTCAGAACGTCCTTAAACCACACAAAAATCCAACACTTGGATATTTTCCGGCAGGGGAAAAGTTGGGTATTTATATCCGGTCGGACTTTTTAACATATTCTAAAGTTCTCCGGAAAAACACATAGACGAAGTTTAACAATCCGATCGAATCTACGATTCCCAATGCAACCCCAGAATACTCAACTCTTGAGTCAATTTAAAAATTCCCAGAAAACTCAGCATAATTAAATAGGAGTTACTGTGCAAACGAGGAGGGCTGACGTCATCATCAGGCCGCGGAACCGCCGCATAATCCATGCTTATGCCGCGGTTCCGCCGCACTATATACTGTTCATGTGAAAAAATTTGCACCGTAATTCTTAGAATTCCCTGCTGAATTTTTTAAGCATTTTTAATATGGAAAAATCCCAGATTTTAGAAAAAGTCCAGAGAGCATGAAAAAGTTAGGGTTTCGGGTTCGATCGGGTTTCAAACATCGTCTAAGCATCGCCTAAGGCTCTAGCTAGGCTCTGATACCACTGTAGGGTTTCTAGGCACACTATAGAGGTCTCACAAGGCATCAACCATGCCAATTTCAAATTTTATGGGTGCCGAGAAACCCTAATACGGATCGTTGACTAGAAGTTTAGGCGATATACGAATCTAGTTAACAACTTAACTAAAGATAAGAAGCTACAACCTTTGTAGATCCGGATATCCACTTCCTTGGCTCCACATAGGCGTCCTTTCGCTGTCCATCTCGAATCCCGGACTCAATCGTCGGCTTGATCGGAGAAATGGGCGGACTAGGTCGTCGGCTTCGTGCCGAAGATGATCTACGTCGAGGCATCACAAGTTCAAGCTCCGACTTCCCAAATTTGTGAAACTTGTGAATAAAACACCCAAAACAACTTGGCAAGAGGTAGAGGGTGAAGAAATAGGAGGTGGGTTCACTTTAGAATTGGATTTCTCACTTTAGAACTCAAGTTGCCATTGATGGCATCAAGCTTTCTTGAAGAAGAAGACGATGAAGAAGAAAGAATATATGATATGTTTTTTTTTAAAAATGAAACTAATATGAATACTTATCATATACTAACCATGGTCAAGTGTAGAGATTAAACTAAGGTTAGTTGGAATGGTTAGGGTTAAGGATGAGATAAGAATGGTGGACTTTGTCAAAGCTTCAAGAAGCTTCGACATAGAAACAAAATAAGCCACCATTCTTAATAATATCCAAAATGAATAAATAAATAAATAACTAAGTAAATAATCAAAACCCTAACCATTCATATAACCATGGTTTAATCTTTACACAAACCCAAGTGAGCAAGTATCATCAAACATGATACAATCAAGTGCACAAAAAATATATCACATATACAATGTGCATCAAGTGAGAAAATCCTTTTAAAGTGAACCAATACTAGTTAATGCAAAGTAATATATCAAATATATAATTTTACAATAAATCATTAAATCAACATTTGATTTAACGATCCGGTCATATCGCATATAACCGACTAGTATCCTATGTATCGGCTCATCGAATCAATCCTCGATTCGATATCTAGGTTATATCGAATATAACCAATCGATACATTCATCGCGAGAATGAAATACGGTATCACATACACGCATTATTCTCGCTCCCGCACATATCCCATATGCGCTCCTATTTCGTTTCGCTTGAGCCAGAAAATCTCTGTGTAGGACTCTAAAGACTCGTCAATACGCCGGTAGCAGATGATGATCATATCAAGCACCCACAAGCCGCAAGCGGTCTGCTAAACGTAACGGCCACCCGGGTATTGAGCGATCAGAAGATCGACGAGCTAGCCCGCTCACACTCCTGTGAATCCAACTAGTAACACTTACCGTACAGTCCGGTCTATTCGTTTGATATGTCGCATATCAAGTCTAGGGGTGGTAAACGTCAGACCCCAATAACCGATAAGTCGTGCGGATGTGAGGCTCATAACGGGTCGAGAAACTACTGGTAACACTTACCAGCAAATCTCTGATCAGCCCTGGCCAGGGACATCCCTGTTACGGCCAATCGAGCACTGCGCAACATCAACCCCCAATACCGGGAGAGACGAAACCCCTCCTATCGCTCATTGCCTCCATATGACTCGGGACTGTACCCAAAGACCACCGTTTTGCACGCCCTCATGGACGTGGTAAGGTGGAGATCAAAGCACAGTGGGAATCACACAAGACTCTATGACGATCTCGGGTCTACAGACTAACCTGTACAAGTGTCACCTGAGAACTGCCATCTGACGTGAGGTATAATACCATCTGGGAGTTCTCGGCGAGTCCGTCCAGTGTACCCAGTCTCCACTGAGCACCCGTATACCATCTCTGATGTCAAACACCAATGGATATGGGATCATCCATCGCCCATCTCATGGGTCGAGAAGCGTATACGCTAGTCTACACTGGTATATCGATGCCCTGTCTCGATACACCCACGACTAGGGACCTTGAAGGATGTACTTATGGACCACCATGTCCCCACTAGTATGATCTGCATCATAGTTCAGGTAGTCAAGTACACATCCTAAGGGCTTTATCATCATGTAACTATAAGACAGTTTAAAGAGACTAGTGTACATGTTAAGATAAAGAGTAACCAGATAGCATACTATCATATCGAGCAAGAAAGTCATCTCTATATATGTCCAAGCATCCAATATAATATACATCATCTGTACAATACTGGCCTCTAGGGCATACATGCAACTAACAAACACTTCATTCATTTCCCCTAATTATATTAACGCTGCCACTTGTACTAAACTTTTTAGTGCAAGATAGGCTGGAAACGGGATTCTAGTGCTCGTTTAGTCCGCGTCCCCCCGATCGACTCCGAAGTCGGTATTTCTACATTTACCTCTTCTTTACCCACCACTACACCCACACTGATGGATCCTGCTCCATCAAATTTCTTTCCCACTAACCTGCCGCCGTCCGTAGGTGCGCAGAATCCACCCCGCATCTCTCTCCAAGAGAGGTGCTATCCTATTCGAGGTCCTCTTTCGACCTGCTTATCCATTCCACCAGCCAACGGGGATAATTTTGAGATTAAAACCCAATACATCAACCTTCTACCAAAATTCCACGGTCTCGAGTCTGAAGACGCATACGTCTTTATTACCAAATTTGAAAATGTATGCGCAATGATGGGTACGTCACAACTTTCAGTGGATGCTATGCGTCTATGTCTCTTCCATTTCCTTGTGCGATATAGCCGAGAAGTGGCTATACAACACTACCGCACATTCCATTACGAATTGGGAAGAATTCGTTGTGGCATTCCTTAAAAAATTTTACCCTATGCAAAAGACAGCTCGAGTCCGTAGCGAACTAAATCAATTCACCTAGCTTCCGACTGAACCATTCTCGAAATACTTTGAACGCTTCAAGGATCTTTTGGTTCAATGTCCACATCACAGCATCCCGAGATGGGATTTGTTCCGAATCATATATGAGGGCATTAACCCTACCACTAAACAAAACCTTGAAAACATGTGTCAAGGCACCTTTATGACCAAAGATGATGGCGAAGCTTGGAAATTTTTAGAAGAGTTCGCTGAAAAATCCTTACAATGGGAGGGTGGAAACCAGTCATCGTCTAGGGGTGGCGTACACCAAATTGATGTGTCCATAGGTGTTCAAGCTGAAATGGCAGCAATGCAAAAGAAGCTCGAAGCTATGGAACACAAATTTTTAGCAGCCTCCCTAAATCCGATGTCACTCCCCAAAACTGTATGTGGATGCTGTTCTTATCCATTACATCTCACGGAAGAATGTTTATTGAATTCTCCGTTTCAAGGTCAAGAGCATACCAATGCCGCATTTCAAAGACCTAGAAACGATCCATATTCTTCCACATATAATCTGGGTTGGAAGAATCACCCTAACTTTGCTTGGAACTAACAACACAATCAAAACACGGTTCCAAATCAAAACAATTTTCAAAGGGCTCTTCCACCACAACAGCAACCACTTCAACTCACTCAGCACCCCTACCAGTCACAAAATTTTCAAAACCAGGTCAACCCTCCTGCACCGTCTAATCCTATGCAGTTGACTTGTTCTGACGAGTTCTCTCAATTCACACAAACCATGAAGTCACTCTTATCATATTTCATGGAAGTGTCGGCTGAGTTTAGGTCTTCCGTCAGTGAGATAAAGAAAAACTCAGCGTCCCAAGCTGAGAGTATCAGAGCGATGGAAGCAGAAATTGCACGACTTAAAGCCGAAAGGAGGGCGAAAGAAAAAGGGAAACTTCCGTCTCAACCCCTACTGAATCCTGGGCATTACAATGTAAATGCCGTCACAACGTTGAGATCAGGAAGAGTGCTGAATAACCATGTTGGGGAAGAAATTGATGATATTGAAAATCTTATGAATAACACCCCGGCTGAGACCCTTCCTCACACACAAACTTCTACTTCTGATCCTTGTTCTTCTACCCCATCGCCTTCTCACGAGCCTATTCTCCGTTTCCCTCTAGGCTCGACACCTCAGCAACCCTCTTCTAGTCCTCCACAGACGATCCCCACTCCTCTTTTGGGATCACGTTTACACCCACTTCCTTCTCCTATGATGGACCCAGCGCTTATTGCTAAAGCACCTTATCCTAATCGGTTAAGGGCTAACAAATCTAGTCCACATATGGAGAAGATTCTGGAAATGTTCAAACAAGTTACCATCAACATCCCTCTCCTAGATGCTATTCAACAAGTCCCCGCTTATGCGAAAATTCTTAAAGACTTGTGCACTAGGAAGAGGAAGACTCAAGTGCCCAAAAAGGTCTTCATGTCTAATAATATTAGTACTGCTTTTATCCCACAGCTACCAATGAAACGTAAGGCCCCAGGATTGTAGGGTTCCTAGGCACACTAATGAGGTCTCACAACAGATCAAACATGCCCAATTCAAATTTTTCCATGTGCCTACAAACCCTAATACGGATCGTTAACTAGATGATAAGGCGATGCAAGCAAGTAAATGACTTTATTGCTAAAGGAAAGTGACTACAACCTTTGTAGATTCGGTCCTCCACTTCCTAGGCTCCGTGATGACGTCCCTCCGCTGTACCTATCGGAATCCGGACTCTGGCGAAGGTTTCGTCGGAGAAATGATCGGGCTAGGTCGTCGACTTCGATGCCGAAGATGATCTACGTCGAGGCAACTCAAGATCAAACTCCAACTTCACCAAGTCATGAAACTTGCGAAGAAAACACCCTATACTACTTGGCAAGTGGTAGAGGATGAAGAAATAGGAAGTGGGTTCACTTTAGAATTGGATTTCTCACTCTTTTTCTCATTTCACCATTGAAGGTTGCAAGGTTTTCTTCATCTTGAAGAAGAAGAAGAAGAAAAGAATATGATAAGTATTATAAAATTACTTGATTAATTATATTAAATCAAGTGATCTTATCATATAGCAACCATAGTTAAGTGTAGAGAATAAACTAGGGTTAGGTGAATGGTTAGGTTTAGGAAAGAAACAAAATGGTCAAGCTTTCAACACTTCATGAAGTTTCAACAAAAGAACAAAATAACCCACCATTCTATTTATCTTTCCAAAATGAATAAATAAATAAATGAATAAGTAAATAAAAACCCTAACCATTAACATAACCATGGCTTGATGCCGTGATTTTTGACTATACAGTCGTATTAAAGTGTTAGCGGATCATTAGAGAATGAGATAATGAACAGGTATACCTAAATTATAATGGGTAGTGATGATATTGAGGTACATGGGACTCTAAAATAGAACCCGAACTGTAACTTGTGACTGATCACGATATGATGTATGTATGACTTGATTACGACATCATATAGGTGTGACCTGATGTCGATATCATATAGGTGTGACTTGATGACGATATGATATCAGTATGACTCGATCACAACATGATACATATGACATGCTATTTCTGAGGATAAATTAATGAGGTATATTTATGATGGTAATGTTATATAATTGACGTATGCGATTACAGCATAGCACCTCGATCATGACATGTGTTGATGATGATATTATATGAATAATGAGACACGTAGGTGATATTTGACCCGTACCCCGATATTGGGATGCCGTACGATGGATTTTACCATACGAGGCATAGATGTGATGATTGATCCGCACTCTTGATTTGAGGAAGTCGTACTATGTACGTGACGCTATTGAGGTAGGATCGCCGACTATTAGAGATATGGACTCAGGCTTTAGGTATACTTCTATCGACCAGTTCTTAGGTTTAGTTTTCCTTAGGGGGGTTAGATGGACACTACGTTAGGTTCGCGTCGTAGAGTGGTAGTGGTAATTGTATATCAAATGAGTGGATAACACACATCCGTCTTTACTTTCACATTGTAATCATAATATTGCATGTTCTTACATATGTTGCTATAATCAGTATAAACTTTACCTATTAGGACACCAGCACCATTACCGATGATGCGCATATTCCACGCACACTTATTTGCCGGCTCACACACACATCATCGGTAATTGCTATGTCACGTACACTTTAGATCATATTGTCTTTTATGGATAGAATCAGTTAACAACTAGACCAATATAATATTGTGATTATTCTCTGATGTTAGTATAGACATGATATTTATTACTTAAACATTCATGCATTCATATTTTCATGTTATCATGCAGTATTATGGGCATATGCCGACACTTATCATATAGTTACTCATGATTTTGAGATTTGGATTTCTATGAGATTTCTGGATTTTGGGGAAAACCGCAAGAATATGTAAAAAACTTCTCTCTCTCCTCCTCCTCTTTTTTTAAAAACATAAGATGCGGTTTTCTCGTGATGTATGTGTCGTCCACCATGAGATTTCATGTTTTCTGTTGGATTTCGAGACCCGATTCGAGGAGTGGATGAACCGTCTCGGGTACATGGTGGGCCTGGTATGGTACCCCGGGGCAAGAAGATCGAGTTGTAGACGATGAGCCTGGCAGGGGAAGGCTACCTACCGGTGATGTCTGGCGCGGCGGATATCCGGAGGATACCGACCGTTGTCGTGAGATTTGATGATATGGGCCGATCCGGACTGACGGAGCCCGAGATATTGAGACTTGAGATTACATGTGTTGTGTCGACGCTTGACACGGATTTCCATGGATTTCATTGTTGAGATTTCAGATTCTTATACACATTTTACTATGATAACAGCTAAAGATTTCTTATACATATATATCTGGATTTCAGGATTTATTACTTTACATTCATGGTGCATGCATTTCATTTCATATGACATAGTATTATATGAGGCACTGACACAAGCACGGAGTATCTGCACTTATACGTAGTTTTACCCTGCTATTACTAGATGATTGGGATATTATAGTGTATTATTATGACCTAGGATAGCGTCGTGCATTCGATTTCTTTTCGTAGATGTCTTCTAATCACGAGTTGGCAACTCACCCCCGTTGTGCCAAATTTTATTTCAGGTTCGATTTACAGGTTTCCGTGGCAGCTTGTTAGCACATCTTTTCTTCAGGGTGATTTGCACGGTAGGTTGGTTCACTTGTATCCGAACCACCATTGTACTTTTATTCATTCATTTGTATCCAGTAAGCTCCATCAACCATACTTGTATTACTTGATAAGTTTATTGGACCAGTCTTTTATTTCGACCTTAGAGTCGCGCATGTATTATTCTGATCTGGTGGTTTTGTTTTCTTTTGAGTTTTGAGCCTCGCCCTTTGGCGTTGTATATTATTGTGTTTGTTGTGGTTGTTTCCGCCTGTTGGCGTTGAGCTAGCACCCGTTTGGGGATGCTTTTTATTGTTTATTTATATTATACTTGTTGTACCCGTTTGGGGGCCAGTTTTTACAGAGGAGACTCTGCCGAAATTTTTGAGAAAATTTGCTGATGCTTTTAAACTTGTTTTCTTTTTTTCTTCTTCTTCTTCTTTTATGGTTTAGATTTCTGGGCTTCGGCTTACTTAGGTTACGTGGCGCCTCAAGACGCTTCGTAATCTAAGTGCCGGTCACGTTCCGTACTTTCGGGTCGTGACATATATATACAGGTATGTATATGGATCGACTCTGATGTTAGGCGGTTTCCTTACCTGTAGTCCAGCTTGTTAGCTTAGCCCTTTAGTTTAGTTTAGTTGTTAGATTAGATTCGATCCTTACCTATTTCAAAAACTAACGAATCGTGGGTATTTTAAAAGACAGCACAAGGGATCCTACGGATATTTCAAAAGACGTATCTTATCATAAAAACTCCGTAGCCCCTGTTTTCAAAACCCCATGATTCGTGTTATTTCAAAAGGGCACCATTTGTAGGACTTATATTAGATTAATGCAGATTAGTTATAGTTGCGTCTAGTATTCAGCTCCCGCTCATTATTGTGGTTCGCTTCGCATCGCATGCTTATATTATGTTTCATACTCCATTATTAATATCATGCTGTTAGGACACCAGCACCATTACCGATGATGCGTATGTACCACGTACACTTACTTGCCGGCTCACATACATCTTCATCGGTAATTTCCATGTCACGCACACCCTAGAAAATATTATTGCTTAACTTCGCTTGATAGCTAGTAGTTTGACAAGATATTAGTGTACTTACCTTATATGCCAGCCTAGATATTGTAGTTATTAATGTCGCTTCATGCATACCGTTATTCATTGTTATGCCGCATTCATGGATTCTTATGCATATATTCACTTTTTACGTGCTATTGAGGTTTTGGATTCGGATTTCCATGAGATTTTCTGGATTTAGGGAAAACCGCAAAACATATACAAACTTCTTCTTTCTCTTTTTAAATGAAAAGTGCGGTTTTTCCCATGATGTATGAGTCGTCCACCATGAGTTTGCTGATGGATTTCGAGACCCGATTCGAGAAGTTGGATGAACCGTTTCGGGTACATGGTGGACCCGGTAAGGTACCCCGGGGCAAGAAGCTCGTGGTGATGACGATGAGCCTGGCAGGGGGAGACTACCTACCGGTGATATTACCCGACGCGTCGGATATCCGGAGGATACCGTCGTGGTCTTGAGATGGATGGTAAGGGCCGGTCTGGACTGACGGCGCCCTAGATATTGTGATTGAGATATTGAGATTTTGAGATATTGACGTACAGAGACTGTGATATAGAGATATCGAGATATTGGGATTACGTTTTGTGCCGATGCTAGGCACTGTTTTATGCTGATTTCATTATAATACCTCATTTTAAAAATACAAAGGAAATCTCACTAATTTATGAAAACAGTTTCTTCATTTACATGTCCTCTTTTTTCATGCATGCATACCTCATTCATATGATATATTGCTACCTGAGGCACTGACACGGGCACATGAGATCACACTCGGGTTAGATATTACCCTAGCCATTGTTATAGGCTATATGTTATTCATATATTTGAGGATATATTATGATCATTGACCTAGGTTGCGTTATTTATGCGATTTCTGTGCGTAGATATTTTTCTATTCACGAGTTGGCAACTCACCCCCGTTGTGCCCCAGTTTTTTGCAGGTTTGCCGTACAGGTTTCATTACGGCTTGCGGGCATAGTTTCCTTCGGGTGATTTGCAAGTAGGTGGGTTTACTTGTATCGTACCCCCCATTATATAACTTGTATATTATTACTCTGTTGTATCTAGAAGTTCCATCAACCAAACATGTATTTATTTTGAGATAGAGACCAGTGATGTTATTCCTTCGACCTTAGAGTCGCGCGTTATATTTCTTTGGTTTTCTTGTGGTTTTGAGTTTCCTTTTGAATTTTGATCCTCGCCGTTGGCGTTGTATATTATATTGCTTGTGTGGTTGTGACCGTCGATTGACGAAGAGCTAGCTCCCGCTTGGGGATGCCTTTTATTGATTTCGTATACTATTTATGTTGTATCCCGTTTGGGAGCCAGTATTTGCAAAGGAGACTCTGCCGAAATTTTCGGGAAATATTTGATGTTTTTTTAAAAAACCGCATAATTCGGCTTATGCTATTAAAACTACTTGTTTTAAATTGGTTTTCCTTGACTCTACTACTTTTCTTGGTTTGGATTTCTGGGTTTTCGGCTCACTTAGATTACGTACGCCTCGAGACGTTCGTAGTTTAAGTGCCGGTCATGTTCCGTACTTTCGGGGCATGACAATATGTCCCAGCATCCACTACAATATACATCCAATGTACAGTAATAGCCTCTAGGGCATACATATAACTAATAATCTCCCACTTGCACTAGGGCTATCTGCAGCAGTGGTTGCAGTATCATATATTCAACCATCCCATATAAGTCCCTCTCTGGGAAAAAGCCTTTGTGAGTGGATCCGCCGTGTTGTCCTCTGAGTCTACTCTCTTAACCTCGATCACCCTGGAGATCATCTATCTCCATGATCAGGTGATGCTGCCTCAGAATATGTCTGGGTCACTGATGGGACCAGGGTTCCTGGGCCAAAGCCACACTTCCGTTGTCATACAATGGTAGGAACCTAGTTCATCTTATGAACCAATATACACCCGAACTTCCTCTTTGGTAGTATCTTTAATCGTGATGTTACCAGCCTTTATCGTCTAGTTTGCCACGGTATCTAGCTTGGAACTCTTCCAACATACCGTCCCTTCACTGAGGGTAAAGACAATGCCTGCGACTGACATTCAGTCGTCCTTATCACCCTGGAACCCTTCCAGTGATTCTCCCCAGGATCAACTGATACCATCTCACTACATCTAGTGAGAATCCTAACATCCATTTAGATCTATCTCATAGATCCAAAACCCAGGATTTAGGAGGTATCACCTTTATCCTATTGGAGAATCCATGTGATAAGAGGAGATCGACCGATCGTAGTATAGGAAACTCTTTTCCTATCAAGAGTATGTTGTCTACGTACAATACGAGGATGACCATCTTACTCTCTACTACCTTTTTGTACATACAAGGTTCATCTAACATTTTGATGAAGTCAAACACTTCGACTACCACATCAAAACAGATGTTCCAACTCCACGATACCTGCTTTATTCTGTAAAGCAACTTGCACACGTTTCCGCTGCTCCCACTGTTTACGAAGCTCTCTGGCTGTGTTCTTATAGACGTTCTCTTCTAAATCATAATTTTAGAAAAGCAGTCATGGCACCCAACCACCAGATATCGTAGTCATGGTATGTAGCAATGGCAAGTAGGATCTGGATAGACTTAAGCATAGTCCCTGGAAAAGATTTCATCATTATCCATGTCTGGTTGATGACGAAAACCTTTAACAAGTCTAGCTTTGAAAGTTTCAACTTTTCCATCTACACCAAGTAATCTTCTCAAGATATACTTGCTCCTGATTGGGATTTAACCCTTCACATATAGCAGCCGAAGTCCATACTTTGCTGGTGTACATGGATTCCATCTCAGATCGCTAAGCATCTAGCCATTCTTACAGAGTCTCTACTTTTGATGACCTGCTCGAATCTAGTTAGGTCATCATCTCATGATGCAATCCTCGCTCCCACTGTCATCGAGAAACCGAAGTATCTCTCAGGCAGGTGAGGAACCCTACCAGATCGGCGGAGAGGCTGAGGTTCGTCGGGGACAATAGAATCCTTTGGTTCTGTCAAATCATCAGCTGCAGTTTTGTATAGCTGGAACCTTTCCAGTTCTACAGAACTGACCTTGCCTCGATTTTGTCTGGATTTTGCTTTTAGACATAGGCCGGACAACCTCAAATCTCAACTAACTTAAGAGATAGGCTCTTCCCATACCATATCTTATATGGAGTGGTAGGCACTGATTTGATTCGAACCTAATTCAATAGGTATGCAGCTTCTCAAGTGCACAACCCCAAAAGAAAATAGGTAACTCAGTAGTACTCATCATAGAGCACACCATATCTAATATGGTGCGATTGCTCTGCCCTGATACACCGTTGTGCTGTGGTATATTCAGAGGAGTAATACTGAGAGAGAATCTCATTCTCCTTTAGAATAGTCCAGGAATGTCATGCACAAGTATTTTACTCCCTGATCTTATCATAGGACATAATACTTATACCCGTATTGGTTCTCTACTTCTAGCTTATATTCTGTGAATATTTCAAAAGGTTCGGACTTGTGTTTCAACAGGAACATATGTCTTAATCTTGAGAGATTATCAGGGAACGTAATGAAGTATAAAGAACCAGTCCTGGCATGTGTAGACAAGAGACTTTACATACATCATCATGTATCAGTCCCAAGAGTTCATTAACTCTTTCTCTGTTTCCAATAAACAGAGCTATGGTCATTTAATCTTTGTGAAATGACTAGCAAGTTTCACAAGATGTAAATTCAAACTGATTTAAATATGCATCTAAAATATAACTTCAGCCAGTCGGGTCGCATTGATATGACCTAGTCTACAATACCCTAAGAAAGTTTCATTCATTTCTGAACTCTTCCTCTTGTGTATGTTCTGTATACTAGGAACTGTATTTTGATTTAGAACGTCAATGCTTTTAGATAACGTGCCTGAACCGATCAACTATTGATATAAGAAATGTTCAAAACATTATCCAACAATACAAAATTTTATCATTTCTTTACTTATAAAGAGACTGATATGATTTTGTATATCAGGTTCGGTATCTAATAGCATTTGTTCAGAATCAATGTATTGGTAATACAGGGTGACAGTGACCAACAGACTTGGCTGCAACACTTGCCCCGTTTTCTGTCTCATGAAACTTATCACCCGTTCTCAGTTTTCTACCTTTCTTTAGCCCTATGTAACAGATTACATAGCTGGGATCCTGATCCGGTATCAAATACCCAGAAAGCAGAGGATACTGAGAAACAGTTCTTTTTAATTAACACACCCGAAGGAGATGCATCATATGCACTTTCTTCGTGTGGGCGGCATAGGAATTCTGGAATTCCCCTATTTCCTGCTCTCTCTTATAACAATTATAAGTTGGAGCGGGACCAACGTTTCCCAGCTCAGTATAACAAGCGGGTTCGGTCAATACATCCATATTATTATCTTGATTAAGGCGTGATATGGTCGCTACCTGGAGAGAGAGAGAAGAAAACACTCTGCGTGCGCTCTTGCAAGATTAGATTGGTTATATATTTTATCTAATCAGGATGGCTCCCACTGTTTTTATCAAATCTTCATTAAACCTTAAAAGGAAAGACTAGCCGGGATTAATTACACTCTACAAGTTCGCCAATCTTTCAGCCAGGTCAGTGTCGGTACTTTGAGGGAGGTTCCCCGTGCTTTCGCATGGGCCTAATTACAGTAAACATCGTTTTCCCAGATGCGTAACCCCATTGACACCTTTCTAGACACCTACTTGATCGGCTAATTGTAAAGTGCAAAACTCTTCCAGGAGTAACAATTACTCGCAGTGGGTATCGGGATCCAACTATCACATAGAAGGTATGCAATCTCATTGCAAGTTTCAACACTTGAAACTCCCGATAAAGGCTTTTACCCCTAGCACCTATGACCTTAACTATGGTCAATAAATCATAAGCACTAGTCAAGTTCTACCCGTCATTTCGTGATTAATTAGACCCACCCACATGACCCTTAACTAAGGTCAACAAAGTCACGCGACTGTCCTAACTAATCGCATCATATGCGGTGTAGGAAGACATCACTTAGCTACCGTACATTGTGCCTTGACTATGGTCAACAAACACAGCACGAATACTAATACTCTACTTCCTAAAATGACGGAGGGTTGCGAATGGTTTTTATGAAAACCTTTAACGCTTTGAACTTGATCTCGTTGCGGAATCAAATGGTTTTTAAATGGAATGTTTTTGAGGCTTTTCTAGTTTTGCTAAAGGGGTCACTCCCGGTGAAGGGATCGTCGGCCCTTTCCTCGTCGAATGAGGTGCGGGATATATCATATATGTCACTGTGCAAAGCAGAAACTATAGAAGCAATCAAAAGACAAACCGAGTGTGTAGCATCTGCCAGTTATTGCTAAAGGAGTCACTCCCGATGAAGGGATCTCGGTCCTTTTCTCATAGAATAAGGTGCAGGATGTTCTTCAAGGAACACCGCGATGCAAAGCAAGAACTGTAGCTACCTGTTTTATTTTGAAATTCAATTCCACAACATCAATTAGGTTTATTTTCTTTCATTAATCTCATTAATGAATATCCCATCATTTAAGTCCACCTAAACATCACAGATAAATATAACGTACGCTTATGCCATCCGCATTCGCCTCGATGTCCCGTCTGCACCGTTAGGTTAGGTAACTAACGCGAGAACGAGTCAGGGCTAGCGCGGGTGTAAAACATAAGCAACGTCTATATAATATATCATTTATACTATATATAATATCTATCTGAACATATCACATGATCACATCACAGATAACGCACCAGAAAGTATCATATGAAATATTGGATATACTAGAACGTCCGTGTTTTCAATACGAGCCAGTATAAAACACGGATTCCACGGTCGTGAGGAATAGCCAAACCCACACCTCTAGACCCCTACGAGAGTGGCAAGCAACCCTACCAATTCTAGGGTTAGGAGACCCGGACTCGACTTCTCGAGATGGTCTCCCACTTGACCCTAGAACCCGGTTACTTGTGCTCCCCTCCTTGGGTCTATCCTAGTACGGAAAAGTAAATAATATACAAAATGTGACATCTTCCGCAACCTGGAAGTGCCCCAATAAAAGAATATTACATACAATTTTTTACATGAATGAAAATGAAAAACACTCATCTCACATAAAACCCCCCGACTATTCAAACACGACGATCCAATATAACATATCTAGCAACACATAACATCATATGTCATCAACGTAAGTAAATATGCGCATCCCAATTGTCGTTGACATATAGCAACGAAACCGGCGATATCACATATTACACTTACGGTCACAGAAAAGAAAGTGTAAAACTACAACAGTTGGAATCCGCAAACTCTTTAGACATCGCATGCCTAACCAAATGAATTCCTTAGACATCGCATGCCTAACAATTATAAACCCCGCATTTTAGTCTCATTATCGAAAACTCTTTTCAATATAAAGTCGGGCAATTAAACAAGATTCCCGATATCCTGATCGAATGCTCGTCGCAAACTTTAGTAGGCAGTCGCACCCCCGACGCCGTCGACGAAGTGCACCAAGGCGAAACACCGCTGCCGCGAGCACCCGAACGGATGCTTTCGGCGACGGGGTTCTCCTACAGTCACTTGGTTGGGGCTATGGGATAAAGCTGTCTATTAAGTTTACCCGGCGAGTATCCGCGTACGCTACATGATTGCGACGGACTTTTGATCGCATCAAAATTCCGTGGCAACCGATCAAGTGAGACTAAAGTGCTATGTTTATAACATTCATTCAGTTATCTCATAACTACTTGTGAATTCCAATTATTGTATCACATTCCAGATAAATAGAAAATGTTAAACTTTCCGATCGAACAATCGAACACCCAAGTTTTCCCGAAACAGCTCAACACATGAAATAAGTTTAAAAACATTCACTTCGTGCCTCAGTCCAGCCGTAGAAGGGTCAAGCCAACGCTTCACATGTGGCACGCCGTACTGCCCCAAACCCTAAGGTTCAAAGGGCAGTTCAAGACGGTCACATAATCGTGTTAAGGTTTGTTGTCTTCTAGAGGGACCATCGCGTTACTTGCAGTACTTAGAACGTCATTAAACAACGGAAAAATCCAACAATTGGAAATTTCCCGGCTGGAGAAAAAGTGGGTATTTATATCCGGTCGAACTTTTTAACATATTCTAAAATTACCCGGAAAAACACATAGACAAAGTTTGACAATCTGATCGAATCTACGAACTCCCAATACAACCCAGAATACTCAATTCTTGAGTAAGATTTCAAAATTCCCAGAAAATACAGCACCCAAATATAGAAATTACTCTGCCAAAACTAATGGGAGAGGCGACCGTACGGCCGCGGAACCGCCGCACGAGCCATGCTCGTGCTGCGGAACCGTGGTGGTTTGATGGATTCAGCCGCTCGAATTTCACAGTAACTCCTACAAATGCCTGCTGATTTTTCTGAATATTTTTAATTCGTAAAAATCCACGATTTCAAAAAATGTACAGAGAGCAATTTGAGATTAGGGTTTCGATTCGATCGGACTTCTAACTCCGTCTACGCATCGCCTAAGGCTCTAGCTAGGCTCTGATACCACTGTAGGGTTCCTAGGCACACTAATGAGGTCTCACAACAGATCAAACATGCCAATTTCAAATTTTTCAATGTGCCTACAAACCCTAATACGGATCGTTAACAAGATGATAAGGCGATGCAAGCAAGTAAATGACTTTATTGCTAAAGGAAAGTGACTACAACTTTTGTAGATCCGGTCCTCCACTTCCTAGGCTCCATGTTGACGTCCCTCCGCTGTACCTATCGGAATCCGGACTCTGGCGAAGGTTTCGTCGGAGAAATGATCGGGCTAGGTCGTCGACTTCGATGCCGAAGATGATCTACGTCGAGGCAACTCAAGATCAAACTCCAACTTCACCAAGTCATGAAACTTGTGAATAAAACACCCTATACTACTTGGCAAGTGGTAGAGGTTGAAGAAATAGGAAGTGGGTTCACTTTAGAATTGGATTGCTCACTCTTTTTCTCATTTCACCATTGAAGGTTGCAAGGTTTTCTTCATCTTGAAGAAGAAGAAGAAGAAGAAAAGAATATGATAAGTATTATAAAATTACTTGATTAATTATTTTAAATCAAGTGATTTTATCATATAGAAACCTTGGTTAAGTGTAGAGAATAAACTAGGGTTAGGTGAATGGTTAGGTTTAGGAAAGAAACAAAATGGTCAAGCTTTCAACACTTCATGAAGTTTCAACAAAAGAACAAAATAACCCACCATTCTATTTATCTTTCCAAAATGAATAAATAAATAAATGAATAAGTAAATAAAAACCCTAACCATTAACATAACCATGGTTTAATCATACACACCCAAGTTTGCATGTATCATCAAACATGATACAAACAAGTGCACAAAAATATATCACATATACAACTTTTGCATTTCAAGTGAGAAAATCCATCTTGAGTGAACCAATACTAGTTAATGTAAAGTAATATATCAAATATATAATTATACATTAAATCATTAAATCAACACTTGATTCAATGATCCGGTCATGTTGCATATAACCGACTAGTATCCAATGTATCGACTTATCGAATCAATCTTCGATTCGATAACTAGGTTATATCGCATACAACCAATCGATACATTCATCGCGAGAATAGAATACGGTATCACATACACGCATTATTCTCGGTCCCGCACATATCTCATATGCGCTCCTATTTCGTTTCGCTTGAGCCAGGAAACCTCTATGTAGGACTCTAAAGACTCGTCAATACGCCGGCAGCAGGTGATGATCATATCAAACACCCACAAGCCACAAGCGGTCTGCTAAATGTAACGGCCACCCGGGTATTGAGCGATCAGAAGATCGACGAGCAAGCCCGCTCACACTCCTGTGAATCCAACCAGTAACACTTACCGTACAGTCCGGTCTGTTCGTCTGATATGTCGCATATCTCGCCTAGGGGTGGTAAACGTCAGACCCCAATAGCTCGATAAGTCATGCCGACGTGAGGTCCATAACAATCGTGAAACTACTGATAACTCTTACCAGTATATAACTGCAACCCTGGCCAGGGATTTCCAGTTATGGCCAGTCGTGCATAGCGCAACATCAACCCCCAATACCGGGAGAGACGAATCCCCTCCTATCGCTCATTGCCTTCATGTGAATCGGGACTGTAACCAAAAACCACCTGTTTGCACGACTCAGTAGAGCCGTAGTAGGGTGGAAATCAAAGCACAGTGGGAGACACACAAGACTCTATGACGATCTCGGGTCAGCAGACTAAGCTGTACCAGTGTCACCAGAGAACTGCCATCTGACGTGAGGTATAATACCATCTGGGAGTTCTCGGCGAGTCCGTTCAGTGTACCCAATCTCCACTGAGCACCCGCATACCATCTCTGATGTCAAACACCAATGGATATGGGATCATCCATCGCCCATCACATGGGTCGTGAAGATATACACTAGTCTACTCTGGAATATCGATGCCCCGTCTCGATATTCCCACGACTAGGAACATTAAAGGATGTACTCATGGACTACCCAGGCCCCACTAGTATGATCTGCATCATAGTCCTGGATGTCGAGTACACATCCTAAGGGCTTTATCAACATGTAACAGAGAGACTGAAAGTATGCATGTTAAGATAAAGGGCAACCAGATAGCGTACTATCATGTCGACCAAGAAAGTCCTACTTATATATGTCCCAGCATCCACTACAATATACATCCAATGTACAGTAATGGCCTCTAGGGCATACATATAACTAACAAGGATATCCTACGATATCGATTTCTATTGGGGGTAAAAACATCAACCGTGCTCTTTTAGACCTTGGCGCAAGTGTTAACCTACTTCCATACTCTGTATATGAGCAGGTAGGGATTGGAGAGTTGAAACCAGCTCACTGCACTCTCCAAATGGCAGACCGTTCAATCACCAAACCTAGAGGTGAATTAGAGGATGTGTTGATAAAAGTCGGGGAATTTTTATTCCCTGTAGACTTCATTGTTCTCGATACACAACCTGTAGCGAACCCCCAGAGCCAAATTCCGGTTATTTTGGGTCGACCATTCCTTGCCACTTCCAATGCTGTCATTAACTGTAGAAACGGTTCATTGAACTTATCATTTGGAAATATGACAATTGAACTGAACATCTACAAAATTGGAAGTCAGCCATCAGAACCCTCTGCTCATATCCTTGATGTGTGCTCTGTCCACGAGATTGCTCCCGAAAGTTGCGGAGTTGAAGAACTTTGCTTTAATGATCTCGACGACACTACCACATCACTGTTTGATCTTGCACAACATCTGTTAGTTATATGTATGCCCTAGAGGCCATTATTGTACATAGGATGTATATTGTAGTGGATGCTGGGACATATATAGGTAGGACTTTCTTGGTCGACATGATAGTACGCTATCTTGTTGCTCTTTATCTTAACATATATACATTCTGTCTCTCTGTTACATGTTGATAAAGCCCTTAGGATGTGTACTCGACTTCCAGGACTATGATGCAGATCATACTAGTGGGGCCTGGGTAGTCTATGAGTACATCCTTCAATGTTCCTAGTCGAGGGAATATCGAGACGGGGCATCGATATTCCAGAGTAGACTAGCGTATATCTTCTCGACCCATGTGATGGGCGATGGATGATCCCATATCCATTGGTGTTTGACATAAGAGATGGTATGCGGGTGCTCAGTAGAGACTGGGTACACTGAACGGACTCGCCGAGAACTCCCAGATGGTATTATACCTCACGTCAGATGGCAGTTCTCTGGTGACACTGGTACAGCTTAGTCTGTTGACCCGAGATCGTCATAGAGTCTTGTGTGTATCCCACTGTGCATTGATTTCAACCTTACCGCGGCTCTACCGAGTCGTGCAAACAGGTGGTTTTTGGGTACAGTCCCGATTCACATGGAGGCAATGAGGGATAGGAGGGGATTCGCCTCTCCCGGTATTGGGGGTTGATGTTGCGCTATGTTCGGCTGGCCATAACTGGAAATCCCTGGCCAGGGTTGCAGTGATATACTGGTAAGAGTTATCAGTAGTTTCACACGTGTTATGGACCTTACATCGGCATGACTTATCAAGCTACTGGGGTCTGGCGTTTACCACCCCTAGACGAGATATGCGACATATCAGACGAACAGACCGGACTGTACGGTAAGTGTTGCTGGTTGGATTCACAGGAGTGTGAGCGGGCTTGCTCGTTGATCTTCTGATCGCTCAATACCCGGGTGGCCGTTACGTTTAGCAGACCGCTTGCGGCTTGTGAGTGTTTGATATGATCATCATCTGCTGCCGGCGTATTGACGAGTCTTTAGAGTCCTACACAGAGGTTTCCTGGCTCAAGCGAAACGAAATAGGAGCGCATATGAGATATGTGCTGGAACGAGAATAATACCAGTATGTGATACTGAATTCTATTCTCGTGATTTGTATCATCGGACGGTTATATAAGATATAGCCGGGTTACCGAATCAAAGGTTGATTCGATACATTGATACACTTGATATTAGTCGGTTATATGCAGTATGACCGGATCATTAAATCAAGTGTTGATTTAATGATTTGATTTATAATTATATATTTGATATATTACTTTACATAACTAGTATTTGTTCACTTTAGATGGTTTTTCTCACTTGAATGTGCACATTGTATATATGATATAATTTTGTGCACTAGTTTGTATTATGTTTGATGATACATGCAAACTTGGGTGTGTGTATGCTTTAAACCATCTTTAGGTTAATGGTTAGGTTTTAATTTGTTTTATTTATTTTCTTTATTCCTTTTGGCAAAAATGAAATGGTGGTTAACTTTGTTTTTTGCTTTAAGCTTCATGAAGCTTCTTAGCATTATCAACCATTTTGTTTTTTCCTTAACCTAACCATTACACCTAAACCTAGTTTATTCTCTACATGTGTTTACTTCACCCATGGTTGCATTATGATAATCATCACTTGATTTATTATTTTTTAAGTTAATTCATTCTCTTCTTCTTCTTCATCTTCTTCAAGTGAAGAAGAAAACCATTCTTGAAAATTCCAAGTGATGAAATCAAGTGAGAAATCTAAATCCAAAGTGAACCCACTTCCTATTTATTCATCCTCTACCACTTGCCATGTAGTATAGGGTGTTTTCTTCACAAGTTTCTTGACCTAGTGAAGATGGAGCTTGAGTTTGAGTTGCCTCGACGTAGATCATCTTCGGCATCGAAGTCAATGACCTAGCCCAATCATTTCTCCGACGAAACCAACACGAGGGTCTGGGATTCCGATGATCGCAGCGGAGGGACGTCAAAACGGAGCTAAAGAAGTGGAGGACCGGATCTACAAAGGTTGTAGTCACTTTCACTTAGCAGTAAAGTAGTTTATTAGCAACTAGTTTCGCCTATCCTCTAGTTAACGATCTAGTTTAGGGTTTCTCGGCACATAAAATTTTGAATTGGACATGGTTGATCAGTTTGTAGAACCTCATGAGTGTGCCTAGGAACCCTACAGTGGTATCAGAGCCTAGCTAGAGCTTTAGGCGAAGTGCAGACGATGTTAGAAGTCCGATCGAACCCGAAACCCTAATCCAAAACCTTTCTCTGTACATTTTTCAAATCTGTGGAATTTTGTGAATTAAAAATATGCAGAAAAATCAGCAGGGTTTTATAAGAAATACTGTGCAAAACGTGCGCCTAAATCGATCAAGGAGCCGCGGAACCGCGGCACGAGCATGGCTCGTGCGGCGGTTCCGCGGACGTACAGTCACAATATTCTTTGATTTTTGCACAGTAATTTCTTTCTTTTATTGTTGTGTTTTCTGGGAATTTTTAATGTTTACTCAAGAGTTGAGTTTACTGGGTTGTATTGGGGACTCGGTTTTTCGATCGGGAAGTCTAATTTCGTCTATGTGTTTTTTCGGGTAATTTTAGAACATGTTAAAAAGTTCGACCGGATATAAATACCCACTTTTTCCCCTGCCGGGAAATTTCCAAATGTTGGATTTTTCCGTTGTTTAAGAACGTTCTAAGTAGTGCAAGTAACGCGATGGACCCTTTAGAAGACAACAAACCTTAACTCGATTATGTGACCGTCTTGAACTGCCCTATGAACCTTAGGGTTTGGGGCAGTACGACGTGCCACATATGAGGCGTTGGCTTGACCCTTCTACGGCTGGACCGTTGGTACTGTGGCATGAAGTGAATGTTTTTAAACTTATTTCATGTGTTGAGCTATTTCGGGAAAACTTGGGTGTTTGATTGTTCGATCGGAAAGTTTAACATTTTCTATTTATCTGGAATGTGATACAATATTTGGAATCTACAAATAGTTATGAGATAACTGGATGAATGTTATAAACATAGCACTTTAGTCTACTTGATCGGTTGCCGTGGAATTTTGATGTGATCAATAGTCCGTCGCAATCGTGTAGCGTACACGGATACTCGCCGGGTAAACTTAATAGACATCTACACCCCATAGCTCCGACCAAGTGACCGTAGGAGAACACCGTCGCCGAAAGCATCCGTTCGGGTGCTCGCAGCAGCGATGTTCCGCCTTGGTGCACTTCGTCGACGGTATCGGGGGTGCGGCCGTCTACTAAAGTTTGAGACGAGCATTCTTTCAGGATGTCGGGAATTTTTTTGAATTGCCCGACTTGATATTGAATAGAGTTTTCGATAAATGAGGCTAAAATGCGGGGTTTATAATTGTTAGGCATGTGATGTCTAAGGAATTCATTTGATTAGGCATGCGATGTCTAAAGAGGTTGCGGATTCCAACTGTTGTAGTTTTACACTTTCTTTTCTGTGACCGTAAGTGTAATATGTGATATCGCCGGTTTCGTTGCTATATGTCAACGACAATTGGGATGGGCATATTTACTTACGTTGATGACATGTGATGTTATGTGTTGCTGGATATGTTATATTGGATCGTCGTGTTTGAATAGCCGGGTTTTTTTTTATGTGAGATGAGTGTTTTTCATTTTCATTCATGTAAAAACTTGTATATAATATTCTTTTATTTGGGCACTTCCAGGTTGCGGAAGATGTTACCGTTGATGTATATTATTTACTTTTCCGCATTAGGATAGACCCAAGGAGGGGAGCACAAGTAACCGGGTTCTAGGGTCCAGTGGGAGACCATCTCGAGGAGTCGAGTCCAGGTCTCCTAACCCTAGAATTGGTAGGGTTGCTTGCCTCTCTCGTAGGGGTCTAGGGGTGTGGGATTGGCTATTCATCACGACCGTGGAATCCGTGTTTTATTCA
Organism: Agapanthus africanus; assembly: GCA_030015575.1. Taxonomy (NCBI): domain Eukaryota; kingdom Viridiplantae; phylum Streptophyta; class Magnoliopsida; order Asparagales; family Amaryllidaceae; genus Agapanthus; species Agapanthus africanus. Next base: position 320,210,851 of record CM057350.1, read on the forward strand.
GGCTCAAAATGAAACATGGACGTCCTAGTATATCCAATATTTCATATGATATTTTCTGCTGCGTTATCTGTGATGTGATCATGTGATATGTTCAGATAGATATTGTATATAGTATATATGATATATATTATATAGACGTTGCTTATGTTTTACACCCGCGCTAGCCCTGCCTCGCTCTTGCGTTAGTTACCTAACCTAACGGTGCAGACGGGACATCGAGGCGAATGCGGTTGGCATAAGCATACGTTATATTTATCTGTGATGTTTAGGTGGACTTAAATGATGGGACTTCATTGATGTGATTAATGAAAGAAAATAAACCTAAAAGATGTTGTGGAATCGAATTTCAAAAATAAAACAGGTAGCTACAGTTCTTGCTTTGCATCGCGGTGTTCCTTGTAGAACATCTTGCACCTTATTCGATAGGGAAAGGGCCGAGATCCATTCACCGGGAGTGACCCCTTTAGCAATAACTGGCAGATGCTACAACCCTCGGTTTGTCTTTTAATTGCTTCTATAATTTTCGCTTTGCACAGTGGTATATATGATATATCCTGCACCTTATTCGATGAGGAAAGGGCCGACGAACCCTTCACCGGGAGTGACCCCTTTAGCAAAACTAGAAAAGCCTAAAAAACACTCCATTTTAAAACCATTTGATTCCGCAACGAGATCAAGTTCAAAGCGTTAAAGGTTTTCATAAAAAACCATCCGCAACCTTCCGTCATTTTAAGAAGTAGAGTACTTAGTATTCGTGCTGTGTTTGTTGACCATAGTCAAGGCACAGTGTACGGTAGCTAAGTGATGTCTTCCTACACCGCATATGATGCGATTAGTTAGCACAGTCGCGTGACTTTGTTGACCTTAGTTAAGGGTCATGTGGGTGGGTCTAATTAATCATGAAATGACGGGTAGAACTTGACTAGTACTTATGATTTGTTGACCATAGTTAAGGTCATAGGTGCAAGGGGTAAAAACCACTATCAGGAGTTTCAAGTGTTGAAATTTGCAATGAGATTGCATACCTTCTATATGGTAGTTGGATCCTGATACCCACTGCGAGTGCGAGTTACTCCTGGGAGAGTTTTGCACTTTACAATTAGCCGATCAAGTAGGTGTCTAGAAAGGTGTCAACGGGGTTACGCCCCTGGGAAAACGAGGTTTACTTTAATTAGGTCCGTGCGAAAGCACGGGGAACCTCCCTCAAAGTACCGACACTGGCCTGGCTGAAAGATTGGCGAACTTGTAGAGTGTAATTAATCCCGGCTAGTCTTTCCTTTTAAGGTTTGAAGGAAGATTTGATAAAAACAGTGGGAGCCATCCTGATTAGATAAAATATATAACCAATCTAATCTTGCAAGAGTGCACGCAGAGTGTTTTCTTCTCTCTCTCTCCAGGTAGCGACCATATCACGCCTTAATCATGATAATAATATGGATAAATTGACCGAACCCGCTTGTTTTACTGAGCTGGGATACGTTGGTCCCGCTCCCACTTATAATTGTTATAAGACCGAGCAGGAAATAGGGGAATACCAAGATTCCCATGCCGCCCAAACGAAGAAAGTGCATATGATGCATCTTCTTCGGGTGTGTTCGTTATACAGAACTATTTCTCAGTATCCTCTGCGTCCTGGGTATCTGATACCGGATCAGAATCCCATATATGTAATCTGTTACATAGGGCTACAGAAAGGCATAGAACTGAGAACGGGTGATAAGTTTCATGAGACAAAAAACGGTGCAAGTGTTGTAGCTAAGTCTGTTGGTCACTGTCACCCTGTATTACCAATACATTGATTCTGAACAAATGCTATTAGATACCGAACATGATATACAAAATCATATCAATCTCTTTATTTATTAAAGAAGGATATAATTTTGTATTGTTGAATATTATTTTGACATTTCAAAGGTTGATCGGTTCAGGCACGTTATCTAAAAGCATTAACGTTCTAAATCAAACTACAGTTCCTAATATACGGAACACACAGAAGAGAAAGAGTTCAGAAATGAACGAATCCTTCTTGAGGCATTGTAGACTAGGTCATATCAATGCGACCCGACTGGCTGAAGTTACATTTAGATGCATAATTAAATTAGTTTGAATTTACATCTTAAGAAACTTGCCAGTCATGTCACAAAGATTAGATGACCATAGCTCTGTTTATTGGAAATAGAGAAAGAGTTAGTGAACTCTTGGGACTGATACATAGTGATGTATGCAAGGTCCCCTATCTACACATGCCAGGACCGGTTCTTTGTACTTCATTACATTCTCTGATGATCTCTCAAGATTCAGCCATATGTTCCTGTTGAAACATAAGTCCGAAGTTTTTGAGATATTCACAGAATATAAGTTAGAAATAGAGAACCAAAAACCGGGTATAAGTATTATGTCCTATTATAAGATTAGGGAGGAGAATACTTGTGCATGGAATTCTTGGACTATTCTAAAGGAGAATGAGATTCTCTCTCGGTGTTACTCCTCTGAATACACCACAGCACAACGGTGTATCGGGGCGGAGCAATCGCACCATATTAGATATGGTGTGCTCTATGATGAGTACTACTGAGTTACCTATTTCCTTTTGGGGTTGTGCACTTGAGAAGCTGTATACCTATTGAATTGGGTTCGAATCAAATCAGTGCCTACCACTCCATATAAGATATGGTATGGGAAGAACCTATCTCTTAAGTAAGTTAAGATTTGGGATTGTCTGGCCTATGTCAAAAACAAAATCCGGACAAGATCGAGGCAAGGTCAGTTCTGTAGAACTGGAAAGGTTCCAGCTATACAAAACTGCAGCTGATTTGACAGGACCAAAGGATTCTATAGTCCCAGACGAACCTCAGCCTCTCCGCCGATCTGGTAGGGTTCCTCATTCGCCTGAGAGATACTTCGGTTTCTCGATGACAGTGGGAGCGAGGAATGCATCATGAGATGATGACCCAACTAGTTTCGAGCAGGCCATCAAGAGTAGGGACTCTGTAAGAATGGCTGGATGCTTAGCGATCTGAAATGGAATCCATGTACACCAACAAAGTATGGACTTTGGTTGCTATATCTGAAGGGTTAAATCCCCATCAGGAGCAAGTATATCTTGAGAAGATTACTTGGTGTAGATGGAAAAGTTGAGACTTTCAAAGCGAGACTTGTTAAAGGTTTTCGTCATCGACCAGGCGTGGATAATGATGAAACCTTTTCCAGGGACGATGCTTAAGTCCATCCAGATCCTACTTGCCATTGCTACATACCATGACTGCGATATCTGGTGGTTGGGTGCCATGACTACTTTTCTAAATATTGATTTAGAAGAGAGCGTCTATAAGTACACAGCCAGAGGGCTTCGTAGACAGTGGGAGCAGCGAAAACGTGTACAAGGTGCTTTACAGGATTAAAGCAGGCATTGCGGAGTTGGAACGTCTGTTTTGATGCGATAGTCAAAGAGTTTGACTTCATCAGAATGGTAGATGAACCTTGTGTATACAAAAAGGTAGTAGAGAGTAAAGGTGGTGATCCTCGTAGAGTACGTGGATAACATACTCGAAATAGGAAAAGAGTTTCTTATGCTACGCTCGGTCAATCTCCTCTAATCACAAGGATTCTCTTTATAGGATCAAAGTGATACCTCCTAAATCCTATGTTTTGGATCTATGAGATAGATCTAAATGGATGTTAGGGTTCTCACTAAGTTTAGTGAGTTCGTATCAATCGATCCTAGGGAGAATCACTGGAAAAGTTCCAGGGTGATAAGGACGACTGAATGTCAATCGCAGGCATTGTCTTTACCCTCAGTAGAGGGACGGTATGTTGAAAGAGTTCCAAGCTAGATACCGTAGCAAACTAGACGATAAAGGCTGGTAACATCGCTTTTAAAGATACTACCAAAGAGGAAGTTTGGGTGTATATTGGTTCATGAGATGAACTAGGTTCCTACCATTGTATGACAATGGAAGTTTGGCTTTGGCCAAGGAACCCTGATCCCATCAGTGACCCAGACATATTCTGAGGCAGCATCACTTGATCATGGAGATAGTTGATCTCTAGGGTGATCGAGGTTAGGAGAGTAGACTCAGAAGACAACACGGCGGATCCACTCACAAAGGCCTTTTCCCAAAGAGAGACGTTTATGGGATGGTTGAGTATTTGATACTGCAACCACTGCTACAGATGGCCCTAGTGCAAGTGGGAGATTGTTAGTTTATGTATGCCCTAAGGGCCATTACTGTACATAGGATGTATATTGTATTGGATGCTGGGACATATATAGGTAGGACTTTCTTGCTCGACATGATAGTACGCTATCTGGTTGCTCTTTATCTTAACATGTATACTTTCTGTCTCTCTGTTACATGTTGATAAAGCCCTTAGAATGTGTACTCGACTTCCAGGACTATGATGCAGATCATACTAGTGGGGCCTGGGTAGTCTATGAGTACATCTTTCAATGTTCCTAGTCGAGGGAATATCGAGACGGGGCATCGATATTCCAGAGTAGACTGGCGTATATCTTCTCGACCCATGTGATGGACGATGGATGATACCATATCCATTGGTGTTTGACATCAGAGATGGTATGCGGGTGCTCAGTGGAGACTGGGTACACTGAACGGACTCGCCAAGAACTCCCAGATGGTATTATACCTCAGGTCAGATGGCAGTTCTCTGGTGACACTGGTACAGCTTAGTCTGTTGACCCGAGATCGTCATAGAGTCTTGTGTGTATCCCACTATACTTTGATTTCCACCCTACCACGGCTCTACTGAGTCATGCAAACAGGTAGTTTTTGGGTACAGTCCCGATTCACATGGAGGCAATGAGCGATAGGAGGGGACTCGTCTCTCCCGGTATTGGGGGTTGATGTTGCGTTATGCTCAACTGGCCATAACTGGAAATCCCTGGCCAGGGTTGCAGTGATATACTGGTAAGAGTTATCAGTAGTTTCACACGTGTTATGGACCTTACATCGGCATGACTTATCAAGCTACTGGGGTCTGACGTTTACCACCCCTAGGCGAGATACGCGGCATATCAGACGAACAGACCTGACTGTACAGTAAGTGTTGCTGGTTGGATTCACAGGAGTGTGAGCGGGCTTGCTCGTTGATCTTCTGATCGCTCAATACCCGGGTGGCCGTTACGTTTAGCAGACCGCTTGCGGCTTGTGGGTGTTTGATATGATCATCACCTGCTGCCGGCGTATTGACGAGTCTTTAGAGTCCTACACAGAGGTTTCCTGGCTCAAGCGAAACGAAATAGGAGCGCATATGAGATATGTGCGGGACCGAGAATAATACCAGTATCTGATACTGAATTCTATTCTCGTGATTTTTATCATCGGACGGTTATATAAGATATAGCCGGGTTACCGAATCAAAGGTTGATTCGATACATTGATACACTTGATATTAGTCGGTTATATGCAGTATGACCGGATCATTAAATCAAGTGTTGATTTAATGATTTGATGTATAATTATACATTTGATATATTACTTTACATTAACTAGTATTTGTTCACTTTAGATGGTTTTTCTCACTTGAATGTGCACATTGTATATATGATATAATTTTGTGCACTAGTTTGTATCATGTTTGAAGATACATGAAAACTTGGGTGTGTGTATGCTTTAAACCATCTTTAGGTTAATGGTTAGTTTTTGATTTGTTTTATTTATTTTCTTTATTCTTTTTGGCAAAAATGAAATGGTGGTTAACTTTGTTTTTTGCTTTAAGCTTCATGAAGCTTCTTAGCATTATCAACCATTTTGTTTTTTCCTTAACCTAACCATTACACCTAACCCTAGTTTATTCTCTACATGTGTTTACTTCACCCATGGTTGCATTATGATAAGCATCACTTGATTTATTATTTTTTAAGTTAATTCATTCTCTTCTTCTTCTTCATCTTCTTCAAGTGAAGAAGAAAACCATTCTTGAAAATTCCAAGTGATGAAATCAAGTGAGAAACCCAAATCCAAAGTGAACCCACTTCCTATTTCTTCATCCTCTACCACTTGCCATGTAGTATAGGGTGTTTTCTTCACAAGTTTCATGACCTAGTGAAGATGGAGCTTGAGTTTGAGTCGCCTCGACGTAGATCATCTTCGACATCGAAGTCAATGATCTAGCTCGAACATTTCTCTGACGAAACCAACACGAGGGTCCGGGATTCCGATGATCGCAGCGGAGGGACGTCAAAACGGAGCTAAAGAAGTGGAGGACCAGATCTACAAAGGTTGTAGTCACTTTCACTTAGCAGTAAAGTAGTTTACTAGCTACTAGTTTCGCCTATCCTCTAGTTAACGATCTAGTTTAGGGTTTCTCGGCATATAAAATTTTGAATTGGACATGGTTGATCAGTTGTAGAACCTTATGAGTGTGCCTAGGAACCCTACAACATCTTAGTGAGGACACCATTTCCACGCTTGAGTCCGTCACTCCTGACTCATCACCATCCGAGTCTGTATCTTTTACAGGCTATGAGCTTCTTTGTGACTCTGAAAATCTGTCGATGATCCCACCTTCTATTATTTCTCCGCCAGCATTAGATCTCAAAATTTTACCTTCTCTTCTTAAATATGCATATTTAGGTGATAATGAGTCTTTACCGGTTATCATATCCGCTTCTCTAGCATCAGAGCAAGAGAATGCACTTTTGACGGTACTGAGATCTAATAGGGAGGCGTTTGGTTGGATCATGGCGGACATCAAAGGGATTAGTCCCTTGATTGTAGAACATCATATACACTTGATGGATGATGCCAAACCAACCCGAGAACCACAGAGACGGTTGAACCCCGTCATGAAGGATGCGGTGAAGAAAGAGATCGTCAAGTGCCTTGATAATGGTATCATTTACCCAATCTCCGATAGCCAATGGGTGAGTCCAATACATGTCGTCCCTAAGAAATCTGGCATCACTGTTATTACCAATGTGGCAAATGAGTTAATTCAGACACACACCCAAACTGGGTGGCGTGTATGTATTGATTACAGAAAACTCAATGCCGCTACGAGGAAAGACCACTTTCCTCTACCCTTCATTGATCAGATGCTGGAATGCTTAGCTGGACGTGAATATTATTGCTTTATAGATGGATACTCTAGATATAATCAAGTCCCCATTGCCAAAAAGGATCAAGATAAAACCACATTTACTTTTCCTTTTGGTACCTTTGCTTACAGACGCATGCCCTTTGGGTTATGCAATGCTCCCGCTACCTTTCAGCGGTGTATGATGGGGATATTCTCTGACATGGTCGAGATTTTTTTGGACATTTTCAGGGATGATTTCTCGATTTTCGGAGACTCTTTTTCTGACTGCCTATCGAATCTTGACGCAGTTCTTATTCGTTGCAAAGAGAAGAACTTAACCTTGAATTGGGAAAAATGACATTTCATGGTCCAAGAGGGAATTGTGCTTGGACATGTTATTTCACGGAAAGGCATTGAGGTTGACAGAGCTAAGATAGATGTCATTCGAAACCTTCCTCATCCCAAAAGCGTCAAGGATATCCGATCATTTCTTGGCCATGCGGGCTTTTACAGGAGATTCATTAAGGATTTTAGCAAAATTGCTAGACCTTTAACTCTTCTCTTGGCCAAGGATACGACTTTTCACTTTGACTCGGATTGTGAGGCAGCATTCGACTCACTCAAACACTCCCTCACTACAGCCCCCGTTCTATCGTCTCCAAATTGGGACTACCCTTTTGAGCTTATGTGTGATGCATCAGATTTTGCAGTCGGTGCAGTCTTAGGACAGCATATTGAAAAGATGCCACACGTGATCTATTACGCAAGTAAGACCCTGAACGATGCTCAAATTAACTATACAACTACTGAAAAAGAACTTTTGGCGGTTGTATTTGCATTAGAAAAATTCAGACCTTACTTGATTGGCTCACCAATAGTTGTGTACACTGACCACTCCGCCTTGAAACATCTTTTGGCGAAGAAAGATGCTAAAAGTAGGCTAATACGTTGGATCCTTCTATTACAAGAATTTGATCTTGTTATCAAAGATAAGAAAGGAGGTGAAAACGTTGTAGCCGACCATCTTTCACGCATCTCTTCTTCACCTGTGACCCTGCCGATCAATGATTCTTTTCCTGACGAACAACTCTTGAACGTATCCGATGAACCTTGGTTCAGGGATATTGTGAACTATCTTGCCACGGGACTGATACTCAGCGATTGGTCAAAACAGGACAAACATCGTTTTCTATCCCAAGTAAAATACTTTTACTGGGATGAGCCATATCTGTTTAAGTATTGTCCTAACCGGATCATTCGCCAGTGTGTCCCGAATGAGGAGTTCAAGAGTGTTCTATCTTTTTGTCATGATCAGGCATGTGGGGATCACTTCGGTCCTAAAAAGACGGCGGAGAAGGTTTTGCAATGCAGTTTTTATTAGCCGACCTTGTTCAAACACGCATTTGATCATTGCAAAACCTGTACGCAGTGTTAACACACGGGTAGGATTTCCCGGAGAAATGAGATGCCCCAGCAACCCATCTTAGTGGTTGAAATTTTCGATGTTTGGGATATTGACTTTATGGGTCCTTTTCCCAACTCCTTTGGGAATTTGTACATACTGCTTGCGGTTGATTACGTCTCAAAGTGGGTTGAAGCCATTCCATGTCGCACTAATGACAAAAAGGTTGTCATTAAATTCTTAAAAGAAAACATCTTTTCGTGATTTGGACACCCACGCGCTATCATTAGCGATAACGGGACACATTTCTGCAACAAGTCCTTCGAAACTTTGATGCGGAAATACGCAATCAACCACAGACTTTCTACACCCTATCATACCCAAACGAGCGGGCAGACTGAGATTTCAAATAGACAGATCAAACAAATCCTGGAGAAGACTGTTGCGAAGAATAGAAAAGATTGGTCGACCAAATTGAGGGATGCTCTTTAGGCATTCCGAACTGCATATAAAACCGATCTAGGGATGTCTCCATATATGTTAGTGTTTGGGAAGGCTTGTCACTTGCCAGTCGAGATTGAGCATAAAGCATTGTGGGATATTAAGGAAATCAACTTTGACTTAAACCAAGCCTGCAACTTTCGGAAGCTGCAATTAAATGAGCTAAGCGAACTCCGCGATGAAGCTTATGATAACGCTGTAATTTTAAAGAATAGGACTAAGGTATTTAACAATAAAAACATTTTGAGGAAAACATTTACACCTGGTCAGCAAGTCCTTCTTTATGATTCACGACTACACCTTCACGCGGGTAAGCTACGATCTCGGTGGAAGGGACCTTTTATTGTGCGGTATGTATACCCGCACGAGGCAGTTGAGGTAGAAAATGTTAAAAACGGCACATTTTTCAAAGTGAATGGATATAGACTAAAGCCGTATTTTTCCACTGACCCCACGGAGGAGCTCCTGTTCTTACAGGAGCCATTTATCTTGATTAAAATTCCTCCGTCTCACCTCCATGTCCTGTAAAGTACTGCATCATCTTTTTGAATGGAGGTGAGTGAAAAGAATAAGTTTGGGGGGGGGGATTTTCCTTTAAATATTTTGCCCCCATTAATAAAATTCCTCCCAGGCTTACAGGTTTTTCGAGATTTAGCAGATGGCAACAGTGAGGACACTGTTGAAAACAAGTTTGGGAGAGGTTTGTGCTTATTTTCGCATCATTTGCATCATACTTCGCATAAGCACAAAACATTTTTGAAAACCTATAAAAATTTTAAAAAATATTTTTTGTTCATAAATAAGATAATAAAAGATTACATACTGAAAAATTACATCCAAAAGATTGGAAAAATTTAAGAAAACCAAGAAAATTAGAAGTTTTCTTATATGAACTAGTAATAAGTAGTTATGAGCCGTTGTCCCAAGGGTTAGTAAGATGAAGGAAGTCACTAATCTGAGAATAAATATAAGTCTGAAAAATAGTTCCTATTCTGGAAGCCAAACATTTTGAACGTGGACACCCTACTATTCGCACTTACACACGTCTTGAAACTCGGGATAGTAGAGAATACCTTGAAATGATCTTGTCTAAAAGACAAAGTATGAAGGAAAAAAAAATGAATAAAATATAAAATGGTGAGAAAAATGAACACTGGTTTTGTTATCGCCAAGGCAGCAATAAAATAATATAGCGAGGGTGCCTCTTCACCTAGTGCCCTAAGGCCAACTAGTCTGGGAGTCACTGCTAAGCCTTAGGTGGTGCAAGACGAGGAAAAACATCAAATAAGCAAACACATGGGTAATCGGTCGGTTAGTACCTCAAGAAGTATTAACGGTCGCAAGAAAGTGTGTGAGCAAATTCATCTAAATATTCATTAATTAAAAAGTACCGAGGTGGATGGACAAGAGTATGATAGCTTGAATTGAATTCTCCGGGTGTAGGGATGTATTTTACACACACGTAGGGTTATATGATCGATGTTTGGAAGAAAGATAGGAATGAAGAATAAGACGATGTTTTATTGAGGGGTTATGTGATTTCTAACATCTTTTCATGACTATTAAGATAGGGCTCATGACAACCGAAAAGCTAGCTTAGTTGGAAACCCTAATTTTCAAAGCTTTTCTTTTACAATTCTTATCTTTAAATGTAATATTCACGATCTTCCTTTTATTATTGGATTTTGTGGGTGCAATCAGCTGAAAACCCTCAGGAGACAACACTCCTCCTACTAGGGACACCTAGAGGTTTAAAAGCTTGTTGGACGTGCTCAGTGCAATCGTGTTGCCTACGAAAGTGTGCTAGTTAGTTTTTATCTTTCTTTATTTTCTCCTTCTCTTTTTAATAAAACAGTTCGCTCGAGACGACCAAAAATAAGTTTGGGGGAATTTGATCAGTCGAAAATAATGTATTTTTACCACGTCAATTTCCCTATCATTTGCATTCATCTAAAGGCATTCAGGTTAAGTATAGCACATATTAACAAAACACTTGTAAAATACTGAATTACCTATACTGTATACTAAAACCGGCATTTGTAGGGAAATTGACTATTTTTCATGGCATCGCATCATTCTTGTATTGCGCAACACTTGTTTCGAAGTCTGTGCAGGAAATTCCAGGAGAAAGGTCAAATTTGTATAACAATGCTATTAAAGAATACGCCAACTCAAGGACTTGAGATCTGGTAGTAATATAGAAGGAATTCTGAGATTCAATATATCATAAAAATACCAAGATGTCATCAGAAAGCAACAGTTGAAGAGTGAAGATCTAAGGCAGCTAAATGGCCGCGGATCCGCGGCCGGAGCCGGCTTGCGCCGCCGATCCGCGGTCAACATGCCACGTCACCATCTTAGCTTCACTTCAGAACTCTTCATTCAAGTCCTACACCTCATTCTAGCCACTGAATTTCCAGAGAACTCCAGAAAGTTCTTCAGTACAGAAAGGGCTCCTTGTTCAAAGCTAATGATGTCCAAGCTTCCAAAACAAGCTTCCCCCTTAACTGCCTTAAAGCCTAGAACCTTCCTCATAACTACCAAACTTATGAGAGAAGCTAACCTAGACCAAGCTTATGAGAGAAGCTAACCTAGACTAAGCTTACAAGGGAAGCTAACCTAATCCAAGCTTCTTAAGGAAGCTAACTACTCTTAAGGCTATAAAAGGGACCCTAGGCATCACTTCTAAAGGTTGTTCAACAATTCTCCCCACAAGTTGAGTGACACAACTTGTGCCTAAAAACCCTAACCCTAATCCAATCAAAAAGCCAAAAGTTCAAGAACATCGAGTTCAATCAAAGCAAGAATCCTTCAAAGCCTTTAGAAGCGAAGCCGGACTTCATCGGAGCAAGTGATCCAAGCCGATCCGCGACTCAAGGAGCCGAAGCGACACCAAAATCGACGATCTAGTTCCTTCCTTTTGTAAATTTCAAGAGAGTTGTAACGAATTTGTCGATAAATAAAGGTGAAATTCTTTTATCTTGATTATCTTTAATTCAAGCATTATGATTCAATCTAGATTCTTGAATGTGTTCTTTGTGATGATACTTGAGTAAACTCCGCTCGTGGAGGAGTCGAAAAAAATCAATAGATGATGAGTTGACGAATCTTGAAACATTTCTTAAGTCCTATAACGTTTGTAAATTCTTGAAAATCAAATGATCAATGATCTAGTTTCGACGCGAAATGCTTTCTTGATTATTTTCGCTCGGAACTAGAGATCAACGATTGATCATTTGATTTACTAGAAGCTAGCTTGTGAATGAGATTCATCGAAAGGTCAAAGGATGAGATGAGGAAACCCTAGTTTCATCGCGAGATCCTTAAACCTCGATAAATCGTCATCGATCTAGCATCAATTTGTTAATGGATAAGAAAAAGTAATCGTTAGTCTTCTTCACGTCTATAGATTTAATCGACTCCTACGAGCTTCACTTCAATTCTTGAAACTTAAATCGATTGGAATTCTATCATTTCTTGATTCTTGATTTTTAATGCTTTCTTGATTTTCAATTAGATATAGATGATTCTTGAAATTCATTGATATAAATCATGAATCTTTTTCTTTTCTTTTCTCATAAATTTTCAATTCAAACAAAACAAATACGAACTAATCTCACAATCCCTGTGGACGATCCGCACTTACTAACGCGCTATATACGACACCGTTATTGATTGCGGTCAAATAATTTTTGGTTGTGATTTCTATACATTTTCTAAAACTACACACCGAGAACATTTCATCAATCAGGAGTTCACAGCCAGGACCTCAGGAGCAGGACGTCCGACCTCGAGCTCATGCAGACAAGCCTCGATTCTCTTGCAGTGATTAACCCAAGACTCAACGACGCCCTCGCTATGAAAGTGCACGAGCGTCGCCAGCATGGGATTAACCTCAGCAGGAAAATCTGCAGCAAGGGCAGGAGTCTCCGCGTCAAGCTCCTCGAGGTGATCGCTCAACATACGCAGACTATTCACAGCTCTTTTTGAAGATAGACGTTTGGAAAAGGGGCCTGCTGGCATTATGATTCGAGACTCGAACAAAGCTGAGGTCGGTGTCACTGCTGCAAAATAAATCATAGTCAAATAACTGTTCAAGAAATAGATAAGCTACATGAACAATAGAGTTTACTATACCGGCTGCGGCAGGTGGCAAGGACGGGAGTACTGGAGGTGCAACTGTTCTTTCGTCTCTTCCTTCAATCTGTAGTGCTACAGTCAAAACAAAGAAGAATTAGCAACGACTTGGCTACCCGTAAAAGAAACGAAAAGACATCAGCTAGGATGTACTCACCAATGCCACTAGATGAGGCAATCTCCGAATGGAAGGAGAAATGTGGATGCAGCACCTGATACAGGTGATCAAAAAGGACTCCTACAAGGACGTAACAATGCGATGTCAGTACATAAAGTATATTGCCTATAATGAAACCGATGGTGTTAGTTATATATATGCCCTAGAGGCCATTGTTGTACATATGATGTATATTATAATGGATGCTTGGATATATATAGAGAGGACTTTCTTGCTCGACATGATAGTATGCTATTTGGTTTCACTTTATCTTAACATGTTGACTTATATTAGTTTACTTTCTTGCTCTCACATGTTGATAAATCCCTTAGGATACGTACTCGACTACTGGGACTATGATGAGATCATACTAGTGGGGCCAGGGTAGTCAACGAGTACATCCTATAACTGTTCCTAGTCGAGGGTGTGTCGAGACAGGGCATCGATACACCAGAGTAGACTAGCGTATACGCATCTTGACCCATATGATGGGCGATGGATGATCCCATATCCATCGGTGTTTAACATCAAAGATGGTGTACAGGAGCTCAGTGGAGACTGGGTACACTGGACGGACTCGCCGAGAACTCCCAGATCGTATTATACCTCACGTCAGATGGCAGTTCTCTGGTGACACTGGTACAGGTTAGTCTGTAGACCCGTCGTCAAAGAGTCTTGTGTGATTCCCACTGTGTTTTGATTTCCACCTTACCACGTCCAAGAGGGTGTGCAAAACGGTAGCTTTTAGGTACAGTCCCGAAACACATGGAGGCAATGAGCGATAGGAGGGGATTCGTCTCTCCCGGTATAGGGAGTTGATGTTGTGCTATGTTCGATTGGCTATAACTGGAAGTCCCTGGCCATGGCTGATAAAGAGTACTACTGGTAAGTGTTATCAGTAGGTTCTCGACCTGTTATGAGCCTCACATTGACACGACTTATTGGTTACTGAGGTCTGACGTATACCACCCCTTGCATAGATATGCAACATATCAGACGAAGAGACCGGACTGTATGGTAGTGTTACTGATTGGATTCACAGGAGAATGTACGGGCTCACTTGTTGATCTTCTGATCGCTCAATACCTGGGTGGCTGTTACGTTTAGCTGACCGCTTGCAGCTTGTGGGTGTTTGATATGATCATCACCTGCTACCGGCGTATTGACGATTCTTTAGAGTCCTACACAGAGGTTTCTTGACTCAGGCAAAACGGAGTAGGAGTACATATGTGATATGTGCGGGATCAAGAATATTATGATATGAGATACCGTATTCTATTCTCGCAATATTAGATATCGGCCGGGTAAATGTGATATAGCCGGGTCATCGGATCAAGTGTTGATTCGATGAACTGATACAGATAATATTAGTCGGTTATTTGAGAAATAGCCGGATTGTCCGATCAAGTGTTGATTCGATAATTTAATGTATAATTATATATGTGATATATTACATTACATTATCTAATATTGGCTCGCTTTTTTGATTCATTTTCTTACCGGATAATACATTGATATATATGCGATATATGTTAACTGTATTATTTTCTTTTGTTACAAAAATATATTATATATGTGATATATAATATTGTAACAAGTTATGAATACTAATGCAACATGATCAGTGGAGATTAAACATGATTAGGGTTTGATTAAGGTTAGCTTTTTGATGAAGCTTCTAGAAGCTTTTGTTTTGTTTTAAGCAAAGATATTATGTGTTGATATTTTGGAGATATTTCCTAACCCAACCCAAACCCTTTACCCTAATTAAATCTCTACAATGGTTAGACCTTTCATTATTAACCATGGGTTGCATTTGTAATTAGAACAACAATTCATTATTCATCAAAAAAGACTTCATCTTCTTCTTCCTCCTTAAGCTTACTAGCTTTTTGATTTTGTGATGAGTGAGTGTGAGAAATTGATAATAAAAGAGAGCTTAATTCCTATTTCATCATCCTCATCTATTCTATCCACTTAGATTAGGGTGTTCACTTGTCTAATACTTGATTAGAGAAGTGAGAGCTTGAGTTAAAGTTTCTTCAAGGTAGATCATCTTCGAAAAGGAAGAGTTCAAGCAAGTATGGATCGTTCGGCTTGTGGAGCCTCTCTTGAGTCCGGGAGTTCATGGATCGTGGTTAAGGTACTACTAGTCGGAACTTATGAAGCGAAGGAGCGGACTACAAAGGTTGTAATCCCTCTTTCTTAGATGTAAAGATATTTACATGCATGTTTAACCCTAATTATCAAGCAAAGATCCTTGCTTTAGGTTGTTCGGCACTTCAAAATTTTTAATCGGGCATGGTTGATGCCTTATAGACCCTTGTGACAGTGCCTAGTAACCTTACAGTGGTATCGGAGCCTAGCTAGAGCATTAGGCGACGTGTATATGAAGTTAAAAGTCCGATCGAACCCCGAAACGTCAAAATTTGATCCCTCTCTGGAAATTTTTTGAAAATATGATTTTTCAGTATTAAAAATACTCAAAAAATTCAGCAGGTGATTCTATGGATAACTGTAAAATACGAGCTCCTAACTCCCTTAAGTCACCGCGGAACCACAGCAATAGCATGCTTTGCGCGGCGGTTCCGCGGCCGTACTTGTGAATCAGGGACTCGTATTTGTAGGGTTTATCCGTAGGTATTAGTATATACTTCTTGGAATTATTAATATTACTCAAGTGTTGAGTATTCTGGATATCTTATGAAATCGTTGATTCGATCGAAAAGTTTAACTTCGTTTAGTTTTCCGGATAATTTAGAACGTGTTAAAATATTCGAACGGATATCAATAACTCACTTTTTCCCGACACGAAAAACTTTCAATTGTTGAATTTTTCTTTAGTTTAAAACTTTCGGAAATACATGCAAGCATATCTGTGGACCCTCTAGAAGAACGTAACCTTAACTCGATTATGTGACCGTCAAAACTACCACTGAACCCTAGGGTTTGTGGTAGTTTAGCGCTGCCATTTCTACGGCTGGTTCGACCCTTCTACGGCTGGTTCATTGGGGCTATGACATGTTCTGGGATTTTAGAACTCCGCTCAAGTGTTGAGCTATTTGGGAAATCTTGGGTGTTTGATTATTTGATCGGAAAGTTTAATTTTGTCGATTTATCTGGAATGTGATACAATATGTGGAATTCATATAGTTAGGCATGAAATGCGAAGTATGTGATATTTCGGATTTAAGATGTCTAAAGTGATTGTGGATTCCAAATGTTGTAGTTTTACACTTTCTTTTCTGCGACCGTAAGCGTAGTATGTGGTGTATCGCCGGCTTCGTTGCTATACATCAACGACAATCGGGATACGCATACTTGCTTACGTTGATGATATGAGATATTATGTATTGTTGTGATATGTTATATTGGATCGTCGTGTTATGAATAGCTGGGGGTTTTATGTGAGATGAGGGTTTTAATTTTCATTCATGTAAAATACATTTGTATGTAATATTCTTTTATTGGGGTACTTCCAGGTTGAGGATGATGTCACCATTGTATATTATTTACTTTTCCGCATTAGGTAGACCTGAGGAGGGGATCACAAGTAACCGGGTTCTAGGGTCCAGTGGGAGGCCATCTCGAGGAGTCGAGACCGGGTCTCCTAACCCTAGAATTGGCAGTGTTGCTTGCCGCTCTCGTAGGGGTCTAGAGATATGGGTTTGGCTATTCATCGCGACCGTGGAATCCGTGTTTTATACAGGCTCGATGTAAAACCCGGACGTCCTAGTATATCCAATATTTCATATGTTATCTTCTGCTGCAATGTTCTGTGATGAGATCATATTACTACCTGAGACGAATGCTTATACTATATATATGATATATAAATATTGCAGCTTTCGTTTCTTCTGTGATGCTTAGGAAGCATAATTGATGGGATTTATTAATGAGATTAATAAAAGAAGAAACCTAAAAGATGTTGTAGAATCAAAACTTTATAAAAAGGGTAGCTACAGTTTTGCTTTGCACAGCGGTATTTATGAAATATCCTGCACCTTATTCGATGAGGAAAGAGCCGAGATCCCTTCAGCGGGAGTGACCTCTTTAGCAAAACTGGCAGATGCTACGAGCTTACGGATTTGTTTTTTGATTGCTTCTATAGTACTTGCTTTGCACAGCGGTATTTATGAAATATCCTGCACCTTATTCGATGAGGAAAGAGCCGAGATCCCTTCACCGGGAGTGACCTCTTTAGCAAAACTAGTGAAAGCCTAAAAAAACACTCCTTTTCAAAATCACTTGATTCTACGACGATATCAAGTTTATTACGCTCATGGTTTTCTGAAAAACATGCGTAGCCCTCCGTCATTTCAGATAGACACTAGTTAGTATTCGTGCTGCGTTTGTTGACCTTAGCCAAGGCGTAGTGTATGGTAGCTAATTAGTATTTATCTGTTAAAACATGAGATGTGATTGAGTTAGGGTAGTCGTACGACTTTGTTGACCTTAGCCAAGGGTCGTACCGGTGGGTTTAATTCAATCGGGAAATGACGGGTTGAACTTGGCTAGCACTTATGATTTGTTGACCTTAACCAAGGTCATGAGTTTGCTAGTGGCAAAAGTATTATCGGGAATTTCAAGTGTTGAAATTTGCAATGAGATTGCATACCTTCTATGAGATAGATGGATCCTGATACCCACTGCGAGTAAAAGTTACTCCTATGAGACTTTTACACAGGAGCATTAGCCGATCAAGTAGGTGACTAGAAAGGTGTTTATGGGGTTATGCCTCTGGGAAAACAAGGTTTCTTTTAATTAGGTCCGTGCGAAAGCACGGGGAACCTCCCTCAAAATACCAACACTGGCCTGGCTGAAAGATTGGCGAACTTGTAAGGTGTAATTAATCCCGGCTAGTCATTCCTTTTACGGTTTGAAGGAAGATTTGATAAAAATAGTGAGAGACATCCTGATTAAATAAGATAATAACCAATCTAATCTTGCAAGAGCATACGCTAAAGTGTTTCCTTCTCTCTCTCTCCAGGTAGCGACCATGTCAGGCCTTAATCAAGATAATAATATGGATGTATTGACTTAACCCGCTTATTATACTGAGCAGGGGAACGTTGGTCCCATTCTTTCTTATAAGTGTTATAAAACTGAGCAGGAAATAGGAGAATATCAGGATTCTCATACCGCCCAAACAAAGAACAAGCTTGCTGATGCATCTTTTTCGGAAGTGTTAGTTGTTGAGAACTGTTTCTCAGTTCACTCTACGTCTTGGGTATTAGATACCGGATCGGGATCCCACATATGTAATATGTTACGTGGGCTACGTAAAGGTAGAGAACTGGGAATGGGTGATCATTCCTTAAGAGTAGGGAATGGTGCAGATATTGCAGCAAAAGCTATTGGCGAATATCAACTTGTATTACCAAGTAATAATACATTGATTCTAAACGAGTGCTATTATATACCGAACATGATGTGCAACATTATATCAGTTTCTTTATTAAGTAAAGAAGGATATAATTTTGTAATAAAGGATGATGTTATGGACATCTTCCTAAATCAAAAGTTGATTGGATCAGGCTTGTTACATAATGGCATATACGTTCTTAATCAAACTACAGTCCTTAATATACAAAACACAAATAAGAGGAAAAGTTCAGAAATGAACGAATTCTTCTTATGGCATTGTAGACTAGGTCATATCAATGCGACACGGCTAGCTAAGTTACATAAGGAAGGATATTTGAATCCGTTCGAATTATCATCTTATGATACTTGCCAGTCATGTCTCAAAGGAAAGATGACCAAAATTCTGTTTTGGACACGGAGAAAGAGTTACAGAACTCTTGGGGCTGACACATAGTGATATATGTGGTCCCATGTCTACACATGCTAGGAACGGTTCTTCCTACTTCATTACATTCACTGACGATCTCTCAAGATACGGACATGTGTTCCTGATGAAATACAAGTTTGAAGCTTTTGAGAAATTCAGGGAATATAAGCACGAAGTAGAGAAACAAACGGGCAAAAGTATTAAGATCCTTCGATCTAATCAAGGAGGGGAATACTTGAGCAATGAGTTCCTGGACTATCTAAAAGAGAATGGGATTCTGTCTCAGCTTACTCCTCCTTATACACCACAGCACAACGGTGTATCGGAGCGGAGGAATCGCACCCTATTAGATATGGTGCGCTCTATGATGAGCAATGCTGAGTTGCCTATTTCCTTTTGGGGGTATGCCCTTGAGACAACCATATACCTATTGAATAGAGTTCCAACTAAATCAGTTCCTACCACTCTATATGAGATATGGAATGGGAAGAGACCATCTCTTAAACGAGTTAAGATATGGAGTTGTCCGGCCTATGTTAAAAAGTAAAATCCGGACAAGCTCGAGGCAAGATCTTTTCTTTGCAAGTTTATGGGATATCCAAGTAATTCGTATGGATATCTTTTCTACCACGGTGAACAACAAAAGGTGTTTGTTGCTCAACATGCCACCTTTTTAGAAAAGGAATTTCTTGTAAAAGAAATTAGTGGCGAAGCGGTAGAGATGGAAGAAGTTCCAGCACCACAAACTACAACTGAAGATTTAATGGAACCAGATGATTCGGTAGTTCCCAACGAACCCCAGCCTCTCCGCCGATCTAGTAGGGTTTCTCATCCACCTGAGAGATACTACGGTTTTCTCGTTGATGGTGGGAGCGAGGATTGTATCATAGAAGATGATGACCCAACTAGCTTCGAGCAGGCCATCACGAGTGGTGACCCTGTGAAATGGCTGGATGCAATGCGATCTGAGATGGAATCCATGTACACCAACAAAGTATGGACTTTGGAAGTTGCTCCTGAAGGGGTAAAACCCATTGGGAGCAAATGGATCTTTAAGAAGAAACTTGGTGTAAATGGAAAAGTTGAGACTTTCAAAGCTAGACTTGTTGCAAAGGGTTTTCGTCAACGACCAGGTGTGGATTATAATGAAACCTTTTCTCCAGTGACTATGCTTAAGTCCATCCGGATCTTACTTGCCATTGCTGCATACCATGACTACGAAATCTGGTAAATGGATGTTAAGACCGCCTTTCTAAATGGTGATTTAGAAGAGTGCGTATACATGACTCAGCCAGAGGGCTTCGTAGACAGTGGGAACAGCGGAAAGGTGTGCAAGCTGCTTAAATCTATCTACGGGTTAAAGCATGCATCACGGAGTTGGAACATCTGCTTTGATGTTGTAGTCAAAGAGTTTGACTTCATCAAAAACGTAGATGAACCTTGTATATATAAAAAGGTTGCAGAGAGTAAGGTGGTCTTCCTCGTATTGTACGTGGATGACATACTCTAGTAAGGTAGTCAAGCTCTTCTTATCGTAAAGATTCTCATTGAAAGATCTAGGTGATGCCTCGTGCATACTGGGAATAAAGATCTATAGACATAGATCTAAACGGATACTGGGATTGTCCCAATCTAGGTACATTGACACCATACTAAAGAGCTTTAGTATGGAAGAATCCAAGCGTGGGAACCTACCCATGATCTCTGGACTCACTCTCTCCAAAAAGATGTCTCCCAAGACTGATTTGGAGAGAGCTCGCATGCAAGGGATACCCTATGCTTCGTCAGTAGGCTCTATCATGTACGCGATGCTATATACCAGACCCGATGTAGCATACTCACTAAGTTTAGTGAGTAGGTATCAAGCAGATCCTGGAGAGAGTCACTGGATAGCTGTGAAGAACATTCTTAAGTACTTGAGAAGGACTAAAGAGATGTTCTTGGTATATGGTGACGGAGAACTCCAGGTGGAGTCCTTTATCGATTCAAGCTTCCAAAGTGATAAGGACGACTCTAAGTCGCACTCGGGATTTGTCATTACCCCCAATGGAGGGGTGGTGTGTTGGAAGAGTTCCAAACAGGAAACCATTGTAGACTCGACGATGGAGGCTGAATACATCGCTGCCAACGATGCTGTAAAAGAGGCTGTCTGGATGAAGAAGTTCATTACTAAACTTGGTGTGGTTCCATCCATTGAGCATCCAATACCATTGTAATGTGATAACAATGGAGCTGTGGCTTTGGTCAATGAACCCAGGTCCCATCAGAAGTCCAGACATATTCTGAGGCGGTATCACCAGATCTGGGAGATAGTTGATCTCCGGGAGATCGAGGTCAGGAGAGTTGATATGAAGGACAACACTGCGGATCCACTCACGAAGGCTATACCTCCGATACAATTTGAGAGACTGTTCGGGATGCTGGCTATGAGATACTACAATAGCTGGCCTTAGTGCAAGTGGGAGATTGATAGTTATATATATGCCCTAGAGGCCATTGTTGTATATATGATGTATATTATAATGGCTGCTTACATATATAGAGAGGACTTTCTTGCTCGACATAATAGTATGCTATTTGGTTTCACTTTATCTTAACATGTTGACTTATATTAGTTTCCTTTCTTGCTCTCACATGTTGATAAAGGCCTTAGGATACGTACTCGACTAATGGGACTATGATGAGATCATTCTAGTGGGGCCAGGGTAGTCAACGAGTACATCCTATAACTGTTCCTAGTTGAGGGTGTGTCGAGATATGGCATCGATACACCAGAGTAGACTAGCGTATACCCATCTTGACCCATATGATGGGCGATGGATGATCCCATATCCATCGGTGTTTGACATCAAAGATGGTGTATGGGTGCTCAGTGGAGACTGGGTACACTGGACGGACTCGCCTAGAACTCCCAGATGGTATTATACCTCACGTCAGATGGCAGTTCTTTAGTGACACTGGTACAGGTTAGTCTATAGACCCGAGATCGTCATAGAGTCTTATGTGATTCCCACTGTGTTTTGATCTCTACCTTACCACGTCCAAGAGGGCATGCAAAACGGTGGCTTTTGGGTACAGTCCCGAATCACATGGAGGCAATGAGCGATAGGAGGTGATTCGTCTCTCCCGGTATAGGGAGTTGATGTTGTGCTGTGTTCGATTGGCTATAACTGGAAGTCCCTGGCAAGGGCTGATATAGAATACTACTGGTAAGTGTTATCAGTAGGTTCTCGACCTGTTATGAGCCTTACATCGAAACGACTTATCGGTTACTGGGGTCTAACGTATACCACCCCTAGACTAGATATGCAACATATCAGATGAAGAGACCGGACTGTACGGTAGTTTTACTGATTGGATTCACAGGAGAATGTACAGGCTCGCTTGTTGATCTTCTGATCGCTCAATACCTGGGTGGCTGTTACGTTTAGCTGACTGCTTGCAGCTTGTGGGTGTTTGATATGATCATCACCTGCTACCGGCATATTGACGATTCTTTACAGTTCTACATAGAGGTTTCTTGAATCAGGCAAAACGGAGTAGGAGTACATATGTGATATGTGCGGGGTCGAAAATATTACGATATGAGATACCGTATTCTATTCTTGCGATATTAGATATCGGCCGGGTATATGTGATATAGCCGGGTCATCTGATCAAGTGTTGATTCGATGAACTGATACAGATAATATTAGTCGGTTATTTGAGAAATAGCTGGATTGTCGGATCGAGTGTTGATTCGATAATTTAATGCATAATTATATATGTGATATATTACATTACATTATCAAATATTGGCTCGCTTTATTGATTCATTTTCTCACCGGATAATACATTGATATATATGCGATATATGTTAATTGTATTATTTTCTTTTGTTACAAAAATATATTATATATGTGATATATAATATTGTAACAAGTTATGATACTAATGCAACATGATTAGTGGAGATTAAACATGATTAGGGTTTGATTTGGGTTAGCTTTTTTATGAAGCTTCTAGAAGCTTTTGTTTTGTTTTAAGCAAAGATATTATGTGTTGATATTTTGGAGATATTTCCTAACCCAACCCAAACCCTTTACCCTAGTTAAATCTCTATAATGGTTAGCCCTTTCATTATTAACCATGGGTTGCATTTGTAATTAGAACAGCAATTCATTATTCATCACAAAAGGCTTCATCTTCTTCTTCGTCCTTAAGCTTACTAGATTTTTGATTTAATGATGAGTGAGTGTGAGAAATTGATAATAAAAGAGAGCTTAATTCCTATTTCATCATCCTCATCTATTCTTTCCACTTAGAATAGGGTGTTCACTTGTCTAATACTTGATTAGAGAAGTGAGAGCTTGAGTTAAAGTTTCTCCAAGGTAGATCATCTTCGAAAAGGAAGACTTCAAGGAAGCATGGATCGTTCGGCTTGTCGAGCCTCTCTTGAGTCCGAGAGTTCATGGATCGCGGAGAAGGGACTACTACTCGGAGCTTATGAAGTGAAGGAGCGGATTACAAAGGTTGTAATCCCTCTCTCTTAGATGTAAAGATATTTACATGCATGTTTAACCCTAATTATCTAACAAAGATCCTTGCTTTAGGTTGTTCGGCACATCTAAATTTTAAATCGGGCATGGTTGATGCCTTATAGACCTTTGTGACAGTGCCTAGTAACCTTACAGATGGGTCACAAGTCCGTACCTTCCAGCATTTGGGAAGACACGAAAGAAGGTAAAGGGGAGGCCACCGTCAAAGCAGCAACTGGCGATGCTTCCTCGGGTGGCACAACCTCAACGCTCACCACACCTGCATCCGAAACAAGTGAGGTGCTGTCAGAAGAGATTGACAAGGGATTGCAGAATGAAATGGAAAGATATGACCCAAAATCTACCTGGTGAGTCGCCGGTTGAAACCGCGACAAGGGCGTCACTAGATACATCGATTACTTCACCCTCCTCCATCGGAATGGTTTCGCCGCCCGTAGCCTCATCCCCCGACTCTATGAGAGCCGTCGTAACACTCGCGCGCTAGGAGATGGCAGAGAACCACAGGCGGAAAGAATGGCGATTGGGGCAGTGCCAGACTTTTGGGAAAGAGTGGCTACCTCAGGCTCGGTGGTCGCTGCATCTCACGTACCGCTACCGCATCAAGACTTGGCCCTGCAGGATAGGATATATGAGAATCTGAAGATTAAAATTTTGACAAAGGAACTCAATGTTGCGTTACTTTGGGTCGGTCTTTCAACAGCTTCCCGGGCTGCACGTGCTGCCTGTTTATAGGCGGTAGACAAGGCGGCCGATGCATCCTCTAAAGGAGTAGGGGTTGGGGCAGCAGCGCTCGAACCTGCACCCGCGGACAAGGCGGCGCTATGCTCCCTTGCTGCGCGTATTCTACGCTTCCTTTTCGCCCGGGCCGTGAGAGCGGATCTTCTCAAGACATCCATCAACGGGACGTCATCGTCAGCGCCAAGGGTTACCCTGGAGCCGTTATGGCATCCGTCATCGGTTGCTTAAGTGAATCTTCTTTCGGCAATACCGGCGGAACTGAGACTTCGATAGCCGACCTTGGAAACGTCTCCGCTCCGCCCTGCGAAGTCGGTACCACACCTGGAATAACCTGAGTAGAGGTAGTTCCTATAATAAGATGAAAAAGAAGGGTCAGATTACCCATAAGAAACGGGAGTGGAGACGTGGTGAACCGAAATGTACCGATGCCTAAGGATGCTCGAAGTCTCTCCTCCTCAAAAGCCTTGAGAGAAGCTGCGAGAGCTTCTTCAGTGGAAATGCCTGTTAAAGAAGGAAAAGTGTCAGTCAAAACATGATGATAGTGTTGGAGATAGTGCCCTCAGAGTCAATTATTGGATCACAGTCACGTGATTGCAATGATTGAGGGGAGGACCAGTCCCAGTAGGACAGTCTTACTCGAGATGATAGTATGCAATCTGGTTTATCTTTATCATCGTGTACTGCTTTAGGTGACCTTACGAGTCGATATTACACGTTGATAGAGCCCCTAGGATTCTTGCTTGACTACCGGCAGTATGAGGGCGATCATATACGTGAGAGCTGGAGTCTATAAGCACATCCTTAAAAGGTCCCTAGTCGTGGGAGTTTCGAGACAGGGCATCGATTCTCCAGAGTAGACTAGTGTATACAGTCGTGACCCCGACGAGGGGCGGTGGCCGGTCTCACAAGCCACTGGTGTCAGTTGGTTCACCTAAGATGTATACACGTGCTCATTGGGTTATGAGTACACCGGACAGGACTCGCCGGGAACCTGCTAGTTGGGATTATACCTGATGTCAGATAGCAGTTCCCTGGTGACATGTATACAGGTTAGTTCATCGACCTGAGATCATCATTTGTCTCGTATGAGTTCCCACTGTGCTTTAATTACTACCCTACCACGCTCAAAGGAGACGTGCAAACAGGTTTTAGTTGGGTACAATCCCGAGCCACATGGAGGCAGTGAGCGGATCTGCAGGGGTTCGTCTCTCCCGGTATTGGGGGTGAGGTCGTGCTGTGTCTAGGAGAGCCAGAACATGAAAAGTCCTTGGCCAAGGCAGGAGATTTTCTGGTAGGTATTCCAGTAGTATCTCAGGGTGTTCTGGGCTACACTCCGACACGACTTGTACCGCTATTGGGGGTCTGACTTTCACCAACCCCATAGGCCCGCCATGCGATGCTCATAGACGAACGGACCGAACTGTACGGATATTGTCACTGACTGGCTCTGTAGGGTTCCTAGGCACTCCCAAGAGGTCTCACAAGGCATCAACCATGCCAATTTCAAATTTTACGGTGCCGAGAAACCCTAGACTACGGATCGTTAACTAGATTTTAGGCGAACACATGCAACTAGTTAACAATATAACTAAAAGTGAACGGAAATACAACCTTTGTAGATCCGGTGCTCCACCTCCATAGCTCCGCAATGATGTCCCTTCGCTGTCCAAAATGAATCCCGGGCTCTAGCGTCGGCTTCATCGGAGAGATGGGCGGGCTAGGTCATCGACTACGATGCCGAAGATGATCTACGTCGAGGCATCACAAGATCAAGCTCCCACTTCACCAAGTCATGAAACTTGTGAAGAAAACACCCTATACTACTTGGCAAAAGGTAGAGGATGAAGAAATAGGAAGTGGGTTCACTTTAGAATTGGATTTCTCACTTGATTTCTTAACTTGCCATTGATGAGGCAAGCTTTCTTCATGTGAAGAAGAAGAAGAAGATGAAGATAATGATATGATTAGTTAATTAGAATAGAAAAGAATTAACTATAGTTAGGTATAGAGAATTGACTAAGGTTAAAAGAATGGTTAGGGTTAAGCTTGAAGACAAAATGGTCATATGGTCAAAGCTTCATGAAGCTTCATCAAGCTTCATGAAAGAAAGTAAGAAAGAATGAAACCATTTTGTTTTCTTTTGTCATTTCATTTTAATCCAAAATAAAAAGATAAATGAATGGACAAATAAATAGAAACCTTAACCATTTACTTAACCTAGGTTTAATTCTTTACACAAACCAATTTTGCATGCATCATCAAACATGATACAATCAAGTGCACAAAAATATATTGCATATACAATGCGCACATCCGAGTGAGAAAATCCATCTTAAGTGAACCGATACTAGTTAATGCAAAGTGATATATCAAATATATAATTATACATTAAATCATTAAATCAACACATGATTTAACGATCCGGTCATATCGCATATAACCGACTAGTATCCTATGTATCGTCTTATCGAATCAATCCTTGATTCGATAACTAGGTTATATCGCATATAACCATTCGATACATTCATCACGAGAATGGAATACGGTATCACATACACGCATTATTCTCGGTCCCGCACATATCTCATATGCACTCCTATTTCGTTTCGCTTGAGCCAGGAAACCTCTGTGTAGGACTCTAAAGACTCGTCAATACACCGGCAGCAGGTGATGATCATATCAAACACCCACAAGCCGCAAGCGGTGTGCTAAACGTAACGGCCACCCGGGTATTGAGCGATCAAAAGATCGACGAGCAAGCCCGCTCACACTCCTGTGAATCCAACCAGTAACACTTACCGTACAGTCCGGTCTGATCGTCTGATATGTCGCATATCTCGCCTAAGGGTGGTAAACGTCAGACCCCAATAGCTCGATAAGTCGTGTAGATATGAGGTCTATAACAGTTCGAGAAACTACTGGTAACACTTACCAGTAAATCTCAGCAAACCTGGCCAGGTATTTCCGGTTATAGCCAATCGAACACTGCGCAACATCAACCCCCTATACCGGGAGAGACGAATCCCCTCCTATCGCTCATTGCCTCCATGTGATTCGGGACTGTACCCAAAAACCACCGTTTTGCATGCCCTCTTGGACGTGGTAAGATGGAAATCAAAGCACAGTGGGAACCACACAAGACTCTATGACGATCTCGGGTCAACAGACTACTCTGTACCAGTGTCACCAGAGAACTGCCATCTGACGTAAGGTATAATACCATCTGGGAGTTCTCGGCGAGTCCGTCCAGTGTACCCAGTCTCCACTGAGCACCCGTATATCATCTCTGATGTCATACACCAATGGATATGGGATCATCCATCGCCCATCTGTATGGGTCGAGAAGGTATACGCTAGTCTACTCTGGTATATCGATGCCCCGTCTCGATATACCCATGACTAGGGACTTTGAAGGATGTACTTATGGACTACCATGTCCCCACTAGTATGATCCGCATCATAGTCCAGGTAGTCAAGTACACATCCTAAGGGCTTTACCAACATGTAACAGAGAGACAACCAGTGTACACGTTAAGGTAAAGATCAACCAGATAGCATACTATCATGTCGAGCAAGAAAGTCCTCCCTATATATGTCCAAGCATCCACTACAATATACATCCTATGTATAGTAATGGCCTCTAGGGCATACATATAACTAACAATCTCCCACTTGCACTAGGGCCATCTGATAGCAGTGGTTGCAGTATCTCATACTCAACCATCCCATAAAAGTCTCTCTCTGGGAAAAGGCCTTTGTGAGTGGATCCGCCGTGTTGTCCTCTGAGTCTACTCTCCTAACCTTGATCCCCTGGAGATCAACCATCTCCATGATCAGGTGACACTGCCTTAGAATATGTCTGGATCACTGATGGGAACGTCGTTCCTTGGAATAAGCCATAACTCCATTGTCTCACAATGGTTGGAACGTAGTTCATCTCATGAACCAATATACACCCAAACATCCTCTTTGGTAGCATCTTAAGTAGCGATGTATCCAGCCTTAATCGTCTAGTATTCCACGGTATCTAGCTTGGAACTCTTCCAACATACCGGCCCTTTACTGAGGGTAAAGACAATGCCTTCGACTGACATTCAGTCGTCATTATCACCCTGGAACCCTTCCAGTGATTCTCCCCAGGATCGTCTGATACCATCTCACTACAACTAGTGAGGATCCTAACATCCAATTAGATCTATCTCATATATCCAAAACCCAGGATTTAGAAGGTATCACTTTGATCCTATATGGAGAATCATTGTGATAAGCGGAGATTGACCGAGCGTAGCATAGGAAACTCCTTCCCTATCTAGAGTATGTCATCCACGTACTCTACGAGGATCATCATCATACTCCCTAGTACCTTTTTTGTATATACAAGGTTCATATACTATTTTGATGATGTCAAACTGTTTGACTACTTCATCAAAACAGATGTTCCAACTCCGCGATACCTGCTTTATCCTATAAAGCATCTTGTACACGTTTCCGCTGCTCCCACTGTCTACGAAGCCCTCTGGCTGTGTACTTATAGACTTTCTCTTCTAAAACATCATTTAGAAAAGCAGTGATGACACCCAACCGCCAGATATCGTAGTCATGGTATGTAGCTGTGGCAAGTAGGATCTGGATGGACTTAAGCATAGCCACTTGAAAAGGTTTCATCATAATCCACGCCTGGTCGATGATGAAAAGCTTTAACAAGTCTAGCTTTGAAAGTCTCAACTTTTCCATCTACACCAAGCAATCTTCTCAAGATATACTTGCTCCTGATGGGGATTTAACCCTTCAGATATAGCAACCAAAGTCCATACTTTGTTGGTGTACATGGATTCCATCTCAGATCGCTAAGCATCCAGTCATTCTTACAGAGTCACTACTCTCGATGGCCTGCTCGAAACTAGTTGGGTCATCATCTCATGATGCAATCCTCGCTCCCACTGTCATAGAGAAACCGAAGTATCTCTCAGGTGGGTGAGGAACCCTACTAGATCGGCAGAGAGGCTGAGGTTTGTTGGTAACTATTGAATCCTTTGGTTCTGTCAAATCATCTGCTGTAGTTTGTACAGCTGGAACCTTTCCAGTTCTACATTACAGACCTTGCCTCGAGCTTGTCCGGATTTTGCTTTTCAGACATAGGCTGGACAACCCTAAATCTTAACTAACTTAAGAGATGGGCTCTTCCCTTATCATACCAAATATGAAGTGGTAGGCAACTGATTTGATTTGAACCCTATTCAATAGGTATGCAGCTTCTCAAGTGCATAACTCCCAAAAGGAAATAGGTAACTCAGTAGTACTCATCATAGAGCACACCTTATCATATAGGGTGCAATAGCTCCGCCCCGTTATACCATCGTGCTATGGTGTATACGGAGGAGTAATGCTGAGAGAGAATCTTATTCTCCTTTAGAATAATCCAGGATTTCCGTGCTCAAGTATTCTCCTCCTCGATCTCATCAAAGGACATAATACTTATACCTGTGTTTTGGTTCTCTACTTCTAAATCATATTCTGTGAATATCTCAAAAGGTTCGGACTTGTGTTTCAACAGGAACATATGTCTGAATCTTGAGAGATTATCAGAGAATGTAACGAAGTACAAAGAACCAGTCCTGACATATGTAGACAGGGGACCTTACATATATCAACATGTATCATCCCAAGAGTTCACTAACTCTTTCTCTGTTTCCAATAAACAGAGCTGGTGTCATTATATCTTTGTGACACGACTGGCAAGTTTCACAAGATGTAAATTCAAACTGATTTAAATATGCATCTAAATGTAACTTTAGCTAGTCGGGTCACATTGATCTGACCTAATCTATCATGCCTCAAGAAGGATTCGTTCATTTCTGAACTCTTCCTCTTGTGTGTATTCCGTATACTAAAGAACTGTAGTTTGATTTAGAACATCAATGCTTTTAGATAACGTGCCTGAACTGATCAACTTTTGATATAGGAAATGTTCAAAACATTATCCAACAATACAAAATTATATCCTTTCTTTACTAATAAAGAGACTGATATGATTTTGTATATCAGATTCGGTATCTAATAACATTCGTTCAGAATCAATGTATTGGTAATACAGGGTGACAGTGACCAACAGACTTGGCTGCAACACTTGCCCCGTTTTCTGCCTCATGAAACTTATCACCCGTTCTCAGTTCTCTACCTTTCTGTAGCCCTATGTAACAGATTACATATCTGGGATCCTGATCTGGTATCACATACCCAGGACGTAGAGGATACAGAGAAACAGTTCTTTATAATGAACACACCCGAAGATGATGCATCAGCATGCACTCTCGTCGTTTGGGTGGCACGGGAATTCTGGTAATCCCCTATTTCCTGCTCTGTCTTATAACAATTATAAGTTGGAGCGGGACCAACGTTCCCCAGCTCAGTATAACAAGCGGGTTCGGTCAATAATCCGTATTATTATCTTGATTAAGGCGTGAAATGGTCGCTACCTGGAGAGAGAGAGAAGAAAACACTCAGCGTGCGCTCTTGCAAGAATAGATTGGTTATTATTTTATCTAATCAGGATGGCTCCCACTGCTTTTTATCAAATCTTCCTTCAAACCCTAAAATGAAAGACTAGCTGGGATTAATTACACACTACAAGTTCGCCAATCTTTCAGCCAGGCCAGTGTCGGTACTTTGAGGGAGGTCCCCCGTGCTTTCGCACGAACCTAATTAATGTAAACCTCGTTTTCCCAGAGGCGTAACCCCGTTGACACCTTTCTAGACACCTACTTGATCGGCTAATTGTAATGTGTAAAACTCTCCCAGGAGTAACTCTTACTCGCAGCGGGTATCGAGATCCAACTATCTCATAGAAGGTATGCAATCTTATTGCAAATTTCAACACTTGAAATTCCCGATAATATTTTGCCCCTAACGTGCTATGACCTTGACGAAAGCCAACAAGCCATAGCCCGCTAGTCAAGTTCAACCCGTACATTTCTTGATTGAATTAAACCCACCCGCACAACCCTTGACGAAAGCCAACAAAGCCGTACGACTACCCTAATCCAATTGCATCGTATGCAGGCAGATAAGCAGCATATAGCTACCGCACACTGCACCTTGACGAAAGCCAACAAATGCAGCACGAATACTATATACAACTTATCTGAAATGACGGAGGGCTACGACAGGTTTTTCTGAAAACCTATTGCGTAATGAACTTGATATCGTTGTAGAATCAAATGATTTTGAAATGGAGTGCTTTTGAGGCTTTTCTAGTTTTGCTAAAGGAGTCACTCCCGGTGAAGGGATCGTCGGTCCTTTCCTCGTCGAATGAGGTGCGGGATATATCACATATATCACTGTGCAAAGCAAAAACACTTAAAAGCAATCAAAAGACGAACCGAGTGTGTAGCATCTGCCAGTTATTGCTAAAGGAGTCACTCCCGGTGAAGGGATCTCGGTCCTTTCCTCATCGAATAAGGTGCAGGATATATCATATATACCGCTATGCAAAGCAAGAACTGTAGCTACCTGTTTTATTTTGAAATTCGATTCTACAACATCTTAGGTTTCTTTTATTTCATTAATCACATTAATGAAGTCCCATCATTTAAGTACCTAAACATCACAGATAAATACGACGTACACTTATGCCATCCGCATTCGCCTCGATGTCCCCTCATGCACCGTTAGGTTAGGAAACTAACGGCAGAGCGCGGCAGGGATAGCGCGGGTGTAAAACATAAGTAACGCCTATATAATATATCATATATACTATATACTGTATCTATCACAGAACATCACATGATCACATCACAGATATCGCAGCAGAAGAATCATATGAAATATTGGATATACTAGGACGTCCGTGTTTTCAATACGAGCCAGTATAAAACACGGATTCCACGGTCGCGATGAATAGCCAAACCCACACCCTAAGACCCCTACGAGAGCGGCAAGCAACCCTACCAATTCTAGAGTTAGGAGACCCGGACTCGACTCCTCGAGTTGGTCTCCCACTGGACTCCAGAACCCGGTTACTTGTGCTCCCCTCCTTGGGTCTATCTTGGTGCGGAAAAGTAAATAATATACAACAACGGTGACAACTTCCGCAACCTGGAAGTGCCCCAATAAAAGAATATTACATACAAGTTTTTGCATGAATGAAAATGAAAAAACACTCATCTCACATAAAAAAACCCCGGCTATTCAAACACGACGATCCAATATAACATATCCAGCAACACATAACATCACATGTCATCAACGTAAGTAAATATGCGCATCCCAATTGTCGTTGACATATAGCAACGAAACCGGCGATATCACATATTACACTTACGGTCATAGAAAAGAAAGTGTAAAACTACAACAGTTGGAATCCGCAACCACCTCAGACATCGCATGCCTGACCAAATGAATTCTTTAGACATCGCATGCCTAACAATTATAAACCCCGCATTTTAGTCTCATTATCGAAAACTCTTTTCAATATCAAGTCGGGCAATTCAACAAGATTCCCGACATGCTGATCGAATACTCGTCGCAAACTTCAGTAGGCGGCCGCACCCCCGATGCCTCCGACGAAGTGCACCAAGGCGGAACACCGCTGCCGCGAGCACCGGAACGGATGCTTTCGGCGACGGGGTTCTCCTACAGTCACTTGGTCGGGGCTATGGAGTGAGGCTGTCTATTAAGTTTATCCGGCGAGTATCCGCGTACGCTACGTGATTGCGACGGACTTTTGATCACATCAAAATTCCGTGGCAACCGATCAAGTGAGACTAAAGTGCTATGTTTATAACATTCATTCAGTTATCACATAACTTTTGTGAATTCCAATTGTTGTATCACATTCCGGATAAACAGAAAATGTTAAACTTTCCGATTGAACATTCGAACACCCAAGTTTTCCCGAAACAGCTCAACACATGAAATAAGTCTAACAACATTCAGTTCGTGCCTCAGTACCAACGGTCCCCCCGTAGAAGGGTCAAGCCAACGCCTCACATGTGGCACGCCGTACTGCCCCAAACCCGAAGGTTCAAAGGGTAGTTCAAGACGGTCACATAATCGAGTTAAGGTTTGTTGTCTTCTAGAGGGTCCATCGCGTTACCTGCACTACTTAGAACGTCGTTAAACTATGGAAAAATCCAACAATTGGAAATTTTCCGGCAGGGGAAAAAGTGGGTATTTATATCCGGTCGAACTTTTTAACATATTCTAAAAATACCCGGAAAAACACACTGACAAAATTAGACAATCCGATCGATACACCGAGTCCCCAATACAACCCAGAAAATTCAACTCTTGAAAAAACATTAAAAATTCCCAGGAAAACCAGCACTGCAAACTAGGAATTACTGTGCAAAATTGATTGCAAGAAGAGACAAAAGGGCCGCGGAACCGCCGCATTAGCATGCTAATGCCGCGGTTCCGCCGCGCTTTTATGGATTCAGGGGCCCCGTTTTATACAGTAATTCTTAGAATCTTCTACTGAGTTTTCTGCATATTTTTAATTCTCAAAAATCCACGATTTTCAAAAATGTACAGAGAGCAATATTAGGGTTACGGTTTCGGTTCGATCGGATTTCTAACTCCGTCTACGCATCGCCTAAGGCTCTATCTAGGCTCTGATACCACTGTAGGGTTCCTAGGCACTCCCAAGAGGTCTCACAAGGCATCAACCATGCCAATTTCAAATTTTACGGTGCCGAGAAACCCTAGACTACGGATCGTTAACTAGATTTTAGGCGAACACATGCAACTAGTTAACAATATAACTAAAAGTGAACGGAAATACAACCTTTGTAGATCCGGTGCTCCACCTCCATAGCTCCGCAATGATGTCCCTTCGCTGTCCAAAATGAATCCCGGGCTCTAGCGTCGGCTTCATCGGAGAGATGGGCGGGCTAGGTCATCGACTACGATGCCGAAGATGATCTACGTCGAGGCATCACAAGATCAAGCTCCCACTTCACCAAGTCATGAAACTTGTGAAGAAAACACCCTATACTACTTGGCAAAAGGTAGAGGATGAAGAAATAGGAAGTGGGTTCACTTTAGAATTGGATTTCTCACTTGATTTCTTCACTTGCCATTGATGAGGCATGCTTTCTTCATGTGAAGAAGAAGAAGAAAATGAAGATAATGATATGATTAGTTAATTAGAATAGAAAAGAAAAAGAATACTTATCATAACATTAACTATAGTTAGGTGTAGAGAATTGACTAAGGTTAAAAGAATGGTTAGGGTTAAGCTTGAAGACAAAATGGTCATATGGTCAAAGCTTCATGAAGCTTCATCAAGCTTCATGAAAGAAAGTAAGAAAGAATGAAACCATTTTGTTTTCTTTTGTCATTTCATTTTAATCCAAAATAAAAAGATAAATGAATGGACAAATAAATAGAAACCTTAACCATTTACTTAACCTAGGTTTAATTCTTTACACAAACCAATTTTGCATGCATCATCAAACATGATACAATCAAGTGCACAAAAATATATCGCATATACAATGCGAACATCCGAGTGAGAAAATCCATCTTAAGTGAACCGATACCAGTTAATGCAAAGTGATATATCAAATATATAAATATACATTAAATCATTAAATCAACACTTGATTTAACGATCCGGTCATATCGCATATAACCGACTAGTATCCTATGTATCGTCTTATCGAATCAATCCTTGATTCGATAACTAGGTTATATCGCATATAACCATTCGATACATTCATCGCGAGAATGGAATACGGTATCACATACACGCATTATTCTCGTTCCCGCACATATCTCATATGCGCTCCTATTTCGTTTCGCTTGAGCCAGGAAACCTCTGTGTAGGACTCTAAAGACTCGTCAATACGCCGGCAGCAGGTGATGATCATATCAAACACCCACAAGCCGCAAGCGGTCTGCTAAACGTAACGGCCACCCGGGTATTGAGCGATCAGAAGATCGACGAGCAAGCCCGCTCACACTCCTGTGAATCCAACCAGTAACACTTACCGTACAGTCCGGTCTGATCGTCTGATATGTCGCATATCTCGCCTCGGGGTGGTAAACGTCAGACCCCAATAGCTCGATAAGTCGTGTCGATATGAGGTCTATAACAGTTCGAGAAACTACTGGTAACACTTACCAGTAAATCTCAGCAACCCTGGCTAGGGATTTCCGGTTATAGCCAATCGAACACTGCGCAACATCAACCCCCTATACCGGGAGAGACGAATCCCCTCCTATCGCTCATTGCCTCCATGTGATTCGGGACTGTACCCAAAAACCACCGTTTTGCACGCCCTCTTGGACGTGGTAAGATGGAAATCAAAGCACAGTGGAAGCCACACAAGACTCTATGACGATCTCGGGTCAACAGACTACTCTGTACCAGTGTCACCAGAGAACTGCCATCTGACGTAAGGTATAATACCATCTGGGAGTTCTCGGCGAGTCCGTCCAGTGTACCCAGTCTCCACTGAGCACCCGTATATCATCTCTGATGTCATACACCAATGGATATGGGATCATCCATCGCCCATCTGTATGGGTCGAGAAGGTATACGCTAGTCTACTCTGGTATATCGATGCCCCGTCTCGATATACCCACGACTAGGGACTTTGAAGGATGTACTTATGGACTACCATGTCCCCACTAGTATGATCCGCATCTTAGTCCAGGTAGTCAAGTACACATCCTAAAGGCTTTACCAACATGTAACAGAGAGACAATCAGTGTGCACGTTAAGGTAAAGATCAACCAGATAGCATACTATCATGTCGAGCAAGAAAGTCCTCCCTATATATGTCCAAGCATCCACTACAATATACATCCTATGTATAGTAATGGCCTCTAGGGCATACATATAACTAACAGGCTCAGCAGGGTGTCAGGGTGAGTTCGCTCATCGACGTCCCTTTTGGTCAGTACCTGGTAGCCCGTTACGTATTGGCTGATACCTCTGACATGCTAGTGGTTAAATCCACAGCCATAATATTGACGAGTCTTTAGAGTCCACCACACACAGTTACTCAAGTTTCGGGCGAAACGCTGTAGAGGCCGTATGGAGATATGGCAGGGTTCAATCAGATACGTGCGGTATTGCACGGATCGTGATCGGACGGATTTTACTAGCCGGCTTTGGCTTAAGCCGGATCCTAGTATTAGATAGTGTAGATATTGTCTCTTTGCATTTGTGTTCAGTGGGAATACAAATGCGGGCATGTATTTGCAGTAGCGGGGTTTTCCTGTAATTTATTACGGGATCAGTTTTCTGAAGTTGCCAGTTTTCATTCCGTTCCGGCCGGTTTTCCTTTGTTCTTTCGCGACCGGACTTTCCGTTGGAGGGGTTATTTGCAGTTTGCGAATAACTTATTTGTGGATGGCTTTCATGCATATGTGAGGCATCATGAGTGTTCTTTCATGATGAGATTCCTTTTGAATCAACTCACTTGCTTTTATTATGATGGGTTTTGTTTTGAAATGGATGTGGCCATTTTCTTCTCTCATGTTGATATATTCTTTCTTGCATTATTCTTTTTCTACACTCCATCATTCTTTCATGGGAGGGGCCGGCCACATCCTAGTGGGGAGAGAGAGAGAGGAATTCATTTTTTTTGGTGTGGCATTTTATCTTCATCTCATCCTATGGTTGCAAAAAGATTAGCTCAAAAGCTCATTCTTTCTCTCATTCTCTTCTCAATTCCTCCATGGCAACTAAACCCTCAAAGAGACAATGGCTACTACATTATTCTACAGCAAATCTTGGATGCGTCGGCTAGCCAACTTCGTGCCCGATTTGCCTCGGTCAAGAGGTAGGAGCCCGTAAAAGTATTCGGCTACGTGGTGCCCTTTCCCACGAGGACGTGACGGACGGAGATTCCGCGGGAGATCGGAGTGGAGACGAAGACCGAAGGACACGGATCGCTTGGTATAGCTTCTCTACTCTTTTCTGGTTTGCTAGTAGCTAGGTTAATGGCCCGATCCGGGGTTAAAGTGCGCGGTGGTGCCGGTTTGCTAGTTTGCAAAGTTTTTGTTTCTGCGTTTCCGGCGTCGGGTCGACGGCCGGGGCGCCGCCGCGGACTTACATTGGTATCAGAGCCACACCGTTAACCTACCTAGCTTGCTCTAGTATGTTTAAAGACACGATCGAACAAAAATCCCAAAAACCGTATTTTTTGTACATGTGTTCTCTGTCGAAATTTTTTCAGCTCCAAAAATTTTTCAGGTAGTTGCAGAATGATGTGCAGGGATGTATAAGAATTCTGGTAAAATTTGGTTGCCTGAATCCATCATCCCACCGCGGAACCGCGGCCAAAGCCATGCTTGGGCCGCGGTTCCGCCGCCACTTAGGCTCCTCACTATACCAAATTTTTCCAGATTGTCTTATACTTGGAAATAGGGATTTTGGGATGTTATTTTTGGGCCCATATTTTCTGTAAGTGCTACAGTACTGCTTGGGGCCCACCTGATAAAATTTGTTCGATCGCATATTTTAAACATGCTAGTTCACAGTATTTACATTATATCTGTGACCGTGAATGTCGCTCGATCGGTAAATCCAGTCTATCTGCTATAGCCCTTTTAGATGGATTTGCAAACGTGACATTCACGTTGATGTTCTGTGTTGTGCTGTGATGTTGCGGATCGGTCGTGGGGGATAGCCTGGATGCAATGTTAGTACAGTTCTGTTTTATATGTACATTTGATATTGCGGGGCGAGCGTCCAACATGTAGACTGCCGTCACTGCCTATTTGTATTATTCTTTCGGGGCACGACCAGGTTGCGGTCGATGTACCCGTTGTATGTATATTTTTACTTTCTGTACTAGGATTACCCCGCGGAGGGGTGCACGGGTAGCCGAGTTCTAGAGGGCAACGAGCCCGCATCTCATGGCATTGAGACGGAGGGGGCTTTACTCTAGAATTGGCGGGCTGTTCGCCGCACTCGTAGGGGGTATAGGATTGACCCAGGAGGGGTGCCCAAGTTACCGGATTCCGTGAAGTGCTGGGTGGTCCATTCACGTTGCTGAAGGGGGCTACCTCGCTTCAGGTTTTGGCGGGTAACTTGCCGCGCCCGTAGGGGTCTAGGATTTCATTGCACAGGCTATCCACACGACCAGGGGAACGTCGGGTTTCAGTAGTGGCTCTGTGAAACCCGAGGATCCCAGATATCTGTATTGATCTATGATGCTGTACATTTCTGTGATGTTGCATTTTTTATCACGCCTTGAGCGAAAATTATATATTATATATATACTAGTAGATGTTGTATATGTTTTGCATTCGCGCTAGTCCAGTCCCCGCTCTGTCGTTAGTTGGCTAACCTAACGGATGATGACGGGACCCAGTGGCGAATGCGGATGGCATATACGTACGTCAGTATATTTTCGTTCTTTGTGGTGTGATCAATTGATGGAACTGCGTTGATTCGGATCAATGCAAGATAAACAAACCTATTCTGATGTTGTTGGAACACTTTTTCAAAAAGCTGTTATTGCAAGGGCGTTCTCTTTTGTTTTGCACAGTGGTATTCAGTTGGAATATCCTGCTCCTCAGTCGACGAGGCAAGGGCCGAGATCCCTTCACCGGGAGTGACCCCTTGGACAAAAGTTTGCGTTAGGGCAATGAATTCACTATAGCCGATTACTTTTGCTTTGCATCGTGGTATTCAGTTGGAATATCCTGCACCTCATTCTACGGGGAAAGAGCCGAGATCCCTTCACCGGGAGTGACCTCTTTAGCAAAGGTTTTCGTCACTATATTTTTAAAAAGCTATCAGTTCCTTCAACGATATCAAGTTCATTATGTTAAAGGTTTTCGCCAGAAACCATTCGTAGCCCTCTGTCATTTCAGTTAAATATTCAGTAGTATTCAAGCTATGTATTTTGACCTCACGCCAAACCGTACCTTAGCACCGAACCAACAGAGGAGCTCCTGTTCTTACAGGAGCCGGTTTACCCTGTCTGATCTTCCTCTGCCGACCTCCAAACTTCGGTTATCCAGCCAAGAACAGTGGACGCTGTTCCAAATAAGTTTGGGGGTATGTATAAACCATTTTGTATATATTTGTGGATATTCTTTTCCATTCTTTTTCTTTTTCTTTTCTTTAAAAACAAAAACAAAAAAAAAATTGTGTATCGCTAACCGACAATTTTGACCCTTCAAATGATCTCTTCATGCAATGACAGTGAGGACACTATCCAGTTTAAGTTTGGGGGTACGCTCGGTACGCATTTCTTACCTTCGCATTCATATGTATATTCTGCACCTGCATATTAAAATCCATAAAATCCATAAAAATCTGAAAATTTTCTAAAAATATAAAAACTTTTCTGTCAAGTTAGCTTGTGGAAGGACTCTGATTCAACATTTCGACGGTTTTGTTTGAAAAAATAGGAATAACTAAATCTTATGTTTAGATTTTGAAAACCTGAAAGATAACTCTCCTTTGAAGTTAACTATAGCTGATATACGTCTTTACATCACACTACACGTGTCGTGAGTTTTTGGAAATTAGATGACAAGTCTTTTATGTTTAAAAACTTTTAACAGATAAATGATTTTATGAGGATCAAATAGGTTTGTTCTGAAATAAGTAATGTCAGGAATAGTTTATGAAGTAAAGCGAATATGAAGGAATGTTATTGATGCCGTAATTGGAACTAAGTCTGAAAAATAACCCATCTGAAACTTGATTGGAATGATTACACACCAAACCCACTAAACACGTCTTTTATCCAAAAAAATAACTGAACAGCCGGTTATATCTCCGTTCGTATTAAATCATCTGATTTTCACGCCAAACTGTCTTTTGTTTTTGGACCTAGGTAACTTGAGTAATTAAGTCCGCTGGGGTGTTTTTACACCTAATGCCCTAAAACCAACTGGTTTGGGTGCATTGGCCCAAAGCTCGCTAAGAAGCCTAGAAAGTACAGATTAAAACAAAGTCAAGCAAGTGTTCTCTCCGAGTTAAAATTCCTAACGGTTCTTTGTGTGAGAATAATCTTGATAAAAGACAGGCTTTTATAAAAAAAATTAGCGGAGATATGAAGGTTTTACACTATGATAAAGACTATTGCACGTTCACAGAGGTGTGTATGAAATGAAAACAAGAAAAAGGTGGAGTGAAGAATAAGACCTAGTTTCCTGTTAAGGAAGATAGAAATTCTGAAGTTGAAACTTTACATGAAAACGAAACTTGAAAAATGCTTAACTCTTTATAAAACTTGTGTGATCCTTTTAAAATTGTTATCAGGGCTTTATTGTGTGACATGATGACTTTATTCGACCCTTCTGGAACTTAACGACACTATTTGCACTGCACGTAAAGACATATAAAAGCTGTAGTTAAATAAGAAGCGAGTTGTGAAAAATAAAGGTTCGATAGTCTAGACTTAGGATAATAGAATTGTTATTTTCTGAAACAAAACTTTAGGGTTTGAATCTTAGTTATTTTACAAAACCAACTTGACCGGATTTTGTGGGTAGTATCCGCTGAAAACCCTCAGGAGACAACACTCCTCCTACTAGGGACACCTAGAGGTTTAACGGCTTGTTGCACATGCTCAGTGCAATCGCGTTCCCTGCGAAAGTGAGGTTAGGAAATTTTTTGTGAATAAATTGGCTTTGCTCGGGACGAGCAAATGATAAGTTTGGGGGTATTTGTTCATATCAGATTTTTGCATTTTCATACCGTCCAATTTTTATCACATTGCATATCGGTAGATACTCTTGAGCCGTGTTTGCTAGTCAATTGCAGGATACAGGTTCTCGGTTCTAAAACGGTGAAATTCATGGAAAACACGACAAAATCCGGTTCCTGCCAACCACAGATAAAACACGGATCTCCGCTCTTTATCCGTCTATTGCCACACACCAGTTTAAGAGACGAAATGTCAAATCAATGTCGTTTTCATGCACAAGGCTCAATGGCAGCACAAGATCCAAGAAATCTACACGGAGCTCGAGGAAATCATGACAAAAAGATACACATCAAATCACCTTTTGCTCAACAGAAATTCTGGAAAAATCGTGAAGAAAATCTGAGAAAATACATATACCAGAATAAAGGGCACACAAAACCAGAAAGAGCCACCAAAGATGATGGACCAATTCCTCTAAAGTGCCGCGGTTCCGCGGCAATAGCAGGCTTAGGCCGCGGAACCGCGGCCGTACTGTGGCGGCAGATTGTCAAACTCTGGGGGTATTTTGGTCATTCCATGTTAGTTCGGCTTGTTGCCCTTGGTTTTCATTTTTCAGCCTATAAATAGCCCAGAACTTTGTGAAGGGAGGGGTGCATAATCTTGTATTTTCTTTTCTAAGTTTAGTTGTGTTTCTTCTTCCTCTTCTCATCTCTTCTCCATTAAAACTTGTAGTGAGCTTTGTGAGTGAAGAATGATGAATAAAGAAGACTCTTTTGCTATTATATCTTGTCTTGTTCTTTTATAATTGCTTGTAATTTTAATTTGTTAACTTAGTTGTTGTTATTTCTTGTTGTTTCTTTCTTTTCTCTTTTTCTTTATCCTTAAAACAACCATGATGCTTACGCTTGATCCTCGCCAAGGTGAGGTCGCAAATAGCTAGTTGTTATCTTCTAATCTCTTTCTTTCTATCTTCCTCTTTTGTTTTGTTCTCTTTTCATTATGATGTGTGAGTAGTTTCATACTTGTTAGGGTAGGATAAGGGAAGTTTGAGAGAAGGAAATCTCTCTCACTCTTTCCTTGCCCAATAACTTAATTCGACTCCCGTTAATTGAACCACAATCCGCTCCTTACGGCACCCTATCCTACATGATAGCGGTGATTCCGTAGTGAGACCGGTTGTGGTTGAATTAACTGGTGGTTATGGCTAAGAGCCAAGAACGGACGGACAAGCACCAAAAGGAAGAACTTATGCTTTGGAAAGCCTAGCTTATACTCGCAAGTTCCTTCCTAGTCGTGCTAATCCCCGTTGTTGCCGATTACCGTAACACCGATATTAAGAGGGGCAACGAAAGAAGTGGGAGACTCCTAACTCAAACTAACATAATCCTAACCCTAACAAGCTCTCTTTACATATCACTTTAACACTTAATTAATCACAACAAAATCTGGAAAACCGGACTTAACTCGTTAAAGCACATAGAAAAAGATTCCCATCTCCCTGCGGACGACCCGTACTCAATCGGCTAGCTACGAGCGAAACCGTCTTGATTGCGGTAATTAACTAAAATTTGAACACGCAGAATCCCTACCAATCAAATGGCGCCGTTGCCGGGGAGACGGTAGTTTATTTCTTTGTGTATTTTCGGGTTAACTTGTGAATATAAATATAACCAAAACAAAAAAAATATACGTTGTAAAAAAATCATCTTGTTATTTTTGATTAGTTTTTGTGCAAGTGTGCAGGAAAATACGAAGTTCGAGTTCAGTGGCCAAGACGTAGAATATACAAAGTTCAAGTTCAGTGCCAAAGACGTGGGAAGATAGACCCACATTTCGCGGCTACACCGCGACGGATCAAAACGATGTAACGGTCTACTTTAAAAATCTGGAGCAGTTCCAGTGAGCAAATCAAGATTCAAAACATCCAGACAAGCAGAAGACTCCCAGACCAGCACACAGGAAGAAATTGGAAGCCCAACCTCTCTGTTCCGCCGCGGAACCGCGGCATAAGCAAGCTTAGGCCGCGGAACCGCGGCCATTTGGCTTCTTCAGGGTGCCATTTTCTCTGTGAGTCTTTCTCTTCTCTCTCCCACTCCTCTGGACTCCAATAAACTGTGTTTTCTGCAGCATTCTTTGCGCAAACTCTCTTCCCCCTTCCAATAAACTGTTCTTGTGCAGGATTCTTTGCGCCGCGCTAAAAATAAAAATTGTTTGCAG
This sequence comes from Agapanthus africanus, assembly GCA_030015575.1. Lineage (NCBI taxonomy): Eukaryota > Viridiplantae > Streptophyta > Magnoliopsida > Asparagales > Amaryllidaceae > Agapanthus > Agapanthus africanus. The sequence continues at coordinate 320,254,002 of CM057350.1, forward strand.
TTGATTTGTTACCGCTTTGCATTCTTTAATACGGACTTAAGGGGCTTGAAACCAATTCAGATTGGGTGGGGATTTCATCACCCTTCCCAGGACCCCAAAAATCACAAAAGCATATGCATTGTCCATTGTAATTAAAAAATACTAGACTGCAGCCCTAAGGACTTCGCGCTCATTAGGAGAAGTTAAACCGTGTTTAGAACCTCGCTTAACGGTATATTGTTTACGGGGTGTCTAGGAAAGTGTTAACGGCGCAACCGCCAAAAGAGAAAGGGTTACTTAATTAAGGAACTTCGCGAAAGCGTTGGAAAACCTCCCCTTATCTCTGCACTTACCTGGCCTCGTGATCAGTGTATCTTGAGCCCGTTTCTCGACACCGTTTTACTTCGACAATCAAGTTCTGGAGCAGGTCTAGCAGACCTAGGTGACCCTAGATCTAGGTGTAATTGTGCATATCTTGTTTGTGATTACTTAAGCCGTAAATCTGTACGTATTTCTGTAAAGCTCTTTCTAAAAAAAAAGAGAAAAATCAAAAACTTTTATAAAACTTGCCCTTTGTCGCCTTTCTCCATTGACGTTTTCTTACCCTCACCTTCTCCGCTTTGACTATACTAAACTCGTTTAGTGTATGTCCGCTTGGACTCGGGACACTAGCGCCCGTCTAGTCCGCGTTACGTTAGTCGCTACCGACTATGCGATCGACTCAGACGTCGATACTCCGTCCACTCCTCTTTCACCCCTTCCTTTGCCGGCCAACTCCGACGTTGACCGGAATTCTGTTCATACATCTTCACCTTCACCTTCACCAACCTCTTTTTCCGCGATGTCAGGATTTAATCCGAACATCTCTTTCACTACCCCTGGATTGGCTCCACCTCCTACGGAGACCAATAACCCACCACCACTGCCTGTTGTAGCGCCGCAGCGAATCGCGCTCCAGGATCGTTTCTATCCCACTCTGCACTTCCCACCTGTCTTTCTCTTCCACCGGCCAATGGGGATAATTTTGAAATTAAGCCCCACTTCATCAACATGCTTCCACGATTTCATGGGCTTGAATCTGAAGATGCCTATATCTTCATCAATAAATTTTAAAACGTTTGTGCCATGATGAAAACTACCCAACTGTCGGACGATGCTATACGTCTACGGGTCATTCCGTTCACTTTATGCGATCTTGCTGAAAAATGGCTGTATAGCACCGCTTCCCACTCAATCACCAGCTGGGACGAGTTTGTTAAAGCGTTTCTAAAGAAATTTTATCCGAATCATAAAACCGCAAGGATTCGAAATGAAATCAACCAATTCTCTCAGCTTCCTTCTGAACCCTTCTGGAAGTGCTTTGACCGGTACAAAGACCTTCTTGTTCAGTGTCCTCACCACGGTATAGAGAAATGGCAACTTTGCCAAACCTTATACGAGGGCATGAACCCAGCAACGAAGCAGTTGTTGGAAACCATCTGTCAGGGCCACTTCCTATCGAAATCTGACGAGGAAGCGTGGCAATTCTTTGACGACCTTGCGGAGCAAACGCTGCAATGGGAGAGCACCTGACTGACTTCTTCTTCTTCTACCTCCATTTCTACCGGTCCGTCTAGGATAGGAATTCACCAACTTGACGTCTCTATTGCGATGAAAGCTGAAATGGCTGCAATAACGAGAATGCTTAAAGCGATAGAGAGCAAATTCTCTTCTCCTGCTCCTACCCCTGTTCTTCCCCTTCGTACCATTTGCGCTTGTTGTTCCGATCCTTCTCACTTGACCGAAGAGTGTCCTTACAATCGACCATTGCAAGGACAGGATCAGGTTAATGCTGCATTTCAGCAAAGACCGAGGAATGATCCATACTCTTCCACCTACAATCCCGGTTGGAGGAACCACCCCAATTTCACCTGGAATCAGAATCAGAATCAATTCCAAGGAAACAATTTCCAAAGGGCCCCTCCGCCGCAACAACAAGCGCAACAACAAACTCAACAGCAGTTTCAGCAACCCTTCCAACCCCAACCTTTCCAAAATCAGACGAACAACTTTGCACCCAACAATTCTTTTCCACCAAACAACTTTGTTCCGTCAAACAACGATAAGGTTTCCTCGCTCGAACGAAGTCTGGAGGCGTTCGTCAAACAATCGACACAATCCACTGCCAACATCCAGTCTTCCATTCAGTCCTTAGTGCAACACACTGCCGCTCACGGCCAAAGCATCAAAACTATCGAGGCCCAGATTGCACAACTGAATGCGGCCTTAAGCGAGCGAGAGAAGGGGAAGCTCCCGTCCCAGCCACTCCTAAATCCCGGTCACCCACAGAATGTACATGTTGCTCTTGAACAACAGAATCATAATGTGAGTGCCGTGACCACATTGAGATCGGGAAGGATGCTGCAAAACAACATTGGCAAACGGATCAACGATGACACCCCGGCCGCTTCTTCTTCTACTTCCTCTTCTTCTCCTGCTTCTTCATCTGCTGAGCCTATTCTCCGTTCTTCACAAGGCTCTCCTTCCTCTTCTTCTGCTTTGAATGGACCCATTTCTCACTCCACGAAAACACCTGTTCTGGGATCCGTTCCAACTCCACAATCTCCTCCACAAGCATTAGACTCAACCAATTTTAAAAATGTTCCATTTCCAAACCGGTTGAGGTCTAACAAACAAAATCCACAGATGGAGAAGATTCTGGAGTTATTTAAGCAAGTTAACATTAACATTCCTCTTTTAGATGCTGTCCAACAAGTCCCGTCTTACGCGAAAATCTTAAAGGACTTATGCACGAAAAAGAGGAAGTCTCAGGTACCCAAGAAAGTTTTCTTGGCTAGTGCTGTGAGTGATGCCCTTACCCAATCTTTACCACAAAAACGGAAGGACCCTGGCTGTCCTACGATTTCAATTACCATTGGGGATAAGAACATCAACCGCGCACTATTAGATCTTGGTGCCAGTGTTAACCTGCTTCCGTACTCAGTATACGAGCAATTAGGCGTCGGAAAGCTGAAACCCACGCACTGCACTCTCCAAATGGCCGACCGATCGATCACCCATCCTAGGGGTGAGCTAGAGGATGTGTTAATCAAAGTCGGGGACTTCATATTCCCCGTTGACTTCATTGTATTAGACACACAGCCTGTAGCTAACCCCCGGAATCAAATTCCGGTGATACTCGGTCGCCCATTTCTTGCAACCTCAAATGCTGTGATCAATTGTCGCAATGGTTCGATGAACCTCTCTTTTGGAAACATGACGATTGAACTCAACATTTTTAGGTTGGGGAATCAGCCCGCCGAACCAAATGCTCATATACTGGACGTCTGCTCGATCCAGGAGATCACCCCAGAAGAATGTGAATTCGAGGAGTTTCTGTTTGATCACGATAATCTTGACGCCACTAGTGCGTTTCTCTTCGAACCTGCTGCTGCTTCTGCGCCCGACAACGACTACGAGTGTTTCACGTTTTCAAACGATCTTAGCCGCTCACCACCCGAGTTTGAATCCTTCGAATTTCCGGATGAGTTACCTGAACCATCCAACTCGGTCGCGTACACTCGTTTGGAACCTTTGCTGGAGTCCTTTGAGTTCGAGACCTCTGCACCAATCTTGCCTTCAATCGTTTCACCTCCGACGCTCGAACTGAAGCCTTTGCCGTCTCACCTTAAGTACGCTTACTTAGGTAAGAACGAGACCTTCCCTGTTATCATTTCGGCTTCTCTAGCTCCCGAGCAAGAGAAAGCCCTTCTCGCGGTCTTGCACAGCAACATGCAAGCTTTTGGCTGGTCCATGGAGGACATCAAGGGGATTAGTCCCCTGATCGTTGAGCATCACATTCATCTGATGGATGATGCCAAACCAGCCCGGGATCCATAAAGACGTCTCAATCCAGTCATGAAAGAGGCTGTGAAGAAGGAGATCATAAAATGTCTAGATAGTGGTATCATTTACCCTATCTCTGATAGCCAGTGGGTTAGCCCCATCCACGTTGTCCCCAAGAAGTCGGGCATCACGGTCATAACCAACGAGGCGAACGAGTTAATCCCTACTCGCACCCAAACTGGGTGGTGAGTGTGCATTGATTACAGAAAACTCAACGCCGCAACGCGGAAAGACCACTTTCCGCTACCTTTCATTGACCAGATGCTTGAACGATTGGCCGGACACGAGTACTACTGCTTTCTTGATGGCTACTCCGGCTATAATCAAATTCCCATCGCCGAAAAAGACCAGGACAAGACCACTTTCACCTGTCCTTTCGGCACGTTTGCATATCGTCGCATGCCCTTTGGGTTATGCAATGCGCCCGCTACTTTCCAGCGGTGTATGATGGGAATTTTCTCAGACATGGTGGAAAAATTTCTGGAGATCTTCATGGATGATTTCTCCATGTTCGGCGATTCCTTCAACGAGTGTTTGCTGCATCTTGACGCTGTCCTTACCCGATGTAAGGACAAGAATCTCACTTTGAATTGGGAGAAATGCCACTTCATGGTGCGCGAAGGTATTGTCTTAGGACATATCATCTCGCAAAATGGCATAGAGGTTGACAAAGCAAAGATTGAGGTCATTTCCAATCTACCTCCTCCCCGATGCGTCAGAGATATCCGAGCCTTCCTTGGCCATGCCGGTTTCAATAGACGGTTCATCAAGGACTTTAGCAAGATTGCTAGGCCCTTGACTCTTTTGCTGGCCAAGGATACGCCATTCGACTTCAACTCAAGCTGTGTGACTGCATTCGAGTCATTGAAAAGCTCACTCACTTCTGCTCCCGTTCTTTCTTCACCTGACTGGACGCACCCATTCGAGATTATGTACGATGCATCCGACTTTGCCATTGGTGTTGTCCTTGGACAACACATCAACAAGATGCCGCACGTAATCTATTATGCGAGCCGAACCCTGAACGACGCCCAACTCAATTATACAACAACTGAGAAGGAATTCTTAGCTGTTGTATTTGCTTTAGAAAAGTTCAGGCCCTACCTCATCGGCTCTACAGTCATTGTCTACACCGACCATTCTGCTCTGCGCCATCTTTTTGCGAAGAAAGATGCAAAATCTCGGTTAATCCGTTGGATCCTCTTGCTTCAAGAGTTTGACCTTATCATTAAGGACAAACGAGGATGTGAAAACGTGGTTGCCGACCATCTCTCACGACTTCCTTTTTCGCCTTCGCTTCCAATTCCGATCAACGACGTTTTCCCAGATGAACAACTCTTGACAGTATCTTGCGAACCCTGGTTCGCAGATATTGTGAACTATTTGGCCACTGGATTACTACCGACTGAATGGTCAAGTCAGGACAGACTTCACTTCTTATCCCAAGTAAAACACTTTTACTGGGACGAACCCTATCTGTTCAAGTACTGTCCCGACCAGATTATTCGTCGATGTGTCCCTGACGAGGAATTCAAGAGTGTACTGTCATTTTGCCACGATCAAGCGTGTGGAGGGCATTTTGGCCCCAGAAAGACAGCTGAGAAGATCTTGCAATGTGGTTTTTACTGGCCACAACTCTTCAAAGACGCTCACGACTATTGCAAGACTTGCTCCCGGTGCCAACACACGGGCCGGATATCCCGGAGGAACGAGATGCCGCTCCAATCGATCTTGGTTGTGGAGATTTTCGATGTTTGGGGGATAGATTTCATGGGGTTGTTTCCCAGCTCTTTTGGGAACTTGTACATCCTTCTCGCTGTTGATTACGTCTCTAAATGGGTCGAGGCTGTGGCCAGCCGGACTAACGACAACAAGGTTGTCGTTAGGATCCTTAAAGAAAACATTTTCTCCCGGTTTGGGCACCCCCGAGCGATCATTAGCGACAATGGAAGTCATTTCTGCAACAAGACTTTCGAGGCCTTGATGCGGAAATACTCCATTAATCATAAGCTATCCACGCCCTACCACCCCCAAACCTGCGGGCAGGACGAAGTTTCAAATCGGCAAATGAAGCAGATACTGGAGAAGACGGTTTCCAAGAACCGTAAGGATTGGTCGCTGAAACTCACTGATGCCCTTTGGGCATTTCGAACCGCTTATAAGACCGACCTTGGCATGTCTCCCTATCGGCTTGTGTATGGAAAAGCCTGCCACCTACCTGTCGAAATAGAGCATCGCGCATTTTGGGCGATAAAGGAGCTGAATCTGTCTCTCGAAGATGCGGGCAGCCATCGGAAGCTGCAACTGAACGAACTGAGCGAGCTTAGGGATGAGGCTTACGATAACGCGGTTGTCGTTAAGAATCGAACGAAGGTGTTTCACGATAAACACCTTTTGCGCAAAACCTTCGTACCTGGTCAGCAGGTACTTCTTTACGACACCCGACTTCACTTCCATCCAGGAAAACTCAGATCTCGCTGGAAAGGGCCGTATTTTGTGCGGAATGTATATCCGCATGGCGCTGTGGATTTGGAAAATCCAAAGGACGGTTCATTTTTCAAAGTGAACGGACACCGACTTAAACCGTACCTTAGCACCGAACCAACAGAGGAGCTCCTGTTCTTACAGGAGCCGGTTTACCCTGTCTGATCTTCCTCTGCCGACCTCCAAACTTCGGTTATCCAGCCAAGAACAGTGGACGCTGTTCCAAATAAGTTTGGGGGTATGTATAAACCATTTTGTATATATTTGTGGATATTCTTTTCCATTCTTTTTCTTTTTCTTTTCTTTAAAAAAAAAAACAAAAAAAAATTGTGTATCGCTAACCGACAATTTTGACCCTTCAAATGATCTCTTCATGCAATGACAGCGAGGACACTGTCCAGTTTAAGTTTGGGGGTACGCTCAGTACGCATTTCTTACCTTCGCATTCATATGTATATTCTGCATCTGCATATTAAAATCCATAAAATCCATAAAAATCTGAAAATTTTCTAAAAATATAAAAACTTTTCTGTCAAGTTAGCTTGTGGAAGGACTCTGATTCAACATTTCGACGGTTTTGTTTGAAAAAATAGGAATAACTAAATCTTATGTTTAGATTTTGAAAACCTGAAAGATAACTCTCCTTTGAAGTTAACTATAGCTGATATACGTCTTTACATCACACTACACGTGTCGTGAGTTTTTGGAAATTAGATGACAAGTCTTTTATGTTTAAAAACTTTTAACAAATAAATGATTTTATGAGGATCAAATAGGTTTGTTCTGAAATAAGTAATGTTAGGAATAGTTTATGAAGTAAAGCGAATATGAAGGAATGTTATTGATGCCGTAATTGGAACTAAGTCTGAAAAATAACCCATCTGAAACTTGATTGGAATGATTACACACCAAACCCACTAAACACGTCTTTTATCCAAAAAAATAACTGAACTGCCGGTTATATCTCCGTTCGTATTAAATCATCTGATTTTCACGCCAAACTGTCTTTTGTTTTTGGACCTAGGTAACTTGAGTAATTAAGTCCGCTGGGGTGTTTTTACACCTAATGCCCTAAAACCAACTGGTTTGGGTGCATTGGCCCAAAGCTCGCTAAGAAGCCTAGAAAGTCCAGATTAAAACAAAGTCAAGCAAGTGTTCTCTCCGAGTTAAAATTCCTAACGGTTCTTTGTGTGAGAATAATCTTGATAAAAGACAGGCTTTTATAAAAAAAATTAGTGGAGATATGAAGGTTTTACTCTATGATAAAGACTATTGCACATTCACAGAGGTGTGTATGAAATGAAAACAAGAAAAAGGTGGAGTGAAGAATAAGACCTAGTTTCCTGTTAAGGAAGATAGAAATTCTGAAGTTGAAACTTTACTGGAAAACGAAACTTGAAAAATGCTTAACTCTTTATAAAACTTGTGTGATCCTTTTAAAATTGTTATCAGGGCTTTATTGTGTGACATGATGACTTTATTCGACCCTTCTGGAACTTAACGACACTATTTGCACTGCACGTAAAGACATAAAAGCTGTAGTTAAATAAGAAGCGAGGTGTGAAAAATAAAGGTTCGATAGTCTAGACTTAGGATATTAGAATTGTTATTTTCTGAAACAAAACTTTAGGGTTTGAATCTTAGTTATTTTACAAAACCAACTTGACCGGATTTTATGGGTAGTAACCGCTGAAAACCCTCAGGAGACAACACTCCTCCTACTAGGGACACCTAGAGGTTTAACGGCTTGTTGCACATGCTCAGTGCAATCGCGTTCCCTGCGAAAGTGAGGTTAGGAAATTTTTTGTGAATAAATTGGCTTTGCTCGGGAGGAGCAAATGATAAGTTTGGGGGTATTTGTTCATATCAGATTTTTGCATTTTCATACCGCCCAATTTTTATCACATTGCATATCGGTAGATACTCTTGAGCCGTGTTTGCTAGTCAATTGCAGGATACAGGTTCTCGGTTCTAAAACGGTGAAATTCATGGAAAACACGACAAAATCCGGTTCCTGCCAACCACAGATAAAATACGGATCTCCGCTCTTTATCCGTCTGTTGCCACACACCAGTTTAAGAGACGAAATGTCAAATCAATGTCGTTTTCATGCATAAGGCTCAATGGCAGCACAAGATCCAAGAAATCTACACGGAGCTCGAGGAAATCATGACAAAAAGATACACATCAAATCACCTTTTGCTCAACAGAAATTCTGGAAAAATCGTGAAGAAAATCTGAGAAAATACATATACCAGAATAAAGGGCACACAAAACCAGAAAGAGCCACCAAAGATGATGGACCAATTCCTCTAAAGTGCCGCGGTTCCGCGGCAATAGCAGGCTTAGGCCGCGGAACCGCGGCCGTACTGTGGCGGCAGATTGTCAAACTCTGGGGGTATTTTGGTCATTCCATGTTAGTTCTGCTTGTTGCCCTAGGTTTTCATTTTTCAGCCTATAAATAGCCCAGAACTTTGTGAAGGGAGGGGGTGCATAATCTTGTATTTTATTTTCTAGGTTTTGTTGTGTTTCTTCTTCCTCTTCTCATCTCTTCTCCATTAAAACTTGTAGTGAGCTTTGTGAGTGAAGAATGATGAATAAAGAAGACTCTTTTGCTATTATATCTTGTCTTGTTCTTTTATAATTGCTTGTAATTTTAATTTGTTAACTTAGTTGTTGTTATTTCTTGTTGTTTCTTTCTTTTCTCTTTTTCTTTCTCCTTAAAACAACCATGATGCTTACGCTTGATCCTCGCCAAGGTGAGGTCGCAAATAGCTAGTTGTTATCTTCTAATCTCTTTCTTTCTATCTTCCTCTTTTGTTTTGTTCTCTTTTCATTATGATGTGTGAGTAGTTTCATACTTGTTAGGGTAGGATAAGGGAAGTTTGAGAGAAGGAAATCTCTTTCACTCTTTCCTTGCCCAACAACTTAATTCGACTCCCGTTAATTGAACCACAATCCGCTCCTTACGGCACCCTATCCTACATGATAGCGGTGATTCCGTAGTGAGACCGGTTGTGGTTGAATTAACCGGAGGTTATGGCTAAGAACCAGGAACGGACGGACAAGCACCAAAAGGAAGAACTTATGCGTTGGAAAGCCTAGCTTATACTCGTAAGTTCCTTCCTAGTCGTGCTAATCCCTGTTGTTGCCGATTACCGTAACACCGATATTAAGAGGGGCAACGAATGAAGTGGGAGACTCCTAACTCAAACTAACCTAATCCTAACCCTAACAAGCTCTCTTTACATATCACTTTAACACTTAATTAATCACAACAAAATCTGGAAAACCGGACTTAACTCGTTAAAGCACATAGAAAAAGATTCCCATCTCCCTGCGGACGACCCGTACTCAACCGGCTAGCTACGAGCGAAACCGTCTTGATTGCGGTAATTAACTAAAACTTGAACACGCAGAATCCCTACCAATCAGATCCCGATTCCCACTGATGAGTTGGTTTACTCCTCGGGTGATCCCGGCTAATTCTTCTTTCAGGTTTGGGGAAGAATTTGACGTTACAGTGGGAGGTTTCCAGATTAGATAAAGTGATAACCATTCTGATCTAGGTTAGAGTGCACGCTGAGTGTTTCTTTTCTCTCTCTCTTTGGCAGCGACCATTGACCCGACCCTAGACTAGGACTCAGTGACCAAGTTGACTGAACCTTCTTAACACTGGCTTTTGGATTGTCAGAGTTGCAAACCTCATTGTCACTCCTACTTTTACCCTTTTCTCCAGGACACCCCGTATTACTATGAACGTCCACTTCCATTGGACAAAACCATCGTATGGTTATATGCGAACTCGAAGGAATTCGAGGATGGTTTCTGGTTCTGGAGAAAACGAATAGGACTATTCAGTTGTCTTTTCCTTTTACCTTCTCTCAGGTTGCGAGTACTCCTTGGTTTAGGAGATAGTACACCTATTACGCAAATTGGATAGTCTTCTTCCAAACCTTAGGCTGGTACCGACCGGTAGGGAATGAAGAAAACCAATTAGCCTAAATGGTGTACAGAAGGTATTAAGTTAAGACAAAGCAAGGGATTAGTAAGAGGGCAAAGTAAACTGCGACTGCTATTCACGACCAAACCAAGTATTTCTTCGCCAATCCTAAATCACCTTTGTATTTCTCTAGGACACTCCGTATCATTACGAAGATCCCAAGTTTATTGGATAATCCATCATATGGTTATATACGAACTCGAAAGGAAATTGTTCCAGTTCGGGGATGGATCCTGGTTCAGGAGAAATAGGAATAAGGTTTATTCGGTTGTCTTTTATCTTCACCTTCTCTCGCATTGCGAGTACTCCTAGGATTAGGACAGTACACCCATTATGCTTATTGGATAGTCTTCTTCCAAACCATAGGCTGGTGCCGAACGGTAGGGAAGGAAGAAAACCATTTGGCCTAAAGGGGTGTGCAGAAGGTAATGACTAAAGACATATAAAGGGATTTGGAGAGGTGGAAAAGAATTATACGGTTACAGTTGTGAATCTGGATATTAGAAGAGGCATTACTATGAATACCAGGATACCCCATCGAAACATTTCAATGTTTCAGTTTTACTGTGTACTGTTAAAGGAAAGCTGATTTTCCAATTAGACACTTGCTCCAGGGTATGTATTTACCAGGTTTGATTCTCACATCTGTATGGTTTTACAGATGATGGGAGTAAGTTATTGGGAATTAGGTGATCATCCTCATTATATCGGAATTCGTTGTAATTGGTGATATTTGAGGAGGTCACCTGGGTTGTTTGCCGGACGGCAAATATTTGGTTTTGAATATCCGTTGTTATGCACCAATTTCAAATTGATATATCTGTACGTCTATTTTTATAGAGTGAGATATACCTTTTTGAAATTATGTCTATGACATTTACCTATATCAGTGGATGGTTAGGTAAGGAGCATTGAACAACGGTGTAATTCTTCTTAACCATAAGTACATTTTTCAACCTACAACACACAGTGAATGAGTTATTAGACTCAAGGGACTTATACAGAGTATTGTATGTTGTCCAGTGTCCATTAGGACAAAGGGGTAGGCACTCGTACTATATTCTGTTTACTTGTGACTTCTCTAGTTCTTAGACAGGTGTTTCGTAGAAACACAGGGTCTGAGTTTTGAGAAGTTATAGGTACAAGAATAAAGTAGAGAACCAGGTGTTGCAAGTATCTGGATTCTTCAAGGTGGTCGAAGATGTAGATACTTGTGTATGGTATTCAGTTGATAGTAATGGTTAAGAGAACATGCTTCTCTTTCAGGTTTCTCATAATTGGAAGCATTCCTAATTTGAGTAACGCTGATCGATCTCTCTTCCATTTAGTTGACATGCACTGGAGACAGCTGCATGATTTGAATCTGGTTCAATTAAATCAGTGCCTCTATTTCTATATTGGATATAGAACAGTTCATATCTTGACATTGTTAAGGTACGGGGAGTTGTCCGGCTTATTCTTAAAACCAGACTCCGGATAACTCAAGGCACGTTTCTGTAATGGCTGTTTGTGGGTTGACCCGGGCTATGACGAGGGTTGACTTTCTACCATCTGGAAGATCAATAGTAATATTGTTCTTGACTCGCCACAGTTTTAATAAAAATGGATTTTTTCAGAAAACAGTAGTGGGAGTATGGTAGAACTGGAAGTGATTCCAGAACCGCAAACGATTACTGAAGATTTGATAAGAACCTAAAGATTCAATCTGGTTTGACATTCTATTGGGCACTCCGCAGATATGGTGGGTAACCTCAGGCACCCGAGAGGTACTTCGGTATGCTCAGGGACGGTGGCAGGGAGGTTCTTGTTTACCCAGACTTGCCATTGCTGTTGTTCCATACTGTGAGACCCGGCAAGAGGATGAGTATAGCGTCGTTCTAAACTAGCTTTAGAAGTATACGTCTATATGACTCTGCCAGAGGGTTGTCGTAGTCAGTGGGAGCAGCGGAAGCATTGGTGGACAGGTGACTTATGTCTATTTTTAGACTAAAGCAGATGTAGCGGAGATAGATCATCTATTTCTGATGTGACAGTCATAGGTTTGACTTCATCAGAATAGGGGATGGATCTGTTAAGAAGGTAGTAGGGTGTGATGTCCTGATATTTGGATGACATACACAGAGTAGGATGTCATATTACTATACTACGATCGGTTATACTTTGGTCGTCACACAGTAGTTTCTCCACACAGGACTTTGATATTATATCAGACATTCTGGTTACTGGATCTATGGTATTAGATCTAGATTTGGGTGGTTTCCCAATCTGGGTACTTTGACTGCATTCTATGAGTATTTAGAATGGACGACTCCTGGCACGGTAGTATACCTGCAGGTAATGGAGTCACCCTCTCTAAAGGTGTCTTACAGACTAAAGTAGAGAGGGATGTGTATGATTGGCAGATCACTTGCTTAGGCAATTGAGTCAATCATGAGATGTCAAGTGCCACACCAGATGTTGTTCATGCAGTAGATGCAATAAGTTGATATTGATCCAATCCTGGAGAAACATTCGGAAGCAGTTTTAGAACAAAAGTGGATGTTCTAGTGATATGATAACGGCAGCCTCCTTCGGCAAACGGTTATCATTCCAGGCCGCCAAGTTGACATGGATGGCAGAGTGGCTGTCAGAGTTATAGTTTTCCCTCTGACGAGGGGCAGTTTTTTGGACAGGTGGTCCAGGAGAATACTGAGGAAAAGATGGCGCAGGATACTGATTAAATTCGGTTGACGATACAGTCTAAGAAGTTTGGATTTGGAGTTCATTTATGAGCTAGGTCCCATCAGACATCCAGACATTCTAAGACAGGTATTGCTCATTTCGTGAGATGGCTTTCTCCGCGAACATGGGATATAGAGAGACATAGAAAGAAACATCACAGCGGATCCACTCACTGAGGCTATTCCTCGAACACAATAGTTTCGTAAACGAGCTTTGTGAGACTGACTAGTAGAGGAGTTGGGTGTTCGGTATCACACGGGCTGTGAGTATGCGACATCGCAATAATTAGCCTTGAGTGCAAGTGGGAGATTGTTGGAGATAGTGCCCTCAGAGTCAATTATTGGATCACAGGCACGTGATTGCAATGATTGAGGGGAAGACCCGTCCCAGTCGGACAGTCTTACTCGAGATGATAGTATGCTATCTGATTTATCTTTATCATCGTATACTGCTTTATGTGACCTTACGAGTCGCTATTACACGTTGATAGAGCCCCTGGGATTCTTGCTTGACTACTAGCAGTATGAGGGCGATCATATACGTGAGAGCTGGAGTCTATAAGCACATCCTTAAAAGGTCCCTAGTCGTGGGAGTTTCGAGACAGGGCATCGATTCTCCAGAGTAGACTAGTGTATACAGTCGAGACCCCGACGAAGGGCGGTGGCCGGTCTCACAAGCCACTGGTGTCAGTTGGTTCACCTAAGATGTATACAGGTGCTCATTGGGTTATGAGTACACCGGACAGGACTCGCCGGGAACCTGCTTGTTGGGATTATACCTGATGTCAAATAGCAGTTCCCTGGTGACATGTGTACAGGTTAGTTCATCGACCTGCATTGTCATTTGTCTCGTGTGAGTTCCCACTGTGCTTTGATTACTACCCTACCACGCTCAAAGGAGACGTGCAAACAGGTTTTAGTTGGGTACAGTCCCGAGCCACATGGAGGCAGTGAGCGGATCTGCAGGGGTTCGTCTCTCCCGGTTTGGGGGTGAGGTCGTGCTGTGTCTAAGAGAGCCAGAACATGAAAAGTCCTTGGCCAAGGCAGGAGATTTGCTGGTAGGTATTCCAGTAGTATCTCAGGGTGTTCAGGGCTACACTCCGACACGACTTGTACCGCTATTGGGGATCTGACTTTCACCAACCCCCTAGGCCCGCCATGCGATGCTCATAGACGAACGGACCGGACTGTACGGATATTGTCACTGACAGGTTCAGCAGGGTGTCAGGATGAGTTCGCTCATCGATGTCCCTTTTGGTCAGTACCTGGTTGGCCGTTACGTATTGGCTGATACCTCTGACGTGCTAGTGGTTAAATCCATAGCCATAGTATTGACGAGTCTTTAGAGTCCACCACACACAGTTACTCAAGTTTCGGGCGAAACGCTGTAGAGGCCGTATGGAGATATGGCAGGGTTCGATCAGATACGTGCGGTATTGCACGGATCGTGATCGGACGGATTTTACTAGCCGGCTTTGGCTTAAGCCGGATCCTAGTATTAGATAGTGTAGATATTGTCTCTTTGCATTTGTGTTCAGTGGGAATACAAATGCGGGCATGTATTTACAGTAGAGGGGTTTTCCTGTAATTTATTACGGGATCAGTTTTCTGAAGTTGCCAGTTTGCATTCCGTTCCGGCCGGTTTTCCTTTGTTCTTTCGCGTCCGGACTTTCCGTTGGAGGGGTTATTTGCAGTTTGCAAATAACTTATTTGTGGAGGGCTTTCATGCATATGTGAGGCATCATGAGTGTTCTTTCATGATGAGATTCCTTTTGAATCAACTCACTTGCTTTCATTATGATGGGTTTTGATTTGAAATGGATGTGGCCATTTTCTTTTCTCATGTTGATATATTCTTTCTTGCATTATTCTTTTTCTACACTCCATCATTCTTTCATGGGAAGGGCCGGCCACATCCTAGTGGGGAGAGAGAGAGGAATTCATTTTTTTTGGTGTGGCATTTTATCTTCATCTCATCCTATGGTTGCAAAAAGATTAGCTTAAAAGCTCATTCTTTCTCTCATTCTCTTCTCAATTCCTCCATGGCAACTAAACCCTCAAAGAGATAATGGCTACTACACTATTCTACAGCAAATCTTGGACGCGTCGGCTAGCCAACTTCGCGCTCGAGTTGTCTCGGTCAAGAGGTGGGAGCCCGTAAAAGTATTCGGCTACGTGGTGCCCTTTCCGAACAGGACGTGACGAACGGAGATTCCGCGGGAGATCGTAGTGGAGACGAAGACCGAAGGACACGGATCGCTTGGTATAGCTTCTCTACTCTTTTCTAGTTTGCTAGTAGCTAGGTTAATGGCCCGATCCAGGGTTAAAGTGCGTGGTGGTGCCGGTTTGCTAGTTTGCAAAGTTTTTGTTTCCGCGTTTCCGGCGTCGGGTCGACGGCCGGGGCGCTGCCGCGGAGTTACAGATAGATATATAATGTAATGATAAAAGGTACGGCTGATGTTTACTTGATTACACGAGGATGACCAGTCCCTCTTTATGGCTTGCTAGTCGCTCAGAAGCTGCAATAGCAGCCTCGAGGTCGGTATCGTCCGGCGCCATGAATAGACCCTCATTGGTCCCATATCCGCCCAAGCCCTCACTATAAGGAGCATGAGGCTCCTGGCCGAATGCAACATCGACAGAGAGAATCGACTTCTTCTTCCTTTTCTGCGAGCGAGCACCGGTCGCCGCTAGCACAAGCTTACGCTTGGTGGGCACCTTGGAACGACGAGTCCCGATATCTGAACCCACGCCAGACTCGGGGGACGCCACGGTCACCGCTTCTATGGGAGCATGGGGTATCAATAGTTCGGGCCTATCATGCGGGACTTCGAACGCAGCAACTTCTCTTAAGG
The DNA here is from genome assembly GCA_030015575.1 of Agapanthus africanus. Taxonomy (NCBI): domain Eukaryota; kingdom Viridiplantae; phylum Streptophyta; class Magnoliopsida; order Asparagales; family Amaryllidaceae; genus Agapanthus; species Agapanthus africanus. Next base: position 320,269,928 of record CM057350.1, read on the forward strand.
GAGGACGAACAATGGTCCGTCGCTTCAGAATAACATTTAGATTACCGGCCGGAGCGGTGCCCTTGCGATCAAGCAGCAATCGCTTCTCCTCCGTGATGACGGCGCCCATTGAATGTTGATACCAGGCCACATACACATCGAGGGCCTTCGGAACACAGCTCAGTTCACTAATAAAGAAGTTATACCACGTGTTCAAATGCATGAAATGATGCAGCGCCTTCGCATCCCCTCTTCAGTAGCAGCGGGTTCTGCCAAGAAGGCCTCAAGCGGAACACCCTGATTATAGCCCAGCTGCTGGGCAAAACGATGCGGATTGTATCTCATTAATAGCTCTGCATCATTTTGCCGAAATACAAGAAAGCCTGGCCTGATGGAGTACAGATGAAGAATCTCCCGAGCTTTCAATACAGAGGCCCCGTCTTTAAAAATGTCTTGCAATGGAAGCACCACTGTTGAAGATTCCTTGCCGACCATCAAGATTTTCTCAGTGAAAGACATACCATCTCCAATCATGCGTGGACGAAGGAGTAAACCCCTACCTTCCCGCGGTGTCGGACTTACAATGGAAGCGTCGACCAACCGCATTATCTGAGGGAATTTACATCTGTCGTAAAAAGAAGGTCTTTTGTGGATACCGAAGACCCCAAGCACGTGCAACTCTAGCGATGAGGTGAAGTAATGCATTGAGAAGTTGGCGGGTTGCACCCCTGGTTTAGTGTTATCTGCTGCCAAGCTGAGGCCGTAATATATGTGGGCTAATCCGGCGATCCTGATGGCCACTTGTATTTCGGCAACCATTCGATGCGCAGGGTAGAAGACAGAAGGCCTCATATAGCGAGGGTGCGTACGAAGCGCGAACCGGCTTAACCATAAACCGAGGAACCCGAGAATGAACGCTTCCTCATCAATGCCCGGAGCGGCAATTTCTGACTGGGGGACAATCGCGACGTTGGGAAGAAAGAAATCCTTTTGATCGGCTTCCAATATTGGCCGACGATCCAAGCCAAAACCGAAAGGATCATCAAGTTTAGAAAACTTTTCACCTTGTCGCGACAAAATTTCTGGGCGAAGAAAACGGGCAATGAAGTCCGCAAAGCTGACCCCCCGGCCTCCAGATTCAAGAAAGAGGCTCTCATACATATTCAACACCTTTATCAGACTTGGGAACTGGTGCTGAATGGCGTTCTCTAGGGTACGACCCATTACCACTGACTTGGTGGCAAAAACATACTCATCCGGAGGAAGCAGCTCCGCATAGTGCTCTCCCCTAACTGGTAAACCGGAGACCTCGGAAAATTCCTCTAAGGAAATGGATACCTCTCGATCCAATAGAAGGAAGGTGTGAGTCAGAATGTTCCACTGCTCTAAAAATGCCTTGATCCACCATGTGGGAGGTGCAGAATACTGGAACAAGGAAGCGTAGATCGCAGGGTATAAGCCAAGCTTCAGCAGCTGCGATTTCTTTGCCGATAAGATATATCGGGCCCACTATAAGTATTCGGCCGGATGACGGTGAGTTAGTTCGATGTTGTAAGGCTGTCCCGAAGGGCGCGACTCGCCCTAACATATGTGCCGTCCTAGGGTGTCTAAAGCTACCGGCGGCTGCACGGGTACTGCGGCAATAGAAGGCCGAAGGAGACCTTCTGAAGTCTAATTTACCTCCTCCACAGTATAACTGATCGGGGGTGCATCTGCATAAGGGATCGCAGTGATAGGCTCTGAGGGTGTCGCAAAAGGAAAGTTCCGGCGGCCTCTGATAATTTGAACATACCATCTACCCCATAGGTGAAGATTCTTGTGCTCCGGGTCATGGTCCTTGATCAGCGCTAGAACCTCTTGGTCTACGGGCGCCTCAGGAAATCTGCCTTCTGAGCGGACGAACGGAAAGGATGTGTCGAAAGACATGTCACCTGTGCGAGAAAAGAACAAAGTCAACCGTCGATGCTATAATTTAAACTCTGACACTTGGTACTTTAAAATTCGTACCGCACTGCAATGCAGTAAAAAGGGGACCAAAGGGGGACCCACAAAATCTAGATGACAGTTCATCATTAACAAAACATTCTCATCATTTGATGAAAATGTTAATTAAATGAGGAAATCCTCAATTGATTCTCATTTAATGAGAAATACCTCGGGATAAGAAGTAAATCTCCCCTTGAGAGCAATGCTCTATGACAGAATGACACCTGTCAAGTTCTAATGATGAAGGAATAAAAATTCCTCAAGGGCCTGGCTCTGTAAAAATGATGGAAAAACCCATCAGAAAAATTGAAATCAATTTTTTATATGAATTAAAATTCTGAGATCTCCAAGACTTATGAACAAACTCTATGAGTTCTTCATAAGAGATTAACAAATTTTCGTTATTCAAAAGAGCAAAGCTCTGTTAATGGGTCAAGAAACCCTCAAAAGATTTTCTTTAGATCTAAAATCTATGAAGAGCAAAGCTCTGTTAATGGGTAAAAAGCTAATAACATTTTTTTAGATCTAAGATCTATGAAGAGCAAAGCTCTGTTAATGTGTGAAACCCTAGATTATTGAAAGGTTCTTTAAAAGATTTAATCTTTACCTAAAAATTTTGACAGAGTTCTGTCCTTAAGAAAGTTATTAAGCCAAAGAGCTATGCTCTGCAAGAGAATAATAATTCTTAGAAGGAAGAAGATGAACAGAAATCATCCTAAAGGCTAAGGGTCCTATTTATAGGCACTGAGATGTCTTTTCAACTTCTGAGTCGATCCAAGGACGCAGATGCTGCCACCGCCGCACTCACATGTGGACCACGTGAGCGCAACGGTGGGGGACATTTGTTTCCCCCAATTAGAGCAAATGCTCTGTTCAAAATTCAAATTTTGAAATGAAGCAATGCTTCAGATGGAGCGCCAAGTGCGTTGCACCTTAAGCAGCGCACTACATGCAAAGCACGTGTGCGCTAGCGCTAGGTGCGCAGTGCCCTAAGCAGTGCACCACATGCAAAGCACGTGTGCACTAGCGCTAGGTGCACTGCGCTCTAAGCAGTGCACCACGTGTAAGATACAGACGCGCTAGCACTAAGTGCGTTGTGCTCTGAGCAGCGCACCACGTGCAAAGCACGGGTGCGCTAGCGCTAAGTGCGCTGCACTCTAAGCAGCGCACCACGTGCAAAGCACGGGTGCGCTAGCACTGGAACTAAAAGCTCCCCATCGTTAGATCAAAGATCTAATAATAATGATAAATCATTAATTGACCAGAATTAAATTTTGTTGAGAAAAGATTTCTCAAAATCTTTCCAAATAACAAAATTGTTCTCTGTAAATCAGAGCACCGTTGGATCGATGATCCAATGATGATTAAAAAATCACTAAAAATACAGAATAAATCTTGCCTAAAAGATTTATCAATTTTGTTAAAAACAAGAAGATTTCCTTCTGTAAATCAGAAGTCTTTGGATCAAAGATCCAATGATGGGAAATTCCCCAAATCAATTGGAGAAAAAATCTTCTTAACAGATTGAACTGATTAGCCTGCCCTATATAAAGGCCCCAAGAATCTAAGTCTCTTATACAGAAATAGAGAGAAGCATAGAGAGAACCCCCCATAAGATTTGAGAGATTTCAAAAAGAAGAGCCAAGCTCTCAAAGAAAGAAGATTCTTCTTCAAGGTAAAAAGAATGATGAACAGAGAGATGAAATCATCTCATAATTAATTTAAAAAGAAGGATTCACTTCTTTAAAAGATCATAGATCTACAAGACAAAAGTCTTCCAAAAAGAGATCAAAAGATCTCACCATAAAAAAAGAAGAACATAATTCTTCTCACAGATCATAGATCTATAAGACTCAGGTCTTTTCATCAAGAGATCATGAACATCTCATTATAAAAGTGGGGGGGAGAATAATTCAATTCTCTTAAGGATCATAGATCCATAAAGACAAAGCCTTTCATCAAATATAAGAGATTGAAACATCTCCTACAAAGTAAGAACTGTTGTTCCTAGATCTTGAGACAAAATCTCTTTTAAAAGAACATAAATTATTTTTCAGATCATAAAATTGATCAGATGCGTTTTGCGTTCTTGAACCGCGCTTCTGGACTCTGGGACTGGCACTCAGCACTAAGCGTGACACGTGTCCCTCGCGTATGCGCCACTTGACTGTTAGCGCTTCGTGCTCTTGAAATAGCGCACTGCGTTCATGGTCTGGCGCTCAGCGCCAGGCGCACCATGTGTCATTCACGTATGCGCCACTGAAATAATAGCGCAATGCGCTCATAAATTAGCGCTCTACGCTCATAAACTGGCACAATGCGCCCATCATCTAGCGCTTAGCGCCAAGCGCGACATATGTCCTTCATGTGTGCGCTACTCGGCAGAAGCGCATTGCGCTATTTGACTGGCGCAAAGCGCCAAGCCCATCACGTGTCACTTATGTGTGTACTCATAGAATATAAATTGTTCTTTAATAAGCCCAGAGCTATGATGAATGCCCAGCATTCAATAAAAGACAAAATATTGTCAGAATTCAAGTCAATGCTCAGCATTGTTAAAAGGGCCAAGCCCAAGCAAATGCTCAGCAGCCCAAAATAAATGTTAAACATTTTAACTTGATTGGACTTAGCCCAAGGTTGGCCATAAGTCCTCAAATGCAGATTAACTAAGCCCATATGCTCATAAATCTTTTAACAGATCTTAGCCCCAAATTGGACTATAGATCTTTCAACAAAAATTGGTTCAAGGGTACATCTCTGAACCCTTCTGATATATATCGTTGTAATCCTTCAACGTCTTCAGAGAGGTGACGGGCCCCGACAACCATACATCCCATGGACTATGATGTCCTTAACCTCGGACTGTGGGGTCCTTTAAAACCCATTGACTATGATGTCCTTACCCTTGGACCGTAATGTCCTTAAACTAATTACCGACCGCAATGTCCCTAAACTAAACATTAGAGTCCAAATGCTCTTTTTTGGATCTAAACGATCCCGTTGAGTTGATCTTAGTCTGAAATTAGACTAACATATTGTTAACATACGTTTAAGTTGATCTTAGTCTCAAATAAGACTAACGTATCCTTAAACCCAACCCCCAAACCCAAATTTAAGAAAATACGGATTTGGACTAATCCACGCCCTATGGGCGACAACATAAATTAGTCTCCGTATACAATCCACGGGCAACCAAAAACAAAACAAACACCCACGACATGAAGTGACCATATGGAGAAGGATAAAGTGGTTACCGCGATGCGATAGCGTAATTAACTGCAGGGGCTTGCGCCTGCAGGGAAGAGCGTCCCTACAATCAAAAACCCCTCATCATGAGGGGGAATCTGATGAAGTCTGCTACATCGGCCGCATCCGTTTAAACCTTCGATACATGGTGTCATAAATCAACTTGGCATCTTCGTAGAGGTGGACGGATAGCACTAATTAGCATCTGCCCTAAAATCCAGGCAAGGCGGACCAGCGCGGTCACGTCTCCGCATTTCGGAGGGGAACAGGTGTTAGCTTCACTAATTCTACATTAGTGAAGAGATAGCTTGGATTAGTGTCTCCTCGACGTAGATCATCTTCGGCCTCGAAGACTTCGTGCAAGTTTGTTCCTTTCATCTTGTGGAGCCGTTCTAGAGTCCGCAAGATCACTACTTAGAGCAAAAGGACTACCACTCGGAGCTATTGAAGTGAAGGACCGGTTTACAAAGGTTGTATTCCATATTCACTTAGATGTAAAGTAGTTTACATGTTGTATTGTCTAAATCTCTAGTTAAGATTCTACGGTTAGGATAGTTTAGCATGGAATTTTTTTGAAAATGGCATGGACGATGCCTTCCGAAACCTACTGTCATGCCAAGCAATCCTACATGAAACTCCTATATATAGCAGATCAGTGGATGGCATTATAAGTTGGATTTTGGGGTTTTATTTTTTTGCTTACTTCTTCTTCTTCCCTTTTCAAGCTCTCATTTGGAGAGCTTGGAAGGTGGAGGTTGGAGTTGTGAGCTTATTTTTTTACTTTAATCCCTCCTTTGTTAATAAACTTCATTTCCTTTTATATCTTGTGTGTTCTTTTTATTCTTGTTTGCATTTTTGATATTTACTTCTTGTAATATATCTTCATACTTCTTTTCATTCATTTGCTCTTGTTTTATTTTCTTGTAATGATTGAGTAGTATTGTTGGCAATGGTGAAGGTAAGGAAAGATGATGAATGGATAAGCCTTCCTTTTTGGTTTTGTATTGTGCTCAATTTGATTGCAATTTTAAGATTGTAAGATGGTTATTGTCTGATAGGGCATGTAGCTTTCATTGGTTGCTTAGTAGCCTTTACCATATGCCTTATTCTCTCTATATCTCCATTAAGAAATGTAAAACTTAGAATCAATATTTAGTGTTAAGATTGCTAAGTTATTTAGATAGGGTATGTTGCTTGATGGTTGTTTGACACCATTTCTTAAGCATATATCTTATACTATGATCACTCACTTAGCATGTTTAATGTTAAGCAGCTTGATAGACTTATTATGTGCTAATTAGTGTTTGTTGATGTTTTATGTTTTGTGATCCTTAGTGAGTTGCTTTGATACTATATGCTTGGACGCTCAAATGGTAAGTGGGAACGTAACATATTCGTTGATGGCGAGAGAGAGAGAGAGAGAGAGAGAGATAGAATTGAAGGCGTAGCCACGATTCATTCGAGCAAGCCGGAGCCAAGGCCTTTGTTTCATATTTCATATTTTCTAATCAGTGACAAACAAACCAAACCAATGTTCATTTCTTTGAACTTACTATAACAACACTTAATCACCAATTCCCTGTAGATCGACCCTTACTTACTAACTCGCTGCAAACGAGCCTTGCACTTGCGGTTATAAATATTTTAAAATGAGACCTAGCTCATGTGTGCCGCATTTTTAACTTAAACCATGTTAGATATGTATATGCCCTAGAGGCCATTGTTGTATATATGATGTATATTATAATGGATGCTTGGATATATATAGAGAGGACTTTCTTGCTCGTCATGATAGTATGCTATTTGGTTCCACTTTATCTTAACATGTTGACTTATATCAGTTTCTTTATTAAGTAAAGAAGGATATAATTTTGTAGTACAGGATAATGTTATGAACATATTCCTAAATCAAAAGTTGATTGGATCAGGCTCGTTACATAATTGCATATTCATTCTCAATCAAAATACAGTCCTTAATATACAAAACACACACAAGAGGAAGAGTTCAAAAATGAACGAATCCTTCTTGTGGTATTGTAGACTTGGTCATATCAATGCGACACGGCTAGCTAAGTTACATAAGGATGGATATTTGAATTCGTTCGAATTTTCATCTTATGATACTTGCCATTCATGTCTCAAAGGTAAAATGACCAAAACTCCGTTTAGTGGACACGGAGAAAGAGTTACGGAACTCTTAGGGCTGATACATAGTGATTTATGTGGTCCCATGTGTAAGGCTACGGTAGCGCCCCGGCCGTCTATCCTGTTAGTTATATGTATGCCCTAGAGGCCATTACTATACATAGGATGTATATTGTAGTGGATGCTTGGACATATATAGGGAGGACTTTCTTGCTCGACATGATAGTATGCTATCTGGTTGCTCTTTACCTTAACGTGTACACTGATTGTCCCTCTGTTACATGTTGGTAAAGCCCTTAGGATGTGTACTTGACTACCTGGACTATGATGCAGATCATACTAGTGGGGACATGGTAGTCCATAAGTACATCCTTCAAGGTCCCTAGTCGTGGGTGTATCGAGACAGGGCATCGATATACCAGAGTAGACTAGCGTATAACTTCTCGACCCTTACAGATGGGCGATGGATGATCCCATATCCATTGGTGTTTGACATCAGAGATGATATACGGGTGCTCAGTGGAGACTGGGTACACTGGACGGACGCGCCGAGAACTCTCACATGGTATTATACCTTACGTCAGATGGCAGTTCTCTGGTGACACTGGTACAGAGTAGTCTGTTGACCCGAGATCGTCATAGAGTCTTGTGTGGTTCCCACTGTGCTTTGATTTCCATCTTACCACATCCAAGAGGGCATGCAAAACGGTGGTTTTTGGGTACAGTCCCGAGTCACATGGAGGAAATGATCGATAGGAGGGGATTCGTCTCTCCCGGTATAGGGAGTTGATGTTGCGCTGTGTTCGATTGGCTATAACCGGAAATCCCTGGCCAGGGTTGCTGAGATTTACTGGTAAGTGTTACCAGTAGTTTCTCGAATTGTTATAGACCTCATATCGACACGACTTATCGAGCTATTGGGGTCTAACGTTTACCACCCCTAGGAGAGATATGCGACATATCAGATGACGAGACCGGACTGTACGGTAAGTGTTACTGGTTGGATTCACAGGAGTGTGAACGGGCTTGCTCGTCGATCTTCTGATCGCTCAATACCCGGGTGGCCGTTACGTTTAGCAGACCGCTTGCGGCTTGTGGGTGTTTGATATGATCATCATCTGCTGCCGGCGTATTGACGAGTCTTTAGAGTCCTACACAGAGGTTTCCTGGCTCAAGCGAAACGAAATAGGAGCGCATATGAGATATGTGCGGGACCGAGAATAATGCGTGTATGTGATACCGTATTCTATTCTCGCGATGGATGTATCGAATGGTTATATGCGATATAACCTAGTTATCGAATCAAGGGTTGATTCGGTAAGCCGATACATAGGATACTAGTCGGTTATATGCGATATGACCGGATCGTTAAATCAAGTGTTGATTTAATGATTTAATGTATAATTATATATTTGATATATTACTTTGCATTAACTAGTATTGGTTCACTTTAAATGGATTTTCTCACTTGGTTGTGCATATTGTATATGTGATATACTTTTGTGCACTTGATTGTATCATGTTTGATGATACATGTTTGCTAGGGTATGTGTAAAGAGTTAAACCTATGGTTAAGTAAATGGTTAGGGTTTTCTTTTATTTATTTCATTTATTTTATTTTGGAAAAGAAAAAGGGAAAATGGTTGCTAGTTTTGTTTTATCTTTGAAGCTTCATGAAGCTTTGACTAAAGTGACCATTTTGTCTCATGCTTAACCCTAACCATTCACTTGAACCTTAGTTAGTTCTCTACACTTGACCATGGTTCATGATTATGATAAGAATGATTTTATTATTCTTATTATAATACTTATCATAACATTTTATTCTTCTTTTTCTTCATCTTCATCATGAAGAAACCTTGGACCATCAATGGTGATTGATGAAAAAGAGTGAGAAATCCAATTCTAAAGTGAACCCACCTCCTATTTCTTCATCCTCTACCTCTTGCCAAGTAGTATAGGGTGTTTCCTTCACAAGTTTTCTTGACTTGGTGAAGTTGGAGCTTGATCTAGTGATGCCTTGACGTAGATCATCTTCGGCACGAAGCCGACGACCTTGCCCGCCCATTTCTCCGATGAAGCCGACGCAAGAGCCCGGGTTTTCATTTGGACAGCGAGGAGACCTCGTTGCGGAGCTATGGAGATGAAGGACCGGATCTACAAAGGTTGTATTTCCGTTCTTTATTAGTAAAGTAGTTTACTAGTTCTTGTTTCGCCTAAAAATCTAGTTAACGATCCGTAGTCTAGGGTTTCTCGGCACCGTAAAATTTGAAATTGGCATGGTTGATGCCTTGTGAGACCTCTTGAGAGTGCCTAGGAACCCTACAGTGGTATCAGAGCCTAGCTAGAGCCTTAGACGATGCGTAGACGGAGTTTGAAGTCCGATTAAACCGAAACCCTAACACAAATTTGCTCTCTGGACTTTTTCCAAAAATTGGGTTTTTTCAAGATTAAAAATATGCAGAAAATTCAGCAGGAAATTCTAAGAATTACGGTGCAAAAATTACCTAATGATCTGTCTAAAGTGCGGCGGAACCGCGGCATTAGCATGCTAATGCGGCTGTTCCACGGCCATTTTGTCTCTTCTCCCATTGAATTTTACACAGTAATTCCTATTTTGCAGTGCTGGTTTTCCTGGGATATTTTTTTTTCTGAACTCAAGAGTTGAGTTTTTTGGGTTGTATTGGGGACTCGGTGTTTCGATCGGATTGTCTAATTTTGTTTATGTGGCTTTCCGGATATTTTTGAATATGTTAAAAGGTTCGATCGGATATAAATACCCACCTTTTCACCTGTCGGGAAATTTCCAAGTGTTGGATCTTTCCATGGTTTAATAACGTTCTAAGTAGTGCAAGTAATGCGATGGTCCCTCTAGAAGACAACAAACCTTAACTCGATTATGTGACCGTCTTGAACTGCCCTTTGAACCTTAGGGTTTGGGGCAGTACGGCGTGCCACATGTGAGGCGTTGGCTTGACCCTTCTACGGCTGGACCGTTGGTACTGAGGCATGAACTGGATGTTTTTAAACTTGTTTCATGTGTTGATCTGTATCGGGAAAACCTGGGTGTTCGATTGTTCGATCGGAAAGTTTAACATTTTCTATTTATCTGGAATGTGATACAATAATTGGAATTCACAAGCAGTTATGAGATAACTGAATGAATGTTATAAACATAGCACTTTAGTCTCACTTGATCGGTTGCTACGGAATTTTGATGTGATCAAAAGTCCGTCGCAATCACGTAGCGTACGCGGATACTCGCCGGGTAAACTTAATAGACAGCCTCACTCCATAGCCCCGACCAAGTGACTGTAGGAGAACCCCGTCGCTTAAAGCATCCGTTCCGGTGCTCGCGGCAGCGGTGTTCCGCCTTGGTGCACTTCGTCGACGGTATCGGGGGTGCGGCCGTCTACTAAAGTTTGCGACGAGCATTCGATCATGATGTCGGGAATCTTGTTGAATTGCCCGACTTGATGTTGAAAAGAGTTTTCGATAATGAGACTAAAATGCGGGGTTTATAATTGTTAGGCATGCGATGTCTAAAGAATTCATTTGATTAGGCATGCGATGTCTATGTAGATTGCGGATTCCAACTGTTGTAGTTTTACACTTTCTTTTCTGTGACCGTAAGTGTAATATGTGATATCGCCGATTTCGTTGCTATATGTCAACGACAATTGGGATGCGCATATTTACTTACGTTGATGACATGTGATGTTATGTGTTGCTGGATATGTTATATTGGATCGTCGTGTTTGAATAGCCGGGGGTTTTTATGTGAGATGGGTGTTTTTCATTTTCATTCATGTAAAAACTTGTATGTAATATTCTTTTATTGGGGCACTTCCAGGCAGCGGAAGATGTCGCCGTTTGTATATTATTTACTTTTCCGCACTAGGATAGACCCAAGGAGGAGGGCACAAGTAACCGGGTTCTGGTGTCCAGTGGGAGACCAACTCGAGGAGTCGAGTCCGGGTCTCCTAACCCTAGAATTGGTAGGGTTGCTTGCCGCTCTCGTAGGGGTCTAGGGGTGTGGGTTTGGCTATTCATCACGACCGTGGAATCCGTGTTTTATACTGGCTCGTATTGAAAACACGGACGTCCTAGTATATCCAATATTTCATATGTTTCTTCTGCTGCGATATCTGTGATGTGATCATGTGATATGTTCTGTGATAGATACTGTATATAGTATATATGATATATTATATAGATGTTACTTATGTTTTACACCCGCGCTAGCCCTGCCCTGCTCTGCCGTTAGTTACCTAACCTAACGGTGCATGAGGGGACATCGAGGCGAATGCGGATGGCATAAGTGTACGTCGTATTTATCTGTAATGTTTAGGTACTTAAATGATGGGACTTCATTAATGTGATTAATGAAATAAAAGAAACCTAAAATGTTGTAGAATCGAATTTCAAAATAAAACAGGTAGCTACAGTTCTTGCTTTGCACAGCGGTATATATGATATATCCTGCACCTTATTCGATGAGGAAAGGACCGAGATCCCTTCACCGGGAGTGACTCCTTTAGCAATAACTGGCAAATGCTACAACCCTCGGTTTGTCTTTTGATTGCTTTTAAGTGTTTTTTCTTTGCACAGTGATATATATGATATATCCCGCACCTTATTCGACGAGGAAAGGACTGACGATCCCTTCACCGGGAGTGACTCCTTTAGCAAAACTAGAAAAGCCTAAAAAACACTCCATTTCAAAATTCATTTGATTCTACAACGATATCAAGTTCATTACGCAATAGGTTTTCAGAAAAACCTGTCGTAGCCCTCCGTCATTTCTGATAAGTAGTAGTTAGTATTCGTGCTGCGTTTGTTGGCCTTTGTTAAGGCGCAGTGTGCGGTAGCCAACTGGTGCTTATCTGCTTATGCATATGATGCAGATTGGGTTAGGGTAGTCGTGCGACCTTGTTGGCCTTTGTCAAGGGTCGTGCGTGTGGGTTTAATTCAATCAGGAAATGACGGGTTGAACTTGACTAGCATCCTATGGTTTGTTGGCCTTTGTCAAGGTCATAGGAGGTTAGGGGCAAAATATTATCGGGAATTTCAAGTGTTGAAATTTGCAATGAGATTGCATACCTTCTATGAGATAGTTGGATCCCGATACCCGCTGCGAGTAAGAGTTACTCCTGGGAGAGTTTTACACATTACAATTAGCCGATCAAGTAGGTGTCTAGAAAGGTGTTAACGAGGTTAAGCCTCTGGGAAAATGAGGTTTACTGTAATTAGGTTCGTGCGAAAGCACGGGGGACCTCCCTCAAAGTACCGACACTGGCCTAGCTGAAAGATTAGCGAACTTGTAGTGTGTAATTAATCCCGGCTAGTCTTTCCTTTTAGGGTTTGAAGGAAGATTTGATAAAAAGCAGTGGGAGCCATCCTGATTAGATAAAATAATAACCAATCTATTCTTGAAAGAGCGCACGCTGAGTATTTTCTTCTCTCTCTCTCCTGGTAGCGACCATATCACGCCTTAATCAAGATAATAATACGGATTATTGACCGAACCCGCTTGTTATACTGAGCTGGGGAACGTTGGTCCCGCTCCAACTTATAATTATGATAAGACAGAGCAGGAAATTGGGGATTACCAGAATTCCCGTACCGCCCAAACGAAGAAAGTGCATATGATGCATCTCCTTCGGGTGTGTTCGTTACAAAGAACTGTTTCTCTGTATCCTGTACGTCCTGGGTATGTGATACCAGATCAGGATCCTAGATATGTAATCTGTTACATAGGGCTACAGAAAGGTAGAGGACTGAGAACGGGTGATAAGTTTCATGAGACAGAAAACGGGGCAAGTGTTGCAGCCAAGTCTGTTGGTCACTGTCACCCTGTATTACCAGAATACATTGATTCTGAACGAATGTTATTAGATACCGAACCTGATATGCAAAATCATATCTATCTCTTTATTAGTAAAGAAACGATAAAATTTTGTATTGTCGGATAATGTTTTGAACATTTCCTATATCAAAAGTTGATCGGTTCAGGCACGTTGTCTAAAAGCATTGATGTTCTAAATCAAACTACAGTTCTTAGTATACAGAACACACACAAGAGGAAGAGTTCAGAACTGAACGAATCCTTCTTGAGGTATTGTAGACTAGGTCAGATCAATGTGACCCGACTAGCTAGAGTTACAAATAGATGCATATTTAAATCAGTTTGAATTTACATCTTGTGAAACTCGCCAGTCATGTCACAAAGATAAGATGACCATAGCTCTGTTTATTGGAAACAGAGAAAGAGTTAGTGATCTCTTGGGACTGATACATGATGATGTATATAAGGTCTCCTGTCTACACATGCCAGGAATGGTTCTTTATACTTCATTACATTCTCTGATGATCTTTCGAGATTCAGACCTATGTTCCTGTTGAAACACAAGTCCGAACCTTTTGAGATATTCACAGAATATAAGTTAGAAGTAGAGAACCAAAACATGGGTAAAAGTATTATGTCCTTTGATGTGATGAAGGAGGAGAATACTTGAGCACGGAATTCCTGGATTATTCTAAAGGAGAATGAAATTCTCTCTCAGCATTACTCCTCCGTATACACCATAGCACGATGGTATATCGGGGCGGAGCAATAACACCCTATATGATATGGTGTGTTCTATAATGAGTACTACTGAGTTACCTATTTCCTTTTGTTTGTTATGCACTAGAGAAGCTGCATACCTATTGAATAGGGTTCAAATCAAATCAGTTGCCTACCACTTCATATGTGATATGGAAAGGGAAGAGCCCATATCTTAAGTTAGTTAAGATTTGGGGTTGTCCAGCCTATGTCTGAAAAGCAAAAACCGGACAAGCTCGAGGCAAGGTCTGTAATGTAGAACTGGAAAGGTTCCAGCTATACAAACTACAGCAGATGATTTGATAAAACCAAAGGATTCAATAGTTACCAACGAACCTCAGCCTCTCCGCCGATCTAGTAGGGTTCCTCACCCACCTGAGAGATACTTCGGTTTCACTATGACAGTGGGAGCGAGGATTGCATCATGAGATGATGACCCTGTTAGTTATATGTATGCCCTAGAGGCCATTACTGTACATTGGATGTATATTGTAGTGGATGCTGGGACATATATAGGAAGGACTTTCTTGCTCGACATGATAGTACGCTATCTGGTTGCACTTTATCTTAACATGTATACTTTCTGTCTCTCTGATTACATGTTGATAAAGCCCTTAGGATGTGTGCTCGACTTCCAGGGCTATGATGTAGATCATACTAATGGGGCCTGAGTAGTCCATGAGTACATCCTTGAAAAGTTCCTAGTCGAGGGAATATCGAGACGGGGCATCGATATTCCAGAGTAGACTAGCGCATATCTTCTCGACCCATGCGATGGGCGATGGATGATCCCATATCCATTGGTGTTTGACATCGAAGATGGTATGCGGGTGCTCAGTGGAGACTCGGTACACTGAACGGACTCGCCGAGAACTCCCAGATGGTATTATACCTCACGTCAGATGGCAGTTCTCTGGTGACACTAGTACAGCTTAGTCTGTAGACCCGAGATCGTCATAGAGTCTTGTGTGTCTCCCACTGTGCTTTGATTTCCACCCTACCACGGCTCTACTGAGTTGTGCAAACAGGTGGTTTTTGGGTACAGTCCCGATTCACATGGAGGCAATGAGCGATAGGAGGGGATTCGTCTCTCCCGGTATTGGGGGTTGATGTTGTGCTATGCTCGACTGGCCATAACAGGAAATCCCTGGCCAGGGTTACAGTGATATACTGGTAAGTGTTATCAGTAGTTTCACGAATGTTATGGACCCTACGTCGGCATGACTTATCGAGCTATTGGGGTCTGACGTTTACCACCCCTAGGCGAGATATGCGACATATCAGACGAACAGACCGGACTATACGGTAGTGTTACTGGTCGGATTCGCAGGAGTGTGAGCGGGCTAGCTCGTCGATCTTCTGATCGCTCAATACCCCGGGTGGCCGTTACGTTTAGCAGACCGCTTGCGGCTTGTGGGTGTTTGATATGATCATCATCTGCTGCCGGCGTATTGACGAGTCTTTAGAGTCCTACACAGAGGTTTCCTGTCTCAAGCGAAACGAAATAGGAACGCATATGAGATATGTGCGGGACCGAGAATAATACGAGTATGTGATACTGTATTCGATTCTCGCGATGTGACATTGATCGGTTATATGCGATATAGCCGGGTTATCGGATCAAGTGTTGATTCGATAAGATGTTACTAATGATACCAGTGGGTTATGTGCGCATGACTGGATCATTGAATCAAGTGTTGATTTAATGATTTAATGTATAATTATATATTTGATATATTACTTTGCATTAACTAGTATCGGTTCACTTTAGACGGATTTTCTCACTTGGTTCGTGCGCATTGCATATGCGATATGTTTTTGTGCACTTGTATGTATCATGTTTGATGATGCATGCTAACTTGAGTTTGTGTAAAGATTAAACCATGGTTATTCAAATGGTTAGGGTTTTGTTTTTCATATCTATTTATTTATTTATTTATTTATTTTCTTTTTGGAAAATGAAATGAGAAGAATGGTGGCTTTCTTTGTTTTGTAGTTGAAGATTCATGAACCTTTGACTTTGTCCACCATTCTTATCTCATGCTTAACCTAACCATTTGTTTTAACCCTAGTTCAATCTCTACACTTTACCATGGTTTAGTTATGATAAGTTTTGATTATTCTTTTCTTTTTCTAATTAACTTATCATAAGCTTCTTCTTCTTCTTCCTTGACTTCAAGAAGAAAAGCTTCACCTCCATCAATGGTGAATTGAGCAAACAAGTGAGAAATCCAATTCTAAAGTTAACCCAACTCCTATTTCTTCATCCTCTACCTCTTGCCAAGTAGTAGAGTGTGTTTACTTCACAAGTTTCATGACTTGGTGAAGTTGTGAGCTTGATCTAGCGATGCCTCGACGTAGATCATCTTCGGCATGGACATCGACGACCTAGCTTGCCCATTCTCCGACGAAGCCGATCCTAGAGCCCGGATTTGATTTGGACAGCGGAGACGACCTCGTTGCGGAGCCGTGGAGGTGGAGGACCGGATCTACAAAGGTTGTATTTCCGTATTCCCAATAGTTAAGTGTTAACTAGTTCTTTTTCGCCTAGACATCTAGTTATCGATCCGTAGTTTAGGGTTTGTAGGCACCATATTTTTTTGAAATTGCCATGGTTGATGGCTTGGGAGACCTCACTAGAGTGCCTAGGAACCCTACAGTGGTATCAGAGCCTAGCTAGAGCCTTAGGCGAAGTCCAGACGGAAATTGAAGTCCGATCGAACCGAAACCCTACCCGGAAAATTGCTCTCTGTACTTTTTTCAAAAACAGTGATTTTTCATGATTAAAAATATGCAGAGAAATAAGCAGGAAAATATAAGAATTACGGTGCAAAATTGGGGCCATGAACAGTGAACCTTGGCGCGGATCCGCGGCATAATGCTGGTTTAGGCGGCGGTTTAGCGGCATGTTGGTGACGTCCGCCCTAAATTCTTACACAGTAATTCATTGTTTCAGCTTCTGAGTTCTCTGGATATTTTTAAATGTTATTCAAGAGTTGAATTTTCTGGAGTTGTTTTGGGAATTCGATGTTTCGATCGGGGTATCAAATTTTGTCTGTGTGGCTTTCCGGATAAATTTTAGAATATGTTAAAAAGTTCGACCGGATATAAATACCCAATTTTTTCCCCTGTCGGGAAATTTCCAAGTGTTGGATTTTTCCGTAGTTTGACGACGTTCTAAGTAGTGCAAGTAACGCGATGGTCCCTCTAGAAGACACAAACCTTAACTCGATTATGTGACCGTCTTGAACTGCCCTTTGAACCTTCGGGTTTGGGGCAGTACGGCGTGCCACATGTGAGGCGTTGGCTTGACCCTTCTACGGCTGGACCGTTGGTACTGAGGTACGAACTGAATGTTGTTAGACTTGTTTCATGTGTTGATCTTTATCGGGAAAACTTGGGTGTTCGATTGTTCGATCGAAAAGTTTAGCATTTTCTATTTATCTGGATTGGGATACAATAATTGGAATTCACAAGAAGTTATGTGATAACTGAATGAATGTTATAAACGTAGCAATTTAGTCTCACTTGATCGGTTGCCACGGAATTTTGATGTGATCAAAAGTCCGTCGCAATCACGTAGTGTACGCGGATACTCACCGGGTAAGCTTAATAGACAGCCTCACTCCATAGCCCCGACCAAGTGACTGTAGGAGAACCCCGTCGCCGAAAGCATCCGTACGGGTGCTCGCGGTAGCGGTGTTCCGCCTTGGTGCACTTCGTCGACGGTATCGGGGGTGCAGCCGTCTACTGAAGTTTGCGACGAGTATTCGATCAGGATGTCGGGAATCTTGTTGAATTGCCCGACTTGATATTGAAAAGAGTTTTCGATTTTGAGACTAAAATGCGGGGTTTATAATTGTTAGGCATGCGATGTCTAAGTAATTCATTTGGTCAGGCATGTGATGTCTGAGGTGGTTGCGGATTCCAACTGTTGTAGTTTTACACTTTCTTTTCTGTGACCGTAAGTGTAATATGTGATATCGCCGGTTTCGTTGCTATATGTCAACGACAATTGGGATGCGCATATTTACTTACGTTGATGACATGTGATGTTATGTGTTGCTGGATATGTTATATTGGATCGTCGTGTTTGAATAGCCGGGGTTTTTTATGTGAGATGAGTGTTTTTCTTTTTCATTCATGTAAAAACTTGTATGTAATATTCTTTTATTGGGGCACTTCCAGGTTGCGGAAGTTGTCACCCGTTGTATATTATTTACTTTTCTGCACTAGGATAGACCCAAGGAGGGGAGCACAAGTAACCGGGTTCTGGGGTCCAGAGGGAGACCAACTCGAGGAGTCGAGTCCGGGTTTCCTAACCCTAGAATTGGCAGGGTTGCTTGCCGCTCTCGTAGGGGTCTAGGGGTGTGGGATTGGCTATTCATCACGACCGTGGAATCCGTGTTTTATACTGGCTCGTATTGAAAACACGGACGTCCTAGTATATCCAATATTTCATATGTTTCTTCTGCTGTGTTTTATCTGTGATCATGCGATGTTCTCTGTTCTGTGACAGATATTATAGTATATATGATATATTATATAGACGTTGCTTATGTTTTACACCCGCGCTAGCCCTGCCTCGCTCTGGCGTTAGTTACCTAACCTAGCGGTGCAGACGGGACATCGAGGCGAATGCGGATGGCATAAGCGTACGTTATATTTATCTGTGATGGTTAGGTGGAATTAAATGATGGGATATTCATTAATGAGATTAATGAAAGAAAATAAACCTAAATGATGTTGTGGAATCGAATTTCAAAATAAAACAGGTAGCTACAGTTCTTGCTTTGCATTGCGGTGTTTATTATAGAACAACCAGCACCTTATTCGATGAGGAAAGGACCGAGATCCCTTCACCGGGAGTGACTCCTTTAGCAATAACTGGCAGATGCTACAACCCTCGGTTTGTCTTTGATCGCTTCTATAGTTTCTGCTTTGCACAGTGATATATATATGATATATCCCGCACCTCATTCGACGAGGAAAGGGCCGACGATCCCTTCACCGGGAGTGACCCCTTTAGCAAAACTAGAAAAGCCTCGAAAACATTCCATTTAAAAACCATTTGATTCCGCAACGAGATCAAGTTCAAAGCGTTAAAGGTTTTCACAAAAACCAGCCGCAACCCTCCGTCATTTTAGGAAGTAGAGTACTTAGTATTCGTGCTGTGTTTGTTGACCATAGTCAAGGCACAGTGTACGGTAGCTAAGTGATGTCTTCCTACACCGCATATGATGCGATTAGTTAGGACAGTCGTGTGACTTTGTTGACCTTAGTTAAGGGTCATGTGGGTGGGTCTAATTAATCACGAAATGACGGGTAGAACTTGACTAGTACTTATGATTTGTTGACCATAGTTAAGGTCATAGGTGCTAGGGGTAGAAACCATTATCGGGAGTTTCAAGTGTTGAAACTTGCAATGAGATTGCATACTTTCTATGTGATAGTTGGATCCCGATACCCACTGCGAGTAAGTGTTACTCCTGGGAGAGTTTTATACATTACAATTAGCCGATCAAGTAGGTGTCTAGAAAGGTGTCAACGGGGTTACGCCTCTGGGAAAACGAGGTTTACATTAATTAGGTTCGTGCGAAAGCACGGGGGACCTCCCTCAAAGTACCGACACTGGCCTGGCTGAAAGATTGGCGAACTTGTAGTGTGTAATTAATCCCGGCTAGTCTTTCCTTTTAGGGTTTGAAGGAAGATTTGATAAAAACAGTGGGAGCCATCCTGATTAGATAAAACATATAACCAATCTATTCTTGAAAGAGCGCACGCTGAGTGTTTTCTTCTCTCTCTCTCCTGGTAGCGACCATATAACGCCTTAATCAAGATAATAATACGGATTATTGACCGAACCCGCTTGTTATACAGAGCTGGGGAACGTTGGTCCCGCTCTAACTTATAATTGTTATAAGACAGAGCAGGAAATAGGGAAATACCAGAATTCCTATGCCGCCCAAACGAAGAAAGTGCATATGATGCATCTCCTTCGGGTGTGTTCATTACAAAGAACTGTTTCTCAGTATCCTCTGCATCCTGGGTATATGATACCGGATCAGGATCCCAGATATGTAATCTGTTACATAGGGCTACAAAAAGGTAGAAAAACTGAGAACGGGTGATAAGTTTCATGAGACAGAAAACGGGGCAAGTGTTGCAGCCAAGTCTGTCGGTCACTGTCACCCTGTATTACGAATACATTGATTCTGAACAAATGCTATTAGATACCGAACCTGATATACAAAATCATATCAGTCTCTTTATTAGTAAAGAAAGGATATAATTTTGTATTGATGGATAATGTTTTGAACATTTCCTATATCAAAAGTTGATCGGTTCAGGCACGTTATCTAAAAGCATTGACGTTCTAAATCAAACTACAGTTCTTAGTATACAGAACACACACAAGAGGAAGAGTTCAGAAATGAACAAATCCTTCTTGAGGTATTGTAGACTAGGTCAGATCAATGCGACCCGACTGGCTAGAGTTACATAAAGATGTATATTTAAATCAGTTTGAATTTACATCTTGTGAAACTCCCCAGTCATGTCACAAAGATAAGATGACCATAGCTCCGTTTACTAGAAACAGAGAAAGAGTTAGTGAACTCTTGGGATGATACATGATGATGTATGTAGGTCCCCAGTCTACACATGCCAGGACCGGTTCTTTATACTTCATTACGTTCTCTGATAATCTCTCAAGATTCAGACATATGTTCCTGTTGAAACACAAGTCTGAACCTTTTGAGATATTCACAGAATATAAGTAAGAAGTAGAGAACCAATACGGGTATAAGTATTATGTCCTTTGATGCGATCAAGGAGGAGAATACTTGAGCACGGAATTCCTGGACTATTCTAAAGGAGAATAAGATTCTCTCTCAGCATTACTCCTCCGAATACACCATAGCACGATGGTATATCAGGGCGGAGCAGATACACCCTATTTGATATGGTGTGCTCTATGATGAGTACTACTGAGTTACCTATTTCCTTTAGGGAGTTATGCACTTGAGAAGCTGCATACCTATTGAATAGGGTTCGAATCAAATTAGTTGCCTACCACTTCATATGTGATATGGAAAAGGAAGAGCCCATGTCTTAAGTTAGTTAAGATTTGGGGTTGTCCGGCCTATGTCTAAAAGCAAAATCCGGACAAACTCGAGGCAAGGTTAGTTATGTAGAACTGGAAAGGTTCCAGCTATGCAAGCTACAGAAGATGATTTGATGGAACCAAAGGATTCAATAGTTACCAATGAACCTCGGCCTCTCCGCCGATCTAGTAGGGTTCCTCACCCACTTGAGAGATACTTCGGTTCCTCTATGACAGTGGGAGTGAGGATTGCATCATGAGATGATGACCCAACTAGTTTCGAGCTGGCCATCAGGAGTGAGACTCTGTGAGAATGGCTGGATGTTTATCGATCTGAGATGGAATCCTTATACACCGACAAAGTATGGACTTTAGTTGCTATATCTGAAGGGTTAAATCCCCATCAGGAGCAAGTATATCTTGAGAAGATTGCTTGGTGTACATGGAAAGGTTGAGACTTTCAAAGCTAGACTTGTTAAAGTTTTCGTCATTGACCAGGCGTGGATAATGATGAAACCTTTTTCCAGTATCTAAGCTTAAGTCCTTCCAGATCCTACTTGCCACGGCTTCATACCATGACTACGATATCTGGCGGTTGGGTGCCATGACTGCTTTTCTAAATGATGTTTTAGAAGAGAGAGTCTATAAGTACACAGCCAGAGGGCTTCGTAGACAGTGGGAGCAGCGGAAACGTGTGCAAGATGTTTTATATGATAAAGCAGACATCGCGGAGATGGAACATCTGTTTTGATGAATTAGTCAAAGAAGTTGACATCATCAAAATGGTAGATGAACCTTGTATAAACAAAAAGGTAGTAGGGAGTATGGTGACGATCCTCGTAGAATACGTGGATGACATACTCTTGATAGGAAAAGAGTTTCCTATACTACGATCGGTCAATCTCCTTTTATCACTAGGATTCCCCAAATAGGATCAAAGTGATACCTCCTAAATCCTGGGTTTTCATCTATGAGATAGATGTAATTGGATGTTAGGATTCTCACTTGATGTAGTGAGATGGTATCAATCGATCCTGGGGAGAATCACTGGAAGTGTTCCAGGGTGATAAAGACGACTGAATGTCAGTCACAGGCACTGTCTTTACCCTCAGTAAAGGGACGGTATGTTGGAAGAGTTCCAAGCTCAATACCGTGGCAAACTAGACGATAAAGGCTGGTAACATCGCTATTGAAGATACTACCAAAGAGGAAGTTTGGGTGTATATTGGTTCATAAGATGAACTAGGTTCCTGCCATTGTATGACAATGGAAATGTGGCTTTGGCCCTGGAACCCTGGTCCCATCAGTGACCCAGACAAATTCTGAGGCAGCATCACCTTATCATGGAGATAGTTGATCTTCAGGATGATCGAGGTTAGGGGAGTAGACTCAGAGGACAACACGGCGGATCCACTCACGAAGGCCTTTTTCCCAAAGAGAGACTTTTAGGGGATGGTTGAGTATGTGATACTGCAACCACTGCTACAAATGGCCCTAGTGCAAGTGGGAGATTGTTAGTTATATGTATGCCCTAGAGGCCATTACTGTACATTGGATGTATATTGTAGTGGATGCTGGGACATATATAGGAAGGACTTTCTTGCTCGACATGATAGTACGCTATCTGGTTGCACTTTATCTTAACATGTATACTTTCTGTCTCTCTGATTACATGTTGATAAAGCCCTTAGGATGTGTGCTCGACTTCCAGGGCTATGATGTAGATCATACTAATGGGGCCTGAGTAGTCCATGAGTACATCCTTGAAAAGTTCCTAGTCGAGGGAATATCGAGACGGGGCATCGATATTCCAGAGTAGACTAGCGCATATCTTCTCGACCCATGCGATGGGCGATGGATGATCCCATATCCATTGGTGTTTGACATCGAAGATGGTATGCGGGTGCTCAGTGGAGACTGGGTATACTGAACGGACTCGCCGAGAACTCCCAGATGGTATTATACCTCACGTCAGATGGCAGTTCTCTGGTGACACTAGTACAGCTTAGTCTGTAGACCCGAGATCGTCATAGAGTCTTGTGTGTCTCCCACTGTGCTTTGATTTCCACCCTACCACGGCTCTACTGAGTTGTGCAAACAGGTGGTTTTTGGGTACAGTCCCGATTCACATGGAGGCAATGAGAGATAGGAGGGGATTCGTCTCTCCCGGTATTGGGGGTTGATGTTGTGCTATGCTCGACTGGCCATAACAGGAAATCCCTGGCCAGGGTTACAGTGATATACTGGTAAGTGTTATCAGTAGTTTCACGAATGTTATGGACCCTACGTCGGCATGACTTATCGAGCTATTGGGGTCTGACGTTTACCACCCCTAGGCGAGATATGCGACATATCAGACGAACAGACCGGACTATACGGTAGTGTTATTGGTCGGATTCGTAGGAGTGTGAGCGGGCTAGCTCGTCGATCTTCTGATCGCTCAATACCCGGGTGGCCGTTACGTTTAGCAGACCGCTTGCAGCTTGTGGGTGTTTGATATGATCATCATCTGCTGCCGGCGTATTGACGAGTCTTTAGAGTCCTACACAGAGGTTTCCTGGCTCAAGCGAAACGAAATAGGAACGCATATGAGATATGTGCGGGACCGAGAATAATACGAGTATGTGATACTGTATTCGATTCTCGCGATGTGACATTGATCGGTTATATGCGATATAGCCGGGTTATCGGATCAAGTGTTGATTCGATAAGATGTTACTAATGATACCAGTCGGTTATGTGCGCATGACTGGATCATTGAATCAAGTGTTGATTTAATGATTTAATGTATAATTATATATTTGATATATTACTTTGCATTAACTAGTATCGGTTCACTTTAGACGGATTTTCTCACTTGGTTCGTGCGCATTGCATATGCGATATGTTTTTGTGCACTTGTATGTATCATGTTTGATGATGCATGCTAACTTGAGTTTGTGTAAAGATTAAACCATGGTTATTCAAATGGTTAGGGTTTTGTTTTTCATATCTATTTATTTATTTATTTATTTATTTTCTTTTTGGAAAATGAAATGAGAAGAATGGTGGCTTTCTTTGTTTTGTAGTTGAAGATTCATGAACCTTTGACTTTGTCCACCATTCTTATCTCATGCTTAACCTAACCATTTGTTTTAACCCTAGTTCAATCTCTACACTTTACCATGGTTTAGTTATGATAAGTTTTGATTATTCTTTTCTTTTTCTAATTAACTTATCATAAGCTTCTTCTTCTTCTTCCTTGACTTCAAGAAGAAAAGCTTCACCTCCATCAATGGTGAATTGAGCAAACAAGTGAGAAATCCAATTCTAAAGTTAACCCAACTCCTATTTCTTCATCCTCTACCTCTTGCCAAGTAGTAGAGTGTGTTTACTTCACAAGTTTCATGACTTGGTGAAGTTGTGAGCTTGATCTAGCGATGCCTCGACGTAGATCATTTTCGGCATGGACATCGACGACCTAGCTTGCCCATTCTCCGACGAAGCCGATCCTAGAGCCCGGATTTGATTTGGACAGCGGAGACGACCTCGTTGCGGAGCCGTGGAGGTGGAGGACCGGATCTACAAAGGTTGTATTTCCGTATTCCCAATAGTTAAGTGTTAACTAGTTCTTTTTCTCCTAGACATCTAGTTATCGATCCGTAGTTTAGGGTTTGTAGGCACCATATTTTTTTGAAATTGCCATGGTTGATGGCTTGGGAGACCTCACTAGAGTGCCTAGGAACCCTACAGACCCAACTACTTTCGAGCAGGCCATCGAGAGTAGAGACTCTGTAAGAATGGCTGGATGCTTAGCGATCTGAGATGGAATCCATGTACACCAACAAAGTATGGACTTTGGTTGCTATATCTGAAGGGTTAAATCCCCATCAGGAGCAAGTATATCTTGAGAAGATTACTTGGTGTATATGGAAAAGTTGAGACTTTGAAAGCTAGACTTGTTAAAGGTTTGCATCATTGACCAGGTATGGATCATGAGGAAACCTTTTTTCTAAGAAGCTATGCTTAAGTCCATCCAGATCCTACTTACCACGGCTACATACCATGACTACGATATCTGGTGGTTGGGTGTCATGACAGCTTTTCTAAATGATGTTTTAGAAGAGGGCGTCTATAAGTACACAGCCAGAGGACTTCGTAGACAGTGGGAGCAGCGGAAACGTGTGCAAGATGTTTTATGCGATAAAGCAGGCATCGCGGAGTTGGAACATCTGTTTTGATGTAGTAGTCAAAGAGTTTGATATCATCAAAATGGTAGATGAACCTTGTATAAACAAAAAGGTAGTAGGGAGTATGGTGATGATCCTCGTAGAGTACGTGGATGACATACTCTTGATAGGGAAGGAGTTTCCTATGCTACGCTCGATCAATCTCCGCTTATCACACTGATTCTCCACATAAGATCAAAGTGATACCTACTAAATCCTGGAATTTGGATCTATGAGATAGATCTAGTTGGATATTAGGACACTCACTAGTTGTAGTGAGACGGTATCAATCGATCCTGGGGAGAATCACTGGAAAGGGTCCAGGGTGATAAAGACGACTGAATGTCAGTCACAGGCATTGTCTTTACCCTCAGTATAGGGACGATATGTTGGAAGAGTTCCAAGCTAGATACCATGGCATACTAGACGATAAAGGCTGGATACATCGCTACTTCAGATGCTACCAAAGAGGCTGTTTGGGTGTATATTAGTTCATGAGATGAACTTCGTTCCTACCATTGTGAGACAATGGAGTTGTGGCTTATGCCAAGGAACGCCCGTCCCATCAGTGATCCAGACATATTCTAAGGCAGTATCACCTGATCATGGAGATGGTTGATCTCCAGGGTGATCGAGGTTAGGAGAGTAGACTCAGAGGACAGCACGGCGGATCCACTCACAAAGGCCTTTTCCCAGAGAGAGACTATTATGGGATGGTTGAATATGAGATACTACAACCACTGCTATCAGATGGCCCTAGTGCAAGTGGGAGATTGTTAGTTATATGTATGCCCTAGAGGCCATTACTATACATAGGATGTATATTGTAGTGGATGCTTGGACATATATAGGGAGGACTTTCTTGCTCGACATGATAGTATGCTATCTGGTTGCTCTTTACCTTAACGTGTACACTGATTGTCCCTCTGTTACTTGTTGGTAAAGCCCTTAGGATGTGTACTTGACTACCTGGACTATGATGCGGATCATACTAGTGGGGACATGGTAGTCCATAAGTACATCCTTCAAGGTCCCTAGTCGTGGGTGTATCGAGACAGGGCATCGATATACCAGAGTAGACTAGCGTATAACTTCTCGACCCATACAGATGGGCGATGGATGATCCCATATCCATTGGTGTTTGACATCAGAGATGATATACGGGTGCTCAGTGGAGACTGGGTACACTGGACGGACTCGCCGAGAACTCCCAGATGGTATTATACCTTACGTCAGATGGCAGTTCTCTGGTGACACTGGTACAGAGTAGTCTGTTGACCCGAGATCATCATAGAGTCTTGTGTGGTTCCCACTGTGCTTTGATTTCCATATTACCACGTCCAAGAGGGCGTGCAAAATGGTGGTTTTTGGGTACAGTCCCGAGTCACATGGAGGCAATGAGCGATAGGAGGGGATTCGTCTCTCCCGGTATAGGGAGTTGATGTTGCGCTGTGTTCGATTGGCTATAACCGGAAATCCCTGGCCAGGGTTGCTGAGATTTACTGGTAAGTGTTACCAGTAGTTTGTCGAATTGTTATAGACCTCATATCGACACGACTTATCGAGCTATTGGGGTCTGACGTTTACCACCCCTAGGCGAAATATGCGACATATCAGATGACGAGACCGGACTGTATGGTATGTGTTACTGGTTGGATTCACAGGAGTGTGAGCGGGCTTGCTCGTCGATCTTCTGATCGCTCATTACCCGGGTGGCCGTTACGTTTAGCAGACCGCTTGCGGCTTGTGGGTGTTTGATATGATCATCATCTGCTGCCGGTGTATTGATGAGTCTTTAGAGTCCTACACAGAGGTTTCCTGGCTCAAGCGAAACGAAATAGGAGCGCATATGAGATATGTGCGGGACCGAGAATAATGCGTGTATGTGATACCGTATTCTATTCTCGCGATGGATGTATCGAATGGTTATATGCGATATAACCTAGTTATCGAATCAAGGGTTGATTCGGTAAGCCGATACATAGGATACTAGTCGGTTATATGCGATATGACCGGATCGTTAAATCAAGTGTTGATTTAATGATTTAATGTGTAATTATATATTTGATATATTACTTTGCATTAACTAGTATTGGTTCACTTTAAATGGATTTTCTCACTTGGTTGTGCATATTGTATATGTGATATATACTTTTGTGCACTTGATTGTATCATGTTTGATGATACATGTTTGCTAGGGTATGTGTAAAGAGTTAAACCTATGGTTAAGTAAATGGTTAGGGTTTTCTTTTATTTATTTCATTTATTTTATTTTGGAAAAGAAAAAGGGAAAATGGTTGCTAGTTTTGTTTTATCTTTGAAGCTTCATGAAGCTTTGACTAAAGTGACCATTTTGTCTCATGCTTAACCCTAACCATTCACTTGAACCTTAGTTAGTTCTCTACACTTGACCATGGTTCATGATTATGATAAGAATGATTTTATTATTCTTATTATAATACTTATCATAACATTTTATTCTTCTTCTTCTTCATCTTCAACATGAAGAAACCTTGGACCATCAATGGTGATTGATAAAAAAGAGTGAGAAATCCAATTCTAAAGTGAACCCACCTCCTATTTCTTCATCCTCTACCTCTTGCCAAGTAGTATAGGGTGTTTCCTTCACAAGTTTTCTTGACTTGGTGAAGTTGGAGCTTGATCTAGTGATGCCTCGACGTAGATCATCTTCGGCACGAAGCCGACGACCTTGCCCGCCCATTTCTCCGATGAAGCCGACGCAAGAGCCCAGGTTTTCATTTGGACAGCGAGGAGACCTCGTTGCGGAGCTATGGATATGAAGGACCGGATCTACAAAAGTTGTATTTCTGTTCTTTATTAGTAAAGTAGTTTACTAGTTCTTGTTTCGCCTAAAAATCTAGTTAACGATCCGTAGTCTAGGGTTTCTCGGCACCGTAAAATTTGAAATTTGCATGGTTGATGCCTTGTGAGACCTCTCGAGAGTGCCTAGGAACCCTACAGTGGTATCAGAGCCTAGCTAGAGCCTTAAGCGATGCGTAGACGGAGTTTGAAGTCCGATTAAACCGAAACCCTAACACAAATTTGCTCTCTGGACTTTTTCCAGAAATTGGCATGGTTGATGCCTTGTGAGACCTCTTGAGAGTGCCTAGGAACCCTACATATCCGAGGCCAAAATGCGGAAACGAAAAATTTTCTTAACTTGAAAACAGGCGCTATCGTATGCTTAAAACCCGGATCGAACCATTAACCTACTACTAGCAAACTAGAGAAGGGATAGAAAGCTATACTGATCGATCCGTGTCATTCGGTCTTCGGCCACTATCTTAAGCTCCTCGCGGCATCTCCGGTCTCGATCTCCTTGTCGAAAAGGGCACCACATCTTCGAGTCGTTTTACGGGCTCCCGCTTCATCCGAAGCAACTTGGGCACGAAGTGTGATAGCCGACGTGTCCAAGATGATGTAGAGAATGTTTGTGATCACTTTGTTTCTTGCATCCATGAGATGGATGGAGGTTAGAGATGAAGCCATTGATGGAAGTTTTGAGCTAGAGGAAGAAGAAAAAGAAAAGAGCCTTTTTCTTTTTTCTTTTCTTGTGTTTCTCATGATAAAAAGAGAGAGTATGAGATATCAAACAATACAAGACCAACCTCACCTCATGGCAGCCCTTCTCTCTCTTGTTATCAAATCAACACAAATCAATCTTATAATGTGACACATGCACAAGAAAAGAGACCATGAGTCACCACTTGTGCATGTGTCACAATAAATGCTCCAAATCATGATATCTAGCTCATAATTACCATTAGCAGACATTAATAGAAATGTCTGCAACAATGAAAAGATATGACAACATCTAAAGTAAACTCGTGACGGATTACAAGGATACCCCTCACCTGTATATACATACCTGCACCCGCATTCCGACTGAATGCGAATGCGATGAGACTAAAGTAATCCAACAAATCTAATACTAGGATCCGGCTTAAACCAAAGCCCACTAATATGATCCGCCCGATCATGATCTGTGCAATACCGTACGTATATGATCGGACCCTGCCATATATCATACGGCCTCTACAACGTTTCGCCCGAAACTTGAGAAACTGTCTGTGGGGGACTCTAAAGACTCGTTAACACTTGGCTATGGATTTAACCACTAGCACGTCAGAAGTATTAGCCGTACGTAACGGGCTACCAAGTATTGACCAAAAGGGAGGTCGATGAGCGAACTCATCCTGACACCCTACTGAGCCTGTCAGTGACAATATCCATACAGTCCGGTCCGTTCGTCTATGAGCATCGCATGGCGGGCCTAGAGGGTTGGTAAAAGTTAGACCACCAAAAGCTGTATAAGTCGTGTCGGAGTGTAGCCCAGAACACCGTGAGATACTACTGGAATACCTACCAGTAAATCTCCTGCCTCGGCCGAGGGTTTTGTGTAAAGGCTCTCCTAGACACAGCGCGACCTCACCCCCAATACCGGGAGAGACGAACCCCTACCGATCCGCTTACTGCCTCCATGTGGCTCGGGACTGTACCTAACTAAAACCTGTTTGCATGACTCCTTTGAGCCATGGTAGGGTAGTAATTAAAGCACAGTGGGAACTCACACGAGATAAATGACGACCTCAGGTCGATGAACTAACCTGTACACATGTCACCAGGGAACTGCTATCTGACGTCAGGTATAATACCAACTAGCATGTTCCCGGCGAGTCCTGTCCGGTGTACTCATAACCCAATGAGCACCTGTATACATCTTAGGTGAACCAACTGATACCAATGGCTTGTGAGACCGGCCACCGCCCTTCGTCGGGGTCTCGACTGTATACACTCGTCTACTAATGGAGTATCGATGCCCAGTCTCGAAACTCCCACGACTAAGGACCTTTTAAGGATGTGCTTATAGACCCCAGCTCCCAGGTATATAATCGCCATCATACTGCTGGTCGTCAAGAAAGAATCCTAAGGGCTCTATCAGCGTGCAATAGCGATCTGTAAGGTCACCTAAAGTAGTACACGATAATAAAGACAAACCATGGTAGCATACTATTCTCCATCAACGTGTAATAGTGAACCATAATGTTACCTAAAGCATGTACACGATGATAAAGACAAACCAGATAGTATACAAACCTCTAGAGTAAGACTGTCCTACCGGTATAGGTCCTCCCTCAATCATTGCAATCACGTGCCTGTGAACCAATAATTGACTTTGAGGGCACTATATCCAACAATCTCCCACTTGCAATCAAGGATAATTATGTAAGTCCATGCTACCTCTCCCGGTACTTTCGGGCTTGCGGAATTTGGTGAAAAACAATTTTTCTAGAGGCGGTAACATGGACTCAAAACCGGATCTTTGTTAAACATCTAACTAACAACCTAACTAGGAGTTGTTAACTACTCGGTTAGGGGGTTATACCTTTCTTTCTTGAACTCCTTCGTCTTCAAGCATCGATGGTTATCCGGATCGGCTTCACTTCGTCGTCTCCTTGCGCCGAAGATGGATCCACCCGAAAGCTTCTACCTTTGGCTTCTTCTTCGAACTTTGAAGAAACTAGATCACTTGGCTTGCTAGGCCTTGTGAACTAGAATGAGTAGAGGAATGTTTTGGTGTCTTTTTATCTCTAAGGCAATAAGTCTCAACACATGAGAATGGTTTGCCTTGAGGTAGAGAGAACAAGAGCAAGAGGGAGAGCTTGAGAATGAGAGAGCTCAAGAGAGAGAAAGCAAATGATAGAATGAACCATACTCTTCTCATTCTCACCTCTCATAATCCAAAAGCCATCATAACAAAAATAGTAATCAAGTATTGTGTAAATGGTTTAAGTCAAAATGGCTATATCATTTCAAGCACTCATTTTGCATAAATAAACAAGCAAGAAAAAGTCTTTGCCATGGAATGATAGCCATTGTTATGATGATGGTCAACTAGTCCAACCTAGTCAACCGGTCAACAAAGTCAACAAGTCAACAAAGTCAACCCCTCAACAACCATGTCACTATAATACTTAATTAATATTAATGTTAATCATATATCTTATTCTCATTAGGGTTAAGCAAAAGTCAATGGTCAACAGTCAACTGTCAACAGTCAACAGTCAACAACCCCAATGAGAATACTCTGCCTCTGTCTCTCTGTCAACTGTGTATACACACCCGCATCCGCGTTCCGAGGAACACGAATACAAACGAGATAAAATCAATCCCAAAACGTACACTAGGATCTGGCTTAAACCAAAACCCGCTAGTGTTGACTGTCCGGACACTGTACGTGCACAAGTGCACGGATGTGATCGAACCCTGTCGCAAAACCATGCGACCTGTCGCAAAACCATGCGACCACTACTCTTTTGCCTAAAGGCGAATAGCTTTCTGTGTGGGACTCTAAAGACTCGACACTACGCTGGCAGTGGGTTTAACCACAGACCGCAAGCGGCACTAGCTGTGCGTAACGGTCCCCAGGTAGATGCCGACAAGAAGACTGACGAGGTGAAACCCATCTGAACTCCTACTGAGCCTGAATGTGACAGTCTCCGTACAGTCCGGTCTGTTCGTCTGATACATCGCATGGCGGGCCTAGGGGGGCGGTAAACGTCAGTCCCCTAATAGCGGTACAAGTCGTGTCGGAGTGAAGCCCAAAACACCCTGAGATAACACTGGAAGCCTACCAGTATATCTCGCTTGCCATGGCCAGGGACTACTCGTGTAATGGCTCTCCTAGACACAGCGCGATGTCAACCCCCAATACCGGGAGAAACGAATCCTGTCTATCCATCACTGCCTCCAAGTGCTTCGGGACTGCACCCAACGACTACCTGTTTGCACGACTCCTTTGAGCCGTGGTAGGGTAGTAATCTAAGTACAGTGGGAACACACTCGAGGCGAAGTGACAGTGTCAAGTCAGCGGACTAAGCTGTACTCATGTCACCTGGGAACTGATAACTGACGATAGGTATAATACCAACCGGTCAGTTCCCGACGAGTCCTGTCCAGTGTACTCGTAACCTAACGAGCACCCACATACTATCTCCAGTACGACGTACTGATGGATGTGGGACATACCATCTCCCACACTGGGATGAGAAGCGCATGCGCTAGTCTACTCCGGAGTATCGATGCCCTGTCTCGATAGTCCTGCGACTGGGGACCTGCATAAGGATGTGCTTATAGGTTACCCAGCCCCCACTAGTGTGACTGCCATCACAACGCTGGTAATCAAGCAAAGATCCTAAGGGCTCCACTAATGCGTATAGGTGATATAATAATATAAACACATGTACACATTGAAGTAGAAACAAACCAACTAGCATACTACTATTTTGAGCAAGATTGTATATACAATGTGAATATCCCAAGCTTCCATTAAGTAATATACAAACTAGTATGATACATTAATGGCCTCTAGGGCATATACACTAACAAATTATTGCAATGTCGCATACTCATAGCCCGTGTGATACCGAACACCCAACTCCTCTACTAATCAGTCTCACAAAGCTCATTTGCGAAACTATTGCGTTCGAGAAATAGCCTCTGCTAGTGGATCCGCCCTGATATTTCTTTCTATGTCTCTCTTTATCTCAAGTTCGCGGAGAAAACCATCTCCCGAAATGAGCAATACCTGTCTTAGAATATGTCTGGATATCTGATGGGACCTAGTTCATAAATGAACTCCAAATCCAAACTTCTTAGACTGTATCGTCAACTGAAATCAATCAGTATCCTGCGCCATGCCTCCCTCAGTATCCGCTTGGACCACCTGTCCAAAATACTGCCACTCGTCAGAGGGAAAACTATAACTCTGACACCCACTCTGTCATCCACGTCACCTTGGAAGCCTGGAATAATAACCGCCTCCTGAAGGAGGACGCCGTTATCATATCCCTAGAACATCGACTTATGTTCTAAAACTGCTTCCGAATGTTTCTCCAGGATTGGATCAATATCAACTTATTGCATCTACTGCAAAAACAACATCTGGTGTGGTACTTGACATCTCATGATTGACTCAATTGCCTAAGCAAGTGATCTGCCAATCATGCACATACCTCTCCCCTTTAGTCTGTAAGACATCTTTAGAGAGGGTGACTCTATCACCTGCAGGTACACTACCATGCCAGGAGTCGTCCATTCTAAAACACCTTTAGAATGCTGTCTAAGTACCCAGATTGGGAAACTACCCAAATCTAGATCTAAAACCATAGATCTAGTAACCAGAATCTTTGATATAATATCCATATCCTATATGGAGAAACCACTGTGTGACAACCAAAGTATAACCGATCGTAGTATAGGAATTTCACTTCCTACTCTGTGTATGTCGTTCAAATACCAGGACAACACACCTTACTACCTTCTTAACAGATCCATCCCCTATTCTGATGAAGTCAAACTTATGACTGTCACATCAGAAATAGATGATCTATCTCCGCTACATCTGGTTTAGTCCATAAATAGATATAAGCTACCTGTCCACTATGCTTCCGCTGCTCCCACTGACTACGACAACCCTCTGGCAGAGTCATATACACGTACACTTCTAAGGCTAGTCTAGAACGATGCTATATTCATCCTTCTGTCGGGTCTCACAGTCTGGAACAACAGCAATGGCAAGTCTGGGTAAACAAGAACCTCCTTGTCACCGTCTTTGAGCATACCGAAGTACCTCTGGAGTGCCTGAGGTTACCCACCATATCTGTAGAGTGGCCAATGGAATGTCAAACCAGATTGAATCTTTAGGTTCTTATCAAATTTTCAGTAATCGCTTGTGGTTCTGGAATCACTTCCAGTTCTACCATACTCCCACTGTTGTTTTCTGAAAAAATCCATTTTTATTAAAACTGTGGCGAGTCAAGAACAATATCACTATTGATCTTCCTGATGGTAGAAAGTCAACCCTCGTCATAGCCCGGGTCAACCCATAAATAGGCATTACAGAAACGTGCCTTGAGTTATCCAGAGTCTGGTTTTAAGCATAAGCTGGACAACTCCCCGTACCTTAACATTGTTAAGATATGAACTATTCTATATCCAATATAGAAACAGAGGCACTGATTTAATTAGAACTAGATTTAAATTATGCAGCTGTCTCTAGTTCATGTCAACTTAATGGAGAGAGGCCGATCAGCATTACTCAACTTAGGAGTGCTTCCAATTTTGAGTAACCTGAATGAGAAGCAAGTTCTCTTTATCATTACTATCAACTGAATACCATACACAAGTATCTACATCTTCGATCACCTTGAAGAATCCTGATACTTGCAATACCCGGTTCTCTACTTTATTCATATACCTATAACTTCTCAAAACTTGGAGCTTGCATTTCTATGAAACACATGTCCAAGAACTAGAGAAGTCACAATTAAACAGAATATAGTACGAGCACCAACCCCTCTGTCCTAATGGATACTGGACAACATACAATACTCTGTATAAGCCCCTTGAGTCTAATAACTCAATCCCTGCGTGTTGTAGGTTGAAAACTATACTTATGGTTAAGAAGAATTACACCGCTGTTTAATGCTCCTTACCTAACCATCAAATGATATAGGTAAATGTCACCGACATAATTTCAAAAAGTTATATCTCACTTTATGAAAATAAACGTACAGATACATCAATTTGAAATTGGTTCATTACAACGGATATTCAAAACCAAATATCTGCCGTCCGGCAAACAACCCAGGTGATTTCCTCAAATATCACCAATTACAACGAATTCCGATATAATGAGGATGATCACCTAGTTCCCAATAACTTACTCCCACTCATCATCTGTGAACCATACAGATGTGAGAATCATACCTGGTAAATACATATCCTGGAGCAAGTGTTTAATTGGAAAATCAGTTTTCTATTAACAATGCACAGTGAAACTGAAACATGTAAATGTTTCGAAGGGGTATCCGGGTATTCCTAGTAATGCCTCTTCCATTATCAGATTCATAGCTGTAACCGTATATTTCTTTGCCATCTCTCCAAATCCCTTTATATGTCTATAGTCATTACCTTCTTTACACCCCTTTAGGCCAAATGGTTTTCTTCCTTCCCTACCGTTCGGCACCAGCCTATGGTTTGGAAGAAGACTATCCAGTAAGCATAATGGGTGTACTCTCTTAATCCTAGGAGTACTCGTAACCTGAGAAAAGGTGAAGATAAAAGACAACTGAATAAACCTTATTCCTATTTCTCCTGAACCAGAATCCATCCCCGAACTGGAACAAGTCCCTTCGAGTTCGTATATAACCATACGATGGAGTATCCAATAAACTGTGGATCTTCGTAGTGATACGGAGTGTTCTGGAGAAATACAAAGGTGATGTAGGATTGGCGAAGAAATACTTGGTTTGGTCGTGAATAGCAGTCGCAATTTACTTTGCCCTCTTACTAATCCCTTTATTTGTCTTTACTTAATCTGTACACCGTTTAGGCTAAATGGTTTTTGATCGCACGCTTTTGGCATGTCGGATGAAAGAATTAAAGTGTAACCGCGATCAGGACGGTGTCGCTTTGCAGCTAGCCGGTGAGCACGGGTCGGTCCACAGGGAGATGGTGTTATTTTACCTTCTTGTCTTAGACGAGTCAATAAAGAATCTGTATGTTTGTTTGATCTAACCTATGTGTTTATCTGCAAGTATAAAGTTGTTAAGAAAGGATACAAGATTATAAGCTAAAGAAATCCGTACTCAAAACCTTTGAGCCGAGTCTTGACCAATTGAAGCTAAGCAATCGGCAACAACGTGGATTAGGGGATTTAAGCGCGGTATTCGTGGAATCCGGCTTATTTACCCTTGTCCTTCCGTTCTTGTCTCTTGCTTTTGCCTCCGGCCAAACCGAACGCAACCGGTCGCGGTTAGGAATCACCGTTACCTTGTCAGGGTACGGTGCCTAACGGAGCGCTTGCGTATGGTTTGGGCGAAGTTCAAATGGAAAATAACGGGAAAAGGAATTGGCAAAGAAATGTTAACTTATAATACCGTATTTCTTCTTAACAATAATAATTACAACATTCACAAAATGAACAAAAGAGAACAAAAAGAAAAGAACAAAGAAAAGAAAAGAACAAAGAAAAGAAAAGATACAAGTATTAAAGTGCATGAATTTAAATGCAAGTAATAAAAGCAAGTAATAAAAGACAAGGTAATAAATTGCGAATAATAAAAAGCGATAAAAAGAATACGGAACTAGGACTCAAGACAAGCATGTGATCAATAGCCAACCCTTAAACTTGCAAACTCAATGAAGAGATTGCAAGATCAAGAGAAGGGTAGAAACCGCATGTGAAATGAAGTGCTAGTCCGTGGTAGAATACGACCCTTGAGATCAATAACTAACTCTTACCCATTCAAGCTCAATGAAGAGGTTGAATGAGCAAGAGAAAGCGAAAATCTCAAGGGGAAGAAGAAACACAAGAGAATGATACAAAGCCTTCATCTTTATTCACCTCCACAAAAAAGCTTCTCACTTACAATTTCATGGAAGAGGAATGAAGAGGAAGAAGAAGAACTATACAAAATCCTAACAAAAGAGGCTACAAAATGAATCAAAAGAATGACCCTTGGCTTTGGCAAGTTCTGCTGTATTTATAGGCAGGGAAATGGGGTTCTAGGGCAACTAGCAGAGCATAGGTAAAAGTACCAAAATAACCCCAAAATTCGGCGCAGAGAGGGGCCCACACTGCCGCGGAAGGGCGGCCAAAACCCCCATTTGGCCGCGCTTCCGCGGCCGTTTGGTGGAGTTGGGCTTGGCAATTTCATGTGGGTTCCTGGTTCCCTGTTTCCTGGTGTTTGGCATCTTCAGAATACACAAAAGTCTTCTACGATATCAGCAGATTTCCAAGTCCAAGATTGCATAACTTTTTACTTTTGACTTTGTCTCTCCCTCGAGCTCCGCGCACCCATTGATTCTTGTGCAGCCCACCTCGTGCTCTGTGCTTGTCCCAGACATGAATGACCACTGTCACATGTCTTGCATCGGAAATCGGTACTCGGCACTGGACGGATATGGATGACCGGAACCCGGCTTTTATCTGCTGTCGACAGATGTTCTGCTTTTAGCGTAACTGTGGAGATTTTATCTTGATTTACAATATTTGGACTGGAAACCTGTATTCTGTAAACATGTAACAAACACGGATTAAAAGTACCTACCTATAAACACACGAGCGTAAGAATGGGCGGTATAAAATGCAATATTCTGATATGAACAAATACCCCCAAACTTAACTTTTGCTCGTCCCGAGCAAAACCAATTATTCACAAAAATAAAATGATAACCGCACTTTCGCAGGGAACGCGATTGCACTGAGCATGTGCAACAAGCCGTTAAACCTCTAGGTGTCCCTAGTAGGAGGAGTGTTGTCTCCTGAGGGTTTTCAGCGGATACTACCCACAAAATCCGGTCAAGCTAGTTTTGTAAAATAACTAAGATTCACATCCTAAAGTTTTGTTTTAGAAAATAACAATTCTATAATCCTAAGTCTAGACCATCGAACCTTTATTTTTCACACCTCGCTTCTTATTTAACTACAGATTTTATATGTCTTTACGTGCAGTGCAAAATAGTGTCGTTAAGTTCCCGAAAGGTCGAATAAAGTCATTATGTCACACAATAAAGCTCAGATAACAATTTTAAAAGGATCACATAAGTTTTATAAAGAGTTAAGCATTTATCAAGTTTCGTTTTCCAGTCAAGTTTCAACTTCAGAATTTCTATCTTCCCTAACAGGAAACTTGGTCTTATTCTTCACTCCACCTTTAACTTGTTTTCATTTCATACACACCTCTGTGAACGTGCAATAGTCTTTATCAAAGAGTAAAACCTTCATATCTCCGTTAATAAATTTTTATAAAAGCCTGTCTTTTATCAAGATTATTCTCACACAAAGAACCGTTAGGAATTTTAACTCGGAGAGAACACTTGCTTGACTTTGTTTTAAATTGGACTTTCTAGGCTTCTTAGCGAGCTTTGGGCCAATGCGCCCAAACCAGTTGGTTTTAGGGCATTAGGTGTAGAAACACCCCAGCGGACTTAATTACTCAAGTTACCTAGGTCCAAAAACAAAAGACAGATTGTCGTGAAAATCAGATGATTTAATACGAACGGAGATATAACCGGCAGTTCAATTATTTTTTCAGATAAAAGACGTGTTTAGTGGGTTTGGTGTGTAATCATTCCAATCAAGTTTCAGATGGGTTATTTTTCAGACTTAGTTCCAATTAAGGCATCAATAATATTCCTTCATATTCACTTACTTCATAAACTATTCTTGATATATTACTTATTTCAGAACAAACCTATTTGATCCTCAGAAAATCATTTATCTATTAAAAGTTTCTTTAAACATAAAAGACTTGTCATCTAATTTCCAAGACTCACAACACGTGTAGTGTGATGTAAAGACGTATATCAGCTATAGTTAACTTCAAAGGAGAGTTATCTTTCAGGTTTTCAAAATCTAAACATAGGATTTAGTTATTCCTATCTTTTCAAACAAAAACCGTCGAATGTTGAATCAGAGTTTTTCCACAAGCTAACTTGACAAAAAAGTTTTTATATTTTTAGAAATTTTTCGATTTTTATGGGTTTTATGAATAAGGTATGCAAATGCAAAATATACAAATGAATGCGAAGGAAGAAAGCTTACCGAGCACACCCCCAAACTTAAACTTGACAGTGCCCTCACTGTCAGGCTATACCAAGAGGGTCAAAATTGCCGGCGCTTCCTAGAAACAAATTATATACAAAACAAAAAGGAAAACAAAAATATATACAAAAAAGTTTCCCCCCCAAACTTAAGTAAAACAGTGTTTCCACTGTTAAGCGTTGAAATTCAGGATTTAGGGGGGAAAGAACAGTATCAAGCTATACAAGGCCTTACACAGGCCAAAGGTGAGCACCAACCATTCAAAGATTTTATCGCTATAATGTACAGGTTGGTGGAAGAAGGCGTAGAGAAAAGAGAAGGACAATACGCGAGACCGTATGCGAAGAGAAGCGGGATACGGTCTCGGTATATGAGAGGAAGAAGAATGGCGGAAGGGAAAAAGAAGTGGAATACGAACTTGAGGGTGCAAATAGAGTAAATAGATTAACACAATTTGTGATGACCGATGTGTGGAAAGCGATTGTGCTAATATATTTACCCGTCGAGAGATTGGGTCAAATCCCTCAAGGTTCGCGAGAAACCATGGGTACGCCGAACTTGGGAAACCAGACAATGGAAATGATAGTGATACGGGTTCTTGCAAGGTCGGAACGACGGAAAGGATGGAGGGAAGTGGTTGAGGAAGGGTATCGGTTAAAGGTTCAGGAGGGTGTACACAGTCAATGAAAGGAACAGGATGAATTGGAAAATCCGACTCATCATCTTGAACTGTTTCATCCTCAAAAATATCCTCAAAATTCTCCTCAAAATTCAGCTTATCCATGCCAATTTCATCAAAATCAAGACGCATATGGGGTTCGGGAAAAACATTTAATGACTCGGGATGATGATTTGAAGAGACAAACTCAGCCAAATCTACGGTTTCATCATCCAAAATATTCCCAGCGTCGATATCCTCAATCAAGTGAAAATCAAAATTCTCTGACACCTCAACCAAAGCATGGATAGTAATCAATTCAGGTTCTAGAGTGGAGGTGTAGAGGTCAAAAGGTTTAGGATTGGTTTCACTTGGAAGAGACCCTTCGCAATCAGGCAAATCAAACACTACGAAGTCGCACAACTCATTAATCATTCTATCTTCAACTGATAATTCATTTGGGACACTTGATAGACTTTCAAAACAAGAGTTGCGGGATTCAATTTGAGACGGGTAGGTTTGATTTGGAAAGGGGTACAGCTCACTCTCTCCACTTAAATTCACAGCCTGTCCTGCCGCCTCATCATACATTGAAAAGTTTGGAGCTAGTTGAAAACTAGCTACCGGGTCACTAGGTTGTATGAGGGCGGCCATGGACGCATTCAAATCCATCATTTGTTGGCTTGACGCTACCCTAAATTCTTCCAACGACTGTTCTAGACTAGACATTGGTTGTGAAGGGGTTTCAGTGAAAGATTCACAGTTGTATGGATACTGAAAACTCCCAAAAGACGGTTCTGAAGCAATGTCTAGGGAAGGTGCATAAGTAGGGTAGGATTGGTAGGAGTTGAATGGCTGGACAGGAGTGGGATCAACATTGGGATAAGAAGGTGAATGGAATTGTTGATCCCAAGAATTTGTAGTGGGGAAAGGAGTGAAAGATCGGCTACGAGATTGTTCAATACGTTCAGCAATAGACATAGGTCTAGGAGTGGCAACATGACTCGAAGAAGGGGTATCAACGTAAGAAGGGGTGACTGTTTGAAATGGTTGATACGAAGTGAATTGCGGAGTCAAATTGTTTGTCCTAGACGCGTCTATCCGATCTTTTAAAGAAATTTTCGGCATGGAGGGGTCGTTCGAAGTTCGGCCAAAGCAAGAACCGTATGAAGTAATGTCTGGTTGTGGGTACCAAAGTTCGGCAAGAGTTTTGCGAGGTGGGGTACCCATGATATGAAGAGAGAAAAAGAAAGGTAGAGAAAAGGGAGGGGGAAAATGTGATTTTTTTTTATTTTTATTTTTTATTTTTAGTTAGTTGTTAGCAAAAGAATGAAATATACACAAAAAAAATGGACAAAAATTATCACGACACAAAAATACCACACACCTAATCGTTCTAGGGTTCACCTAGGTCAACTAGACCTGCTCGAGAACTTGATTGTTGAAGTAAAACTGTGTCGAGAAACAGGCTTAAAAATACACTGATCACGAGGCCAGGTAAGTGCAGAGATAAGGGGAGGTTTTCCAACGCTTTCGCGAAGTTCCTTAATTAAATAACCCTTTCTCTTTTGGCGGTTTCGCCGTTAACACTTTCCTAGACACCCCGTAAACAATATACCGTTAAGCAAGGTTCTAAATACAGTTAACTTCTCCTAGTGAGCGCGAAGTCCTTAAGGCTTAAAGTCTAGTTTCTTTTAAATTTTGTGCGGGTAAACGTTATGCTCAAGTTCGTGATTTGTGGGCCACGGAAAAGGTGATGAAATTCTTTACCGTATGTTGTGGGGTTCGCTTGCCCTTAAGTCCGTATTAATGTATGCAATGCGCAATTCAAAAATTCTATAAAGAATCAAACAATCGTTTTTTAGTTTAAGCGCGGCGCTGCAACAAATACGGGTTAGTCAATTTTTTTAGCGTTTGCTAGCGAACTTGCAAAGAATCCTGCAAAGAATAGTATATTGGAAGCGTCGGATTTGAGAAGAAGGTGTTAGTAAAGTACGTACCGTTAAGTTTTGGGTTAGGAAACCCCCGTTGAATCAAATCCGGTAAGCTTGAAAGGTTCGCTTGCGCGGGTCAAACTACCCGGATCTTTGGCACTGTACTTTGCAATCACCCTTGCCTTGAATGCACACTTTGCTCCCCACAATCGCAGTTTGCAAACTTGCAAAAATCTGCACTCTTGCCCACAAAAATGATCAAAAAAAACAAAAAGATTTTTTTTTTTTTTATATATATACAAAAAGAATATTAACCCGAATAACAAGAAAGAAAATACGCTACCGTCTCCCCGGCAACGGCGCCATTTGATCGCACGCTTTTGGCGTGTCGGATGAAAGAATTAAAGTGTAACCGCGATCAGGACGGTGTCGCTTTGCAGCTAGCCGGTGAGCACGGGTCGGTCCACAGGGAGATGGTGTTATTTTACCTTCTTGTCTTAGACGAGTCAATAAAGAATCTGTATGTTTGTTTGATCTAACCTATGTGTTTATCTGCAAGTATAAAGTTGTTAAGAAAGGATACAAGATTATAAGCTAAAGAAATCCGTACTCAAAACCTTTGAGCCGAGTCTTGACCAATTGAAGCTAAGCAATCGGCAACAACGTGGATTAGGGGATTTAAGCGCGGTATTCGTGGAATCCGGCTTATTTACCCTTGTCCTTCCGTTCTTGTCTCTTGCTTTTGCCTCCGGCCAAACCGAACGCAACCGGTCGCGGTTAGGAATCACCGTTACCTTGTCAGGGTACGGTGCCTAACGGAGCGCTTGCGTATGGTTTGGGCGAAGTTCAAATGGAAAATAACGGGAAAAGGAATTGGCAAAGAAATGTTAACTTATAATACCGTATTTCTTCTTAACAATAATAATTACAACATTCACAAAATGAACAAAAGAGAACAAAAAGAAAAGAACAAAGAAAAGAAAAGAACAAAGAAAAGAAAAGATACAAGTATTAAAGTGCATGAATTTAAATGCAAGTAATAAAAGCAAGTAATAAAAGACAAGGTAATAAATTGCGAATAATAAAAAGCGATAAAAAGAATACGGAACTAGGACTCAAGACAAGCATGTGATCAATAGCCAACCCTTAAACTTGCAAACTCAATGAAGAGATTGCAAGATCAAGAGAAGGGTAGAAACCGCATGTGAAATGAAGTGCTAGTCCGTGGTAGAATACGACCCTTGAGATCAATAACTAACTCTTACCCATTCAAGCTCAATGAAGAGGTTGAATGAGCAAGAGAAAGCGAAAATCTCAAGGGGAAGAAGAAACACAAGAGAATGATACAAAGCCTTCATCTTTATTCACCTCCACAAAAAAGCTTCTCACTTACAATTTCATGGAAGAGGAATGAAGAGGAAGAAGAAGAACTATACAAAATCCTAACAAAAGAGGCTACAAAATGAATCAAAAGAATGACCCTTGGCTTTGGCAAGTTCTGCTGTATTTATAGGCAGGGAAATGGGGTTCTAGGGCAACTAGCAGAGCATAGGTAAAAGTACCAAAATAACCCCAAAATTCGGCGCAGAGAGGGGCCCACACTGCCGCGGAAGGGCGGCCAAAACCCCCATTTGGCCGCGCTTCCGCGGCCGTTTGGTGGAGTTGGGCTTGGCAATTTCATGTGGGTTCCTGGTTCCCTGTTTCCTGGTGTTTGGCATCTTCAGAATACACAAAAGTCTTCTACGATATCAGCAGATTTCCAAGTCCAAGATTGCATAACTTTTTACTTTTGACTTTGTCTCTCCCTCGAGCTCCGCGCACCCATTGATTCTTGTGCAGCCCACCTCGTGCTCTGTGCTTGTCCCAGACATGAATGACCACTGTCACATGTCTTGCATCGGAAATCGGTACTCGGCACTGGACGGATATGGATGACCGGAACCCGGCTTTTATCTGCTGTCGACAGATGTTCTGCTTTTAGCGTAACTGTGGAGATTTTATCTTGATTTACAATATTTGGATTGGAAACCTGTATT
Source organism: Agapanthus africanus (assembly GCA_030015575.1). NCBI lineage: Eukaryota > Viridiplantae > Streptophyta > Magnoliopsida > Asparagales > Amaryllidaceae > Agapanthus > Agapanthus africanus. Next base: position 320,313,465 of record CM057350.1, read on the forward strand.
CTGTAAACATGTAACAAACACGGATTAAAAGTACCTACCTATAAACACACGAGCGTAAGAATGGGCGGTATAAAATGCAATATTCTGATATGAACAGTTTTCTTCATTCCCTACCGTTCAGCACCAACCTATGGTTTGGAAGAAGACTATCCAATTAGCATAATAGGTGTACCATCCTAATCCAAGGAGCACTCGCAACCTGAGAGAAGGTAAAAGGAAAAGACAATTGAATAGTCCTATTCGTTTTCTCTAGAACCGGAACCATTCTCAAATCTGGAACAAGTTTCTTCGAGTTTGTATATAACCATACGATGGTTTTATCCAATGGAAGTGGATGTTCGTAGTAATACGGGGTGTCCTGGAGAAAAATGGTAAAAGTGGGAGTGGCAATGAGGTATGCAAATCAGACAATCCAAAATCCAGTATTTAAGAAGGTTCGGTTAACTTGGTAACTGAGTCATAGTCAAGGGTCGGGCCATGGTCGCTGCCAAAGAGAGAGAGAAAAGAAACACTCTGCGTGCACTCTAACCTAGATCAGAATGGTTATAAATTTATCTAATCAGGAACCTCCCACTTTAACCTCAAATTCTCCTCCAAACCTGAAAGAAGAATTAGTCGGGATTACCCGAGGAGTAAACCAACTCATCAGTGGGAATCGGGATCCAATTATCATCGCATGATAATGTGACGGAATCCACTCACGTTATCACACTCCAGAAAGTATGCGCATGGCTGGCAAGTTTCAATTTCTTTAGAAACTCCCGATATGATTTTTACCCCTATGACCCAAGTGACCTTGACATAGTCAACAAATCAAAGAGTCCTAGTCAAGTTCAACCCGTCATTTTCCTGGATTGCATTAAACCCACCCGTACAAGCCCTTGACAGAGTCAACAAGGCCGCACGACTGTCCTAACCAATCCCATTAATATGCCACAAACGAACACTACTTAGCAACCGTACACTACGCCTTGACACAGTCAACAAACGTAGCATGAATACTAAGTAATACTTGTAAGAAATGACAGAGGGCTACATCTAGTTTTTGGCGAAAAACTTTTAACGTAATGAACTTGATATTGTAAGTCCATGTCATGCACCCTACGAACTTGCGGGGAGGCGGAATATATGAAAAACGATTATCAAACCTTCGTAACACGGACTTGAGCGCATGAATCGTTATCTAAACCATTGCTAACTATCTACTAGAGGTTTAACTACTCAGATTCGAAGTTATACCTCACGTTACATGTCCTTCGGGTCTTCATCGCTGTCCTCCACTCCTCGTAGGCTCCTTGGAACATCGGCACCTCTACGGCCTCCTCGAGTCAAAGACGATCCACCCGAAAGCTCCTACGCCAAGCTTAATCTCAAACTTGAGATAACTAGGTTGCTTAAAGTGCAAATCTAAGCTACCTAGGGGGTATAGAGTGAGGTTATGGATGTATTAGTCTAGCTAACCCTTGATCTCAACACATGAGAGGCTAGGGTTAGGGTTTGAAGAGAGAGTGAGCTTGAGGAGAGAGAAGGTGAAGATGATAATGAAATGAGATAATGATCTATCATAATATATATGAAGCATTATTTATTTATCAAAAAATGAAATAATAGAATTAACAACCATGCTTCATAAATATCTATGAGTGATTCATCTCCATGAGTCATTAAGCATTTATGATGCATTAATGACATGGATGAATCACACAAATGAGTCACTAATCTCATTTAATGCAATGCCACCTTACCCCCCCCAAGTCACCACTCTTCTAGAAGCTTCCCGACAAATTACGAGAACGCCCCTCCAATCCGTGAAAACACGGAAAAACTTTAGACTGTATAAATCCAATAACCCGATACTAGAATCTGGCTTAAACCAAAGCCGGCTAGTAAAAACTGTCCGAAAAGTCGTACGTGCGTAAACACACGTATGCGTCCGAACTCTTGTCGTAAAACCATACGACCTCTATATCGTTTCGCCAGGAGCAGGGAAACTCTCTGTGTGGGACTCTAAAGACTCGACACTACGTTGGCAGTGGGTTTAACAACAGACCGCAAGCGGCACTAGCTGTACGTAACGGTCCCCAGGTAGATGTCGATAAGAAGGACGATGAGGAAACCCATCCGAACTCCCACCGAGCCTGATGTGAAAATCTCCATACAGTCCGGTCTGTTCGTCTAAGACTATCGCATATCAAGCCTAGGGGGCGGCAAGCGTCAGTCCCCTAATAGCTGTATAAGTCATGTCGGAGCGAAGCCCATTACACCCTGAGAAGCTACTGGAACCTACCAGTATATCTCGCTTGCCCTGTCCAGGGACTTTGCGTAATGACTCTCTGACATAGCGCGATATCATCTCCCAATACCGGGAGAGACGAATCCTGTCTAACTACTACTGCCTCCAAGTGCTCGGGACTGCACCCAACTGCTACCTGTTTGCACGACTCCTTTGAGCCGTGGTAGGGTAGTAATCTAAGAACAGTGGGACACACTCGAGGCGAAGCAGCAGTGTCAAGTCTGCGGACTATGCTTTACTCATGTCACCTGGGAACTGTTAACTGACGATGGGTATAATACCAACCAATCAGTTCCCCTACGAGTCCGTCCGGTGTACCCGTAACCTAACGAGCACCTGTATACTATCTCCAGTACGACGTACTGATGGCTATGGGACAGACCATCTCCCCAACTGGGATGAGAAGCGTACACACTAGTCTACTCTGGAATATTGATGCCCTATCTCGATAATCCAACGACCAGGGACCTGTATAGGATGTTGCTTATAGACTACCCAGCCCCCACTAGTGTGACTGCCATCACAACGCTGGTAATCAAGCAAAGAACCTATAGGCTCTACTAATATGTATAAGTGATATGTTACAAGAAACATATGCATATATTAAAGTAGACACAAACCAAGTAGCATACTACCATTTTTAGCAAGACTGTACATATAACTGTGAATATCCCAAGCTTCCATTAAGTAATATACAATCTAGTATGATACAATAATGGCCCCTAGGGCATATACACTAACAATCTCCCACTTGCACTAGGGTCATGAGCTGGCATATCGTAGACCTATCATCTCGAATAGCCTCTCGAACTGCGTCTGAGGAATGGCCTTCGTGAATGGATCAGCAATGTTATTCTCCGTCTCTACTCTCTTCACCTTGATCTCCCGGCGATCTACGATCTCCCGGCGATCTACGATCTCCCGGCGATCTACGATCTCCTTGATCAGGTGATACCGCCTTAAGATGTGTCTGGACTTCTGATGGGACCTGGGTTCCTTCGCTAAAGCTATAGCTCCGTTGTTGTCACAATACAAAGGTATTGGATCAACACTGGAAGGAACCACCTGAGTTCTGTGAGGAACTTCTTCATCCAGACAGCTTTTTTTGCGGCATCTGTTCATATCAGATTTTTGCATTTTCATACCGTCCAATTTTTATCACATTGCATATCCGTAGATACTCTTGAGCCGTGTTTGCTAGTCAATTGCAGGATACAGGTCCTCGGTTCCAAAACGGTGAAATTCATGGAAAAACACGACAAAATCCGGGTTCCTGCCAACCACAGATAAAACACGGTCTCCGCTCTTCATCCGTATGTTGCCAGATACCAGTTTAGGAGACAAAAGGACAAATCAATTGTCACCTTCATGCACAAAGCACTATGGTAGCACATAATCCAAGAGATCTACACGGAGCTCGAGGCAATCATCCACAAAAAGTCCACTTCATAACACCTTTCCCTCAACAGAAATTCTGGAAGAATTTTGGATGTATTTTCAGAAAATACATACAACAGACAAGAGGGGACAGAAGAACAGGGAAGTACCCCAAAGCCCACACCCTAAACCTACCAAGGTGCGGCGGATCCGCGGCCAAAGGGGGGTCTAGGCCGCGGATCCGCGGCAGTACAGTGCCTTCAGCCGACCAATTTTCAGGGGTATTTTGGTATTTGCATTTTTGGTCTGGTGGTTGCCCTAGGTTTTCATTCTCCAGCCTATAAATAGCCCAGAAGTTTAAGAAGGAAAGGGGTCCATAATCTTGTATTTTTCTTTGCTAGGTTTTAGTACATGTTCTTCTTCCTCTTCTCACCTCTTCTCCATTAAACTTGTAAGTGAGCTTTTGAGTGAAGAGTGATGAATAAAGAAGACCATTTTTATTATCATGCTTGTCTCTTTCTTTACTTGTTATAATTGTTGTAATTTTAATTGTTAAGTAGTTGTTGTTATTTCCTTGTTGTTTGTTTCTTCTCTCTTTTTCTTTATCCTTTCATACGACAATGATACTTACGCTTGATCCTCGCCTTGGTGAGGTCGCAAACAGTTAGTCGTATTCTTCTAATCTCTTTCTTTCTATCTTCCTCTTTTGTGTTGTTTTATTTTTCCGTATTATGAAGTGTGAGTAGTTCTATACTTGTTAGGGTAGGATAAGGGAAGTTTGAGAGAAGGAAATCTCTCTCACTCTTTCCTTGCCCAACAACTTAAATCAACTCCCGTTAACCCAACCACAATCCGCTCCTTACGGCACCCTATCCTACATGATAGCGGTGATTCCGTAGTGAGACCGGTTGTGGTTGAATTAACCGGAGGTTATGGATAAGAGCCAAGAACGGACGGACAAGCACCAAAAGGAAGGACTATGCGTTGGAAAGCCTAGCTTATACTCGCAAGTTCCTTCCTAGTCGTGCTAATCCCCGTTGTTGCCGATTACCGTAACACCGATATTAAGTGGGGCAACGAAAGATGTGGAGACTCCTAACTCAAACTAACCTAATCCTAACCCTAACAAGCTCTCTTTAAATATCAACTCAACACTTAGATAACTACAAACAAAATCTGAACAACCGGACTTAACTCGTCGAAAAACACATAGAAAAAGATTCCCATCTCCCTGCGGACGACCCGTACTCAACCGGCTAGCTACGTGCGAAACCGTCTTGATTGCGGTATTTAAACTAGAACTTGAACACGCTCGTACCATAACAATCAAATGGCGCCGTTGCCGGGGAGACGGTAGTCTATTTCTAAGTGAAATTTCGGGTTAATTTGTGAATATAAAAACAACCAAAAACCAAAAAAATATATACTTTGTAAAAGAAACCATCTTGTTATTTTTTGATTAGTTTTTGTGTAAGTGTGCAGGAAATACGAAGCTCAAGATCGACGCCAAAGACGTTGGAAATACGGAGTTCAAGTACAGTGCCAAAGACGTGGGAAGATAGACCCACATTTTCGCGGCTACACCGCGACGGACAAAACGAAGCATCCGGTTTACTGTACAAATCTGGAGCAAATACAGTAAGCAAATCAAGATTCAGTACATCCAGACAAGCAGAGGACACCCAACAGAGAACACCAAATTTTTCCAGAGCTCCAAAGCCCCAGGACTGCCGCGCAAGCGCGGCAATTATATGCATTTGGCCGCTGAAGCGCGGCCATCTTTTGGCTTCAGGGCCCCATTTTTCTCTGGTGAGTCTCTCTGCCTCTCTCCACTCCTCTGAACTCCACTAAATTGTGTTTTCTGCAGCTTTCTTTGCGCAAATTCTTCTCCCCTTTCCAATAAACTGTTCTTGTGCAGGATTCTTTGCGCCGCAAATAAAAATTGTTTGCTGTTGATATTGTTACTGTTTTGCATTCTTTAATACGGACTTAAGGGGCTTGAAACCAATCCAGATTGGGTGGGGATTTCATCACCCTTCCCAGGACCCCAAAAATCACTAAAGCATATGCATTGTCCATTGTAAATTAAAAAAATACTAGACTTCAGCCCTAAGGACTTCGTGCTCATTAGGAGAAGAGAAACCTTGTTTAGAACCTTGCTTAACCGTATATTGTTTACGGGGTGTCTAGGAAAGTGTTAAAGGCGCAACCGCCGAAAGAGAAAGGGTTATTTAATTAAGGAACTTCGCGAAAGCGTTGGACAACCTCCCCTTATCTCTGCACTTACCTGGCCTCGTGATCAGTGTATTTTTAAGCCCGTTTCTCGACACTGTTTAACTTCGACAATCAAGTTCAGGAGCAGGTCTAGTAGACCTAGGTTACCCTAGATCTAGGTGTGATTGTGCATATCTTGTTTGTGATTGCTTAAGCCGTATTTCCGTACATACTTCTGTAAATCTTTTTCTAAAAAAAAAAAAAAAGAAAAAAAATCAAAAACGTTTATAAAAACTTGCCCTTTTGTCGCCAAATCCATTTTCACCCAACACCCATCGCCGTTCTTCATTGACGTTTTCTTACCCTCACCTTCTCCGCTTTGACTATACTAAACTCGTTTAGTGTATGTCCGCTTGGACTCGGGACACTAGCGCCCGTCTAGTCCGCGTTACGTTAGTCGCGACCGACTACGCGATCGACTCCGAAGTCGATACTCCGTCCACTCCTCTTTCTCCCCTTCCTTTGCCGGCCAACTCCGACGTTGACCGGAATTCTGTTCATACATCTTCACCTTCACCAACCTCTTCTTCCGCGATGTCGGGATTTATTCCAAACATCTCGTTGACCACCCCTGGATTGGCTCCACCTCCTATGGAGACCAATCTCCCACCACCACCGCCTGTTGTAGCGCCGCAGCGAATTGCGCTCCAGGATCGTTTCTACACTACCCGTTCTGCACTTCCAACCTGCCTTTCTCTTCCTCCGGCCAATGGGGACAACTTTGAAATTAAGCCCCATTTCATCAATATGCTTCCACGTTTTCATGGGCTTGAATCTGAAGATGCCTATATCTTCATTAACAAATTTCAAAACGTCTGTGCCATGATGAAAACAACCCAGCTGTCGGACGATGCTATACGTCTACGGGTCATTCCGTTCACTTTATGCGATCTCGCAGAAAAATGGCTGTATAGCACCGCTTCCCACTCAATCACCAGCTGGGACGAGTTTGTTAAAGCGTTTCTGAAAAAATTCTACCCAAATCATAAGACCGCAAGAATTCGAAATGAGATCAACCAATTCTCCCAGCTTCCTTCTGAACCCTTTTGGAAGTGCTTTGACCGATACAAAGACCTTCTTGTTCAGTGTCCTCACCACGGTATAGAGAAATGGCAACTCTGCCAAACCTTATACGAGGGACTGAACCCAGCAACGAAGCAGTTGCTGGAAACCATCTGTCAGGGCCACTTCCTATCCAAATCTGACGAGGAAGCGTGGCAGTTCTTTGACGATCTTGCGGAGCAAACGCTACAGTGGGAGAGCACCAGACCGACTCCTTCTTCTTCTTCTACCTCCACTTCTACCGGTCAGTCTAGGGTAGGAATTCACCAGCTTGATGTCTCTATTGCGATGAGAGCTGAAATGGCTGCTATCACAAAAAAGCTTGAAGCAATAGAGAGCAAATTTTCTTCTCCTACTCCTGCCCCTGTTCTCCCCCTTCGTACCATCTGCGCTTGTTGTTCCGATCCGTCCCACTTGACTGAAGAGTGTCCTTACAATCCACCCTCGCAAGGACAGGATCAGGTTAATGCATTCCAGCAAAGACCAAGGAATGATCCATACTCTTCGACCTACAATCCCGGTTGGAGGAACCACCCCAATTTCGCCTGGAATCAGAATCAGAATCAATTCCAGGGCAACCATTTCCAAAGGGCCCCTCCACCGCAACAACAAGCGCAACAACAAACTCAGTATCAGCAGCCCTTCCAACCCCAGCCTTACCAAAACCAGACGAACAACTTTGCACCGAACAATTCCTTTCCACCAAACAACTTTGTTCCGTCGAACAATGATAAGGTTTCCTCGCTCGAGCGAAGTCTGGATGCGTTTGTTAAACAATCGACTCAATCCACCGCCAACATCCAGTCTTCAATCCAATCTTTAGTGCAACACACCGCCGCACACGGGCAGAGCATCAAGACCATCGAGGCCCAGATTGCACAGCTGAACGCGGCCTTGAGCGAGCGAGAGAAGGGGAAGCTCCCGTCCCAGCCACTTCCAAATCCCGGCCACCCACATAATGCACATGTTGCTCTTGAACAACAAAACCATAATGTGAGTGCCGTGACCACACTGAGATCAGGGAGGGTGCTGCAAAACAACATTGGCAAGCAAATCAACGATGACACCCCGGCCGCTTCTTCTTCTTCTTCTCCTGCTTCTTCTTCTTCGTCTTCCGAGCCTATTCTCCTTTCTTCACAAGGCTCTCCTTCCTCTTCTTCTCTAAACGGACCCGCTTCTCACTCCATGAAAACACCTATTCTGGGATCCGTTCCAACTCCAAAATCTCCTCCTCCAGCATTAGACTCAACCAATTTTCAAAATGTTCCATTTCCAAACCGGTTGAGATCTAACAAACAAAATCCACAAATGGAGAAGATTTTGGAGTTATTCAAGCAAGTTAACATTAACATTCCTCTTTTAGATGCTGTCCAACAAGTCCCTTCTTACGCGAAAATCTTAAAGGACTTGTGCACGAAAAAGAGGAAGTCTCAGGTACCCAAGAAAGTTTTCTTGGCTAGTGCTGTGAGTGATGCCCTTACCCAATCTTTACCACAAAAACGGAAGGACCCTGGCTATCCTACGATTTCAATTACTATTGGGGATAAGAACATCAACCGCGCACTATTAGATCTTGGTGCCAGTGTTAACTTGCTTCCGTATTCAGTATACGAGCAATTAGGCGTCGGAGAGCTGAAACCCACACACTGCACTCTCCAGATGGCCGACCGATCGATCACCCATCCTAGGGGTGAGCTAGAGGATGTGTTAATCAAAGTCGGGGACTTCATATTCCCCGTCGACTTCATTGTCTTAGATACACAGCCTGTAGCTAACCCCCGGAATCAAATTCCGGTGATACTCGGTCGCCCATTTCTCGCAACCTCAAATGCTGTGATCAATTGTCGCAATGGTTCAATGAACCTCTCTTTTGGAAATATGACAATTGAACTCAACATTTTTAGGTTGGGGAATCAGCCCGCCGAACCTAATGCTCATATACTGGATGTTTGCTCGATCCAGGAGATCACCCCCGAAGAGTGTGAATTCGAGGAGTTTTTGTTTGAATACGATAATCTTGACGCCACTAGTGCGTGTCTCTTCGAACCTGCTGCTGTTTCTGCGCCCGATAACGACTACGAGTGTTTCACGTTCACGAACGATCTTAGCCGTGCACAACCCGAGTTTGAATCTTTCGACTTTTCGGATGAGTTACCTGAACCATCCGACTCGGTTGCCTACACTCGTTTTGAACCTGTGCTGGAGTCCTTTGAGTTCGAGACCTTTGCACCAGTCTTGCCTTCCATCATTTCACCTCCAACGCTCGAACTCAAGCCGTTGCCGTCTCACCTTAAGTATGCTTACTTAGGTGAGAACGAGACCCTCCCTGTCATCATCTCGGCTTCTCTAGCTCCCGAGCAAGAGAAAGCCCTTCTCGCGGTCTTGCACAGCAACAGGCAAGCTTTTGGCTGGTCCATGGCGGACATCAAGGGGATTAGTCCCCTCATCGTTGAGCATCACATTCATCTGATGGATGATGCCAAACCAGCCCGGGATCCACAGAGACGTCTTAATCCAGTCATGAAGGAGGCTGTGAAGAAGGAGATCGTCAAATGTCTAGATAGTGGTATCATTTACCCTATCTCTGATAGCCAGTGGGTTAGCCCCATTCACGTTGTCCCCAAGAAGTCAGGCATCACGGTCATAACCAACGAGGCGAATGAGTTAATCCCTACTCGCACCCAAACTGGGTGGCGAGTTTGCATTGATTACAGAAAACTCAACGCTGCAACGCGGAAAGACCACTTTCCGCTACCTTTTATTGACCAGATGCTCGAACGATTGGCCGGACATGAGTACTATTGCTTTCTAGATGGCTACTCTGGCTATAATCAAATTCCCATCGCCGAAAAAGACCAGGACAAGACCACTTTCACTTGTCCTTTCGGCACGTTTGCATATCGACGCATGCCCTTTGGGTTATGCAATGCGCCCGCTACCTTCCAGCGGTGTATGATGGGGATTTTCTCAGACATGGTGGAGAAATTTCTGGAGATTTTCATGGATGACTTCTCCATTTTCGGCGACTCCTTTGACGAGTGTTTGCTGCATCTTGACGCTGTCCTTACACGATGTAAGGACAAGAATCTCACTTTGAACTGGGAGAAATGCCACTTCATGGTGCGCGAAGGTATTGTCTTAGGACATATCATCTCGCAAAATGGCATAGAGGTTGACAAAGCAAAGATTGAGGTCATTTCCAATCTGCCTCCTCCCCGATGCGTCAGAGATATCCGAGCCTTCCTTAGCCACGCCGGTTTTTATAGACGGTTTATCAAGGACTTTAGCAAGATTGCTAGGCCCTTGACTCTTCTCCTGGCCAAGGACACGCCATTCGACTTCAGCTCAAGCTGTGCGGCTGCTTTCGAGTCACTGAAACTCTCACTCACTTCTGCTCCCGTTCTCTCTTCTCCTGACTGGACGCACCCATTCGAGATTATGTGCGATGCATCCGACTTTGCCATCGGTGCTGTCCTTGGACAGCACATCAACAAGATGCCGCATGTAATCTATTACGCAAGCCGAACCCTGAACGACGCACAACTCAATTATACAACAACTGAGAAGGAATTCTTAGCTGTTGTATTTGCCTTAGAAAAGTTCAGGCCCTACCTCATCGGCTCTCCAGTCATTGTCTACACTGACCACTCAGCTCTGCGCTATCTTTTTGCGAAGAAAGATGCCAAATCTCGGTTGATCCGTTGGATCCTCTTGCTTCAAGAGTTTGACCTTGTCATTAAGGACAAACGAGGATGTGAAAACGTGGTTGCCGACCATCTCTCGCGACTTCCTTCTTCGCCTTCGCTTCCAATTCCAATAAACGACGTTTTCCCGGATGAACAACTCTTGACAGTATCTTGCGAACCCTGGTTCGCAGATATTGTGAACTATTTGGCCACGGGATTGCTACCGACCAAATGGTCGAGTCAGGACAGACTTCGCTTCTTATCCCAAGTAAAACATTTTTACTGGGACGAATCCTACTTGTTCAAGTACTGTCCCGACCAGATTATTCGTCGGTGTGTCCCTGATGAGGAATTCAAGAGTGTGCTGTCATTTTGCCACGACCAAGCATGTGGCGGGCATTTTGGGCCCAGAAAGACAGCTGAGAAGATCTTGCAATGTGGTTTCTACTGGCCACAACTTTTCAAAGACGCTCACGACTATTGCAAGACTTGCTCCCGGTGCCAACACATGGGCCGGATATCCCGGAGGAATGAGATGCCGCTCCAACCGATCTTGGTTGTGGAGATTTTCGATGTTTGGGGGATAGACTTCATGGGGCCGTTTCCCAGCTCTTTTGGGAACTTGTACATTCTTCTAGCTGTTGATTACGTCTCTAAATGGGTCGAGGCTGTGCCCAGCCGAACTAACGACAACAAGGTTGTCGTTAGGTTCCTTAAAGAAAACATTTTCTCACGGTTTGGGCACCCCCGAGCGATAATTAGCGACAATGGAAGTCATTTCTGCAATAGGACTTTCGAGGCCTTCATGCGGAAATACTCCATTAATCATAAGCTTTCTACGCCCTACCACCCCCAAACCTGCGGGCAGGCCGAAGTTTCAAATCGGCAAATCAAGCAGATACTGGAGAAAACGGTTTCCAAGAACCGTAAGGATTGGTCTTTGAAACTCACTGATGCCCTTTGGGCATTTAGAACCGCTTATAAGACCGACCTTGGCATGTCTCCCTATCGGCTTGTGTACGGAAAAGCCTGCCACCTTCCTGTCGAAATCGAGCATCGCGCGTTTTGGGCGATAAAGGAGCTGAATCTGTCTCTGGAGGACGCGGGCAGCCATCGGAAGCTGCAGCTGAACGAACTGAGCGAGCTTAGGAATGAGGCTTACGACAATGCGGTTGTCGTTAAGAATCGAACGAAGGTGTTTCATGATAAACACCTTGTGCGCAAAACCTTCGTACCTGGTCAGCAGGTACTTCTTTACGACACCCGACTTCACTTCCATCCTGGAAAGCTCCGATCTCGCTGGAAAGGGCCGTATTTTGTGCGGACTGTGTATCCGCAGGGCGCTGTGGATTTGGAAAATCCAAAGGACGGTTCACTCTTCAAAGTGAACGGACACCGATGCAAACCGTACCTTAGCGCCGAACCAACAGAGGAGCTCCTGTTCTTACAGGAGCCGGTTTACCTTGCTTGATCTTCCTCTGCCTACCTCCAAACTTCGGTTATCCAGCCAAGAACAGTGGACACTGTTCCAAATAAGTTTGGGGGTATGTACAAACCATTTTGTTTATATTCTTGTATATTCTTTTTCTTTTCTTTCAAAACAAAAACAAATAAAAATTGTGTATCGCTAACCAACAATTTTGAACCTTCAAACTACTCTCTTCATGCAATGACAGTGAGGACACTGTCCAGTTTAAGTTTGGGGGTACACTCGGTACGCATTTCTTACCTTCGCATTCATATGTATATTTTGCATCTGCATATTAAAATCCATAAAATCCATAAAAATTTGTAAATTTTCCAAAAATATAAAAACTTTTTTGTCAAGTTAGCTTGTGGAAGAACTCTGATTCAACATTCGACGGTTTTTGTTTGATAAAATAGGAATAACTAGATCTTATGTTTGGATTTTGAAAACCTGAAAGATAACTCTCCTTTGAAGTTAACTATAGCTGATATACGTCTTTACATCACACTACACGTGTCGTGAGTTTTGGGAATTAGATGACAAGTCTTTCATGTTCAAACTTTTAAACAGATAAATGATTTTCTGAGAATCAAATAGGTTTGTTCTGAAATAAGTAATGACAAGAATAGTTTATGAAGTAAAGCGAATATGAAGGAATGTTATTGATGCCGTAATAGGAGCTAAGTCTGAAAAATAACCCATCTAAAACTTGATTGGAATGATTACACACCAAACCCACTAGACACGTCTTTTATCCAAAAAAATATTTGAACTGCCGGTTATATCTCCGTTCGTATTAAATCATCTGATTTTCACGCTAAACTGTCTTTTGTTTTTGGACCTAGGTAACTTGAGTAATTAAGTCCGCTGGGGTGTTTCTACACCTAATGCCCTAAAACCAACTGGTTTGGGTGCATTGGCCCAAAGCTCGCTAAGAAGCCTAGAAAGTCCAGTTTAAAACAAAGTCAAGCAAGTGTTCTCTCCGAGTTAAAATTCCTAACGGTTCTTTGTGTGAGAATAATCTTGATAAAAGACAGGCTTTTAAAAAAATTTTAACGGAGATATGAAGGTTTTACTCTTTGATAAAGACTATTGCACGTTCACAGTGGTGTGTATGAAATGAAAACAAGAAAAAGGTGGAGTGAAAAATACGACGTAGTTTCCTGTTAAGGAAGATAGAAATTCTGAAGTTAAAACCTTACTGGAAAACGAAACTTGAAAAATGCTTAACTCGTTATAAAACTTATGTGATCCTCTTAAAATTATTATCTGGGCTTTATTGTGCGACATGATGACTCTAATCGATCCTTCTGGAACTTAACGACACTATCCGCACTGCACGTAAAGACATATAAAATCTGTAGTTAAATAAGATGTGAGGTGTGAAAAATAAAGGTTCGATAGTCTAGACTAAGGATTATAGAATTGTTATTTTCTAAAACAAAACTTTAGGGTTTGAAACTTAGTCATTTTTACAAACCAACTTGACCGGATTTTGTGGGTAGTATCCGCTGAAAACCCTCAGGAGACAACACTCCTCCTACTAGGGACACCTAGAGGTTTAACGGCTTGTTGCACATGCTCAGTGCAATCGCGTTCCCTGCGAAAGTGAGGTTAGGAAATTTTTTGTGAATAAATGGACTTTGCTCGGGACGAGCAAATGATAAGTTTGGGGGTATTTGTTCATATCAGATTTTTGCATTTTCATACCGTCCAATTTTTATCACATTGCATATCCGTAGATACTCTTGAGCCGTGTTTGCTAGTCAATTGCAGGATACAGGTCCTCGGTTCCAAAACGGTGAAATTCATGGAAAAACACGACAAAATCCGGGTTCCTGCCAACCACAGATAAAACACGGTCTCCGCTCTTCATCCGTATGTTGCCAGATACCAGTTTAGGAGACAAAAGGATAAATCAATTGTCACCTTCATGCACAAAGCACTATGGTAGCACATAATCCAAGAGATCTACACGGAGCTCGAGGCAATCATCCACAAAAAGTCCACTTCATAACACCTTTCCCTCAACAGAAATTCTGGAAGAATTTTGGATGTATTTTCAGAAAATACATACAACAGACAAGAGGGGACAGAAGAACAGGGAAGTACCCCAAAGCCCACACCCTAAACCTACCAAGGTGCGGCGGATCCGCGGCCAAAGGGGGGTCTAGGCCGCGGATCCGCGGCAGTACAGTGCCTTCAGCCGACCAATTTTCAGGGGTATTTTGGTATTTGCATTTTTGGTCTGGTGGTTGCCCTAGGTTTTCATTCTCCAGCCTATAAATAGCCCAGAAGTTTAAGAAGGAAAGGGGTCCATAATCTTGTATTTTTCTTTGCTAGGTTTTAGTACATGTTCTTCTTCCTCTTCTCACCTCTTCTCCATTAAACTTGTAAGTGAGCTTTTGAGTGAAGAGTGATGAATAAAGAAGACCATTTTTATTATCATGCTTGTCTCTTTCTTTACTTGTTATAATTGTTGTAATTTTAATTGTTAAGTAGTTGTTGTTATTTCCTTGTTGTTTGTTTCTTCTCTCTTTTTCTTTATCCTTTCATACGACAATGATACTTACGCTTGATCCTCGCCTTGGTGAGGTCGCAAACAGTTAGTCGTATTCTTCTAATCTCTTTCTTTCTATCTTCCTCTTTTGTGTTGTTTTATTTTTCCGTATTATGAAGTGTGAGTAGTTCTATACTTGTTAGGGTAGGATAAGGGAAGTTTGAGAGAAGGAAATCTCTCTCACTCTTTCCTTGCCCAACAACTTAAATCAACTCCCGTTAACCCAACCACAATCCGCTCCTTACGGCACCCTATCCTACATGATAGCGGTGATTCCGTAGTGAGACCGGTTGTGGTTGAATTAACCGGAGGTTATGGATAAGAGCCAAGAACGGACGGACAAGCACCAAAAGGAAGGACTATGCGTTGGAAAGCCTAGCTTATACTCGCAAGTTCCTTCCTAGTCGTGCTAATCCCCGTTGTTGCCGATTACCGTAACACCGATATTAAGTGGGGCAATGAAAGATGTGGAGACTCCTAACTCAAACTAACCTAATCCTAACCCTAACAAGCTCTCTTTAAATATCAACTCAACACTTAGATAACTACAAACAAAATCTGAACAACCGGACTTAACTCGTCGAAAAACACATAGAAAAAGATTCCCATCTCCCTGCGGACGACCCGTACTCAACCGGCTAGCTACGTGCGAAACCGTCTTGATTGCGGTATTTAAACTAGAACTTGAACACGCTCGTACCATAACAATCAGCATCGCAAGCATCTATGTACTCTGCTTCCATCGTTGAGTCAGCAACGGTCTCCTATTTGGAACTCTTCCAACAGACCGCCCCTCCATTGAGGGTAAAGACATAACCCGACATGGACTTGGAGTCATCTTTGTCACTCTGGAAGCCGAAGTCTGCAAAGGCCTCCATCTGGAGGTCTTTTCCGCCATACACCAAGAACATCTCTTTAGTCCTCCTCAGGTACTTGAGAATGTTCTTTACCGCTTACCAGTGATTCTCCCCTGGGTTTGCTTGATATCGGCTTACTACGCTCAATGCGTATGCTACATCTGGTCTGGTACATAACATCGCATACATTATAGAGCCTACCACTGAAGCGCAGGGTATAATCGACATGCAATCCATTTCCAAATCAGTCTTGGGAGACATATCTTTGGAGAGGGTGATTCCGTGACAAGCCGGTAGGTTACCGTGCTTAGAATCTTCCATACTGAATCTTTTCAATATGGTGTCTATGTACCTGGACTGTGAAAGTCCCAACATCCTTTTAGATCTATCACGATAGATCTGGATCCCCAGAATGTAGGTGGCATCACCCAGGTCTTTCATGGAGAATTTATGTGAAAAGAATCTTTTGACTGACTGTAACATAGGAATATCATTTCCTATTAGGAGAATGTCATCCACGTATAATACGAGGAATACTACAGCTCTCCCTACAATCTTACTGTATATGCATGGTTCATCTGGATTTTTGACAAAATCAAATTCCTTGACAGTATCATCAAAACAGATGTTCCAACTCCGTGATGCCTGCTTTAGTGCATAAATGGACTTAAGCAGCTTTCATACTTTACCGCTGCTCCCACTCTGAAGGAATCCCTCTGGTTGATCCATATAGACGCTCTCTTCCAAATTTCCTTTTAGAAAGGCCGTCTTTATGTCCATCTGCCAGATCTAATCGTGGAAGGCAGTAATAGCCAGAAGGACCCGAATGGATTTCAGCATAGCCACTGGAGAAAAAGTTTTTTCATAGTCCAAACCAGGTCTTTGACGGAAACCCTTTGTAACAAATCTAGCCTTATAGGTTTCAACCTGTCCATCTACACCAATCTTCTTTCTGAAGATCCATTTGCATCCTACGGGTTTCACCCTATCTGGAGCAATGTCCAAAATCCATACTTTGTTAGTGTACATGGACTCCATTTCGGTCCGCATTGCATTTAGCCATTTTACTGAGTCGCCGCTCTGAATGGCTTGCTGGAAGCTAGTAGGGTCATCATTATCAATGACGCAATCTTCTCGATCCCCGTCTATGAGAAAACCATAGTATCTCTTGGGCGGATGAGACTGCCTACTACTTCTGCGGAGTGGTGTGGGAATGTCCAGTTCTTCTTGAACTTCTGGTTCTACCATACTTTCAGTAGTAGTTTGTGGTTCTGGAATTTCTTCCAGTTCTGTTATGCTCCCACTCTTCTGATTTTCCAAAAATTCAGTTTCCAAAAAGCAGGCATGACAAGAAACAAAAACTTTTTGTTCCTCTGCGTAATAGAAATAATATCCCTTGGAGTTCTTTGGATATCCCACAAACTTACACTTTACTGAGCGTGCCTCGAGCTTGTCTGCATGCTGCTTTTTTACAAAAGCTGGACATCCCCATGTCTTAAAATGTTTTAGACAGGGTTTCTTCCCACTCCACATCTGATATGGTGTGGTAGGCAAAGTTTTGGTAGGAACCTGGTTCAAAAGATATGCAGCTGATTCTAGTGCATATCCCCAGAATGATCGTGGTAACTAAGGGTTACTCATCATGGAACGAACCATATCCAATAGGGTTCGATTCCTCCTTTCCGATACACCGTTGTGTTGTGGTGTGTATGGAGGAGTAAGCTGAGAGAGAATTCCATTCTCTTTTAAGTAACCTAGGAACTCGGCACTTAAGTATTCACCACCTCGATCAGATCTCAGTGTCTTGATACTTTTGCCGGTTTGTTTTTCTGCTTCATTCTTATATTCTTGGAATTTTTCAAAGGCCTCGGATTTATGCTTCATTAAGAAGATATATCCATACCTAGAAAAATCATCTGTAAAAGTAATGAAGTAGGAATAACCTTCTGGCGCATGTGTAGACATTGGACCGCACGCGTCACTGTGTACGAGTCCCAAGAGCTCGCTTGCTCTTACTCCGTGTCCAGAAAACGGAGTCTTTGTCATCTTTCCCCTGAGACAAGATTCACAAGTAGCATAAGATTGATATTCGAACGGATTCAAATATCCTTCTCTATATAACTTAGTCAACCTTCTCTCATTGATGTGACCTAGTCTACAGTGCCATAAGAAAGCCTGATTTATTTCTGGAGATTTTCTTTTAAGTGTGTTGTGGACACTGAAAATCTGAGCTTGATTTAATACGTATATTCTATTTTGTAATGTACCTGACCCAATCAGAACTTGATTTAGGTGGATGTGAACCACATCACTTACAAAAGTAAATTCATATCCTTCCTTAGAAAGTAAGGATTCAGACATGATATTACAAGTTGTTCCTGGTACATAAAAACAGTTACGCAGAATCAATATCTGCCCAGTTATCAGTCCAAGATGATATTCCCCTACGGATTCAGCGTCCATGCTCATTCCGTTAGCAACCGTGAGGGTCATATCACCTATCCCGATAACCCTACGGTTTCTCAGAGCCTGTAATGAATTACAGATATGAGATCCTGACCCGGTATCTAATACCCAGGAAGTAGAGTTAACTGACATACAGTTCTCAATTACAAACACACTTGAGGCTGAAGCCACAACATGCTTCGTATCCTGGTTACTGGCTTCTAAAGCCCTGCAATCATTCTGCCAATGCCTAATCCCATAACAATAGGAACGCCCATCTTTTACTTCATTGAGTCCTGAAACTTTTTCCTTTCTCTTTCCTTCTAATTCCCTGGTTTCCTTTAGGGTAGAAGGCAGAGACTGTAGAATTAAGTCAATATCTATCTGACCTATTTCCCAACGTGGTCTCCAGGTCCTGGAGCTCATCAATACAGCTAGTCATTGTAAGGACGTTGTCCCCTACAAATGACCCGACAACCATCCTCGCTTGAATTAATTCGGTCGAGGTCTCATATCTTGCGATATAAGATTGCTCTCCATATAAATCTTTGTTATGAAGAAAGATGGAAACTAAGTCCATCTTCTCGTGTTGCTTCTGGTATACACCATCAGCTGAAGCTAACACGAGGCACTTGGCTTTCGTTTTATCATTTTCCTTTGTCTGACGGATATCCATATCCGCGACGGTGGAAACTGGACCTTGGACGGTGGGATCTTTAGTAGTAATAGGGTGGTCCAGCTTGTCATAGGAAATGGACATCTGGATTGACCTTTGCCAGTCATATAAGTCAGATTCAGTCAATTTGTTATCTAGATGTAACCTATGTATGGTCACAGGGTCGCTGCATTGAGAGAAAGAGAAGAAAACATTTTAGCATGATACTGTTGCAAGTTTAGATTGGTTTTTAATTTATCTAAACAGGATGGCTCCCACTGTTTCTCGAATCCTTCCTCAAACCATAGAAGAAGAATTAGCCAGGACTATTCTCACTGTACAATACTTGCTTAACCGTTCAGCCAGGTCAGTGTCGATACTTCGAGGGAGGTTTTCCAACGCTTTCGCGAAGTTCCTTAATTAAAGAACCTCTTTTCTCTGGGGGCTTAACCCCTCTGACACCTTTCTAGGCACCTACTTGGTTTATAGCATTGATCGTTAAGTGACGAATCTCATGATAAGTAGCTCGTACTCACAGTAGGATCGGGATCCAAAATATCATCGTATGATAATGTTGAAGGAATCCTACCAACATTCATCAAACTCCAAAATGGTATGCATTTCTTTGCAAATTTCAGTTTCCTTAAAAATTCCCGATATAGATTTTTTCCCCATGCTCTTATGACCTTGACTAAGGGCCAACAAATCATAAGTCACATGTCAAGTTCTACCCGTCATTGTCCAGGTTAATTTGAACCCACCCGTACATACTCTTAACTAAGGGCCAACAAAGTAATACGACTGTCCCAAACCAACGCATCTATCTAAGCAACAAATGAATACCCCAGCAGCTACCAAACACTATGCCTTGACTAAGGGCCAACAAACATAGCTTGAATACTACTGACCATCCATAAGAAATGACGGAGGGCTACGAATGGTTTTGGCAAAACCGTGAACGTAGTGAACTTGATATAACCGAAGGAACCTGATACTTTTTTAAAAGGAGTGGTTAAAGCTCCGCAATTAAAAAATTCTGCTCTTTTAAAATAACCGAGTGGTTTCTTTTAAATTTGTTCCAACGATTTAACTTTGGTTTATTTTCTTTGCATTATTATAATGCGTCCCATCATTAATCTTATCATTGCAGAAAACAACGAAAAATACCACGTCCTCTTATGCCATCTGCATTCGCCACTGGGTCCCGTCATCACCCGTTAGGTTACTTAACTAACGACAGAGCGGGGGCTGGGCTAGCGCGGGTGTAAAACATAAGTGACGTCTAATAGGTATCATATATAGATATTGTACATTTGTCAGACGCAATAATAAGCATTCCAGATCACAGATGAACTTTATTGGATTTACTAGCAATCCGCATTTGCTTTGAGCCTGCAATAAAAGATGGATTACACAGTTGTGATGAATAGCCATTACCCCACCCTAGACCCCTACGGGTACGGCAAACTACCCTCCAAGTACCCGAAGTGAAACGGTCTCCCTCAACAATGTGAGTAGGCCACTAAACACTTCAACGTACCAGGTAGTTTGTGTACCCCATCTTGGGTCTATCATAAGAGCAAAAACAGTAAAAAGAAATAATAATACAACGGTGGCTACAACCGCAACCTGGATGTGCCCCGCAAAAGAATATATGAAAAACAAGTTACACCTCACGTTACTTGTCCTTCGGGTCTTCATCGCCGTCCTCCACTCCTCGTAGGCTCCTTGGAACGTCGGCACCTCAACGGTATTCTCGAGTCAAAGACGATCCACCCGAGAGCTCCTACTCCAAGCTTGATCTCTAACTTGAGATAACTAGGTTTCTTTAGTTGCTAATCAAAGTGACCTAGGCGATATAGAGTGAGGTTATGGATTAATTAGTCTATCTAATTCTTGATCTCAACACATGAGAGGGGAGGATTACGGTTTCAAGAGAGAGCTTGAGGAGAGAGAAGGTGAGCATAAGTTATGAATGAAAAAGCTTCTCACTTTTAATATATTATGAAGCATAAGAAATTATCAAATGAATCAATCAAATACATTATCATCATGCTTCATTAAATATATGTAATGAATCATCAATTGAATCATTAAGCAATAAATGCTTCATTAACTCACTTGAATGATTCATCTAAATGAGTCACTAAATCATTAATTGCTTATGCCACCTAAACCCTCAAGTCATCACTTTTCTAGAAGCTTCCCGTCAAATTACGAGAACGCCCCTCCTATCCGTGAAAACACGAAAGAACTTTAGACTGTATAAATCCAATAACCCGATACTAGAATCTTGCTTAAACCAAAGCCGGCTAGTAAAAACTGTCCGAACGTCGTATGTGCGTTTAAACGCGTATGTGTCTGAACCCTTGTCGTAAAACCACACGTCCTCTATATCGTTTCGCCTGGAGCAGGGAAACTCTCAGTGTGGGACTCTAAAGACTCGACACTACACTGGCAGTGGGTTTAACCACGGACCGCAAGCGGCACTAGCTGTATGTAACGGTCCCTAGGTAGATGTCGATAAGATGGCCGATGAGGAAACCCATCCGAACTCCTACTGAGCCTGTTCGTGAGAGTATCCGCGCAGTCCGGTCTGCTCGTCTAAGAGTATCGTATGTATGGTCTAGGGAGGTGGTAAGCGTCAGACCCCTAATAACCGTACAAGTCGTGCCGGTATGGCTCAAGACCATCCGAGAATCTACTGATCAGTCCACCAGTAATTCTCAGTCAGCCCTGGCCAGGGACTTATGGTAATGACCAATAGATCACAGTGCGATATCAACGCCCTATACCGAGAGAGACGAATCCCTAATAGTCGCTCACTGCCTCCATGTGGCTCGGGACTGTACCCAACTAAAACCTGTTTGCATGACTCCTTTGAGACGTGGTAGGATAGTAATCAAAGCAGAGTGGGAACTCACATGAGACAAATGATGACCTTAAGTCAACAGACTATCTGCACATATGTCACCTGAGAACTGCTATCTGACGTTAGGTATAATACCATCCAGTCAGTTCTCCTGGGAGTCCTATCCGGTGTACCCGTAATCCAACGAGCACCTGTATACTATCTCCAGTACGACGTACTGATGGCTATGGGACAGACCATCTCCCCAACTGGGATGAGAAGCGTAGACACTAGTCTACTCCGGAGTATCGATGCCCTGTCTTGATAATCCTACGACTAGGGACAAGTATAGGATGTTGCTTATAGAATACCCAGCCCCCACTAGTGTGACTGCCATCACAACGCTGGTAATCAAGCAAAGATCCTATGGGCTCTACTAATATGTATAAGTGATACGTTGCAAGAATCATATTCACACATTAAAGTAGACACAAACCAAGTAGCATACTACCATTTTAAGCAAGACTGTTGTATAACTGTGAATATCCCAAACATCCTTTAAGTAATATACAACCTAGTATGATACAATAATGGCCCCTAGGGCATATACACTAACAATCTCCCACTTGCACTAGGGCCATGAGCTGGCATATCGAAGACCTATCATCTGGAATAGCCCCTCGAACTGCGTCTGAGGAATGACCTTTGTGAATGGATCGGCAGTGTTATTCTCTGTCTCTACTCTTTTCACCTCGATCTCCCGGCGATCTATGATCTCCCTAATCAGGTGATACCGCCTTAAGATGTGTCTGGACTTCTCATGGGTCCTGGGTTCCTTCGCTAAAGCTATAGCGCCGTTGTTGTCGCAATACAGAGGTATTGGACCTACACTGGTAGGAACCACCTGAAGTTCTGTGAGGAACTTCTTCATCCAGACAGCTTCTTTTGCGGCATCGCAAGCAGCTATGTACTCCGCTTCCATTGTTGAGTCAACGACGGTCTCCTTCTTGGAACTCTTCCAACAGACCACCCCTTCTTTGAGGGTAAAGACATAACCCGACAAGGACTTGGAGTCATCCTTGTCACTCTGGAAGCCGGAGTCGGCAAAGGCCTCGATCTGGAGGTCTTTTCCGCCATACACCAAGAACATCTCCTTAGTCCTCTTCAGGTACTTGAGAATGTTCTTTACTGCTGTCCAGTGCTTCTCTCCTGGGTTTTCCTGATACCGGCTAACAATGCTCAATGCGTATGCTACATCTGGTCTGGTACATAACATCGCATACATTATAGAGCCTACTGCAGAAGCATAGGGAATAATCGACATGCGATCCCTTTCCAAATTAGTTTTGGGAGACATCTCTTTAGAGAGAGTGATTCCGTGACAAGCCGGTAGGTTACCGCGTTTAGAATCTTCCATACTGAATCTTTTCAATATGGTGTCTATGTACCTAGACGGCGAAAGTCCCAACATCCTTTTTGATCTATCACGATAGATCTGGATCCCCAGAATGTAGGTGGTATCACCCAGGTCCTTCATGGAGGATTTCTGTGACAAGAATCTTTTGACTGACTGTAACATAGTAATATCATTTCCTATTAGGAGAATGTCATACACGTACAAGACGAGGAAAACTACAGCTCTCCCTACAATCTTTCTGTATATGCATGGTTTATCTGGATTTTTGATAAAGTCGAATTCTTTGACAGCATCATCAAAACAGATGTTCGAACTCCGCGATGCTTGCTTTAGTCCATAAATGGACTTAAGCAACTTGCATACTTTACCGCTGCTCCCACTCTGAATGATTCCCTCTGGCTGATCCATATAGATGCTCTCTTCCAAATTTCCATATAGAAAGGCTGTCTTTACGTCCATCTGCCAGATCTCATAATTGTGGAAGGCAGCAATAGCAAGAAGTACCCGAATGGATTTGAGCATAGCCACTTGAGAAAAGGTTTCGTCATAGTCCAAACCAGGTCTTTGACGGAAACCCTTTGCAACAAGTTTAGCCTTATAGGTTTCAACCTGTCCATCAACACCAATCTTCTTTCTGAAGATCCATTTGCATTCTACGGGTTTTACCCCATCTGGAGCAATGTCCAAAGTCCATACTTTGTTAGTGTACATGGACTCCATTTGTAACGTTTTAAAAATAATTAAATAAATAATTAAATGAATAAAATTGTTTAGGTAAATTTTATGATTTTCGGCAAAGTAAAATGTATTTTTCGTAAAACCTAGATATGATTGTTTTTCATTATAATTTCAAAAATACCTATTTTAATTATGTAATTAATAATAAATGGTGTTTATTTAGCCACTTATAAATTTTTAGTTTAATTAAATATTTTTCCTAAATTAATTATTTTAAATACTAACATAAGCTTTATTTTTACACTAAATTAGTGTAAATTACAAATTTAAATGGTTTTAATTTGTTAAAATGAACCATGGCATGTTAGAATTTAGTGTGTATCATGCAAAATTTATTTGCAAATTTTTCCTATTTTCTAGAGCTTTCTTGAGTTGCTATAGTAAAGAAATAAAAGAAAAATAAAGAATTGCATGAAAAGACATAATGAAGTGATATTTTGGTGGAGACTTCTACACAACTTTTGCCACTCTCTTCCTTCTCTCCCTCACCTCCAAAAATGACCGGCCTCACCCCCCATGGTAGCCCCCATTTTCCTCATTTTATTTTTCTCCAAAATTCATCAAAAATACATCAAAAATTCAATTAAAATTCCACAAAATCCTAATAAATTCCTACCCTTTGTTCTTTGCTCTTCTTTACATGGATTTTGGAGTGGGAAAGCATGCATTTTGGAGGCTCATTTTCATGTTTGGATTTCATATTTTGAAGGTATAAATTTCCTTCTTTTGTTTTATTTCTATTAGATGTTTCTTTTAAAGCATAATTAGATTTATTAAATTAATTCTAGTTGCAAATTTTAAAATTCAAGTTAGGATTTGTAAATTCAAGTTGTGGTTTTTATTAATTAAATAAGGTTATAATAGCTAGTTTAACATCTTTTAGAGTGGAAAAATCTTGCATGGTTGTTGTATAATAAATTGTTTATTCAAATTGTTTTAATCAAGCTATTTAGCTAACTAGATTTTTCTAAAATGTGTTTGTGGGTAAAATAAAATTCTTATTAGGGTTGTTATCATTAGATGGTAGTTTTAATGAGAATATTAGCATGTTAATGGAAAGAAAAACTTAGTTTGATCACTAGTTTCCTTTGATAATTGGAAAATAGTAATAAAATGCTCGTATTTTGTAAACTAGATTTCAGATTCCTATACACATTTTACTATAATAACAGTTAAAGATTTCTTATACAGATATATCTGGATTTCAGGATTGATTATTTTATATTCATGGTGCATGCATATCCATTCATATGGCATAGTATTATATGAGGCACTGACACGAGCACGGAGTATCTGCATTTACATGTAGTTTTACCCTGCTATTACTAGATGGTTGGGATATTATAGTGTATTATTATGACCTAGGATAGCGTCGTGCATTCGATTTTTTTTCGTAGATGTCTTCTACTCACGAGTTGGCAACTCACCCCCGTTGTGCCAAATTTTTTTACAGGTACGATGTACAGGTTTCCCTGGCAGCTTGCTGGCACATCATTTCATTCAGGGTGACTTGCATGGTAGGTTGGTTCACTTGTATCTGAACCACCATTGTACTTTTATTCTTTCATTTGTATCTAGTAAGCTCCATCAACCATACTTGTATTACTTGATAAGTTTATTGGACCAGTCTTTTATTTCGACCTTAGAGTCGCGCATGTATTATTCTGATCTGGTGGTTTTGTTTTCTTTTGAGTTTTGAGCCTCGCCCTTTGGCGTTGTATATTATTGTGCTTGTTGTGGTTGTTTCCGCCTGTTGGCGTTGAGCTAGCTCCCGTTTGGGGATGCTTTTTACTGTTTATGTATATTATACTTGTTGTACCCATTTGGGGGCCAGTTTTTATAGAGGAGACTCTGCCGAAATTTTTGAGAAAATTTGCTGATGCTTTTAAACTTGTTTTCTTCTTCTTCTTCTTTTATGGTTTAGATTTCTGGGCTTCGGCTTACTTAGATTACGTGGCGCCTCTAGACGCTTCGTAATCTAAGTGCCGGTCACGTTCCGTACTCTCGGGTCGTGACAAAGTTGGTATCAGAGCGCTAGGTTTAACCTTGTATAAGTCTAGGTGACCCTTGGTTGATGGAGTAGGCGATTTAGGTAGAGTAACGTACCGTGGGTATGGTCCACGGCATACTTACAATACGCTACTCTGCTTAAGGAGCCTTAGGATGTACAATTGTTTGCACCGTATTCCATTCGTTCTTTTGATCTATCTTCGTCAATGTTGGAGGGTGGTTTCTGTTACCACGGACACACTGGCAGAGGGAGTTGTGGCTCGAATGCGACAACCATTAGAGTATTGGTTATTCTTGAGGATTGAAGCATTGCTTAGCGTGCGGACGAAGGGTATTCACATGGTGTCCAGGCGAAGTTAAAAGGTTCGAACGATTATCAGAAAAACCATTTTCCTAAGTTTAAAGTATTCGGAAGAACATGCAGGTATTTCGATGGACCCTCTAGAAGAATGAAACCCTAACTCGACATAATGACCACGAGAATGCCCTTGAACCTTAGGGTTTACGGCAGTTCCGCGGTGTCATTAGTGAGGCTTGGGTTTGCCCTTCTACGGCTGGATCATCGATGCTGGGGTATGTACCGGATATTTTTAAGCTGTACTTGAGTGTTGAGCTCTCGGGGAATTATGGGATTTTGATGGATCGATCGAAAAGTTAATGTAGTCCGGATATCAGGTGAAGGGATCGATTACGTGGGAGACTCTAGATATGAGTATTGCCGTGGGTAGCAAAGTCAGCACAGCTACGAAGAGACGAGTTCGAAGCAATCGACATCAGAGGAAAGAAGCGGATATTGACGATAGTGTTTACGATTGTGATTTAGTGATTTGAATTTCATATTTTCGTTGATTGGATTTTGGTATTTTGAGGACTTTGTTCTACGATTGGTATTTCTTATGTATACCTTCATTACATTCTATTTGTGTTTCATATATCAGTTGTATGGATGTTGTTTGGTACACACCCAGTACACTCGATTTGGTTTTATACATTTTGAGATTTTTTATTCGATTTCGTGCATATGGGTTACATATGATTTTGACATATGCTTCGACGTAGTTTTCATGCATTTCGTACTGTGATTCCGATTTTGATATTCGGCGTATGTTTTCGTGCACCATGTGCACCTGATTGAGATTCTTGCGCACACTTGGTGCACTTGATGCGATTTTGTGCACACCGGATGCACTAAATCGGGGTTTTGTGCAGATTAGATGCACCTGATATTGAGTCGTGCATGCCCGTTGCACTTGACAGATATTTTTGGTGCACACCTGTTGCACTGAGTTTTGTTTTTTGTGTATTTATAGCATCTGTATTTGGTTTCGATTTCAGTGCGCACCGGACGCACATGATATTTTTATGATATTATTGGGATTGATTTCAGTTTGAGCAGTATATTTCATAATCATTATTATTTGATTTCGTAACCAGGCGGGACGTGTATGTTTAATAAAAGATATATATATATAGCTATTTTTTTTTAAAAAAATAAACGTCCGCTACTTATGCCGTGACACGTGCATTGCACGGCGATTTTCAAGAGGGGTTTTTGTATGCTTCTTTATTCTGATGTTTAGGCGATTTTACTAGGATACGAACTATATATAAGTTATAGATTGATGTATATTATGATGGTTTTCATACTGGGTTTTGATATTTTATTCTCGCCATAGCTCCGATGATTGCGTTATGCTTGACGGAGTTGATTTTAGTTATGTATTGATGATTTCGGAGCCCCGACGATTTGAGTGTTTGCTAAATATTTTAATATTTGGAGGGGGAGTTTTAATTTAAATTCGGGGACCGAATTTCTTAAAGGGGGGAAGATTGTAACGTTTTAAAAATAATTAAATAAATAATTAAATGAATAAAATTGTTTAAGTAAATTTTATGATTTTCGGCAAAGTAAAATGTATTTTTCGTAAAACCTAGCCGTGATTGTTTTTCATTATAATTTCAAAAATACCTATTTTAATTATGTAATTACTAGTAAATGGTGTTTATTTAGCCACTTATAAATTTTTAGTTTAATTAAATATTTTTCCTAAATTAATTATTTTAAATACTAACATAAGCTTTATTTTTACACTAAATTAGTGTAAATTACAAATTTAAATGGTTTTAATTTGTAAAAATGAACCATGGCATGTTAGAATTTAGTGTGTATCATGAAAAATTTATTTCCAAATTTTTCCTATTTTCTAGAGCTTTCTTGAGTTGCTATAGTAAAGAAATAAAAGAAAAATAAAGAATTGCATGAAAAGACATAATGAAGTGATATTTTGGTGGAGACTTCTACACAACTTTTGCCACTCTCTTCCTTCTCTACCTCACCTACAAAAATGGCCGGCCTCACCCCCCATGGTAGCCCCCATTTTTCTCATTTTATTTTGCTCCAAAATTCATCAAAAATACATCAAAAATTCAATTAAAATTCCACAAAATCCTAATAAATTCCTACCCTTTGTTCTTTGCTCTTCTTTACATGGATTTTGGAGTGGGAAAGCAAGCATTTTGGAGGCTCATTTTCATGTTTGGATTTCATATTTTGAAGGTATAAATTTCCTTCTTTTGTTTTATTTCTATTAGATGTTTCTTTTAAAGCATAATTAGATTTATTAAATTAATTCTAGTTGCAAATTTTAAAATTCAAGTTAGGGTTTGTAAATTCAAGTTGTGGTTTTTATTAATTAAATAAGGTTATAATAGCTAGTTTAACATCTTTTAGAGTGGAAAAATCTTGCATGGTTGTTGTATAATAAATTGTTTATTCAAATTGTTTTAATCAAGCTATTTAGCTAACTAGATTTTTCTAAAATGTGTTTGTGGGTAAAATAAAATTCTTATTAAGGTTGTTATCATTAGATGGTAGTTTTAATGAGAATATTAGCATGTTAATGGAAAGAAAAACTTAGTTTGATCACTAGTTTCCTTTGATAATTGGAAAATAGTAATAAAATGCTCGTATTTTGTAAACTAGATTTTGGAAATTCCTATATAAATGAAATTAAAAATATAATCATGATTTCATTATATCATTATCATCATGAATTGTAGTTTAATACATTAATTCATGCAAAATCACGTTTTGTGGTGGAATTGTGGTATTTTGCTTGAAAAATGTTGAAAATTGTTAAACCTTGCAAACTAGAAATTTCAAATTAATACAAATTTGTGTAATAAAAATATAGTAATGGTTTGTATAGTCTAGTTATGCTATTTAATGAGTTTTATGACCATTGGTTTCATTTAAATGTCAAGTTTTGATGAAAAACGGTAAATTGGTATTTCGGGTTTTACGAAATTGGACGGTTTGATGGATTTTAGGGTTTCGATGGATTTAATCATGTTTTATAATATAATTAATGTGTTTTAAAACTACGAGTTATTTGTTGATGTTATCTCGATCCATCGGAGTTTGTACGCCGATAACGAGCGATATTTGGTTCTTTTGCGTGGACGGGACATAGGTTTTAACCTATGCTTGTTCCTTGCGTCGTTTTGGCTTTTGTATGTGATTCAGTTTACGATACTATTTATATGTTTGCGTTTAGGTACCCCTCACGTGGACTGCGGGCGATGAAGAGGATGATGGCGACACCGTCTTCGGCAGACATGGACCAGGTGAGTAGATGCATATCTACGGGGGGAAGTCGGGTGGATGGCGTTTAGCACCCCCGCAACGTAGAATAGGAATAGTACTTATTGACATTAGGAAACCAGATGTTACCCTAGATTCTTAATGAGTAGGACCCTAGTAATGACCCTAGGCTGGACCAAACTGATTTAGGAAGACCATACCAGAGGATGAATACCCTGGAAGAGGTTCGTAGGTTTCAGGTAGAAACACACACACGCACACACTGAAACTCGACATGGTGTATACGGGTATGTGTATATATATATAGGACTAGGTATAGGTATATATATAGATATATACAACACGTATGTAGGATACATTGATACACGGGAATGAAACAGGATAACTGGGCTTGATGCCGTGATTCTTGGCTATACAGTCGTATTAAGTGTTAGCGGATCATTAGAGAATGAGATAATGAATAGGTATACATAAATTATAATGGGTGGTGATGATATTGAGGTACATGGGACTCTAAAATAGTACCCGGACTGTAACTTGTAACTGATCATGATATGATATATACATGACTTGATTACGACATCATATAGGTGTGACCAGATGTCGATATCATATAAGTGTGACTTGATGACGATATGATATCAGTATGACTTAATCACAATATGATACATATGACATGATATTTCTGAGGATAAACTAATGATGCATATTATGATGGCAATGATATATGATTGATGTAGGCGGTTACAGTTTAGCACCTTGATCATGAGATGTGTTGATGATGACATTATACGAATGATGAGACACCTAGGAGATACTTGACCTGTACCCCGATATTGGGATGCCGTACGATGGATTTTACCGTACGAGGCATAGATGTGATGATTGATCCGCACTCCTGATTTGAGGAAGTCGTACTATGTACGTGACGCTATTGAGGAAGGATCGCCGACTATTAGAGATATGGACTCAAGCGTTAGGTGTACTTCTATCGACCAGTTCTTAGATTTAGTTTTCCTTAGGAGGGTTAGATGAACACTAGGTTAGGTTTGAGCCATATAGTGGTAGTGGTATTTGTATATCAAATGAGTGGATAACACACATCCGTCTTTACTTTTTTTTCACTGTAATCATAATGTTGCATGTTCATACATATGTTGCTATAATCAGTATAAACTTTATCTGTTAGGACACCAGCACCATTACCGATGATGTGCATATTCCACGCACACTCATTGCCGGCTCACACACATCATCATCGGTAATTGCTATGTCACGTACACTTTAGATCATATTGTCTTTTATTGATAAAATCAGTTAACAACTAGACCGATATAATATCGTGATTACTCTCTGATGTTAGTATAGACATGATATTTATTACTTGACATTCATGCATTCATATTTTCATGTTATCATGCAGTATCATGGGCATATGCCGACACTTATCATATACTTACTCATGATTTTAAGATTTGGATTTCTATGAGATTTCTGGATATTTGGGGAAAACCGCAAGAAATTATAAAAACTTCTCTCTCTCTCCTCCTCTCTTTTTAAAATAAGATGCGGTTTTCTCATGATGTATGTGTCGTCCACCATGAGATTTCATGTTTTCGGTTGGATTTCGAGACCCGATTCGAGGAGTGGCTGAACCGTCTCGGGTACATGGTGGGCCCGGTATGGTACCCCGGGGCAAGAAGATCGAGTTGTAGACGATGAGCCTGGCAGGGGAAGGCTACCTACCGGTGATGTCTGGCGCGGCGGATATCCGGAGGATACCGACCGTTGTCGTGAGATTTGATGATATGGGCCGATCCGGACTGACGGAGCCCGAGGTATTGAGACTATGAGACTTGAGATTTACATGTTTGTGTCGATGCTTGACACGGATTTCCATGGATTTTATTGTTGAGATTTCAGATTCCTATACACATTTTACTATAATAACAGTTAAAGATTTCTTATACAGATATATCTGGATTTCAGGATTGATTATTTTATATTCATGGTGCATGCATATCCATTCATATGGCATAGTATTATATGAGGAACTGACACGAGCACGGAGTATCTGCATTTACATGTAGTTTTACCCTGCTATTACTAGATGGTTGGGATATTATAGTGTATTATTATGACCTAGGATAGCGTCGTGCATTCGATTTCTTTTCGTAGATGTCTTCTACTCACGAGTTGGCAACTCACCCCCGTTGTGCCAAATTTTTTTACAGGTACGATGTACAGGTTTCCCTCGCAGCTTGCTGGCACATCATTTCATTCAGGGTGACTTGCATGGTAGGTTGGTTCACTTGTATCTGAACCACCATTGTACTTTTATTCTTTCATTTGTATCTAGTAAGCTCCATCAACCATACTTGTATTACTTGATAAGTTTATTGGACCAGTCTTTTATTTCGACCTTAGAGTCGCGCATGTATTATTCTGATCTGGTGGTTTTGTTTTCTTTTGAGTTTTGAGCCTCGCCCTTTGGCGTTGTATATTATTGTGCTTTTTGTGGTTGTTTCCGCCTGTTGGCGTTGAGCTAGCTCCCGTTTGGGAATGCTTTTTACTGTTTATGTATATTATACTTGTTGTACCCATTTTGGGGGCCAGTTTTTATAGAGGAGACTCTGCCGAAATTTTTGAGAAAATTTGCTGATGCTTTTAAACTTGTTTTCTTCTTCTTCTTCTTTTATGGTTTAGATTTCTGGGCTTCGGCTTACTTAGATTACGTGGCGCCTCTAGACGCTTCGTAATCTAAGTGCCGGTCACGTTCCGTACTCTCGGGTCGTGACACCATTTCGGTCCGCATTGCATCCAGCCATTTTACTGAGTCACCGCTCTGAATGGCTTGCTGGAATCTAGTAGGCTCATCATAGTCAATAGTGAAATCCTCTCTATCCCCGTCTATGAGAAAACCGCAGTATCTCTCGGGCGGATGAGACTGCCTACTACTTCTACGAATAGGCGCTGGGATGTCCGGTTCTCCTGAACCTTCTTGTTCTACCAAGGTTTCTGTAATAGCTTGTGGTTCTGGAATTTCTTCCAGTTCTATTGCGCTCCCACTTATCTGATTTTCTAAAAACTCAGTTTCCAAGAAGCGGGCATGTTGAGAAACAAAGACCTTTTGCTCCTCTGCGTAATAGAAAAGATACCCCATGGAGTTCCTTGGATATCCCATAAACTTACACTGTACTGAGCGTGCCTCGAGCTTGTCCGCATGCTGCTTCTTTACAAAAGCTGGACATCCCCATGTCTTAAGATACTTAAGACAGGTTTCATCCCACTCCACATCTGATATGGTGTGGTAGGCACAGTCTTGGTTGGAACTCGGTTCAAAAGGTATGCAGCTGATTCTAGTGCATATCCCCAGAATGATCGCAGTAACTCAGCATTACTCATCATGGAACGTACCATATCCAATAGGGTTCGGTTCCGTCTCTCCGATACAGCGTTATGTTGTGTTGTGTATAGAGGAGTAAGCTGAGAAAGAATTCCATTCTCTTTTAAGTAACCTAGGAACTCGGTACTTAAGTATTCACCACCTCGATCAGATCTCAGTGTCTTGATACTTTTGCCTATTTGGTTTTCCACTTCATTCTTGTATTCCTGGAATTTTTCAAAGGCTTCAGATTTATGTTTCATTAAGAAGACATATCCGTACCTTGAAAAGTCATCCGTAAAAGTAATGAAATAAGAATAACCACTTCGCGCATGTGTAAGAGCTCGCTCGCTCTTACTCCGTGTCCAGTAAACAGAGTCTTTGTCATCTTTCCTATGAGACAAGATTCACAAGTAGCATAAGATTGTTATTCGAACGGATTCAAATATCCTTCCTTATGTAACTTAGTCAACCTTCTCTCATTGATGTGACCCAGTCTACAATGCCATAAGAAAGCCTGATTTAATTCCGGAGACTTTCTTTTAAGTGTGTTCTGGACACTGAAAATCTGAGCTTGATTCAATACGTATATCCCGTTTTTTAATGTACCTGACCCAATCAGAACTTGATTTAGGTGGATGTAGACCACATCGCTTATAAAAGTAAAATCATATCCTTCCTTAGAAAGTAAGGATATAGATATGATATTACAAGTCGTACCTGGTACATAAAAACAGTTACGCAGAATCAATATCTGCCCAGTTGTCAGTCCAAGATGATGTTTCCCTACGGATTCAGCGTTCATGCTCATTCCGTTAGCAACCGTGAGGGTCATATCACCTATCTCGATAACCCTATGGATTCTCAGAGCCTGTAATGAATTACAGATGTGAGATCCTGACCCGGTATCCAATACCCAGGAAGTAGGGTTAACTGACATACAGTTCTCTATCACAAACACACCCGAAGCCGAAGCCACAACATGCTTCGAATCCTGTCTACTGGCTTTGCTAGCCCTGCAATCCTTCTGCCAATGTTCATTCCTGCAACAATAGGAACGTCCCTCTTTTACTACATCCAGTCCCAAAAGTTTTGCCCTTCCCTTTCCTTCTACTTCCCTGGTTTCCTTCAGGGTAGAAGGCAGAGACTGTAGAATCAAGTCGGTATCTGACCCGTTCTCCAACGTGGTCTTCAGGTCCATGAGCTCATTAATATAGCTAGTCATTGTAAGGACGTTGTCCCCTACAGATGACCCGATAGCCAACCTCGCTTGAATTAATTCGTTCGAGGTCTCATATCTTGCGATATGATATTGCTCTCCATATAAATCTTTGTTATGGAGAAAGATGGAAACTGAGTCCATCTTCTCGTGCTGCTTCTGGTATACACCATCAACTGAAGCCAACACGAGGCACTTGGCTTTCGTTTTATCCTTTTCCCTTGTCTGACGGATATCCATATCCGCGACGGTGGAAACTGGACCTGGGACGGCGGTATCTTGAGTAGTAATAGGGTGGTCCAGCTTGTCATAGGCAATGGACATCTGGACAAACCTTTGCTAGTCATATAATTTAGATTCAGTCAAATTGTTATCTAGATGTAACCTAGTCATGGTTACAAGATCGCTGCAATTAAAGAGAGAGAAGAAAACACTTTAGCATGATGCTCTTGCAAGTTTAGATTGGTTTTTAGTTTATCTAAACTGGATGGCTCCCACTGTTTCTCGAATCCTTCCTCAAACCATAAAAGAAGAATTAGCCAGGACTATTCTCACCGTACAATACTTGCTTAACCGTTCAGCCAGGCTAGTGTCGATACTTCGAGGGAGGGTTTCTAATGCTTTCGCGAAGTTCCTTAATTAAAGAACCTCTTTTCTCTGGGGGCGTAGCCCCGCTGACACCTTTCTAGGCACCTACTTGGTTTAAAGCATTGATCGTTAAGTGACGAATCTCCTGATAAGTAGCATGTACTCACAGTAGGATCGGGATACAAATATCATCGTATGATAATGTTGAAGGAATCCTACCAATATTCATCAAACTCCAAATGTTATGCAACACTAGCAAGTTTTAGTTTCTTTAGAAACTCCCGATGTGGATTTTTGCCCCATGCTCTTATGACCTTGACTTTAGTCAAAAAATCATAAGTCACATGTCAAGTTCTACCCGTTATTCTCCAGGTTAATTTGAACCCACCCGTACATACCCTTGACTATTGTCAACAAGGCAGTACGACTGTCCCAAACCAACGCATCTATCTATGCCACATATGAACATCTAACAGCTACCAATCACTATGCCTTGACGAAGGTCAACAAACATAGCTTGAATACTATTGAATATTCATACGAAATGACGGAGGGCTACGAATGGTTTTGGTAAAACCGTGAATGTAGTGAACTTGATATAATCGAAGGAACCTGATACTTTTTAAAAGGAGTGGTTAAAGCTCCGCAATTAAAAATTCTGATCTTTTTAAAATAACCGAGTGGTTTTCAAATTTGTTGCAACGATTGAACTTTGGCTTATTTTCTTTGCATTATAATAATGTGTCCCATCATTTATCCTATCATTGCAGAAAACAACAAAAATACCACATCCTCTTATGCCATCCGCATTCGCCACGGGGTCTCGTCATCACCCGTTAGGTTACTTAACTAACGACAGAGCGGGGCTGGGCTAGCGCGGGTATAAAACATAAGTGACGTCTAATAGCTATCATATATAGATATTGTACATTCGTCAGACGCAATAATAGGCATTCCAGATCACAGATGAACTTTATTGGATTTACTAGCAATCCGCGTTTGCTTTGAGCCTGCAACAAAAGACGGATTACACAGTTATGATGAATAGCCATTACCCCACCCTAGACCCCTACGGGTACGGCAAACTACCCGCCAAGTACCCGAAGAGAAGCGGTCTCCCTCAATAACTTGAGTAAGCCACTAAATACTTCAAAGCACCCGGTAGTTTGTGCACCCCACCTTGGGTCTATCCTAGGAGCAAAAACAGTAAAAACGAAAAAATACAACGGTGGCTACAACCGCAACCTGAATGCGCCCCGCAAAATAATATTACAAAATATTAGAATTACATCGAATGAATGAATATTAAACCCATCTCAAACCCCGGCAAATCATCACAACGATCCAATCAAGTTTATATACACAAACAGTAAACATTACAGAAATGTGCAACCCCCTGCCAACCGACATACTAGCAGTTAGGGGAGTTTTATGAACACATTAAACATTACAGATAAAAACCCGATTAGCAATTAATTTAGAACATTGATTGACTACCTTTTTCTGTGTCTACCCCAAAAGCAAACCAGCACAGAAGTAACCTGGGCAGAAACAGAATATACTGGAAAACAAAACACCAAAAAATATGAATTACAGAGCAAATCCGAGTCAACTCGGGGTTGACTCCGTCGCGGATCCGCGGCCAAAAGTACCATATTGCCGCGGATCCGCGGCCGTCTTGCCGAGTTAGGACATCGTATTTTCCCAGAATTCTTATATTTCCTTGCTTTGAATTTTAAGGCATATCAAATATTTTTTTCGACACGTTTAAAATTAACAGAAACTGATAGGGGTTCCGGGGTTTCGTTTTCGTGTTTTTCCGATGATCGAACTTCTAATTAGTTGCTAACAAGCTAGTAATGGTTTAGTTGGCTCTGATACCACTGTAAGTCTATGTCACGCACCCCACGAACTTGTGGGGAGGCGGAATATATGAAAAACAATTATCAAAGCTTCGTAACACGGACTTGAGCGCATGAATCGTATCTAAACCGTTACTAGCATACTACGAGAGGTTTAACTACTCGGATTCAAAGTTATACCTTACGTTACTTGTCCTTCGGGTCTTCATCGCTGTCCTCCACTCCTCGTAGGCTCCTTGGAACGTCGGCACCTCAACGGCCTCCTCGAGTCAAAGACGATCCACCCGAGAGCTCCTACTCTAAGCTTGATCTCTAACTTGAGATAACTAGGTTTCTTTAGTTTCTAATCAAAGTGACCTAGGTGATATAGTGTGAGGTTATGGATTAATTAGTCTATCTAATCCTTGATCTCAGCACATGAGAGGGGAGGATTAGGGTTTCAAGGGAGAGCTTGAGGAGAGAGCAGGTGAGCATAAGTTATGAATGAAAAAGCTTCTCACTTTTAATATAGTATGAAGCATAAGAAATTATCAAATGAATAAATCAAATGCATTATCATCATGCTTCATTAAATAAATGCAATGAATCATCAAGTGAGTCATTAAGCAATAAATGCTTCATTAACTCACTTGAATGATTCATCTAAATGAGTCGGTAGATCATTAATTGCTTATGGCACCTAAACCCTCAAGTCATTACTTTTATAGATGCTTCCCGTCAAATTACGAGAAAGCCCCTCCTATCCGTGAAAACACGGAAAAAACTATAGACTGTATAAATCCAATAACCCGATACTAGAATTTGGCTTAAACCAAAGCCGGCTAGTAAAAACTGTCCGAACGTCGTACGTGCGTTTAAACGCGTATGCGTCAGAACCTTTGTCGTAAAACCATACGACCTCTATATCGTTTCGCCTGGAGCAGGGAAACTCTCTGTGTGGGACTCTAAAGACTCGACACTACGCTGGCAGTGTGTTTAACCACAGACCGCAAGCGGCACTAGCTGTACGTAACGGTCCCCAGGTAGATGTCGATAAGAAGGCCGATGAGGAAACCCATCCGAACTCCTACTGAGCCTGTTCGTGACAATATCCGCGCAGTCCGG
Organism: Agapanthus africanus; assembly: GCA_030015575.1. Lineage (NCBI taxonomy): Eukaryota > Viridiplantae > Streptophyta > Magnoliopsida > Asparagales > Amaryllidaceae > Agapanthus > Agapanthus africanus. The sequence continues at coordinate 320,350,920 of CM057350.1, forward strand.
TCTATTCGTCTAAGAGTATCGTATGTATGGTCTAGGGAGGTGGTAAGCGTCAGACCCCTAATAACCATACAAGTCGTGCCGGTATGGCTCAAGACCATCCGAGAATCTACTGATCAGTCCACAAGTAATTCTCAATCAGCCCTGGCCAGGGACTTATGGTAATGACCAACCGATCACAGTGCGATATCAACTCCCTGTACCGGGATAGACGAATCCCTAACAGTTGCTCACTGCCTCCATGTGGCTCGGGACTGTACCCAACTAAAACCTGTTTGCACGACTTCTTTGAGCCGTGGTAGGGTAGTAATCAAAGTACAGTGGGAACTCACACGAGACAAATGATGACCTTAAGTCAACAGACTATCTGCACACATGTCACCTGAGAACTGCTATCTGACGTTAGGTATAATACCATCCAGTCAGTTCTCCTGCGAGTCCTGTCCGGTGTACCCGTAACCCAACGAGCACCTGTATACTATCTCCAGTACGACGTACTGATGGCTGTGGGACAGACCATCTCCCCAACTGGGATGAGAAGCGTAGACACTAGTCTACTCCGGAGTATCGATGCCCTGTCTCGATAATTCTACGACTAGGGACAAGTATAGGATGTTACTTATAGACTACCCATCCCCCACTAGTGTGACTGATATCATAACGCTGGTAATCAAGCAAAGATCCTATGGGCTCTACTAATATGTATAAGTGATACGTTACAAGAAACATATTCACTCATTAAAGTAGACACAAACCAAGTAGCATACTACCATTTTTAGCAAGACTGTTGTGTAACTGTGAATATCCCAAGCTTCTATTAAGTAATATACAACCTAATATGATACAATAATGGCCCCTAAGGCATATACACTAACACCCCTGCCGATCCGCTCACTGCCTCCATGTGGCTCGGGACTGTACCCAACTAAAAACTGTTTGCATGAATCCTTTGAGCCGTGGTAGGGTAGTAATCAAAGCACAGTGGTAACTCACACGAGACAAATGACGACCTCAGGTCGATGAACTAACCTGTACACATGTCACCAGGGAACTGCTATCTGACGTCAGGTATAATACCAACTAGCATGTTCCCGGCGAGTCCTGTCCGGTGTACTCATAACCCAATGAGCACCTGTATACATCTTAGGTGAACCAACTGACACCAATGGCTTGTGAGACAGGCCACCGCCCCTCGTTGGGGTCTCGACTTTATACACTAGTCTACTAATGGATTATCGATGCCCAGTCTCGAAACTCCCATGACTAGGGACCTTTTAAGGATGTGCTTATAGACCCCAGCTCCCACGTATATGATCGCCATCAAACTGCTGGTCGCCAAGCAAGAATCCTAAGGGCTCTATCAGCATGCAATAGCGATCTGTAAGGTCACCTAAAGTAGTACACGATGATAAATACAAACCATGGTAGCATACTATTCTCAATCAACGTATAATAGTGAACAACAATGTCACCTAAAGCATGTACACGATGATAAAGAAAAACCAGATAGTATACAAACCTCTCGAGTAAGACTGTCCTACCGGTATAGGTCCTCCCTCAATCATTGCAATCACGTGCCTGTGATCCAATAATTGACTTTGAGGGCATTATATCCAACACCAAGTCTACACATGCCAGGAACGGTTCTTCCGACTTCATTACATTCACTGACGATCTCTCAAGATACGGACATATGTTCCTGATAAAACACAAGTCTGAAGCTTTTGAGAAATTCAGGGAATATAAGCATGAAGTAGAGAACCAAACGTGCAAAAGTATTAAGATCCTTCGATCTGATCGAGGAGGAGAATACTTGAGCAATGAGTTTCTGGACTATCTAAAAGAGAATGGGATTCTCTCTCAGCTTACTCCTCCTTATACACCACAGCACAATGGTGTATCGGAGCAGAGGAATCGCACCCTATTAGATATGGTGCGCTCTATGATGAGCACTGCTGAGTTGCCTATTTTCTTTTGGGGTTATGCGCTTGAAGCAACAGCATACCTATTGAATCAGGTTCCATCAAAATCTGTACCTACCACACCATATGAGATATGGAGTAGGAAGAGAACATGTCTTAAACGAGTTAAGATATGGGGTTGTCCGACCTATTTCAAAAGGAAAAATCCGGGTAAACTCGATGCACGATCAGTTCTTTGTAAGTTTATAGGATATCCTAAACATTCAAATGGATATCTATTCTACCACAATGAACAACAAAAGGTGTTTGTTGCTCAGCATGCCACCTTTTAAGAAAAGGAATTTCTTGTATAAGAAATTAGTGGCGAAGTTGTAGAGCTGGAAGAGGTTCCAGCACCACAAACTATAACAGATAATTTAGTGGAACTAGAGGATTCGGTAGTTCCCGACGAACCCCAGCCTCTCCGCCGATCTACCAGGGTTTCTCATCCACCCGAGAGATATTACGATTTTCTCATTGATGGTGGCAGCGAGGATTGCATCATGGAAGATGATGACCCGACTAGTTTCGAGCAGGCCATCACGAGTGGTGACTCTGTGAAATGGCTGGATGCAATGTGATCTGAGATGGAATCTATGTACACCAACAAAGTATGAACTTTGGAAAATGCTCCTGAAAGGGTAAAACCTATTGGAAGCAAGTGGATCTTTAAAAAGTAATATGGTGTAGATGGAAAAGTTGAGACTTTCAAAGATAGACTTGTTGGGTTTTCGACAACGACCAGGTGTGGATTATGACGAAACCTTTTCTCTAGTGGCTATGCTTAAGTCCATCCGGATCTTACTTGCCATTGCTACATACCATAAATACGAAATCTGGCAAATAGATGTTAAAACCGCCTTTCTAAACGGTGATTTAGAAGAGTGCGTGTATATGACTCAGCCAGAGGGCTTCGTAGATAGTGGGAGCAGCGGAAAGGTGTGCAAGTTGCTTAAATCCATTTATGGGTTAAAGCAAGCATCGCGGAGTTGGAACATCTTCTTTGATGTTGTAGTCAAAGAGTTTGACTTCATCAAAAAGGTAGATGAACTTTGTATCTATAAGAAGTTGCAGAGAGTAAGGTTGTCTTCCTCGTATTGTACGTCGATGGCATACTCTTGATAGGAAATGATGTTCCTATGCTACAATCAGTCAAGCTCTTCTTATCACAAAGATTCTCAATGAAAGATCTAGGTGATGCCTCCTGCATACTGGGAATTATGATCTATAGAGATAGATCTAAACGGATATTAGGATTGTCCCAATCCAGGTACATTGACACCATACTAAAGAGGTTTAGTATCGAAGAATCCAAGCGTGGGAACCTACCCACGATCTCTGGACTCACTCTTTCAAAAGAGATGTCTCCCAAGACTGATTTGGAAAGAGCTCGCATGCAAGGGATACCCTATGCTTCGGCAGTAGGCTTTATCATGTATGCGATGCTATGTACCAGACCCGATGTAGCATACTCACGAAGTGTAGTGAGTCGGTATCAAGCAGATCCTGGAGAGAGTCACTGGATAGCTGTGAAGAATATTCTCAAGTACTTGAGAAGGACTAAAGAGATGTTCTTGGTGTATGGTAACGGAGAACTCCACGTGGAGTCCTTTACCGATTCGAGCTTCCAAAGTGATAAGAACGACACTAAGTCGCACTCGGGATTTGTCTTTACCCTCAATGGAGGGGCGGTGTGTTGGAAGAGTTCCAAACAGGATACCGTTGCAGACTCGACGATGGAGGCTGAATACATCGCTGCCAACGATGCTGCCAAAGAGGCTGTCTGGATAAAGAAGTTCATTTGTGAACTTGGTGTGGTTCCATCCATTGAGCATCCAATACCTCTATATTGTGATAACAATGGAGCTGTGGCTTTGGCCAAGGAACCCAGGTCCCATCAGAAGTCCAGACATATTTTGAGGCGGTATCACCTGATCAGGGAGATAGTTGATCGCCGGAAGATTGAGGTCAGGAGAGTAGATAAAGGACAACATTGCGGATCCACTCACGAAGGCCATTCCCCAGATACAGTTTGAGAGATTATTCGGGATGCTAGGTATGAGATACTACAGCAGCTGGCCTTAGTGCAAGTTGGAAATTGTTTGTTATGTATATGCCCTAGAGGCCATTGTTGTACATATGATGTATATTATAATGGATGCTTGGATATATATAGAGAAGACTTTCTTGCTCGTCATGATAGTATGCTATTTGGTTTCACTTTATCTTAACCTGTTGACTTATATTAGTTTACTGTCATACTCTCACATGTTGATAAAGCCCTTAGGATATGTACTCGACTACTGGGACTATTGTAACGTTTTAAAAATGATTAAATAAATAATTAAATGAATAAAAGTGTTTAAGTGAATTTTAGGATTTTCGGTAAAGTAAAATGTATTTTTTGTAAAACCAAACCGTGATTGTTTTTCATTATAATTTTAAAAATATCTATTTTAATTATGAAATTACTAGTAAATGGTGTTTATTTAGCCACTTATAAATTTTTAGTTTAATAAAATATTTTTCCTAAATTAATTATTTTAAATATTAACATAAGCTTTATTTTTACACTAAATTATTGTAAATTACAAATTTGAATGGTTTTAATTTGTAAAAATGAATCATGGCATATTAGAATTTAGTGTGTATCATGCAAAAATTATTTGCAAATTTTTCCTATTTTCTAGAACTTTCTTGAGTTGCTATAGTAAAGAAATAAATAAATAAAGCATGAAAAGACTTTTATTAATGTTTCTTCTCTTGAAACTTCTACACACTTTTCCCACTCTCTTCTTTCTCTCCCTCACCTCTCTAGGGCCGGCCACAAACCCTCCATGGCTGCCCCCCCTCATTTTCCACCTCATTTTTATTCAAAATTCATCAAAAACACATCAAAAATTCAATTAAAATTCCACAAAATCCTATTTATTCCATACTCTTTATTCCTTGCTCATTTTTTTTAATGAAATTTGGAGATGGAAAGCATACATTTTGGAGGCTCAATTATTGTTTGGATTTCACATTTTGAAGGTATAATTTTCTTTCTTTTGATTTATTGTTATTAGATGTTCATATTAAGCTTAATTAGATTTAATGAATTAATTCTATGTTCTTTTTTTAAAAAATGCAAGCTAGGGTTCTAAATTCAAGTTATGATTTTTAATAATTAATTAGGGTTATAGTAGTTAGCTTAACACTTTTAGTATTAGGAAATCTTGCATGGTTATTGTTTAACAAATTGTTATTCAAAAATTGTTTTAAATTAGGAATTTAGTTAACTAGGTTTTTGCAAAATGTTGTTGTGGTTAATATAAAATTCTAATTTGGGTTGTTATCATTGGATTATTGTTTTAGTGGAAATATTAGCATGTTAATGGAAAGAAAAACTTAGTTTGATTGCTAGTTTCTATGGTTAATTGATAAATTGTGATAAAAATTGCTAATTTTGTAAACTAGATTTTAGAAATTCCTATATAAATGAGATTAAAAAATATAATTATGGTTTCATTATATCATTATCATCATGAATTGTGGTTTAAGTCATTAATTTATGCAAAATCATGTTTTGTGGTGGAATTGTGGTATTTTGCTTGAAAAATGTTGAAAATTGTTAAAGGGTGCAAACTAGAAATTTCAAATTTATACAAAATTGTGTAATAAAAATATAGTAATGGTTTGTATAGTCTAGTGATGCTATTTAATGAGTTTTATGACCATTGGTTTCATTTAAATGTCAAGTTTTGATGAAAAACGGTAAATTGGCATTTTCGGGTTTTTCGAAAACGGACGATTTGATTGATTTTAGGGTTTTGATGGATTAAATCATGTTTTATATTATAAGTAACGAGTTTTCTAAACTACAAGCTGTTTGTTGATGTTTATCTCGATCCATCGGAGTTTGTACGCCGATATCGAGCGATATTTGGTTCTTTTGCGTGGACGGGACATAGGTTTTAACCTATGCTTGTTCCTTGCGTCGTTTTGACTTTTGTATGTGATTCAGTTTACGATACTATTATTATGTTTGCGTTTAGGTACCCCTCACGTGGACTGCGGGCGATGAAGAGGAGGATGGCGACACTGTCTTTGGCAGACATGGACCAGGTGAGTAGATGCATATCTACGGGGGGAAGTCGGGTGGATGGCGTTTAGCACCCCCGCAACGTAGAGTAGGAATAATACTTATTGACATTAGGATACCCGATGTGACCCTAGATTCTTACTGAGCAGGACCCTAGTAATGACCCTAGGCGGGACTAGACTGATTTAGGAAAACCATACCTGAGGATGAATACTTTGGGAGAGGTTCGTAGGTTTCTGATAGAAACACACACGCACACACTAAAACTTGACATGGCGTATACGTATATGTGTGTGTATATATAAAACTAGGTATAGGTGTATATATATACACAACACGTATATGGGATTCGTTGATATGATATGATATCTGAGGTATGATGAAACAGTATGACTGGGCATGATGCCGTGATTCTTGACTATACAGTCGTATTAAAGTGTTAGCGGATCATTAGAGAAAGAGATAATGAACATGAATATATAAATTATGAAGGGTGGTGGTGATATTGAGGTACATGGGACGCTAAATTAGTACCTGGGCTGTAGCTTGTGACTTGATGACGATAAGATATCGGTATGACTTAATCACAATATGATACATATGACATGATATTTCTGAGGATAAACTAATGATGCTTATCATGATGACAATGATATATGATTGATGTATGCGATCACAGTTTAGCACCTTGATCATGAGATGTGTAGATGATGACATTATACGAATGAGGAGACACCTAGGAGATACTTGACCGTACTACGATATTGGGATGCCGTATGATGGAATTTACCGTACGAGGCTTAGATTTGATGATTGATCCGCACTCTTGATACGAGGAAGCCGTACTACGTACGAGACGCTATTGAGGCGGGGTCGCCGACTATTAGAGATATTGATTCAGACCTTAGGTAGACTCTAGTTTCTTACTTACTAGTCTATTAGGTTTAGTTCCTTAGGATGTTAGATGGACACTAGTTTAGGTTTGACTCACATAGTGGTAGTTGTACTCGTATTTCGCAGAGGAGTGGATAATGCACATCTGTCTTTACATTCATACTGTAATCATCATGTTGCATGTTCTTACATATGTTGCAATAATCAGTACAAACCATACCTGTTAGGACACCAGCACCATTACCGATGATGCGCATATTCCACGCACACTTATTTGCCGGCTCACACACATCATCATCGGTAATTGCTATGTCACGTACACTTTAGATCATATTGTCTTTTATGGATAGAATCAGTTAACAACTAGACCGATATAATATTGTGATTATTCTCTGATGTTAGTATAGACATGATATTTATTACTTTGACATCCATGCATTCATATTTTCATGTTATCATGCAGTATTATGGGCATATGCCGACACTTATCATATAGTTACTCATGATTTTGAGATTTGGATTTCTATGAGATTTCTGGATTTTTGGGGAAAACCGCAAAAATATATAAAAACTTCTCTCTCTCCTCTTCTCTTTTTAAAATAAGATGCGGATTTCTCGTGATGTATGTGTCGTCCACCATGAGTATTTCATGTTTTCTGTTGGATTTTGAGACCCGATTCGAGGAGTGGATGAACCGTCTCGGGTACATGGTGGGCCCGGTATGGTACCCCGGGGCAAGAAAATCGAGTTGTAGACGATGAGCCTGGCAGGGGAAAGCTACCTACCGGTGATGTCTGGCGCGGCGGATATCCGGAGGATACCGACCGTTGTCGTGAGATTTGATGATATGGGCCGATCCGGACAGACGGAGCCCGAGATATTGAGACTTGAGATTACATGTGTTGTGTCGATGCTTGACACGGATTTCCATGGATTTCATTATTGAGATTTCAGATTCTTATACACATTCTACTATGATAACAGCTAAAGATTTCTTATACATATATATCTGGATTTCAGGATTTGTTACTTTACATTCATGGTGCATGCATTTCATTCATATGACATAGTATTATATGAGGTACTGACACGAGCACAGAGTATCTGCACTTACACGTAGTATTACCCTGCTATTACTAGATAATTCGGACTTAGTAGTGTATTATTATGACCTAGGATAGCGTCGTGCATTCGATTTCTTTTCGTAGATGTATTCTACTCACGAGTTGGCAACTCACCCCCGTTGTGCCAAATTTTATTACAGGTTCGGTGTACAGGTTTCCCTGGTAGCTTGCTGGCACATCTATTCTTTCAGGGTGATTTGCACGGTAGGTTGGTTCACTTGTATCCGAACCACCATTGTACTTTTATTCATTCATTAGTATCTAGTAAGCTCCATCAACCATACTTGTATTACTTGATAAGTTTATTGGACCAGTCTTTTATTTTGACCTTAGAGTCGCGCATATATTATTCTGATCTGGTGGTTTTGTTTTATTTTGAGTTTTGAGCCTCGTCCTTTGGCGTTGTATATTATTGTGCTCGTTGTGGTTGTTTCCGCCAGTTGGCGTTGAGCTAGCACCCGTTTGGGGATGCTTTTTATTGTTTATGTATATTATACTTGTTGTACCCATTTGGGGGCCAGTTTTTACAGAGGAGACTCTGCCGAAATTTTTGGAAAAATTTGCTGATACTTTTAAACTTGTTTTTCTTCATGTTTCTTTTACTTCTTCTTCTTTTATATGGTTTAGATTTCTGGGCTTCGGCTTACTTAGGTTACGTGGCGCCTCTAGACGCTTCGTAATCTAAGTGCCGGTCACGTTCCGTACTCTCGGGTCGTGACAAAGTTGGTATCAGAGCGCTAGGTTTAACCTTGTATAAGTCTAGGTGACCCTTGGTTGATGGAGTAGGCGATTTAGGTTGAGTAACGTACCGTGGGTATAGTCCGCGGCATACTTACGATACGCTACTCTGCTTAAGGATCCTTAGGATGTACATTGTTTGCACCGTATTTCATTCGTTCCTTTGATCTATCTTCGTCGATATCGGATGGTGGTTTCTGTTACCACGGGCAGAGGAAGCTGCGACTCGAATGCGATAACCATTAGAGTATTGGTTATTCTTGAGGATTGAAGCATTGCTTAGCGTGCGGACGAAGGGTATTCACGTGCCGTCCGGATGAAGTTAAAGGGTTCGAACGATTATCAGAAAACCATTTTCCCAAGTTTAAAGTATTCGGAAGAACATGCAGGTATTTCGATGGACCCTCTAGAAGAATGAAACCCTAACTCGACATAATGACCACGAGAACACCCTTGAACCTTAGGGTTTACGGCAGTTCCGCTGTGCCATTAGTAAGGCTTAGGTTTGCCCTTCTACGGCTGGATTATCGATACTGGGGTATGTACCGGATATTTTTAAACTGTACTTGAGTGTTGAGCTCTCGGGGAATTATGGGATTTTGATGGATCGATCGAAAGATTTAATGTAGTCCGGATATCAAGTGAAGGGATCGACTACGTGGGAGACTCTAGATATGAGGATTTTCGTTGGTAGCGCAGTCAGCACAGCTACAAAGAGACGAGTTCGAAGCAATCGACATTAGAAGAAAGAGGCGCACATTGACGATAGTGTTTACGATTGGGATTTACTGATTTGAATTTCATATTTTCGTGGATTGGATTTTTGTATTTTGAGGACTTTGTTCTACGATTGGTATTTCATGTGTGTACCTTTATTCTATCTGTGTTTCATATATCAGTTGTATTGATGTTGTTTAGTACACACCCAGTACACTTGATTTGGTTTTATATATTTTGAGATTTTTGATTTGATTTCGTGCATAGGGTTTACACATGATTTTGACATTTGTTTCGACCTAGTTTTCATGCATTTTTGTACTGTGATTTTGATATTCGATGTATGTTTTCGTGCACCATGTGCACCTGATTAGGATTCTTGCGCATACTTGGCCCACTTGATGCGATTTTGTGCACACCAGATGCACTAAATCGGGGTTTTGTGCAGATTAGATGCACCTGATATTGAGTCGTGCACGCCCGTTGCACTTGACAGATGTTTTTGGTGCATACCTATTGCCCTTAGTTTTGTTTTTGTGTGTATTCCTGGTATCTTTAGTTGGTTTCGATTTCAGTGCGCACCGGACGCACATGATATTTTTATGATGTGATTGGGATTGATTTCAGTTTGAGCAGTATGTTTTTATAGTCATTATTATTTGATTTAGTAACCAGGCGGGACGTGTATGTTAAATAAAAGATATATATATAGCTATTTTTTTAAAATTAAACGTCCGCTACTTATACCGTGACACGTGCATTGCACGGCGAATTTTCAAGAGGGGTTTTTGTATGCTTCTTTATTATGAGGCTTAGGCGATTTTACTAGGATGCGAAATATATATAACTTATAGATTGATGTATATTATGATGGTTTTAACATTGGGTTATGATATTTTATTCTCGCCATAACTCCGATGATTGCGTTATGCTTGACGGAGTTGATTTTAGTTATGTATTGATGATTTCGGAGCCCCGACGATTTGAATGTTTTGCTAAACGTTTTAGTATTTGGAGGGGGAGTATTAATTTAAATTCGGGGACCGAATTTCTTAAAGGGGGGAAGATTGTAACGTTTTAAAAATGATTACATAAATAATTAAATGAATAAAAGTGTTTAAGTGAATTTTAGGATTTTCGGTAAAGTAAAATGTATTTTTCGTAAAACCAAACCGTGATTGTTTTTCATTATAATTTTAAAAATATCAATTTTAATTATGAAATTACTAGTAAATGGTGTTTATTTAGCCACTTATAAATTTTTAGTTTAATAAAATATTTTTCCTAAATTAATTATTTTAAATATTAACATAAGCTTTATTTTTACACTAAATTAGTGTAAATTACAAATTTGAATGGTTTTAATTTGTAAAAATAAACCATGGCATATTAGAATTTAGTGTGTATCATGCAAAAATTATTTGCAAATTTTTCCTATTTTCTAGAGCTTTCTTGAGTTGCTATAGTAAAGAAATAAATAAATAAATAAATAAAGCATGAAAAGACTTTTATTGATGTTTCTTCTATTGAAACTTCTACACACTTTTCCCACTCTCTTCTTTCTCTCCCTCACCTCTCTAGGGCCGGCCACAAACCCTCCATGGCTGCCCCTCCCATTTTCCACCTCATTTTTATTCAAAATTCATCAAAAACACATCAAAAATTCAATTAAAATTCCACAAAATCCTATTTATTCCATACTCTTTATTCCTTGCTCATTTTTTTTATGAAATTTGGAGATGGAAAGCATACATTATGGAGGCTCAATTCTTGTTTGGATTTCACATTTTGAAGGTATAATTTTCTTTCTTTTGATTTATTGTTATTAGATGTTCATATTAAGCTTAATTAGATTTAATGAATTAATTCTATGTTCTTTTTTTAAAAAATGCAAGCTAGGGTTCTAAATTCAAGTTATAATTTTTAATAATTAATTAGGGTTATAGTAGTTAGTTTAACACTTTTAGTATTAGGAAATCTTGCATGGTTATTGTTTAACAAATTGTTATTCAAAAATTGTTTTGAATTAGGAATTTAGTTAACTAGGTTTTTGCAAAATGTGGTTGTGGTTAATATAAAATTCTAATTTGGGTTGTTATCATTGGATTATAGTTTTAGTGGAAATATTAGCATGTTAATGGAAAGAAAAACTTAGTTTGATTGCTAGTTTCTATGGTTAATTGATAAATTGTGATAAAATTGCTAATTTTGTAAACTAGATTTTAGAAATTCCTATATAAATGAGATTAAAAAATATAATTATGGTTTCATTATATCATTATCATCGTGAATTGTGGTTTAAGTCATTAATTTATGCAAAATCATGTTTTGTGGTGGAATTGTGGTATTTTGCTTGAAAAATGTTGAAAATTGTTAAAGGGTGCAAACTAGAAATTTCAAATTTATACAAAATTGTGTAATAAAAATATAGTAATGGTTTGTATAGTCTAGTGATGCTATTTAATGAGTTTTATGACCATTGGTTTCATTTAAATGTCAAGTTTTGATGAAAAACGGTAAATTGGCATTTTCGGTTTTTTCGAAAACGGACGATTTGATTGATTTTAGGGTTTTGATGGATTAAATCATGTTTTATATTATAAGTAACGAGTTTTCTAAACTACAAGCTGTTTGTTGATGTTTATCTCGATCCATCGGAGTTTATACGCCGATATCGAGCGATATTTGGTTCTTTTGCGTGGACGGGACATAGGTTTTAACCTATGCTTGTTCCTTGCGTCGTTTTGACTTTTGTATGTGATTCAGTTTACGATACTATTATTATGTTTGCGTTTAGGTACCCCTCACGTGGACTGCGGGCGATGAAGAGGAGGATGGCGACACCGTCTTCGGCAGATATGGACCAGGTGAGTAGATGCATATCTACGGGGGGAAGTCGGGTGAATGGTGTTTAGCACCCCCGCAACGTAGAATAGGAATAATACTTATTGACATTAGGAAACCCGATGTGACCCTAGATTCTTACTGAGCAGGACCCTAGTAATGACCCTAGGCGGGACTAGACTGATTTAGGAAAACCATACCTGAGGATGAATACTTTGGGAGAGGTTCGTAGGTTTCTGATAGAAACACACACGCACACACTAAAACTTGACATGGCGTATACGTATATGTGTGTGTGTATATAAAACTAGGTATAGGTGTATATATATACACAACACGTATATGGGATTCGTTGATGTGATATGATATCTGAGGTATGATGAAACAGTATGACTGGGCTTGATGCCGTGATTCTGGACTATACAGTCGTATTAAAGTGTTAGCGGATCATTAGAGAAAGAGATAATGAACATGAATATATAAATTATGAAGGGTGGTGGTGATATTGAGGTACATGAGACGCTAAATTAGTACCTGGGCTGTAGCTTGTGACTTGATGACGATAAGATATCGGTATGACTTAATCACAATATGATACATATGACATGATATTTCTGAGGATAAACTAATGATGCTTATCATGATGGCAATGATATATGATTGATGTATGCGATCACAGTTTAGCACCTTGATCATGAGATGTGTGGATGATGACATTATACGAATGAGGAGACACCTAGGAGATACTTGACCGTACCCCGATATTGGGATGCCGTACGATGGATTTTACCGTACAAGGCTTAGATTTGATGATTGATCCGCACTCTTGATACGAGGAAGCCGTACTATGTACGTGACGCTATTGAGGCGGGATCACCGACTATTAGAGATATTGATTCAGACCTTAGGTAGACTCTAGTTTCTTACTGACTATTCTATTAGGTTTAGTTCCTTAGGATGTTAGATGGACACTAGTTTAGGTTCGACTCACATAGTGATAGTTGTACTCGTATTTCGCAGAGGAGTGGATAATGCACATCTGTCTTTACATTCATACTGTAATCATCATGGTGCATGTTCTTACATATGTTGCAATAATCAGTACAAACCATACCTGTTAGGACACCAGCACCATTACCGATGATGCGCATATTCCACGCACACTTATTTGCCGGCTCACACACATCATCATCGGTAATTGCTATGTCACGTACACTTTAGATCATATTGTCTTTTATGGATAGAATTAGTTAACAACTAGACCGATATAATATTGTGATTATTCTCTGATGTTAGTATAGACATGATATTTATTACTTTGACATCCATGCATTCATATTTTCATGTTATCATGCAGTATTATGGGCATATGCCGACACTTATCATATAGTTACTCATGATTTTGAAATTTGGATTTCTATGAGATTTCTGGATTTTTGGGGAAAACCGCAAAAATATATAAAAACTTCTTTCTCTCTCCTCTTCTCTTTTTAAAATAAGATGCGGTTTTCTCGTGATGTATGTGTCGTCCACCATGAGTATTTCATGTTTTCTGTTGGATTTTGAGACCCGATTCGAGGAGTGGATGAACCGTCTCGGGTACATGGTGGGCCCGGTATGGTATCCCGGGGCAAGAAGATCGAGTTGTAGACGATGAGCCTGGCAGGGGAAGGCTACCTACCGGTGATGTCTGGCGCGGCGGATATCCGGAGGATACCGACCGTTGTCGTGAGATTTGATGATATGGGCCGATCCGGACTGACGGAGCCCGAGATATTGAGACTTGAGATTACATGTGTTGTGTCGATGCTTGACACGGATTTCCATGGATTTCATTATTGAGGTTTCAGATTCTTATTCACATTCTACTATGATAACAGCTAAAGATTTTTTATACATATATATCTGGATTTCAGGATTTGTTACTTTACATTCATGGTGCATGCATTTCATTCATATGACATAGTATTATATGAGGTACTGACACGAGCACGGAGTATCTGCACTTACACGTAGTATTACCCTGCTATTACTAGATGATTGGGACTTAGTAGTGTATTATTATGACTTAGGATAGCGTCGTGTATTCGATTTCTTTTCGTAGATGTCTTCTACTCACGAGTTGGCAACTCACCCCCGTTGTGCCAAATTTTATTACAGGTTCGGTGTACAGGTTTCCCTGGTAGCTTGCTGGCACATCTATTCTTTCAGGGTGATTTGCACGGTAGGTTGGTTCACTTGTATCCGAACCACCATTGTACTTTTATTCATTCATTTGTATCTAGTAAACTCCATCAACCATACTTGTATTACTTAATAAGTTTATTGGACCAGTCTTTTATTTTGACCTTAGAGTCGCGCATATATTATTCTGATCTGGTGGTTTTGTTTTATTTTGAGTTTTGAGCCTCGCCCTTTGGCGTTGTATATTATTGTGCTCGTTGTGGTTGTTTCCGCCAGTTGGCGTTGAGCTAGCACCCGTTTTGGGATGTTTTTTATTGTTTATGTATATTATACTTGTTGTACCCATTTGGGGGCCAGTTTTTACAGAGGAGACTCTGCCGAAATTTTTGGGAAAATTTGCTGATACTTTTAAACTTGTTTTTCTTCATGTTTCTTTTACTTCTTCTTCTTTTATATGGTTTAGATTTCTGGGCTTCGGCTTACTTAGGTTACGTGGCGCCTCTAGACGCTTCGTAATCTAAGTGCCGGTCACGTTCCGTACTCTCGGGTCGTGACAAAGTTGGTATCAGAGCGCTAGGTTTAACCTTGTATAAGTCTAGATGACCCTTGGTTGATAGAGTAGGCGATTTAGGTAGAGTAACGTACCGTGGGTATGGTCCGCGGTATACTTACGATACGCTACTCTGCTTAAGGATCCTTAGGATGTACATTGTTTGCACCGTATTTCATTCGTTCCTTTGATCTATCTTCGTCGATATCGGATGGTGGTTTCTGTTACCACGGGCAGAGGAAGCTGCGGCTCGAATGCGATAACCATTAGAGTATTGGTTATTCTTGAGGATTGAAGCATTGCTTAGCGTGCGGACGAAGGGTATTCACGTGCCGTCCGGATGAAGTTAAAGTGTTCGAACGATTATCAGAAAACCATTTTCCCAAGTTTAAAGTATTTGGAAGAACATGTAGGTATTTCGATGGACCCTCTAGAAGAATGAAACCCTAACTCGACATAATGACCACGAGAACGCCCTTGAACCTTAGGGTTTACGGCAGTTCCGCTGTGCCATTAGTGAGGCTTGGGTTTGCCCTTCTACGGCTGGATCATCGATGCTGGGGTATGTACCGGATATTTTTAAACTGTACTTGAGTGTTGAGCTCTCGGGGAATTATGGGATTTTGATGGATCGATCGAAAGATTTAATGTAGTCCGGATATCAAGTGAAGGGATCGACTACGTGGGAGACTCTAGATATGAGGATTTTCGTTGGTAGCGCAGTCAGCACAGCTACAAAGAGACGAGTTCGAAGCAATCGACATCAGAAGAAAGAGGCGCACATTGACGATAGTGTTTACGATTGGGATTTAGTGATTTGAATTTCATATTTTCGTGGATTGGATTTTTGTATTTTGAGGACTTTGTTCTACGATTGGTATTTCATGTGTGTACCTTTATTCTATCTGTGTTTCATATATCAGTTGTATTGATGTTGTTTAGTACACACCCAGTACACTTGATTTGGTTTTATATATTTTGAGATTTTTGATTTGATTTCGTGCATAAGGGTTACACATGATTTTGACATATGTTTCGACCTAGTTTTCATGCATTTTTGTACTGTGATTTTGATTTTGATATTCGATGTATGTTTTCGTGCACCATGTGCACCTGATTAGGATTCTTGCGCATACTTGGCCCACTTGATGCGATTTTGTGCACACCAGATGCACTAAATCGGGGTTTTGTGCAGATTAAATGCACCTGATATTGAGTCGTGCACGCCCGTTGCACTTGACAGATGTTTTTGGTGCACACCTGTTGCACTTAGTTTTGTTTTTGTGTGTATTCATGGTATCTTTAGTTGGTTTCGATTTCAGTGCGCACCGGACGCACATGATATTTTTATGATGTGATTGGGATTGATTTCAGTTTGAGCAGTATGTTTTTATAGTCATTATTATTTGATTTAGTAACCAGGCGGGACGTGTATGTTAAATAAAAGATATATATATAGCTATTTTTTTTAAATTAAACGTCCGCTACTTATACCGTGACACGTGCATTGCACGGCGAATTTTCAAGAGGGGTTTTTGTATGCTTCTTTATTATGAGGCTTAGGCGATTTTACTAGGATGCGAAATATATATAACTTATATATTGATGTATATTATGATGGTTTTAACATTGGGTTATGATATTTTATTCTCGCCATAACTCCGATGATTGCGTTATGCTTGACGGAGTTGATTTTAGTTATGTATTGATGATTTCGGAGCCCCGACGATTTGAATGTTTTGCTAAACGTTTTAGTATTTGGAGGGGGAGTTTTAATTTAAATTCAGGGACCGAATTTCTTAAAGGGGGGAAGATTGTAACGTTTTAAAAATGATTAAATAAATAATTAAATGAATAAAAGTGTTTAAGTGAATTTTAGGATTTTCGGTAAAGTAAAATGTATTTTTCGTAAAACCAAACCGTGATTGTTTTTCATTATAATTTTAAAAATATCTATTTTAATTATGAAATTACTAGTAAATGGTGTTTATTTAGCCACTTATAAATTTTTAGTTTAATAAAATATTTTTCCTAAATTAATTATTTTAAATATTAACATAAGCTTTATTTTTACACTAAATTAGTGTAAATTACAAATTTGAATGGTTTTAATTTATAAAAATAAACCATGGCATATTAGAATTTAGTGTGTATCATGCAAAAATTATTTGCAAATTTTTCCTATTTTCTAGAGCTTTCTTGAGTTGCTATAGTAAAGAAATAAATAAATAAATAAATAAAGCATGAAAAGACTTTTATTGATGTTTCTTCTCTTGAAACTTCTACACACTTTTCCCACTCTCTTCTTTCTCTCCCTCACCTTTCTAGGGCCGGCCACAAACCCTCCATGGCTGCCCCCCCAATTTTCCATCTCATTTTTATTCAAAATTCATCAAAAACACATCAAAAATTCAATTAAAATTCCACAAAATCCTATTTATTCCATACTCTTTATTCCTTGCTCATTTTTTTGTATGAAATTTGGAGATGGAAAGCATACATTTTGGAGGCTCAATTCTTGTTTGGATTTCACATTTTGAAGGTATAATTTTCTTTCTTTTGATTTATTGTTATTAGATATTCATATTAAGCTTAATTAGATTTAATGAATTAATTCTATGTTCTTTTTTTAAAAATGCAAGCTAGGGTTCTAAATTCAAGTTATGATTTTTAATAATTAATTAGGGTTATAGTAGTTAGTTTAACACTTTTAGTATTAGGAAATCTTGCATGGTTATTGTTTAACAAATTGTTATTCAAAAATTGTTTTGAATTAGGAATTTAGTTAACTAGGTTTTTGCAAAATGTGGTTGTCGTTAATATAAAATTCTAATTTGGGTTGTTATCATTGGATTATAGTTTTAGTGGAAATATTAGCATGTTAATGGAAAGAAAAACTTAGTTTGATTGCTAGTTTCTATGGTTAATTGATAAATTGTGATAAAAATTGCTAATTTTGTAAACTAGATTTTAGAAATTCCTATATAAATGAGATTAAAAAATATAATTATGGTTTCATTATATTATTATCATCATGAATTGTGGTTTAAGTCATTAATTTATGCAAAATCATGTTTTGTGGTGGAATTGTGGTATTTTGCTTGAAAAATGTGGAAAATTGTTAAAGGGTGCAAACTAGAAATTTCAAATTTATACAAAATTGTGTAATAAAAATATAGTAATGGTTTGTATAGTCTAGTGATGCTATTTAATGAGTTTTATGACCATTGGTTTCATTTAAATGTCAAGTTTTGATGAAAAACGGTAAATTGGCATTTTCGGTTTTTTCGAAAACGGACGATTTGATTGATTTTAGGGTTTTGATGGATTAAATCATGTTTTATATTATAAGTAACGAGTTTTCTAAACTACAAGCTATTTGTTGATGTTTATCTCGATCCATCGGAGTTTATACGCCGATATCGAGCGATATTTGGTTCTTTTGCGTGGACGGGACATAGGTTTTAACCTATGCTTGTTCCTTGCGTCGTTTTGACTTTTGTATGTGATTCAGTTTACGATATTATTATTATGTTTGCGTTTAGGTACCCCTCGCGTGGACTGCGGGGGATGAAGAGGAGGATGGCGACACCGTCTTCGGCAGACATGGACCAGGTGAGTAGATGCATATCTACGGGGGGAAGTCGGGTGGATGGCGTTTAGCACCCCCGCAACGTAGAATAGGAATAATACTTATTGACATTAGGAAACCCGATGTGACCCTAGATTCTTACTGAGCAGGACCCTAGTAATGACCCTAGGCGGGACTAGACTGATTTAGGAAAACCATACCTGAGGATGAATACTTTGGGAGAGGTTCGTAGGTTTCTGATAGAAACACACACGCACACACTAAAACTTGACATGGCGTATACGTATATGTGTGTGTGTATATAAAACTAGGTATAGGTGTATATATATACACAACACGTCTATGGGATTCGTTGATGTGATATGATATCTGAGGTATGATGAAACAGTATGACTGGGCTTGATGCCATGATTCTTGACTATACAGTCGTATTAAAGTGTTAGCGGATCATTAGAGAAAGAGATAATGAACATGAATATATAAATTATGAAGGGTGGTGGTGATATTGAGGTACATGGGACGCTAAATTAGTACCTGGGCTGTAGCTTGTGACTTGATGACGATAAGATATCGGTATGACTTAATCACAATATGATACATATGACATGATATTTCTGAGGATAAACTAATGATGCTTATCATGATGGCAATGATATATGATTGATGTATGCGATCACAGTTTAGCACCTTGATCATGAGATGTGTGGATGATGACATTATACGAATGAGGAGACACCTAGGAGATACTTGACCGTACCCCGATATTGGGATGCCGTACGATGGATTTTATCGTACGAGGCTTAGATTTGATGATTGATCCGCACTCTTGATACGAGGAAGCCGTACTACGTACGTGACGCTATTGAGGCGGGATCACCGACTATTAGAGATATTGATTCAGACCTTAGGTAGACTCTAGTTTCTTACTGACTAGTCTATTAGGTTTAGTTCCTTAGGATGTTAGATGGACACTAGTTTAGGTTCGACTCACATAGTGGTAGTTGTACTCGTATTTCGCAGAGGAGTGGATAATGCACATCTGTCTTTACATTCATACTGTAATCATCATGGTGCATGTTCTTACATATGTTGCAATAATCAGTACAAACCATACCTGTTAGGACACCAGCACCATTACCGATGATGCGCATATTCCACGCACACTTATTTGCCGGCTCACACACATCATCATCGGTAATTGCTATGTCACGTACACTTTAGATCATATTGTCTTTTATGGATAGAATCAGTTAACAACTAGACCGATATAATATTGTGATTATTCTCTGATGTTAGTATAGACATGATATTTATTACTTTGACATCCATGCATTCATATTTTCATGTTATCATGCAGTATTATGGGCATATGCCGACACTTATCATATAGTTACTCATGATTTTGAGATTTGGATTTCTATGAGATTTCTGGATTTTTGGGGAAAACCCCAAAAATATATAAAAACTTCTCTCTCTCTCCTCTTCTCTTTTTAAAATAAGATGCGGTTTTCTCGTGATGTATGTGTCGTCCACCATAAGTATTTCATGTTTTCTGTTGGATTTTGAGACCCGATTTGAGGAGTGGATGAACCGTCTCGGGTACATGGTGGGCCCGGTATGGTACCCCAGGGCAAGAAGATCGAGTTGTAGACGATGAGCCTGGCAGGGGAAGGCTACCTACCGGTGATGTCTGGCGCGGCGGATATCCGGAAGATACCGACCGTTGTCGTGAGATTTGATGATATGGGCCTATCCGGACTGACGGAGCCCAAGATATTGAGACTTGAGATTACATGTGTTGTGTCGATGCTTGACACGGATTTCCATGGATTTCATTATTGAGATTTCAGATTCTTATACACATTCTACTATGATAACAGCTAAAGATTTCTTATACATATATATCTGGATTTCAGGATTTGTTACTTTACATTCATGGTGCATGCATTTCATTCATATGACATAGTATTATATGAGGTACTGACACGAGCACGGAGTATCTGCACTTACACGTAGTATTACCCTGCTATTACTAGATGATTGGGACTTGGTAGTGTATTATTATGACCTAGGATAGCGTCGTGCATTCGATTTCTTTTTGTAGATGTCTTCTACTCACGAGTTGGCAACTCACCCCCGTTGTGCCAAATTTTATTACAGGTTCGGTGTACAGGTTTCCCTGGTAGCTTGCCGGCACATCTATTCTTTCTGGGTGATTTGCACGGTAGGTTGGTTCACTTGTATCCGAACCACCATTGTACTTTTATTCATTCATTTGTATCTAGTAAGCTCCATCAACCATACTTGTATTACTTGATAAGTTTATTGGACCAGTCTTTTATTTTGACCTTAGAGTCGCGCATATATTATTCTGATCTGGTGGTTTTGTTTTATTTTGAGTTTTGAGCCTCGCCCTTTGGCGTTGAATATTATTGTGCTCGTTGTGGTTGTTTCCGCCAGTTAGCGTTGAGCTAGCACCCGTTTGGGGATGTTTTTTTTATTGTTTATGTATATTATACTTGTTGTACCCATTTGGGGGCCAGTTTTTACAGAGGAGACTCTGCCGAAATTTTTGGGAAAATTTGCTGATACTTTTAAACTTGTTTTTCTTCATGTTTCTTTTACTTCTTCTTCTTTTATATGGTTTAGATTTCTGGGCTTCGGCTTACTTAGGTTACGTGGCGCCTCTAGACGCTTCGTAATCTAAGTGCCGGTCACGTTCCGTACTCTCGGGTCGTGAAAACTATGATGAGATCATACTAGTGGAGCCACGGTAGTCGATGAGTACATCCTATAACTATTCCTAGTCGAGGGTGTGTCGAGACATGGCATCGATACACCAGAGTAGACTAGCGTATCCGCATCTTGACCCATATGATGGGCGATGGATGATCCCATATCCATCGGTGTTTTGACATCAAGGATGGTGTACGGGTGCTCAGTCGAGACTGGGTACACTGGACGGACTCGCCGAGAACTCCCAGATGGTGATATACCACACGTCAGATGGCAGTTCTCCGGTGACACTGTACAGGGTAGTCCGTAGACCCGAGATCGTCATAGAATCTTGTGTGATTCCCACTGTGCTTTGATTTCTACCTTACCACGTCCAAAGGGCGTGCAAAACGGTGGCTTTTGGGTGCAGTCTCGAATCACATGGAGGCAATGAGCGATAGGAGGGGATTCGTCTCTCCCGGTATAGGGAGTTGATGTTGTGCTGTGTTCGATTGGCTATAACCGGAAGTCCCTGGCCAGGGATGATATAGAGATTTACTGGTAAGTGTTACCAGTAGTTTCTCGATCTGTTTTGAGCCTCACATCGACACGACTTATGGGTTACTGGGGTCTGACGTTTACCATCCCTAGACTAGATATGCGACATATCAGACGAAGAGACCGGACTGTACGGGAGTGTTACTGATTTGATTCACAGGAGAATGTACAGGCTAGCTTTCTGATTTTCTGATCGCTCAATACCTGGGTGGCTGTTACGTTTAGTTGACCGCTTGCATCTTGTGGGTGTTTGATATGATCATCACCTGCTAGCGGCGTATTGACGATTCTTTAGAGTCCTACATAGAGGTTTTTGACTTAAGCAAAATGGAGTAGGGGAACATATGTGATATATGCACGACCGACGATAATGCGATATGAGATACCGTATTATATTCTCGCGATATTTAGATAAGAGCCGGGTCGTCGGATCAAGTGTTGATTCGATGAATCGGTACATGATATATTAGTCGGTTATATTCGATATAGCCGGATTGTCGGATCAAGTGTTGATTCGATAATTTAATGTATAATAATATATATGATATATTGCATTACATTATCTAATATTGGCTCGCTTTATTGATTCATTTTCTCACCGAATAATACATTGATATATATGCGATATATGTTAATTGTATTATTTTCTTTTGTTACAAAATATATTATATATGTGATATATAATATGATTAATAATGCAGCATGTTTAGTGGAGATTAAACAAGGTTAGGATTTGAATTGGGTTAGTTCTTTCATGAACCTTCTAGAAGGTTTTCTTTTGTCATGAGCTAAGATATTATGGTTGATATTTTCTAGTGACTCATTCTTAACCCAACCCAAACCCTTAGCTTTAGTTAATTCTCTACAATGGTTAGCCTTGTCATAGTTGACCATGGTTACATTATTAATCATATATCATTTCATTATTCATCACAAAAGGAATGAATTCATTTTTCTTCTTCTTCTTCAACCTTGAGCTTTGAGAAAGCTTGCTAGGTTTTCATTTTGTGATGATTAAGAGTGAGAATTTGATAAGAAAAGAGAGCACAAATACTACTCCATCATCCTCATCTAATCTAGCTAATTAGATTAGGGTGTTCACCTCATTAGAGAGAGAGGGCTTGAGTTATAGAAATTTCGAGGTAGATCATCGGATAAAAGGAAGACTACAAGCTAGCATGGATCATTCGAGTTGTGGAGCCTCTCTTGAGTCCGGGAGATCGTGGATGGTGGCAAAGGGACTTCTACTCGGAGCTTATGAAGCGAAGGAGCGGACTACAAAGGTTGTAATCCCTCACTCTTAGTTGTAAAGATGTTTACTTGCATGTAAAACCCTAATAATCTAGCAAAGATCCCGGTTTCGGGTTGTTTCGGCATGTCTAAATTTTAAATCGGCCATGTTCGATGCCTTATAGACCCTTGTATGACTGCCTAGGAACCCTACAAACCATTCTTTTAATCTAAAAGCGTGCGCGGGCCAAGTTTCAATAGTGGCCGTCCCTGACGGCATTACCTTGGAATTTTGGGCCCTAAATTTTAATAGATTGCTCTCCGTTCTTCCCCCATTCACATTTTATTCTCTGAAATTGACTTTAAATCACACAAATTTTTTTGAACAGAAACATCGCTTCATGCTTATGACTTTCTGATTTTCTGTCAATTTTTTCAGTGAGGCAATCTTGGTAAGCTGTGTACGAAAATTCATGAAGTGGTAGTGTCAAGAAAGAAGTCAGTGCGAAAGACACGGTGCGTATTTTCCCAGACAAGCGATGATACATCGTGCACATTTGGCAATAGGGATTCTTAGCTTAAAACATTTTATGACTGTTCTTAACTCCTTCTCTTAAATCTGACGCCTTCCACTATTCTCTATCTTCTGCGAGTTTCTTTGAAAAAATCGCTCCGCCAAAACAAAGAGAACTAACCATATTTATTGCAGATTCGTGCCTAAACTAAAACAAAAAGACTTATGTTGTTTGATTGATGAATTGTCTTTAAAATTGTTTTGCGCGTTTGCAACTTAATGTTGGATATCGGTGCCCAGAAGGCAATTATTGTAATTGTACATAGACCTATATGGATAGAACTATTGGATACGTATGCCCTAGAGGCTTGTATTGTATAGGATGTTGGGGATATGTATGTACAGAACAATCTTTCTCAGTTGTATAGTATACTATTTGAGTTGTTTTTATCTGAACATGTGTAATTATTTTTCTTATTGCCTTGTATTGCTTATACATATTAATAAAGACCCGTTATAGTATTATACTATTTTGGATTGTTTTTATCTTAACATATGCATATGTTATACATGATATCACATATGGCTGATACATGTTGATAAAGCCCGTAGGATTTTGCTTGACTACCAGCGTTATGATGGCGATCATACTTATGGGAGCTGGGTAGTCCGTAAGCACATCCTTAAAGGTCCCAAGTCGCAGGAGTATCGAGACCGGATATCGATATTCCAGAGTAGACTTGTGTATACGTTTCCAGACCCCGACGAGGGGCGGTGGTTAGTCCCACAACCATTGGTGTGATCACCTAAGATTGTATATTGGTGCTCACAGGGGGTGAGTATACTGGACGGACTCGCCGAGAACCTCTAGTTGGTATTATACCTATCGTCAGATAGCGGTTCTCAGATGACATGTGTAGGGTTCCTAGGCACACTAAGGAGGTCTCATAAGGCATCAACCATGCCAATTTCTAATTTTACATGTGCCGAGAAACCCTAATACGGATCGTTAACTAGATTTTTAGGCGACAAAAGCAACTAGTTAACAACTTAACTAAAAGAACGGAAATACAACCTTTGTAGATCCGGTCCTCCACCTCCATAGCTCCGCAATGAAGTCTCCTCGCTGTCCAAATCGAATCCCGGGCTCTAGCGTCGGCTTCATCGGAGAAATGGGCGGGCTAGGTCATCGACTACGATGCCGAAGATGATCTATGTCGAGGCATCATAAGATCAAGCTCCCACTTCACCAAGTCATGAAACTTGTGAAGAAAACACCCTATACTACTTGGCAAGTGGTAGAGGATGAAGAAATAGGAAGTGGGTTCACTTTAGAATTGGATTTCTCACTCATTTGCTCAAGTTTCCATTGATGGAGCAAGGTTTCTTCATGAAGAAGAAGAAGAGAAAGAAGATGATAGAATATGATAAGAATTATCTAAAAAGAAAATCAATATGAATCCTTATCATAATCCAACCATGGTCAAGTGTAGAGAATGAACTAGGGTTAAGTGGAATGGTTAGGGTTAAGAATGAGACAAAATGGTCACTTAGTCAAAGCTTCATGAAACTTCAATATACAAACAAACAAAGCCACCATTTTCCCTTTATCTTTTCCAAAATAAAATAAATGAAATAAATAAATAAATGAATAAGAAAAGGAAAGCCCTAACCACTTATATAACCATGGTTTAATCTTTACACAAACTCAAGTAAGCATGTATCATCAAACATGATACAATCATGTGCACAAAAGTATATCACATATACAACTTGCACAATTCAAGTGAGAAAATCCATTTAAAGTGAACCAATACTAATTAATGCAAAGTAATATATCAAATATATAATTATGCATTAAATCATTAAATCAACACTTGATTCAATGATCCGGTCATGTCGCACACAACCGACTAGTATACAATGTATCGATTTATCGAATCAATCCTTGATTCGATAACTAGGTTATATCGCATACAACCATTCGACACATTCATCGCGAGAATGAAATACGGTATCACATACACGCATTATTCTCAGTCCCGCACATATCTCATATGCGCTCCTATTTCGTTTCGCTTGAGCCAGGAAACCTCTGTGTTGGACTCTAAAGACTCGTCAATACGCCGGCATCAGGTGATGATCATATCAAACACCCACAAGCCGCAAGCGGTCTGCTAAACGTAATGGCCACCCGGGTATTGAGCGATGAGAAGATCGACGAGCAAGCCCGCTCACACTCCTGTGAATCCAACCAGTAACACTTACCGTACAGTCCGGTCTCGTCGTCTGATATGTCGCATATCTCGCCTAGGGGTGGTAAACGTCAGACCCCAATAGCTCAATAAGTCGTGTCGATATGAGGTCTATAACAATTCGAGAAACTACTGGTAACACTTACCAGTAAATCTCAGCAACCCTGGCCAGGGATTTCCGGTTATAGCTAATCGAACACAGCACAACATCAACTCCCTATACCGGGAGAGACGAATCCCCTCCTATCTCTCATTGCCTCCATGTGACTCGGGACTGTACCCAAAAACCACCGTTTTGCACGCCCTCTTGGATGTGGTAAGGTGGAAATCAAAGCACAGTGGGAACCATACAAGACTCTATGACGATCTCGGGTTAACAGACTACTCTGTACCAGTGTCACCAGAGAACTGCCATCTGACGTAAGGTATAATACCATCTGGGAGTTCTCGGCGAGTCCGTCCAGTGTACCCAGTCTCTACTGAGCACCCGTATATCTCCTCTGATGTCAAACACCAATGGATATGGGATCATCCATCGCCCATCTGTATGGGTCAAGAAGGTACACGCTAGTCTACTCTGGTATATCGATGCCCCGTCTCGATACACCCACGACTAGGGACTTTGAAGGATGTACTTATTGACTACCATGTCCCCACTAGTATGATCCGCATCATAGTCCAGGTAGTCAAGTACACATCCTAAGGGCTTTACCAACATGTAACAGAGAGACAATCAGTATACACGTTAAGGTAAAGAGTAACCAGATAGCATACTATCATGTCGAGCAAGAAATTCCTCCCTATATATATCCCAGCATCCACTACAATATACATCCAATGTACAGTAATGGCCTCTAGGGCATACATATAACTAATAATCTCCCACTTGCACTTGGGTCATCTGATAGCAGTGATTGTAGTATCTCATACTCAACCATCCCATAAAAGTCTCTCTCTGGGAATAGGCCTTCGTGAGTGGATCCGCCGTGTTGTCCTCTGAGTCTACTCTCCTAACCTCGATCCCTTAGAGATCAACCATCTCTATGATCAGGTGATACTGCCTTAGAATATGTCTGGATCACTGATGGGACCGACGTTCCTTGGCATAAGCCACAACTCCATTGTCTCACAATGGTAGGAACGTAGTTCATCTCATGAACCAATATACACCCAAACAGCCTCTTTGGTAGCATCTTAAGTAGCGATGTATCCAGCCTTTATCGTCTAGTATGCCATGGTATCTAGCTTGGAACTCTTCCAACATACCGTCCCTTTACTGAGGGTAAAGACAATGCCAGTGACTGACATTCAGTCATCTTTATCACCCTGGAACCTTTCCAGTGATTCTCCCCAGGATCGATTGATACCATCTCACTACAACTAGTGAGTATCCTAACATCCAATTAAATCTATCTCATAGATCCAAAATCCAGGATTTAGGAGGTATCACTTTGATCCTATGTGGAGAATCATTGTGATAATCGGAGATTGATCGAGCGTAGCATAGGAAACTCCTTCCCTATCAAGAGTATGTTATCCACGTACTCTACGAGGATCGTCACTATACTCCCTACTATATTTTTGTTCATACAAGGTTCATCTACCATTTTGATGATGTCAAACTCTTTGACTAACACATCAAAACAGACATTCCAACTCCGCGATGCCTGCTTTATCCTATAAAACATCTTGCACACGTTTCCGCTGCTCCCACTGTTTACGAAGCCCTCTGGCTGTGTACTTACAGACGTTCTCTTCTAAAACATCATTTAGAAAAGATGTCATGACACCCAACCACCAGTTATCGTAGTCATGGTATGTAGCCGTGGCAAGTAGGATCTGAATGGACTTAAGCACAGCCACTGGAAAAGGTTTCATCATTCTCCACACCTGGTCGATGACGAAAACCTTTAACAAGTCTAGCTTTGAAAGTCTCAACTTTTCCAAGTACACCAAGTAATCTTCTCAAGATATACTTGCTCCTGATGGGGATTTAACCCTTCAGATATAGCAACCAAAGTCCATACTTTGTTGGTGTATAAGGATTCCATCTCAGATCGCTAAGCATCCAGCCATTCTTACAGAGTCCCACCCCTGATGGCCAGCTCGAAACTGGTTGGGTCATCATCTCATGATGCAATCGTCGCTCCCACTGTCATAGAGGAACCGAAGTTTCTCTCAGGTGGGTAAGGAACCCTACTAGATCGGCGGAGAGGCTGAGGTTCGTTGGTTACTATTGAATCCTTTGGTTCTACCAAGTCATCTGCTGTAATTTGTATAGCTGGAAACTTTCCAGTTGTACATAACAGACCTTACCTCGAGCTTGTCCGGATTATGCTTTTAGACATAGCCCGGACAACCCCAAATCTTAACCAGCTTAAGATATGGGCTCTTCCCTTTCCATATCAGATATGAAGTGGTAGGCAACTGATTTGATTCGAACCCTATTCAATAGGTATGCAGCTTCATAAGTGCAAAACCCCCAAAAGGAAATAGGTAACTCAGAAGTACTCATCATAGAGCACACCTTATCATATAAGGTGTGATTGCTCCGCCCCGATATACCATCGTGCTATGGTGTATACGGAGGAGTAATGCCGAGAGAGAATCTCATTCTCCTTTAGAAAAGTCCAAGAATTCCGTGCTCAAGTATTCTCTTTCTTGATCTCATCAAAGGACATAATACTTTTACCCATATTTTGGTTCTCTACTTCTAACTTATATTCTGTGAATATCTCAAAAGGTTCGGACTCATGTTTCAACAGGAACATATGACTGAATCTTGAGAGATTATCAGAGAATATAATGAAGTATAAAGAACCAGTCCTGGCATATGTAGACA
Organism: Agapanthus africanus; assembly: GCA_030015575.1. NCBI lineage: Eukaryota > Viridiplantae > Streptophyta > Magnoliopsida > Asparagales > Amaryllidaceae > Agapanthus > Agapanthus africanus. The sequence goes on from CM057350.1 coordinate 320,379,719, forward strand.
GGAGACCTTACATACATCATCATGTATCAGTCCCAAGAGTTCACTAACTCTTTCTTTGTTTCCAATAAACAGAGCTATGGTCATCTTATCTTTGTGACATGAATGGCAAGTTTCACAAGATGTAAATTCAAACTGATTTAAATACGCATCTAAATGTAACTTCAGCCAGTCGGGTCGCATTGATATGACCTAGTCTACAATGCCTCAAGAAAGACTCGTTCATTTCTGAACTCTTCCTCTTGTGTGTGATCCATATACTAAGAACTGTAGTTTGATTTAGAACGTCAATGCTTTTAGATAACGTGCCTGAACCGATCAACTTTTGATATAGGAAATGTTCAAAACATTATCCAACAATACAAAATTTTATCATTTCTTTACTATTAAAGAGACTGATATGATTTTGTATATCAGGTACGGTATCTAATAGCATTTATTCAGAATCAATGTATTGGTAATACAGGGTGACAGTGACCAACAGACTTGGCTGCAACACTTGCCCCGTTTTCTGTCTCATGAAACTTATCACCCGTTCTCAGTTCTCTACCTTTCTGTAGCCCTATGTAATAGATTACATATCTGGGATCCTGATCTGGTATCACATATCCAGGACGTAGAGGATACAGAGAAACAGTTCTTTGTAATGAACACACCTGAAGATGATGCATCAGCAAGCACTCTCTTCGTTTGGGCGGCACGGGAAATCTGGTATTCCCCAATTTCCTGCTCTGTCTTATAACAATTATAAGGTGGAGCGGGACCAACGTTCCCCAGCTCAGAATAACAAGCGGGTTCGGTCAATTTTCCGTATTATTATCTTGATTAAGGCGTGATATGGTCGCTACCTGGAGAGAGAGAGAAGAAAACACTCAGCGTGCGCTCTTGCAAGAATAGATTGGTTATTATTTTATCTAATCAGGATGGCTCCCACTGTTTTTATCAAATCTTCCTTCAAACCCTAAAAGGAAAGACTAGCCGGGATTAATTACACACTACAAGTTCGCCAATCTTTCAGCCAGGCCAGTGTCGGTACTTTGAGGGAGGTCCCCCGTGCTTTCGCACGAACCTAATTAATGTAAACCTCGTTTTCCCAGAGGCGTAACCTCGTTGACACCTTTCTAGACACCTACTTGATCGGCTAATTGTAATGTGTAAAACTCTCCCAGGAGTAACTCTTACTCGCAGCGGGTATCGGGATCCAACTATCTCATAGAAGGTATGCAATCTTATTGCAAATTTCAACACTTGAAATTCCCGATAATATTTTGCCCCTAGCGTCCTATGACCTTGACGGAGGCCAAACTACCCATAATCCGCTAGTCAAGTTCAACCCGTCATTTCCTGATTGAATTAAACCCACCCGCACGACCCTTGACGGAGGCCAAACAATGCCGTACGAATACCCTAATCCAATCGCATCATATGCTAGCAGATAAGCACTAGTTAGCTACCGTACACTACGCCTTGACGGAGGCCAAACTACCGCAGCACGAATACTAACTAGTACTTATCTGAAATGACGGAGGGCTACGACAGGTTTTTCTGAAAACCTATTGCGTAATGAACTTGATATCGTTGTAGAATCAAATGAATTTTGAAATGGAGTGTCTTTGAGGCTTTTCTAGTTTTGCTAAAGGAGTCACTCCCGGTGAAGGGATCGTCGGTCCTTTCCTCGTCGAATGAGGTGCGGGATATATCATATATATCACTGTGCAAAGCAAAAACACTTAAAAGCAATCAAAAGACAAACCTAGTGTGTAGCATCTGCCAGTTATTGCTAAAGGAGTCACTCCCGGTGAAGGGATCTCGGTCCTTTCTTCATCGAATAAGGTGCAGGATATATCATATATACCGCTGTGCAAAGCAAGAACTGTAGCTACCTGTTTTATTTTGAAATTCGATTCTACAACATCTTAGGTTTCTTTTATTTCATTAATCTCATTAATGAAGTCCCATCATTTAAGTACCTAAACATCACAGATAAATACGACGTACACTTATGCCATCCGCATTCACCTCGATGTCCCCTCGTGCACCGTTAGGTTAGGTAACTAACGGCAGAGCGGGGCAGGGCTAGCGCGGGTGTAAAACATAAGTAACGTCTATATAATATATCATATATACTATATACAGCATTTATCACAGAACATCACATGATCACATCACAGATATCGCAGCAGAAGAATCATATGAAATATTGGATATACTAGGACGTCCGTGTTTTCAATACGAGCCAGTATAAAACACGGATTCCACGGTCGCGATGAATAGCCAAACCCACACCCCTAGACCCCTACGAGAGCGGAAAGCAACCCTACCAATTCTAGGGTTAGGAGACCCGGACTCGACTCCTCGAGTTGGTCTCCCACTGGACCCCAGAACCCGGTTACTTGTGCTCTCCTTCTTGGGTCTATCCTAGTGCGGAAAAGTAAATAATATACAAAAGGTGACATCTTCCGCAACCTGGAAGTGCCCCAATAAAAGAATATTACATACAATTTTTTACATGAATGAAAATGAAAAACACTCATCTCACATAAAAAAAACCCCCGGCTATTCAAACATGACGATCCAATATAACATATCCAGCAACACATAACATCGCATGTCATCAACGTAAGTAAATATGCGCATCCCAATTGTCGTTGACATATAGCAACAAAATCGGCGATATCACATATTACACTTACGGTCACAGAAAAGAAAGTGTAAAACTACAACAGTTGGAATCCGCAACCTCTTTAGACATCGCATGCCTAATCAAATGAATTCCTTAGACATCGCATGCCTAACAATTATAAACCCCGCATTTTAGTCTCATTTATCGAAAACTCTTTTCAATATCAAGTCGAGCAATTCAACAGGATTCCCGACATTCTGATCGAATGCTCGTCGTAAACTTTAGTGGACGGCCGCACCCCCGATACCGTCGAAGAAGTGCACGAAGGCGGAACACCACTACCGCGAGCACCCGAACGGATGCTCTCGGCGACGGGGTTCTCCTACAGTCACTTGGTCGGGGCTATGGGGTGAGGCTGTCTATTAAGTTTACCCGGCGAGTATCCGCGTACGCTACGTGATTGCGACGGACTTTTGATCACATCAAAATTCCGTGGCAACCGATAAATTGAGACTAAACCGCTAGATTTATAACATTCATTCAGTTATCTCATAACTACTTGTGAATTCCAATTATTGTATCCCATTCCAGATAAATAGAAAATGTTAAACTTTCCGATCGAATATTCAAACACCCAAGTTTTCCCGAAACAGCTCAACACATGAAATAAGTTTAAAAACATCCAGTTCATGCCTCAGTATCAACGGTCCAGCCGTAGAAGGGTCAAGCCAACGCCTCACATGTGGCACGCCGTACTGCCCCAAACCCTAAGGTTCAAAGGGCAGTTCAAGACGGTCACATAATCGAGTTAAGGTTTGTTGTCTTCTAGAGGGACCATCGCGTTACTTGCACTACTTTGAACGTTCTAAAACTACGAAAAGATCCAACACTTGGAAATTTCCCGACAGGGGAAAAGGTGGGTATTTTTATCCGGTCGAACTTTTTAACATATTCTAAAATTATCCGGAAAAGCACACAGACAAAATTAGACAATCCGATCGAAATACCGAGTCCCTAATACAACCCAGAAAACTCAACTCTTTAGTAAATATTAAAAATTCCCATAAAACTCAGCAGTTAAATAAAGAAGTTACTATGCAAAAATGGTTGACTGAAGAGACTAAATGGGCGCGGAACCGCCGCAATAGGCGGCTAATACCGCGGTTCCGCCGCGCTTTAGAAACATCATTAGGTAATTTTTGCACCGTAATTCTTAGAATTTCCTGCTGAATTTTTTTAAGTATTTTTAATTTACAAAATTCCACGAATTACAAAAATGTACAGAGAGCATTTTGGAGTTAGGGTTTCGGTTCGATCGGACTTCTAACTCCGTCTACGCATCGCCTAAGGCTCTAGCTAGGCTCTGATACCACTGGAGGGTTCCTAGGCACACTAAGGAGGTCTCACAAGGTATCAACCATGCCAATTTCAAATTTTACAAGTGCCGAGAAACCCTAATACGGATCGTTAACTAGATTTTTAGGCGACAAAAGCAACTAGTTAACAACTTAACTAAAAGAACGGAAATACAACCTTTGTAGATCCGGTCCTCCACCTCCATAGCTCCGCAATGAAGTCTCCTCGCTGTCTAAATCGAATCTCGGGCTCTATGTTCATACCAGAATATTGCATTTTATACCGCCCATTCTTACGCTCGTTTGTTTATAGGCAGGTGCTTTTAATCAGTGTTTGCTACATATTTACAGGATACTGGTTCTCAGCTCTAGACAGTGAAATTCATAGAAAAGTACGTCAAATTCCGGATTACTGCCAACAACAGATAAAACACAGGTCTCCGCTCTCTATCCGTATGTTGCCACACACCAGTTTAAGGGACAAAATGGCAAATCGTTGTCATTTTCGAGCACAAATCTCAATGTCAACACAAGATCCAACATATCTACGCGGAGCTCGAGGAAATCTTGGCAAAAGATCCACATCACATCACCTTTTGATCTACTGAAATTCTGGAAGAAATGGGAAGAGTTTCTGAGAAAAAGTCATATACCACACTGAAGAGTACTAAAAACTAGGGAAAACCACCAAATTTCATGGCCTAACTCCTCTAAACGGCCGCGGTTCCGCGGCCATTTAGTCTCCTCTCGTTGTCGTTTTTCAGGGGCATGTTGGTCTTTTCTTGTAGGGGCAGATTCTTGCCCTAGGTTTCCAGTTCCCCTCCTATAAATACCCCAGAACTGAGCCAAACCAAGGTGTTAATTTCTTTAGCCTCTTTTAGTGTAGTTTTGTTCTTCTTGTTCTTCTTCTTCATCTTTCCACCATGAAAATGTAGTGAGAGCATTGAGTGGATGTTAAATGAAGATGAGAGTTTTTGTATCATTCTTGTTTGTTTAGCTTCCCCTTGAGATTCTTGCTTTCTCTTGATCTTTCAACCTCTTCATTGAGCTTGAAAGTTTAAGGGTTTGTTATTGATCTCAAGGGTTATATCTTCTTATGGAATTAGTGCTTCATTTCACATGAGTTCTTTACCCTTCTCTTGATCTTGCAACCTCTTGATTGAGCTTGCAAGTTTAAGGGTTGGCTATTGATCCCATGCTTGTCTTGAGTTCTAGTTTCTAGTTCTTTTTATTGCTTATTTCTTTCTTGCTTTTTATTACCTTGCTTTTCTTTCTTGCACTTTAAATTCCATGCCCTTATTTACATGTAATCTTTTCTTTTCTTTATTCTTTTTGTTCTCTCTTTTTGGTTCTTTTTGTGAATGATTGTAATTATCGTTGTTAAGAATAAATACGGTATTGTAAGTTAATGTTTCTTTGCTCATTTCCTTTTCCCGTTATTTTCCATTGAACTCCGCCCAAACGTTACGCAAGCGCTCCGTTAGGCACCTTACCCTACCAAGATAACGGTGATTCCTAACCGCGACCGGTTGCGTTCGGTTTGGCCGGAGGCGAAAGCAAGAGACAAGAACGGAAGGACAAGGGTAAATAAGCCGGATTCCATGAATACCGTGCTTAAATCCCCTAATCCACGTTGTTGCCGATTGCTCTAGCTTCAATTGGTCAAGACTCGGCTCAAAGGTTTTGAGTACGGATTTCTTTAGCTTACAATTTCGTATCTTTTTCTTAACAACTTCATACTTGCATATAAAACACATAGGTTAGTTTGAACAAACACATACAAATTCTTTATTGACTCGTCTTAAACAAAAACGGACATACAACCATCTCCCTGTGGATCGACCCGTGCTCAACCGGCTAGCTGCATAGCGACACCGTCCTGATCGCGGTAAACTCTAGAACTTTGAACATCCGACACGCCAAAAGCGTGCGATCACTCTAGCGTCGGCTTCATCGGAGAAATGGGCGGGCTAGGTCATCGACTACGATGCCGAAGATGATCTACGTCGAGGCATCACAAGATCAAGCTCCCACTTCACCAAGTCATGAAACTTGTGAAGAAAACACCCTATACTACTTGGCAAGTGGTAGAGGATGAAGAAATAGGAAGTGGGTTCACTTTAGAATTGGATTTCTCACTCATTTGCTCAAGTTGCCATTGATGGAGCAAGGTTTCTTCATGAAGAAGAAGAAGAGAAAGAAGATGATAGAATATGATAAGAATTATCTAAAAAGAAAATCAATATGAAACCTTATCATAATCCAACCATGGTTGATTGTCAGGGGTTCTGCGTGTTCAAGTTTAGTTAAATACCGCAATCAAGACGGTTTCGCTTGTAGCTAGCCGGTTGAGTACGGGTCGTCCGCAGGGAGATGGGAATCTTTTTCTATGTGTTTTAACGAGTTAAGTCCGAAGGTTCAGATTTTGTTTGTGATTATCAAAGTGGTAAAATGATATGTAAAGAGAGCTTGTTAGGGTTGGGATTAGGTTAGTTTGAGTTAGGATTCTCCCACATCTTTCGTTGCCCCTCTTAATCTCGGTGTTACGGTAATCGGCAACAACGGGGATTAGCACGACTAGGAAGGAACTTGCGAGTATAAGCTAGGCTTTCCAACGCATAAGTTCTTCCTTTTGGTGCTTGTCCGTCCGTTCTTGGCTCTTAGCCATAACCTCCGGTTAATTCAACCACAACCGGTCTAACTACGGAATCACCGCTATCATGTAGGATAGGGTGCCGTAAGGAGCGGATTGTGGTTCAATTAACGGGAGTCGAATTAAGCTGTTGGGCAAGGAAAGAGTGAGAGAGATTTCCTTCTCTCAAACTTCCCTTATCCTACCCTAACAAGTATGAAACTACTCACACATCATGATACGGAAAAATAAAACAAAACAAAAGAGGAGGATAGAAAGAAAGAGATTAGAAGATAACAACTAGCTATTTGCGACCTCACCTTGGCGAGGATCAAGCGTAAGCATCATGGTTGTTTTAAGGATAAAGAAAAAGAGAAAAGAAAGAAACAACAAGAAATAACAACAACTAAATTAACAAATTAAAATTACAATAATTAACAAGAGAACAAGACAAGCATAATAATAAACGGTTCTTCTTTATTCATCATTCTTCACTCAAAAGCTCACTACAAGTTTTAATGGAGAAGAGATGAGAAGAGGAAGAAGAACATGTATTCTAAAACCTAGAGAAAAAAATACAAGATTATGGACCCCCTTTGGCTTCACAAGTTCTGGACTATTTATAGAATGAAAAATGAAAACCTAGGGCAACTACCAGAACATAAATGAAAAGACCAATCTACCCCTGAAAATTCTTTGTCTGCGGTGCCAGTACGGCCGCGGAACCGCGGCCTAAGCATGCTTAGGCCGCGGAACCGTGGCCATATTGAGGAATTGGCTTCTCGTATTTTGTGGGCCCCCCTGTTCTGATGTTGTCTGTAGTTTGGCACATGTGTTTTCTGAAAATACTTCCACATTTCTTCCAGAATTTCTGTTGAGGGAAAGGTGTTTTGAAGTGGACTTTTTGTCATGATTTCCTCGAGCTCCGCGTAGATTTCTTGGATCTTGTGCTGCCATTGAGCCTTGTGCATGAAAACGACATTGATTTGACATTTTGTCTTCTTAAACTGGTATCTGGCAACATACGGATGAAGAGCGGAGACAGTGTTTTCTCAGTGGTTGGCAGGAACCCGGATTTTGTCGTGTTTTCCATGAATTTCACCGTTTTAGAACCGAGAAGCTGTATCCTGCAATTGACTAGCAAACACGGCTCAAGAGTATCTACCGATATGCAATGTGATAAAAATCGGGCGGTATGAAAATGCAAAAATGTGATATGAACAAATACCCCCAAACTTATCATTTGCTCGTCCCGAGCAAAGCCAATTTATTCACAAAAAATTTCCTAACCTCACTTTCGCAGGGAACGCGATTGCACTGAGCATGTGCAACAGGCCGTTAAACCTCTAGGTGTCCCTAATAGGAGGAGTGTTGTCTCCTGAGGGTTTTCAGCGGATACTACCAACAAAATCCGGTCAAGTTGGTTTTGTAAAATAACTAAGATTCAAATCCTAAAGTTTTGTTTCAGAAAATAACAATTCTATAATCCTAAGTCTAGACTATCGAACCTTTATTTTTCATACCTCGTTTCTTATTTAACTACAGATTTTATATGTCTTTACGTGCAGTGCAAATAGTGTCGTTAAGTTCCAGAAGGATCGATTAAAGTCATCATGTCGCACTATAAAGCCTAGATAACAATTTTAAAAGGATCACATAAGTTTTATAAAGAGTTAAGCATTTTTCAAGTTTCGTTTTCCAGTAAGGTTTCAACTTCAGAATTTCTATCTTCCTTAACAAGAAACTAAGTTGTATTTTTCACTCCATCTTTTTCTTGTTTTCATTTCATATACACCTCTGTGAACGTGCAATAGTCTTTATCATAGAATAAAACCTTCATATCTCCTTTAAATTTTTTTTATAAAAGCCTGTCTTTTATCAAGATTATTCTCACACAAAGAACCGTTAGGAATTTTAACTCGGAGAGAACACTTGCTTGACTTTGTTTTAATCTGGACTTTCTAGGCTTCTTAGCGAGCTTTGGGCCAATGCACCCAAACCAGTTGGTTTTAGGGCATTAGGTGTAGAAACACCCCAGCGGACTTAATTACTCAAGTTACCTAGGTCCAAAAACAAAAGACAGTTTGGCGTGAAAATCAGATGATTTAATACGAACGGAGATATAACCGGCAGTTCAGTTATTTTTTGGATAAAAGATGTGTTTAGTGGGTTTTGGTGTGTAATCATTCCAATCAAGTCCCAGATGGGTTATTTTTCAGACTTAGTTCCAATTAAGGCATCAATAACATTCCTTCATATTCACTCACTTCATAAACTATTCTTGATATTACTTATTTCCGAACAAACCTATTTGATCCTCAGAAAATCAATTATCCGTTTAAAAGTTTTTAGACATAAAAAGACTTGTCATCTAATTTCCAAAAACTCACGACACGTGTAGTGTGATGTAAAGACGTATATCAGCTATAGTTAACTTTAAAGGAGGGTTATCTTTCAGGTTTTCAAAATCTAAACATAAGATTTAGTTATTCTTATTTTATCAAACAAAACCGTCGAAATGTTGAATCAGAGTCCTCCCACTAGCTTACTTGACAGAAAAGTTTTTATGTTTTTAGAAAATTTTCAGATTTTTATGGATTTTATGGATTTAAATATGCAGATGCAAAATATACATATGAATGCGAAGGTAAGAAATACGTACCGAGCGTACCCCCAAACTTAAACTGGACAGTGTCCTCACTGTCATTGCATGAAGAGATCATTTGAAGGATCAAAATTGTCGGTTAGCGATACACAATTTTTATATTTTTTTTTGTTTTTGTTTTTGAAGAAAAGAAAAAGAATATACACAAATATATACAAAATGGTTTATACATACCCCCAAACTTATTTGGAACAGTGTCCGCTTGTTCTTGGCTGGATAACCGAAGTTTGGAGGTAGGCAGAGGAAGTTTATGCCTGGTAAACCGGCTCCTGTAAGAAAAGGAGCTCCTCTGTTGGTTCGGCGCTAAGGTACGGTTTGAGTCGGTGTCCATTCACATTGAAAAATGAACCGTCCTTTGGATTTTCCAAATCCACAGCGCCCTGCGGATACACATTCCGCATAAAATACGGCCCTTTCCAGCGAGATCTGAGCTTTCCTGGATGGAAATGAAGTCGGGTGTCGTAAAGCAGTACCTGCTGACCAGGTACGAAAGTTTTGCGCAAAAGGTGTTTATCGTGAAATACCTTCGTTCGGTTCTTAACGACAACCGCGTTATCGTAAGCCTCATCCCTAAGCTCGCTCAATTCATTCAACTGCAGCTTCCGATGACTACCCGCATCTTCGAGAGACAGATTCAGCTCCTTTATCGCCCAAAATGCGTGATGCTCTATTTCGACAAGTAGGTGGCAGGCTTTTCCGTACACAAGCCGATAGGGAGACATGCCAAGGTCGGTCTTATAAGCGGTTCGAAATGCCCAAAGGGCATCAGTGAGTTTCAGCGACCAATCCTTACGGTTCTTGGAAACCGTCTTCTCCAGTATCTGCTTGATTTGCCGATTTGAAACTTCGGCCTGCCCGCAGGTTTGGGGGTGGTAGGGCGTGGATAGCTTATGATTAATGGAGTATTTCCGCATCAAGGCCTCGAAAGTCTTATTGCAGAAATGACTTCCATTGTCGCTAATGATCGCTCGGGGGTGCCCAAACCGGGAGAAAATGTTTTCTTTAAGGAACCTAACGACAACCTTGTTATCGTTTGTCCGGCTGGGCACAGCCTCGACCCATTTAGAGACGTAATCAACAGCGAGAAGGATGTACAAGTTCCCAAAAGAGCTGGGAAACGGCCCCATGAAATCTATCCCCCAAACATCGAAAATCTCAACAACCAAGATCGGTTGGAGCGGCATCTCGTTCCTCCGGGATATCCGGCCCATGTGTTGGCACCGGGAGCAAGTCTTGCAATAGTCATGAGCATCTTTGAAGAGTTGTGGCTAGTAGAAACCACATTGAAAGATCTTCTCGGCTGTCTTTCTGGGGCCAAAATGCCCGCCACACGCTTGATCGTGGCAAAATGACAGCACACTCTTGAATTCCTCGTCAGGGACACATCGACGAATAATCTGGTCGGGACAGTACTTGAACAAATAGGGTTCGTCCCAGTAAAAGTGTTTTGCTTGGGATAAGAAGCGAAGTCTGTCCTGACTTGACCATTCAGTCGGTAGTAATCCCGTGGCCAAATAATTCACAATATCTGCGAACCAGGGTTCGCAAGATACTGTCAAGAGCTGTTCATCCGGGAAAACGTCGTTGATTGGAATTGGAAGCGAAGGCGAAGAAGGAAGTCGTGAGAGATGGTCGGCAACCACGTTTTCACATCCTCGTTTGTCCTTAATGACAAGGTCAAACTCTTGAAGCAAGAGGATCCAACGGATTAACCGAGATTTTGCATCTTTCTTCGCAAAAAGATGGCGCAGAGCAGAATGGTCAGTGTAGACAATGACTGGAGAGCCGATGAGGTAGGGCCTGAACTTTTCTAAAGCAAATACAACAGCTAAGAATTCCTTCTCAGTTGTTGTATAATTGAGTTGGGCGTCGTTCAGGGTTCGGCTCGCATAATAGATTACGTGCGGCATCTTGTTGATGTGTTGTCCAAGGACAGCACCAATGGCAAAGTCGGATGCATCGCACATAATCTCAAATGGGTGCGTCCAGTCAGGTGAAGAAAGAACGGTAGCAGAAGCGAGTGAGCGTTTTAGTGACTCGAATGCAGTCACACAGCTCGAGTTGAAGTCGAATGGCGTGTCCTTGGCCAGCAAAAGAGTCAAGGGCCTAGCAATCTTGCTAAAGTCCTTGATGAACCGTCTATAGAAACCGTCATGGCCAAGGAAGGCTCAGATATCTCTGACGCATCGGGGAGGAGGTAGATTGGAAATGACCTCAATCTTTGCTTTGTCAACCTCTATGCCATTTTGCGAGATGATATGTCCTAAGACAATACCTTCGCGCACCATGAAGTGGCATTTCTCCCAATTCAAAGTGAGATTCTTGTCCTTACATCGGGTAAGGATAGCGTCAAGATGCAGCAAACACTCGTTGAAGGAATCGCCGAAGATGGAGAAATCATCCATGAAAATCTCCAGAAATTTTTCCACCATGTCTGAGAAGATTCCCATCATACACCGCTGGAAGGTAGCGGGATCATTGCATAACCCAAAGGGAATGCGACGATATGCGAACATGCCGAAAGGACAAGTGAAAGTGGTCTTGTCCTGGTCTTTTTCGGCGATGGGAATTTGATTATAGCCGGAGTAGCCATCAAGAAAGCAGTAGTACTCGTGTCCGGCCAATCGTTCAAGCATCTGGTCAATGAAAGGTAGCGGAAAGTGGTCTTTCCGCGTTGCGGCGTTGAGTTTTCTGTAATCAATGCACACTCGCCACCCAGTTTGGGTGCGAGTAGGGATTAACTCGTTCGCCTCGTTGGTTATGACCGTGATGCCCGACTTCTTGGGGACAACGTGGATGGGGCTAACCTACTGGCTATCAGAGATAGGGTAAATGATACCACTATCTAGACATTTTACGATCTCCTTCTTCACAGCCTCTTTCATGACTGGATTGAGACGTCTTTGTGGATCCCGGGCTGGTTTGGCATCATCCATCAGATGAATGTGATGCTCAACGATCAGGGGACTAATCCCCTTGATGTCCGCCATGGACCAGCCAAAAGCTTGCCTGTTGCTGTGCAAGACCGTGAGAAGGGCTTTCTCTTGCTCGGGAGCTAGAGAAGCCGAGATGATGACAGGTAGGGTCTCGTTCTCACCCAAGTAAGCGTACTTAAGGTGAGACGGCAAAGGCTTGAGTTCGAGCGTCGGAGGTGAAACGATGGAAGGCAAGATTGGTGCAAAGGTCTCGAACTCAAAGGACTCCAGCAAAGGTTCAAAACGAGTGTAAGCGACCGAGTCGGATGGGTCAGGTAACTCATCCGAAAATTCGAAGGATTCAAACTCGGGTTGTACGCGGCTAAGATCGTTCAAGAACGTGAAACACTCGTAGTCGTTGTCGGGCGCAGAAACAGCAGCAGGTTCGAAGAGGAACGCACTAGTGGCGTCAAGATTATCGTGTTCAAACAGAAACTCCTCGAATTCACATTCTTCTGGGGTGATCTCCTGGATCGAGCAGACGCCCAGTATATGAGCATTAGGTTCGGCGGGCTGATTCCCTAACCTAAAAATGTTGAGTTCAATCGTCATGTTTCCAAAAGAGAGGTTCATCGAACCATTGCGACCATTGATCACAGCATTTGAGGTTGCAAGGAATGGGCGACCGAGTATCACCGGAATTTGATTCCGGGGGTTAGCTACAGGCTGTGTGTCTAATACAATGAAGTCAACGGGGAATATGAAGTCCCCGAATTTGATTAACACATCCTCTAGCTCACCCCTAGGATGGGTGATCGATCGGTCGGCCATTTGGAGAGTGCAGTGCGTGGGTTTCAGCTCTCCGACGCCTAATTGCTCGTATACTGAATACGAAAGCAGGGTAACACTGGCACCAAGATCTAATAGTGCGCGGTTGATGTTCTTATCCCCAATGGTAATTGAAATCGTAGGACAGCCAGGGTCCTTCCGTTTTTGCGGTAAAGATTGGGTAAGGGCATCACTCACAGCACTAGCCAAGAAGACTTTCTTGGGTACCTAAGACTTCCTCTTTTTCGTGCACAAGTCCTTTAAGATTTTCGCGTAGGATGGGACTTGTTGGACAGCATCTAAAAGAGGAATGTAAATGTTAACCTGCTTGAATAACTCCAGAATCTTCTCCATTTGAGGATTTTGTTTATTAGACCTCAACCGGTTTGGAAATGGGACATTTTTAAAATTGGTTGAGTCTAATGCTTGTGGAGGAGATTGTGGAGTTGGAATGGATCCCAGAACAGGTGTTTTCGTGGAGTGAGAAGTGGGTCCATTCAAAGCAGAAGAAGAGGAAGGAGAGCCTTGTGAAGAACGGAGAATAGGCTCAGAAGACGAAGAAGCAGGAGATGAAGAAGAAGAAGTAGTAGAAGAAGCGGCCGGGGTGTCATCATTGATCCATGTACCGATGTTGTTTTGCAGCATCCTTCCCGACCTCAATGTGGTCACGGCACTCACATTATGGTTCTGTTGTTCAAGAGCAACATGTACATTCTGTGGGTGACCGGGATTTGGGAGTGGTTGGGATGGGAGCTTCCCTTCTCTCGCTCGCTTAAGGCCGCATTCAGCTGTGCAATCTGGGCCTCGATGGTCTTGATGCTTTGCCCATGTGCGGCAGTGTGTTGCACTAAGGACTGAATGTAAGACTGGATGTTTGCGGTGGATTGAGTCGATTGTTTGACGAACGCCTCCAGACTTCGTTCGAGCGAGGAAACCTTATCGTTGTTTGACGGAACAAAGTTGTTTGGTGGAAAAGAGTTGTTGGGTGCAAAGTTGTTCGTCTGATTTTGGAAAGGTTGGGGTTGGAAGGGCTGCTGATACTGAGTTTGTTGTTGCACTTGTTGTTGCGGCGGAGGGGCCCTTTGGAAATTGTTGCCTTGGAATTGATTTTGATTCTGATTCCAGGCGAAATTGGGGTGGTTCCTCCAACCGGGATTGTAGGTGGAAGAGTATGGATCATTCCTTGGTCTTTGCTGGAATGCAGCATTAACCTGATCCTGTCCTTGCGATGGTGGATTGTAAGGACACTCTTCGGTCAAGTGAGAAGGATAAGAACAACAAGCGCAGATGGTACGAAGGGGGAGAACAGGGGCAGGAGCAGGAGAAGAAAATTTGCTCTCTATCGCTTCAAGCTTTCTTGTTATTGCAGCCATTTCAGCTTTCATCACAATAGAGACATCAAGTTGGTGAATTCCTACCCTAGACTGACCGGTAGAAGTGGAGGTAGAAGAAGAAGAAGTCGGTCTGGTGCTCTCCCATTGTAGCGTTTGCTCCGCAAGGTCGTCAAAGAACTGCCACGCTTCCTCGTTAGATTTCGATAGGAAGTGGCCCTGACAGATGGTTTCCAACAACTGCTTCGTTGCTGGGTTCAAACCCTCGTATAAGGTTTGGCAAAGTTGCCATTTCTCTATACCGTGGTGAGGACACTGAACAAGAAGGTCTTTGTATCGGTCAAAGCACTTCCAGAAGGGTTCAGAAGGAAGCTGAGAGAATTGGTTGATTTCATTGCGAATCCTTGCGGTTTTATGATTTGGATAAAATTTCTTTAGAAACGCTTTAACAAACTCGTCCCAACTGGTTATGGAATGTGAAGCGGTGCTATACAGCCATTTTTCAGCAAGATCGCATAAAGTGAACGGAATGACCCGTAGACGTATAGCATCGTCCGACAGTTGGGTAGTTTTCATCATGGCATAGACGTTTTGAAATTTATTGATGAAGATATAGGCATCTTCAGATTCAAGCCCATGAAATCGTGGGAGCATGTTGATGAAGTGGGGCTTAATTTCAAAATTATCCCCATTGGCCGGTGGAAGAGAAAGGCAGGTGGGGAGTGCAGAACGGGTGGGATAGAAACGATCCTGGAGCGCAATTCGCGGCGGCGCTACAACAGGCGGGTGTGGTGGGTTATTGGTCTCCGTAGGAGGTGGAGCCAATCCAGGGGTGGTCAAAGAGATGTTCGGATTAAATCCTGACATCGCGGAAGAAGAGGTCGGTGAAAGTGAAGGTGAAGGCGAAGATGTATGAACAGAATTCCGGTCAACGTAGGAGTTGGCCGGCAAAGGAAGGGGTGAAAGAGGAGTGGACGGAGTATCGACGTCTGAGTCGATCGCGTAGTCGGTAGCGACTAACGTAACGTGGACTAGACGGGCGCTAGTGTCCCGAGTCCAAGCGGACATACACTAAACGAGTTTAGTATAGTCAAAGCGGAGAAGGTGAGGGTAAGAAAACGTCAATGGAGAAAGGCGATGGGTGGTGTGTGAAAAATGGATTTTGGCGACAAAGGGCATGTTTTTATAAAAGTTTTTGATTTTTTTTTTTAGAAAGAGCTTTACAGAAATATGTACGGACTTACGGCTTTAAGCAATCACAAAAAAGATATGCACAATCACACCTAGATCTAGTGTCTCCTAGGTCTGCTAGACCTGCTCCAGAACTTGATTGTCGAAGCAAAACTGTGTCGAGAAACGGGCTTAAAAATACACTGATCACGAGGCCAGGTAATTGCAGAGATAAGGGGAGGTTTTCCAACGCTTTCGCGAAGTTCCTTAATTAAATAACCCTTTCTCTTTTGGCGGTTGCGCCGTTAACACTTTCCTAGACACCCCGTAAACAATATACCGTTAAGCGAGGTTCTAAACACGGTTTAACTTCTCCTAATGAGCGCGAAGTCCTTAGGGATGCAGTCTAGTATTTTTTAATTACAATGGACAATGCATATGCTTTTGTGACTTTTGGGGTCCTGGGAAGGGTGATGAAATCCCCACCCAATCTGAATTGGTTTCAACCCCCTTAAGTCCGTATTAAAGAATGCAAAGCGGTAACAAATCAACTTCAAACAAATTTTATTTTTTAGCGCGGCGCAAAGAATCCTGCACAAAAACAGTTTATTGGAAGGGGGAAGAGAGTTTGCGCAAAGAAATCTGCAAAAAACACAATTTATTGGAGTCCAGAGGAGTGGGGAAGAGAAACGGAGCTTACCCAGAAAAATTGGTGCCCTGAAGCCACCAAATGGCCGCGGTTCCGCGGCCAAACACCAGCAATGGCCGCGGTTCCACGGCTGAACAGAGAGATTGAGCTTCCAATTTTTTTTCCGTTTGCTGGTCTTGGAGTCCTCTGCTTGTCTGGATTTGCTGAATCTTTATTTGCTTACTGTATCTGCTCCAGATTTTTACAGTAGACCGTTTGCTTCGTGTTGATCCGTCGCGGTCTAGCCGCGAAATGTGGGTCTATCTTCCCACGTCTTTGGCACTGTACTTGAACTCCGTATTTTCTACGTCTTGGCCACTGAACTCGAACTTTGTATTTTCCTTCACACTTGCACAAAAACTAATCAAAAATAACAAAATGATTTTTTTACAAAGTATATTTTTTTGTTTTGTTTTTCGGTTGTTTTTATATTCACAAGTTAACCCGAAATTACACAAAGAAATAAACTACCGTCTCCCCGGCAACGGCGCCATTTGATTGTCAGGGGTTCTGCGTGTTCAAGTTTAGTTAAATACCGCAATCAAGACGGTTTCGCTTGTAGCTAGCCGGTTGAGTACGGGTCATCCGCAGGGAGATGGGAATCTTTTTCTATGTGTTTTAACGAGTTAAGTCCGAAGGTTCAGATTTTGTTTGTGATTATCAAAGTGGTAAAATGATATGTAAAGAGAGCTTGTTAGGGTTGGGATTAGGTTAGTTTGAGTTAGGAGTCTCCCACATCTTTCGTTGCCCCTCTTAATCTCGGTGTTACGGTAATCGGCAACAACGGGGATTAGCACGACTAGGAAGGAACTTGCGAGTATAAGCTAGGCTTTCCAACGCATAAGTTCTTCCTTTTGGTGCTTTTCCGTCCGTTCTTGGCTCTTAGCCATAACCTCCGGTTAATTCAACCACAACCGGTCTCACTACGGAATCACCGCTATCATGTAGGATAGGGTGCCGTAAGGAGCGGATTGTGGTTCAATTAACAGGAGTCGAATTAAGCTGTTGGGCAAGGAAAGAGTGAGAGAGATTTCCTTCTCTCAAACTTCCCTTATCCTACCCTAACAAGTATGAAACTACTCACACATCATGATACGGAAAAATAAAACAAAACAAAAGAGGAGGATAGAAAGAAAGAGATTAGAAGATAACAACTAGCTATTTGCGACCTCACCTTGGCGAGGATCAAGCGTAAGCATCATGGTTGTTTTAAGGATAAAGAAAAAGAGAAAAGAAAGAAACAACAACTAAATTAAAAAATTAAAATTACAATAATTAACAAGAGAACAAGACAAGCATAATAATAAACGGTTCTTCTTTATTCATCATTCTTCACTCAAAAGCTCACTACAAGTTTTAATGGAGAAGAGATGAGAAGAGGAAGAAGAACATGTATTCTAAAACCTAGAGAAAAAAATACAAGATTATGGACCCCCTTTGGCTTCACAAGTTCTGGACTATTTATAGGCTGAAAAATGAAAACCTAGGACAACTACCAGAACACAAATGAAAAGACCAATCTACCCCTGAAAATTCTTTGTCTGCGGCGCCAGTACGGCCGCGGAACCGCGGCCTAAGCATGCTTAGGCCGCGGAACCGCGGCCATATTAAGGAATTGGCTTCTCGTATTTTGTGGGCCCCCCTGTTCTGATGTTGTCTGTAGTTTGGCACATGTGTTTTCTGAAAATACTTCCACATTTCTTCCAGAATTTCTGTTGAGGGAAAGGTGTTTTGAAGTGGACTTTTTGTCATGATTTCCTCGAGCTCCGCGTAGATTTCTTGGATTTTGTGCTGCCATTGAGCCTTGTGCATGAAAACGACATTGATTTGACATTTTGTCTTCTTAAACTGGTATCTGGCAACATACGGATGAAGAGCGGAGACCGTGTTTTCTCAGTGGTTGGCAGGAACGCGGATTTTGTCGTGTTTTCCATGAATTTCACCGTTTTAGAACCGAGAACCTGTATCCTGCAATTGACTAGCAAACACGGCTCAAGAGTATCTACCGATATGCAATGTGATAAAAATTTGGCGGTATGAAAATGCAAAAATCTGATATGAACAATGGTCAAGTGTAGAGAATGAACTAGGGTTAAGTGGAATGGTTAGGGTTAAGCATGAGACAAAATGGTCACTTAGTCAAAGCTTCATGAAGCTTCAATATACAAACAAACAAAGCCACCATTTTCCCTTTATCTTTTCCAAAATAAAATAAATGAAATAAATAAATAAATGAATAAGAAAAGGAAAAACCTAACTCATATAACCATGGTTTAATCTTTACACAAACTCAAGTAAGCATGTATCATCAAACATGATACAATCATGTGCACAAAAGTATATCACATATACAACTTGCACAATTCAAGTGAGAAAATCCATTTAAAGTGAACCAATACTAGTTAATGCAAAGTAATATATCAAATATATAATTATGCATTAAATCATTAAATCAAAACTTGATTCAATGATCCGGTCATGTTGCACACAACCGACTAGTATACAATGTATCGATTTATCGAATCAATCATTGATTCGATAACTAGGTTATATCGGATACAACCATTCGACACATTCATCGCGAGAATGAAATACGGTATCACATACACGCATTATTCTCGTTCCCGCACATATCTCATAAGCGCTCCTATTTCGTTTCGCTTGAGCCAGGAAACCTCTGTGTAGGACTCTAAAGATTCGTCAATACGCCAGCAGCAGCTGATGATCATATCAAACACCCACAAGCCGCAAGCGGTCTGCTAAACGTAACGGCCACCCGTGTATTGAGCGATGAGAAGATCGAAGAACAAGCCCGCTCACACTCCTGTGAATCCAACCAGTAACACTTACCGTACAGTCCGGTCTCGTCGTCTGATATGTCGCATATCTCGCCTAGGGGTGGTAAACGTCAGACCCCAATAGCTTGATAAGTCGTGTCGATATGAGGTCTATAACAATTCAAGAAACTACTGGTAACACTTACCAGTAAATCTTAGCAACCCTGGCCAGGGATTTCCGGTTATAGCCAATCGAACACAGCGCAACATCAACTCCCTATACCGGGAGAGACGAATCCCCTCCTATCGCTCATTGCCTCCATGTGACTCGGGACTGTACCCAAAAACCACCGTTTTGCACGCCCTCTTGGACGTGGTAAGGTGGAAATCAAAGCACAGTGGGAACCACACAAGACTCTATGACGATCTCGGGTCAACAGACTACTCTGTACCAGTGTCACCAGAGAACTGCCATCTGACGTAAGGTATAATACCATCTGGGTGTTCTCGGCGAGTCCGTCCAGTATACCAAATCTCTACTGAGCACCCGTATATCTCCTATGATGTCAAACACCAATGGATATGGGATCATCCATCGCCCATCTGTATGGGTCGAGAAGGTACACGCTAGTCTACTCTGGTATATCGATGCCCCGTCTCGATACACCCACGACTAGGGACTTTGAAGGATGTACTTATGGACTACCATGTCCCTACTAGTATGATCCGCATCATAGTCCAGGTAGTCAAGTACACATCCTAAGGGCTTTACCAACATGTAACAGAGAGACAATCAGTATACACGTTAAGGTAAAGAGTAACCAGATAGCATACTATCATGTCGAGCAAGAAAGTCCTCCCTATATATGTCCCAGCATCCACTACAATATACATCCAATATACAGTAATGGCCTCTAGGGCATACATATAACTATCAACATGAGTACAGATTAGTCTTTAGACCTGAGATCATCATTTGTCTCATATGAGTTCCCACTGTGCTTTGATCACTACCCTACCATGACTCTACTCAGTGGTGCAAATAGGTTTTGGTTGGTTATAGTCCTGAGCCACATAGAGGCAGTGAGTGATTGGCAGGGATTCGTCTCTCCCAGTATTGGGAGTCGATATTGCACTGTGTCCGGTTGGCCAGAACTATAAGACCTTGCCCAAGGCAATTGAGATTTATTGATGGTTAGATCAGTAGTTTTTCGGATTGGTCCTGAGCCAAATCAACACGACTTATCAGGTTATTAGAAGTCTGACATTTACCACCCCCTAGATCCGGTATGCGATACTCTTAGACGAAGAGACCGAACTGTACGAAGATTGTCACGGATAGGCTCAGTAGGGGATCGGATGAGCTTGCTCGTTGGCCTTCCTTTCGACAGGTACCTGGGTAGCCGTTACATACAGCTAGTGCCACTGATGTGCTTGTGGTTAAACCCACTGCTAGCGTACTGTCAAGTCTTTAGAGTTCCACACAGAGTGTTTCCCTAGTTCAGGAAAAATGATTTAGTAGCCGTATTTTGATACGTGCAGGGTTCCGATCGAATTATAATAGTAGCCGGCTTAGGATTAAGCCGGATTATTAAATCAGGTATTGATTTAATAATTTACTTATACATATTTCGATATGTATATTCTAGTGTTATCCAGGATTTCGATTGGACGGTTGATTATATTAGCCGGCTTAGGATTAAGCCGGATTATTAAATCAGGTAGTGATTTTATAATTTATATATGCATATTTCGATATGTATATTCTACTATTATGTTCTGTGTATTATTATATCTCTTTGGGTGATCGTATTTTGATACGAATACTGATATGTATATACGGTAGAGTGTATTCCGTATTTATACGGAAAGACATTCTAGAAGGAGGACACCTCATCATGTATTTTCCATTTTATTTGTAAAATGGAAATGCGGTGTAAAATAGAAAATGGGGTGTAAAAGAGAGAATGGTGTGAACCATACTTGAATAGTATTGACAAATGAATTTTAAATTCATTTGTGCAAACTATTCAAACATTGTTGTATAATTATATTTAAAAAATTGTTTTACAAAACCACGGTTGATGTTTTTCTTTTTTGAGATTTGATTCATTCTTATCTTTTAGTTCTCTCTCCTCACAAGCTCTTTTCTTGAACTCCTTCATCTTCCTCCCTACGCTCTCATGAGTGGAGAAACAAGGAAAGAAGAGAGATAGAAAAATACTAGAACCACACATTACATCACTAGACACTCTGGATTAGCAACTTAAAGCTTTTAGTTGCTCCACTGGGTTTTTGAGTGGAGATAGAGCCATGAACCACATCCTTCGCGTACATCATCTTCGACGGAGGAGGACTGGAGATCAAGCTTGATCACAGAGTCCCCATGGAGCTGAGGAAGTGGGTAGATGACCGAAGGATACAGACCTTTTGGTATAACCCTTTATCACAGTAGCTAGATCTCCTTTAACTTGTTAATTTAATGTTTAGTTAGATTCTAGGTAGTGGTTTCTAGCGCCAAAGTTTTAAAAGTTAAGTTTTTTTCGTTCCGCAACGGTCGCGGTTGGCGACCAGGATGCTAGGAATCCCAACATGCTATCAGAGCCATCCAAACATTAGAAACTAGTAGTAGACGATGCTTTAGTTTCAAAACCAAAAAATTCCGATGTCCAAAACCCCACTCTCTGTCTAAATATTTTTTGGTCTCTGAAATTTTTTTAAATAAGTGCAGAGGCTTACTCTTAACAAAACCGCCAGAATCCTTAATATGCTCGCTACCGACGGTTTTATAGTGTCTTCTGGTCCTCATTTACATCCAATGTCATGGGTTTTGGAAATTGGTATTTTTGGTCTTATTTGATTTGCCCCAGATTTCACTTAGTGTTATCTTTGCTTTGGGGCAACTTGGATAGTTTAGAACATGAAACTTTTGTATCGTTGATCTCTGTGATGTGATGTATGTGTTTTCAAACGTTGTCTATTTGCTATTTGTCATTTAAAAGGGGTTGCACATACTTTCTTACGCTGATGTGATATTTATATCTGTGATAGTTTATTCAGATTTTTGTGTTGGATAGCCCTTAGTGCAATGGTAGTTACATAGTTTAGATTCATTTGTATATTCATTATTGCGGGGCAAACGTCCGACATGTGGACTACCATCTCTGCCTGTTTGTATATTCTTTTACTGGGGCACGGCCGGGTTGAGCTCGATGTCACCAATTGTATATATATATATTTCATTTCTGTACTAGGATTACCCCGTGGAGGAGCGCTCGAATATCCCGGTTCTAGAAGGCAACGGACCCGCATCTCATGGCGTTGAGACTGAGGGGGTCTTACTCTAGAATTGGCGGTCTATTTGCCACACTCGTAGGGGGTATAGGATGATCCATAAAGGGGTGCTCAAGTTACTAGATTCCGTGAAGTGCTTGGTGGCCCATTCACTTCATTGATTTGTGTTGCTTCACTTCCGGGATTGGCGGGTAATTTGCTGCACTCGTAGGGGTCTAGGTTCTTTATTGCACAGACTATCCATACGACCGGGGAACGTAAAGTTTCATTTGCGGCTCAAATGAAACCCGTGACACCTAGATTATCCGCTATTCCTTGTTGCTTATCGTTGTTCTGTGATGTTGCTTATATCAAGCCTGGGATGAATGGTTATATATGTTAGATATATGTGTGCCTTAGAGGCCATTATTTGATAGTGGATGTTTCAGTATGTGTATATATATATTCAGAGGAATTCTCGCTCGACATGATACTATGCTATCTGGTTGCTCTTTTTCTCCATGTTCACTTGATCATGCATATTACTCATTTGGTACATGTTGATAAAGCCTTTATGATAATTGCTTGACTACTGGGATTATGATGTAGATCATACTAGTGGGACATGTGTAGTTTATAAGCATATACTTAAAATGTTCCTATTCATGGGTGTATCGAGACGGGCATCGATATTCCAGAGTAGACTAGCGTATACGTTTCTTGACCCATATGATGGGCGATGTATGATCCCATATCCATTGGTGTGGTGACACCAAAGATTGTATACGGGTGCTCAGTGGAAACTGGGTACACTGAATGGACTCGTCGAGAACTTTTATATGGTATTATATTTATCGTTGGATAATAGTTATCAGGTGATACTGGTACAGGTTAGTCTGTAGATCCGAGATCTTCATAGAGTCTTGTGTGTACTCCCACTGTACTTTGATCTCCACCCTACCACGGCTCTTCTAAGTCGTGCAAACAGGTGGATTTTGGGTACAGTCCTGAGGCACATAGAGGCAATGAGCGATAGGAGGGGTTTCGTCTTTCCCGGTATTAGGGGTTGATGTTGCACTAAGAACGACTGGCTATAACAGGAAGTCCCTGGCCAGGGCCGATGAGATTTACTGATAAGTGTTATCAGTAGTTTCTCGATCTGTTATAGGCCTTATACCGATATGACTTATTGAGTTATTGTGGTAGAAGATACCATCCATAGACTCGATATGAAGCATATCTAATGAATAGACCGGACTGTATGGTAAGTGTTTCCAGTTGGCTCGACGGGAGTTTTGATAAGTTCGCTTGTTTTTCTTCTGTTCGCTCAATACCTGGGAGCCGTTACGTACATCTAGTGCTGCTGTCGGTTTGTGGGTATGTGATATGATCACTGCCTACTGCTAGCGTATTGACAAGTCTTAGAGTCCTACAAAGGGGATACCTAGCTCGGGCAAAATGATGTGGGGTGCATATGTGGATATGCGAGGGAGCTTGATTAAATGCGAGTATATGATACCGCATTTTAATCTTGCATTTTCTATTGGTCGGGTCGTATGTGATATGACCGGATTATTAAATCAAGTGTTGATTTAATATTAATGACCATTAACTCATTTATTAAAACCAATTTTTTTTATGTTGTGTGCATGAGTGTATGTATGTATATATTGATATGAATACACAGATGCATGCATACATGTGTCATGGTTGATGATACATTGGTGATGGCAATGCAAGACTCACATAGAGAAATATTTATATATTTTGATTATTGAGAAAAAGAAAATGGAAATAAAATCATGGTTAGAATTCTACACTCTTCTTTAGTTGACCAAAGTCAAAACCATGGTTTTAGTTAACTCGATATAAAAATATCTAGATATTTTGTAACCATGGTTTTAAGTGAGATGACCCCCCTCTCTCTTGATTATTATCATTGTTCTCATTTTTTAGTTGAGTTTAGCTATCTCCTTCTTCTTCCTCCTCCTCCTTCATGCTCTCTAGGTTTTATAAAGTGAGCGAAGAAAAGAAAAAGAAAAGGTTTTTAATTGAGATCACAACCCACATCACCAATCTATGTTAGTCTAGCCCACCAGTGTAGATTGTTTGCTTCACTTTCATCTTGATCAAGTGAAGCTAGGAGCTTGTGCAAAAGGACTCCGTGTTGGATCGTCGTGGACTTCGAAGGACTTAAGAGAACCGGTTCAAACACCAAGTTGATCCAAGGAGTCACAAAGAGGAGGTCTACAAAGTTTGTATTTCTCTCCTCTTAGTGTTAGACTCATACCAGTATGTGATTCTTGCCTTTGTTACCCAATATTTCTAGTTCGATTCCTAGGTTGGTTTGATTAGCACCTCAAATATTTTAAAGTAGTGTGTTAGATGCTGGCTAAAACCTAGCTAAAGTGCCAAGCAAACCCCTACAGTGGTATCAGAGCCAGGCTAGAAACTTAGACGATATTAGATAAATTACGAAACCGAAACAACTTCGAAACCTCAAAACTAAACCCTAGTCTCTGTTGAATTTTTTAGAGCCTCTAAAATTTTTTTAAATAGTTGCAGAATGTTACATATGATGTAATATGAACACAAAACGAAAATGAGGCCATTCCACCGGATTTGACCAGGCGAAATGCTCAGTAAAACCGGCCTGGCCAGTTTTTGTGTGAGGAAATCGCCTCGTTTTTGTTTGGTGCTCTGGTCTCTGGGGTTTAGTGTTTCAGGCATTGTTTGTTTTTGCTAAAGATTGCGTGTGATGTTATCTTTCTGTAGTGGATATTCGGAGTGTTTCGTAGTCATAATTTTAACATCTTTTCAGGTAACATTGACGACGTTAAAAAGTTCGAATGAACATCAAACACCACCTCATGACCCTCTCTAGAAATTTTCCAAAAGATGGAATTTTCCAAGTTAAAAATATTCGAAAAATCAAGCAGGTAATTCTATGGACTCTTTAGAAGAACGAAACCCTAACTCGATTCTATGACCGCGGAACCGCGGCCAAACCCTAGGGTTTACCGCCGTTCCACGGCGCCATAGGTGAGGCAAGGGTTAGCCCTTCTACGGTTGGTCCGTAGGTACTGTGGTATGTTTTTGATATTTTTTAACTCTGCTCAAGTGTTGAGCTCTCTAAGAAATGTGGGTGTTTGTTGATTCGATCGAAACGTTTAACATCGTCTGGATATTTGTGAATGTGATACAATAATTGGAATCTACACTAATTAGTTTTGTGAAAAGTAATTAGTTGCGTGTAAATTTAACATTTCGGTCTTGGGTGGAATCGGGAATCTTGTTGAATTACCCGACTTCTTTTGAAAAGGTGTTTTCATAGATGAGACCAAAATGTAAAATTTGCATTGTTAGGCATGAAATCCAGAATATGTGATATTCCGGGTTTATGATGTCTAAAGGCAGTGATGATTCCAATTGTTGTAGTTTTTCATTTTCTTTTCTGCGACCGTAAGTGTAGTATGTGGTGTATCGCTGGTTTTGTGCTATACGTCAATGACAATTGGGGTATGCATACTTACTTACGTTGATGACATGTGATGTTATATGTTGCTGAGATATGATATATAGGATCGTCATGATTGAATGGTACGCATGCTTCTTTATTCAGATGTTTGGACGATTGTACTACGATGCGTACCATATGTACAAGTTATAGTTTTAATGTATATCATGTTGGTTTTAGTATTGGACTTTGACATTGTATTTTCACCATAACTCCGATGATTGCGTTATGCTTAACGGAATTTGATTTTTAGTTATGTATTTGTTTTTCATGCGCATGCATGGCGCTAAAATGTGTTTTATGTATTGATGATTTCGGAGCCCCGAGGATTGAGTGTTTTGCTAAATGTCTAAGTATTTGGGAGAGTTTTGATTTAAATTCGGGGACCGAATTTCTTTAATGGGGGAAGAGTTTAACGTTTTAAAAATAAATAAATAACTAATTAAATGAATAAAATCATTTAGGTGAATTTTCTTATAATTGGTAAAATAAACCGTATTTTCCGTAAAACTTAACAATAATTATTTTTCAATATAGATTTAAATACGCCTATTTTAACTATTTAATCACTGGTAAATGGTGTTTATTTAGTCACTTATAAATTATTAGTTTATTTAAATATTTTCTTTAATTAATTATTTCTGATATTAATATAAGCTTTTAATTATACATTAAATTAGTACAAATTATAAATTGGGGTGGGTTAATTTTACAAAAGTGACAGATGATAATTTAAAATAAGTGTGTTTCATGCAAAATTCTTTCTCAAATCTCCATGGTTCTAGAGATTTCTAGAAAAAGGTTTAAATGGAAAAATTAAATAGTTAAGGGTTTAAGTGGAAAAGATGCATTTATTAGTGAACTTTCTAAACAATATCACAATTTTTGTCTCTCTCTTTCTTTCCTCCATGCCATGGCCGAGCCTACCTATTTGCTGCCCCAAAATTTTCTCCACTCAATTTCCACTCAAAACTCTTCAAAAAATCATCAAAAATCAATACAAATTATCACAAAATCATCCTTTAACCTCCATCCAATATTCTTTGGCCAAACAAGATGGGATCTTGGAGCAAAATTAGCATTTTGGAGATCAAGTTGCATGTTTGATCCCATGTATATTGAGGTATAACCTTAAACCAAATTGTTACTTGATGTTTAATTACTTCAATTCAAATAATCATGTTGCTTAATTAGGTTTTAATTTCAAAATTTAAATTTCAAGAAAGGGTTTGTGATCAAGTTAGGTTTTTTATAAATTGTTCATGGTTTTAATAAGTAGCTTTACACACAAAGACATGTAAAACTTAATCTAGATTATTAAGTTACTAATTGTTACAACTAATTTGTCCAAATTGTTTAATTGTTGCAAACTAGGTTTTTGTAAATATATATATATGTCAGATAAAATTCTAGTGAGGGTTTTTATCATTAGATTGTGGTTTTAGTGAGTAGATTAACATGTTAATGGCGTGCAAAACCTAATCTAGTTACTAGTTGCTAATTTTTACTTTAAAATTTTGCTAATTACTAATTTTGCTAACTATGTTTTTAGAAATTGATTAAATAATTGGGATTAAAATCTAGTTAGGGTTTCATGACATTATTAACATTATAAATTGTAGTTTAATACTTTAGTTCATGCAAAACCAAGCTTAGTTGTTGAATTGTGAACTTTGCTTTAAAAAGTGTTAAAATTTGATATTTTTGCAAAATAGAATTTCGGATTTAATACAAATTGATGAGAATAAATTATGGTGATGGTTTGTATGACTTAGTTATGATATTTAGTGAATATTATGGCCATTAGTTTTGTTAAAACATCAAGTTTCTAATTAAAACGATAATTAAGTGCTTTCTAGGTTTTCGGAAATAAATCGATTTGATTTATTTTGAGGTTTTGATGAGTTGCAATCTATTTTATATTATAATTAGTGATTTGTGAAACCAGGATTGGTGTGTTTGGGTTTTTTCCCGATCAATCGGCGTTTGTACGCCGATGTCGAGGGTTATTTGGTTATTTTGCATGAGCGGGTCATAGGTTTTAACCTATGCGCGTTTCGTGTGCTGTTTTGGTTTTTATCCGCGATTTCGGTTTACGATATTGTATATATTTGCATATAGGTACCTCTCATGTGGAATTTGGACGATGAAGAGGAGGATGGCGACATCGATTTCGGCAAGCGAGGACCAGGTGAGTAGATGTATATCTACGGGGGAAGTCGGGTGGATGGCGCATAGCACCCCCGTAAACGTAGAATAAGGATATTATGTACTATTATTAGGAAGTCGGACGTGACCTTAGATTCTTGATGAGTAGGGTACTATTGAAGACTTTAAGTTGGATTAGACTGATTTAGAAAGACTTAACCAGAGGATGATTGCTTTGCAGGGAATTCGTAGGTTTCATGTAGACACACATGCACGCGCACACACATATACTTGACTTGGTGTATATGTGTGTGTGTGTGTGTGTGTATATATGAATGTGTGTAGGTTTCTATATATATATATATATAACATATACACGTGATATGAGGATGTTATATGATACCTGGGGACGAGTCGATATGACTGGGCATGAAGCAGTGAGATATTAGTTATATGATCGAGTTATGACATGAGATGTGTTATGATATTAGCGGATCATTGGAAAATGAGAATATATAATATATATTTATATATAAACGATAAAATGTATTGATGACATTGAAATGTACGAGACTGTAGAATAGAACACAGACTGTAATATGTGACTTAATCAGAGTATGATATATGACATGATATTTTAGTGGATCATTTGACGATGTATATTCACACAGATGATGTATGTTTGATGATATTAGAATATATGCGATTTTAGTATAGTACCCTTGACCATGATATTGTTTGATGATGATATTATACGAATGATGATGTATATATGATAGTTGACCGTACCCCGATTTTGGGATGCCGTACGATGGATTTTACAGTACAAAATATGGATATGATGATTGATCCACACTCTTGACTTGAGGAAGTCGTACCATGTATGTGACGCTATTGAGGCTGGATCGCCGACTACTAGAGGCATTGACTCAGACTTTAGGAGGATTCTTCTTACTTTTTGACTAGTTTCTTTAGTTTAGTCCCTTAGTCGGTTAGATAGATGTTAGTTTAGGCTCGAGTCATACTTATTTTCAAAATCAACGAATCGTGCACATTTTTAAAGACAGCTGGAGGGATACTACGGATTTTCAAGGGACATATCTTTTCTATAAAACCCCGTAGCCCTTACTTTTCTAAAAACCAGGATTCGTGCTTTTTCAAACAACAAACTGTATGACTCGTAATTAGTATGTATACTCTAATTGTGCGTTTACTACATATTCACCGTTATACTCATGTTGTATTCATCGCATTGCATGTTCATACATATGTTTCCTTGCTAATATGAAATCCTTCCTGTTAGGACACCAGCACCAATACCGATGATGCGCATATTCCACGTACACTTATTTGCCGGCTCACACACATTATCATCGGTAATTGCCATGTCACATACACTTTAGAACATATTATTTTTATTGATATAATCAGCTAAATGCTAGCTCCAACATAATATTGTACGATTACTCTCATGTGCTAGTTTAGACATTGCATATATTACTTAGACACTTCATGCATTTACATATTCATACTATCATGCAGTATTGTGGGGTTTATGCCGATACTTATTATTTATTTACTCATGATTCTTGGGATTTCGGATTTTCAGTGAGATTTCTGGATTTTGGGGAAAACCGTAACACTTTCAAACTTGTTATTATTAAAAAAAACTGTGGTTTTCTTATGATGTGATGTGTGTGCTGTCCAGCAAGAGTTTTCTCGGTTCTTGAGCAGTATCATATACTCGATTCGAGGAGGGGGATGCATCGTCTGCGGGTACATGGTGGGCCCTGTATGGTACTCCGGGGAAAGAAGATCGCAGATGATGGCGTTGAGCTCGGAAGGGGAGCTCTACCTACCGGTTATTTATGACGCGGCGGATATTCGGAGGATGCCGACCGTAATCGTGTGATTTGATGATATGGGTCGATCCGGACGGCCGGAGCCTGAGATAATGAGATTTGAGATACAGAGATATGAGATTTGAGATATAGAGATATGAGATTGAGACACAGAGATATGAGATATCGATACTTTGAGATTTACATGCTTTGTGTCGATGCTTGACACGTATTTCCATGGATTTCATTGATGATACTTCAGTTATTTCAAAAGAATTCTACTGAGATAAAAATACATATTTTCTTATATCAGATTATCCAGATTTCTTGGCAGATTGTTTCATTCATGATGCATTCATACATCATACGCATACATATGACATATTGCTACTTAGTGACACTGACACGAGCACTGAGTGTTACACTTATCTATATCCTATTACCCTATCACTATTAGATGTCTAGTGTTATATATGTATATTATTATGTCCTAGGAGATCGTCGTGCATGCGATTTCTACTCGCAGATGTCTTCTACTCACGAGTTAGCAACTCACCCCCGTTGAGCCAAATTTTCTTACAGGTTTCGGTGTACAAGTTTCCTTGGCAGCTTGCTGGCACATCGTTTCACTCAGGGTGATATGCTTGGTAGGTTGTTCATTGTATCGGGACCGCCGTTGTACTTTTATTATTTCAGTTGTATCCAGTAAACTCCATCCACCGGACTTGTATTACTTGATAGATTTAGAAGACCAGTTGTTTTTATTTCGACCTTAGAGTCACGCTTGTATTTTTATGGTTTTCTGGTGGATTTGGTTTTCTTTAGAGTTTTGAGCCTCACCCTTCGGCGTTGTATATTATAGTGCATTGTGTGGTTGTTTCCGCCATTTGGCGTAGAGCTAGCTCCCGTTTGAGGATGCCTTTTTATTATTGCTTATGTATATATTCTTGTTTGTACCCTTTCGGGGCCAGTTTTTATAAAGGAGACTTAGCCAGAATTTTTGAGAAAATTTGATGTTGCTTTTAAAACTTGTTTTCCTACACTTCTACTTTTAAATGGTTTAGATTTTTGGGCTTCGGCTTGCTTAGATGACGTTACGCCTCTAGACGTTTCGTAATTTAAGTGCCGCTCACGTTCCGTACCTTCGGGTCGTGACAAAGTTGGTATCAGAGTGCTAGGTTTAACCCTTGTCCGAGTCTAGGTTGACCTTGGTTGATGGAGTAGGTGACTTAGGTAGAGTAACGTACCGTGTGTATGATCCGCGACATACTTACGACATGCTACTCTGCTTAAGAAGCCTTAGGATGTACATTTCTTTGCACCGTATTCTATTCGTTCCTTCGATCAATCTACGTCGATATCGGATGGTGGTTTCTGTTACCACGATCACACGGGCAGAGAGAGCTGCGACTAGAACGTGATGGCCGTTAATGTATCATCTATCCCTGAGGATCGAGGCACTGTTTAGCGTGCAGACGAAGGGTATTCACATGTCATCCAGACGAAATTAAAAGGTTTGAACGAATGTCACAAACCCATTTTCCCAAGTTTAAGATATTCGGAAGAACATGCAGGTATTTCTATGGACCTTCTAGAAGAATGAAACCCTAACTCGACATAATGACCATGAGAACACTGGTGAACCTTAGAGTTTGCGGCAGTTCTGCGGTGCCATTAGTAAGACTTGGGTTTTCCCTTCTACGGCTGGTTCGCAGATGCTGGGGCATGTACTGGATATTTTTAAACTGTACTTGAGTGGTGAGCTCTCAGGGAATTATGGGATTTTGATGAATCGATCGAAAAGTTTAATATAGTCTGGATATCAGGTGATGGGATAGATTACGTGGGAGACTCTAGATATGTGCATAGCCGTTTGTAGCGCAGTTAGCACAGCTATGAGGAGACGAGTCCGAATCAGTCGACATTAGAAAAGGCGCACATTGACGATAGTGTTTTCGATTGCGATTTGGTGATTTGAATTTCATATTTCTGTTGTTTGGATTTTGGTATTTTGAGGATTTTGTTCTATGATTGGTATTTCCTATGCGTACATTCATTACACTCTATTCGTGTTTCATATATCAGTTGTATTGATGTTTTTTTGTGCATACCTAGTGCACTCGATTTGGTTTTATACATTTTGAGATATTGATTTGATTTCGTGCATATGTGTTGCACATGACTTTAATGTATGTTTCGACATAGTTTTCATGCACTTTTCGTACTGTGATTTCAATCTTGATATTCAGTATATGTTTTCGTGCACCGTGTGCACTAGATTAAGATTCTTGCGCACAATTGGCGCACTTGATGCGATTTTGTGCACACCAGATGCACTAATTCGGGATTTGTGCAGATTAGATGCATACAAAGACGAACAGCCCTCTGTGTGGGACTCTAAAGACTCGACACTTCGCTAGCAGTGTGTTTAACCACAGGCCGCAAGCGGTACTAGCTGTACGTAACGGTCCCCAGATAGATGCCGATAAGAAGACTGATGAGGTGAACCCATCCGAACTCCTACAGAGCCTGAATGTGACAATCTCCGTATCCGTTCTGTTCGTCTGAGAGTATCGCATGTCGGGCCTAGAGGGGCGGTAAACGTCAGTCCCCTAATAGCGATACAAGTCGTGTCGGAGTGTAGCCCAGAACACCCTGAGATAACACTGGAAACGCTACCAGTATATCTCGCTTGCCCTTGCTAGGGACTTTGTGTAATGGCTCTCCTGGACACAGCGCGATATCAACCCCCAATACCGGGAAAGACGAATCCTGTCTAATCGTCACTGCCTCCAAGTGCTTCAGGACTGGACCCAACTATTACCTGTTTGCACGACTCATTTAACCCGTGGTAGGGTAGTAATCTAAGAACAGTGGGAACACACTTGAGGCGAAGTGACAGTGTCAAGTCAACGGTCTATGCTGTACTCATGTCACCTGGGAACTGATAACTGACGATAGGTATAATACCAAACCAACAGTTCCCAGCGAGTCCCGTCCAGTGTACTCATAACTTAACGAGCACCTGCATACTATCTCCAGTACGACGTACTGATGGCTGTGGGACAGACCATCTCCCCTCCTGGGATAAGAAGCGTATACACTAGTCTACTATGGAGTATCGATGCCCTATCTCGATAATCCTATGACTAAGGACCTGTATAAGGATGTGCTTGTAGATTACCCAGCCCCCACTAGTGTGACTGCCATCACAACGCTGGTAATCAAGCAAAAATCCTAAGGGCTCCACTAATGTGTATAGGCGATATGCTAAAAGAAATACATGCACACATTAAAGCAGAAACAAACCAAGTAGCATACTACCATTTCGAGCAAGATTGTCTATACAACTGTGAATATCCCAAGCTTCCATCATGTAATATACAAAATAGTATGATACAGTAATGTCCTCTAGGGCATATACACTAACAAAATATATGTTCCGCCCTTTTAAAATATCCCAAAGGTTTTCCTTTATAAACGTTCGTATCGCTCGCGGACACGTAGGAAATAGAAAGACTATAGATCCGTTTTGAAAATCTCTTGTTAAACTTTTAATGCATGCAAAGTACTCAGGTACTGTCCTCAGATCAGTCCTGTTCGGCTACTACATAATATAGTGCTCATCATGAAAACAAGGTACTCAAGAGCAAAATCATCCCTAAAAGGCGTATCCAACAATCACGTGCGTCGGGTGCGCACGGAAACCAAGCCAAATACAAGTGCTACGAATGTGCACGAAAGCAAAACTAAGTGCAACGGGTGTGCACGAAAGCAACTGTCCAGCGCAACGGGTGTGCACGACAGCATCTGTCCAGTGCAACAGGTGTGTATGACAACAACATCTAGTGCATCTATAGTGCACGAAAATCTCAATCTAGTGCAACTAACATTCATGAATGAAAATCCTAATCGAGTGCATCCGGTGTGCACAAAATCACATCTCATATCATGTGCCCCATATGCGCGAAAATCCAAATCAAGTGCATCCATCATGCACGAATGAAATCTAAATCAAGAGCATCCAATACGCACAAAATCCTATACCAAGCGCTTAATATGCGCAAAAATACAACCCAAGAACGTCAGGTCCGTATAAAGCATCTAGTGCAATAGCATGCACAAAAACGAACATCAAGTGCAAACGCGCACAAAAACATAAATCTGGTGAAAGAATGCTCAAATACATAAATAGGGTGCAACCAATGTACGGAGTATAAATCTAGTGCAATCAATGCACGAAATATCAATTTGGTGCAACAAATGCACAAAATGAAAATCTAGTGCAACAAATGCATGGAACACAAATCCGGTGCATCTAGTGCACGAAATATAAATCCGGTGCATCTAGTGCACGAAATACGATTCCGGTGCATCCAGGTGCACGAAATACGAATCCGGTGCATCCAGGTGCACGAAATACGAATCCGGTGCAGCAAATGCACGGAAACTCATCAATAACTCCAATGCGTATAAAATCAACACCGAGTGTACCAAGGTGTATAAAATCCAAAAACGTGTGCAACTATGCCTACAAAATCCGTATCAATGTACTGCAAGCACATGTGAGCTATACCGAGTGCAAAAATCAAATCGAGTGCGTACCACATACAAAAAATCAAATCATCCGTATGAAATCCATGAAATCATAAATACGTGCTACCAAGGCACAAAATCGACATCAAGTGCAATAGGTATGCACAAATCGCAAACCAACACAACGATGTATAAAACGTATATTAAGTTCAATAACTATGTCCAAAATGTAAATACCTAGTAGGTGCAGCCATAGTGCACGAAAACAATATCATGAAACTCAATCATAAAAATTCAAATCAAATCGATATAAGCGTGATACTCGGACCAAACACAAATCGCAACAAATTACATTGAGGTACACCTCCTACAATGTCCAAATATATCGGTGCGCCCAAAACTGGCAGAGCAAGAACATCCGCCTGCCTCCTGCTCATGGTCTGGCATCCTCTGTCTCTGGGTCCTCATTCCTCTATGAATTACCAATCTCGCAATCCATCGGCTCATTGGCCCGGCCCGGTGTACTAACGGAAACTATTCCGCTCTGACACTCCTCTTGTCATCTCTCGGTCAATTAGTATGACCACTCATAAAGCAGCATGTTACTGGCGTCGGCCTCTGGCCCTCTGAATACACGTGACACAACTGATCCTCGGTGCAAATCTTATCGCAGCATTGTCCTGGAAGGAACCTGCTCAAGGTTTCTTCCGATCTCGCCCATACCAAACTATACGGAGGCTAGCACTGTTACATAATCATTTTCTCATTTTCTGGACATCTGCGTTCTCAGCACATCATTTTCTCGAGAACAGTCCGTATCCCAACATCTATGTATACGTATCAGATCTCTAATCTCAACGGGGAGTAACAACAGCTCGTTAACATCTCTTACGAACCTCTTGTTCCACTCGTCTTTATTATCGTCCGCTTTGATGTTACGTCATGCTATCTGCGTACTGCAATTGTTCTCGGCTACAGTCAATCTGGAATCTCTCATACGGACTCGAAATCACGAACTCGGTATCTTCATCACTCTGTAGAAGATATCTAGCCGAACACGTCCTCGGGAACTCATCCCAACCTTTTAGTTATATGTATGCCCTAGTGGCCATTACTGTACATACGATGTATATTAGTGGATGCTTGGACATATATAGGTAGGACTTTCTTGCTCGACATGATAGTATGCTATCTGGTTTCTCTTTATCTTAACATGTACTCTGATAGTCTCTATGTTACATGTTGATAAAGCCCTTAGGATAAGTACTTGACTACCAGGACTATTATGCGGATCATACTGGTGGGGACAGTATAGTCGCCAAGTACATCCTTCAAATGTTCCTAGTCGTGGGAGTACCGAGACAGGGCATCGATACTCCAGAGTAGACTAGCGTATGCGCTTCTTGACCTATATGATGGGCGATGGATGATCCCATATCCATTGGTGTTTGATATCAGAGAAGGTATACGGGTGCTCAGTGAAAACTGGGTACACTGGACGGACTCGCCGAGAACTCCCAGATGGTATTATACCTCATGTCAGATGGCAGTTCCCTGGTGACACTGGTACAGGTTATTCTGTAGACCCGAGATCGTCATAGAGTCTTGTGTGATTCCCACTGTACTTTGATTTCCATCATACCACGTCCAATAGGGCATGCAAAACAGTGGCTTTTGGGTACAGTCCCGAATCACATGGAGACAATGAGCGATAGGAGGGGATTCGTCTCTCCCGGTATAAGGAGTTGATGTTGCGCTGTGTTTGATTGGCTATAACTGGAAATCCCTGGCAAGGGCTGCTGAGATTTACTGGTAAGTGTTATCAGTAGTTTCTCAAACTGTTATAGACCTCATATCGACACGACTTATCAAGCTACTGGGGTCTAATGTTATCCACCCCTAGGCGGATATGCGACATATCAGACGAAGAGACCGGACTGTACGGGAGTGTTACTGATTGGATTCGCTGGAGGGAGTACAGGCTTGCTTGTTGATCTTCTGATCGCTCAATACCCGGGTGGCCGTTACGTTTGGCAGACCGCTTGAGGCTTGTGGGTGTTTGATATGATCATCACCCACTGCCGGCGTATTGACGAGTCTTTAGAGTCCTACACAGAGGTTTCCTGGCTCAAGCGAAACGGAGTAGAAGCGCATATATGATATGTGCAGGAACGAGATTAATGCGAGTATATGATATCGCATTATATTCTTGCGATGTGTGACATGATAGGTTATATATGATATAGCTGAGCTATCGGATCGAGCGTTGATTCGATAAGATGTTGCATTTGATATTAGTCGGTTATATGTGATATAGCCGGATTATTAAATCAAGAGTTGATTTGATAATTTAATGTGTAATTATATATTTGATATATTATAATACGTTAACAAATATTTAGCTCACTATTGATTTCTTTTTCTCACATGATGTGCACATTGTATATATATACGCGATATGTACATTTGTGTACATGGATTGTGTCATGTTTGATGATACATACAAGATGGGTGTATGAGATTAACACAATGCTAGGGGTTAAGTTAGGGTTTCTATTTATGTTAAGCTAATTCAAAAGAGATTGAGTTTGTTATGCTAAAGCTTGCACAAAAGCTTATGGATAAGCTTTAAC
The DNA here is from genome assembly GCA_030015575.1 of Agapanthus africanus. Classification (NCBI taxonomy): domain Eukaryota; kingdom Viridiplantae; phylum Streptophyta; class Magnoliopsida; order Asparagales; family Amaryllidaceae; genus Agapanthus; species Agapanthus africanus. The sequence continues at coordinate 320,416,648 of CM057350.1, forward strand.
AAAGTCAACCCTTTTGTCTAGTTTAAGATATTTATCAAACCCAACCTTTAACCATAGCCATGAGTTAATTCTCTACATGAGTTAGCCATGAGGGCTTAACTCAACCATAGGTCCAATAATTCATTTGGATGAATTATTCATAAGTCTTCTTCTTCTTCTTCAAGCTCCATGAAAAAGCTTGCTAGCTCTATTGGAGTTTTGAGATAAAGTGTGAGAAAATCAATTCTAAAGTGGGCCCACCTCCTACTTCTTCATCCTCTACCACTTGCCATGTAGTAGATTGTTTTTTCTTCACAAAGTTCATGACTTAGTGAAGGAGTAGCTTGATTCAGTGTCTCCTCGACGTAGATCATCTTTAGCCTCGAAGTCATCGAAGCAAGCACGTTCGTTTCTTCGCGGGAGCCTCTCTAGAGTCCGGATGATCGTGATCGCAGTGAAAGGACTACTACACGGAGCTATTGAAGTGAAGGACCGGACTACAAAGGTTGTAATCCCAAACTCTTAGAAGGAAAGTTGTTTTCTTGCTTATTGTTTTCGCATAATCTCTAGTATACGATCTTGGTTAGGGTTGTTCCGCACGTCTAAATTTTTAATCGGGCATGGTTGAAGCCTTATGGAACCTTGTGAGAGTGCCTAGTAACCCTACAGAGGTATCAGACTCAAGCTAGAGCTTTGGACGAAGTTTAAAGTCCAATCGAACCCCGTACATCAACCTGTAATAAAAATACTCAGAAAATTGAGCAGGGAATTTTAAGGATAACTGTAGAAAACGAAACCCTAATTCTTTCAAACCGCCGCGGAACCGCGGCAGGACCATGCCATGCGCGGCGGTTCCGCAGCGGAACAGTGGACTTAGGGTTTGGGTTTTGCACAGTAATATCCCTATATATTTCCTGATGCTTCTGGGAATTTTTAATTGTACTCAAGTGTTGAGTTTTCTGGAGGTGTTTTGTATTCGTTGATTCGATTGGAAAGTTTAACTTCGTTTAAGTGTTTTTCCGGGTATTTTAGAACGTGTTAAAAAGTTCGAACGGATATCAATAACTCACTTTTTCCCCTGCCGGAAAATTTTCAAGTGTTGATTTTTTCCATAGTTTAAGAACGTTCTAAGTCGTGCAAGTAATGCGGTGGACCCTCTAGAAGACAACAAACCTTAACTCGATTATGTGACCATCTGAACTGCCTTTAAACCTTAGGGTTTGGGGCAGTACGGTGTTGCCACATGTGAGGCGTTGGTTTGACCCTTCTACGGTTGGACCATTGGTACTGTGGCATGTGATGGATGCTTTTAAACTAATTTCAAGTGTTGAGAACTATTTGGGAAATCTTGAGTGTTTGTTTATTCGATCGGAAAGTTTAACATTGTCTATTTATCTTGAATGTGATACAATATTTGGAATCCACAAGTAGTTATGAGATAACTAATTTGAATGTTGTAAATTTAGCAGTTTTGTCTCATTTGATCGGTTGCCACGGGATTTTGATGTGATCAAAAGTCCGTTGCAATCACGTAGCGTACGCAGATACTCGCCGGATAAAATTAATAGATAGCCACGCCCCATAGCCCCGACCAAGTGACTGTAGGAGAACCCCATCACCAAAAGCATCCGTTCGGGTGCTTGCGGCATCGGTGTTCCGCCTTAGTGCACTTCGTTGACGGCATCGGGGGTGCGGCCGTCTAATAAAGTTTTCGACGAGCATTCGACCAGGTTATCGGGAATCTTGTTGAATTGCCCGAACAGAAATTGAAAAGTGTTTTCAATAAAGAGACTAAAATGCGGAGTTTATAATTGTTAGGCATGTGATGTCTAAGGAATTCATTTGGTTAGGCATGCGGCGTCTAAGGAGGTTGCGGATTCCAACTGTTGTAGTTTTACACTTTCTTATCTGTGACCGTAAGTGTAGTATGTAGTTGTATGGCTGGTTTTCGTTGCTATACATCAATGACAATCGGTGTATGCATTCTTACTTACGTTGATGATATGAGATATTATGTGTTGCTGTGATATGTTATATTGGATCGTCGTGTTTGAATAGCCGGGGGTTTTATGTGAGATGAGAGTTTTTCTTTTTCATTCATGTAAAATTCACTTGTATGTAATATTCTTTTATTGGGGCACTTCCGGGCTGAGGATGATGTCACCATTGTATATTATTTACTTTTCCGCATTAGGTTAGACCCAAGACGGGGAGCACAAGTAACCGGGTTCTAAGGTCCAGTGGGAGACCATCTCGAGGAGTCGAGACCGGGTCTCCTAACCCTAGAATTGGCAGTGTTGCTTGCCGCTCTCGTAGGGGTCTAGGGATATAGGTTTGGCTATTCATCGCGACCGTGGAATCCGTGTTTTATACAGGCTCGTATTAAAACACGGACGTCCTAGTATATCTAATATTTCATATGTGTTCTTCTGCTGCAATGATCTGTGATGAGATCTTATTACTGCCTGAGTCGAATGTTTATATTATATATATGAGATATATATTTTATATATTGTTGATTTCGTTTCAAATGTGATGCTTGTGAAGCATATTAAAATGGGACTTCATTAATGAGATTAATGAAATAAAAGAAACCTAAAGATTTTGTAGAAACTTGCTTAAAAACTGGTAGCTCTAGTTCTTACTTTGCATAGCGGTGTTCCTTGTAGAATATCCAGCACCTTATTCGATAAGGAAAGAGTCGAGATCCCTTCACCGGGAGTGACCTCTTTAGTGAAACTAGCAGATGCTACAAACTCGGTTTGTCTTTTGATTGCTTCTATAGTTCTTGCTTTGAATAGTGATATTTATGAAATATCCTGCACTTTATTCGACGAGGAAAGAGCCGACGATCCCTTCACCGGGAGTGACCTCTTTAGCGAAACTAGAAAAGGCCTCAAGGACACTCCATTTAAAATCACCCGATTCTACAATGATATCAAGTTCATTACGCAAAAGGTTTTCTTAAAAACCTGTCCTAGCCCTCTGTCATTTTAGGAAGTAGAGTACTTAGTATTCGTGCTGCGTATGTCGACTTTAGTTGAGGCGTAGTGTACGTTAGCTAAGTGATGTCTTCCAACACAGCATATTATGCGATAAATTAGGACAGTCATGTGATTATGTCGACCATAGTTGAGGGTCAAATAGGTGGGTCTAATTAATCATGAAATGACGGGTAGAACTTGACTAGTGCTTATGATATGTTGACCTTAGTTAAGGTCATAAGTACTAGGGGTAAAATATTATCGGGAATTTCAAGTGTTGAAATTTGCAATGAGATTGCATACCTTCTATGAGATAGTTGGTTCCCGATACCCGCTGCGAGTAAGAGTTACTCCTGCGAGAGTTTTACACATTACAATTAGCTGATCAAGTAGGTGTCTAGAAAGGTGTTAACGGGGTTACGCCCTTGGGAAAACGAGGTTTATTTTAATTAGGTCTGTGCGAAAGCACGGGGAACCTCCCTCAAAGTACCGGCACTGGCCTGGCTGAAAGATTGGCGAACTTGTAGGGTGTAATTAATTCCGGAAAGTCTTTCCTTTTAGGGTTTGAAGGAAGATTTGACTAAAACGGTGGGAGACATCCTGATTAGATAACTTGATAACCAATCTAATCTTGTAAAAGCGCACGCTGAGTGTTTTCTTCTCTCTCTCTCCTGGTTACGACTATGTCACGCCATAATCAAGATAATAATACGGATGTATTGACCGAACCCGCTTATTATACTGCGCTAAGGAACGTTGGTACCGCTCCAACTTATAATTGTTATAAGACATAGTAGGAAATAGGGGATTAGCAGAATTCCCGTGCCGCGCAAACGAAGAAAGTGCATGCTGATGCATCTTCTTTGGGTGTGTTCATTATAGAGAACTGTTTTTCAGTATCCTTTACGTCCTGGGTATGAGATACCGGATCAGGATCCCACATATGTAATCTGTTACATGGACTACAGATAGGTAGAGAACTGAGAACGGGTGATAAGTTTCATGAGATAGAAATGGTGCAAGTGTTGCAGCCAAGTCTGTTGGTAGTTATCACCCTGTATTAACAAATACATTGATTCTGAACAAATGTTATTAGATACCGAACCTGATATACAACATCATATCAGTCTCTTTATTAGTAAAGAAGGATATAATTTTGTATTGTTGGATAATGTTTTGAACATTTCCTATATGAAGAGTTGATCGGTTCAGGCACGTTATCTAAAAGCATAGACATTCTAAATCAAACTACAGTTCTTAACATACAGAACACACACAAGAGGAAGAGTTCAGAAATGAACGGATCCTTCTTGAGGTATTATAGACTAGGTCATATCAATGTGACCCGACTAGCTGAAGTTACATTTAGATGCATATTTAAATTAGTTTGAATTTACATCTTGTGAAACTTGCCGGTCATGTCACAAAGATAAGATGACCATAGCTCTATTTATTGGAAACAGAGAAAGGGTTAGTGAACTCATAGGATTGATACATAATGACGTATGTAAGGTCCCCTGTCTACACATGCCAAGACCGGTTCTTTGTACTTCATTACATTCACTGATGATCTCTCAAGATTCAGACATATGTTCCTGTGGAAACACAAGTCCGAAACTTTTGAGATAATCACAGAATATAAGTTAGAAGTAGAGAACCAAAAATGGGTAAAAGTATTAAGTCCTTTGATGAGTTCAAGGAGGAGAATACTTGAGCACGGGATTCCTGGACTATTCTAAAGGAGAATGAGATTCTCTCTAAGTATTACTCCTCCGTATTGTAGGGTTCCTAGGCACCCTAATGAGGTCTCACAAGGCATCAACCATGCCAATTTCAAAATTTTAACAGTGCCAAGAAACTCTAGAACGGATCGTTGGCTAGATTTCTAGGCGAAACAATAAAGTAGTTAACAACTTAACTAATGGGAAACGGAAATACAACCTTTGTAGATCCGGTGCTCCACCTCCATAGCTCCGCAACGAAGTTCCTTTGCTGTCCAAAAAGAATCCGGGCTCTAGCGTCGGCTTCATCGGAGAATAGGCGAGCTAGGTCGTCGATATCCATGCCGAAGATGATCTACGTCGAGGCATCGATAGATCAAGCTCCACCTTCACCTTGCCATGAAAACTTGTGAAGGAAACATACTCTACTACTTGGCAAGAGGTAGAGGATGAAGAAATAGGAAGTGGGTAGACTTTAGAATTGGATTTCTCACTCATTTCCATCAATCACCATTGATGGAGCTTGCTTTCTTCAAGTGAAGAAAGGAAGAAGAAGAAGAATAATGTTATGATAAGAATAATGGAAAATAAAATCTATTCTTATCATAATCACACCATGGTTAAGTGTAGAGAGAGGACCATGGTTAGGTGTAGTGGTTAGGGTTAAGTATGAGACAAAATGGTCACTTTATTCAAACCTTCATGAATGTTCGTGAAAGAAACAAAAATAAAAGCCACCATTTTATCTTTATGCATTATATTTTCCAAAGAAATAAATGAATAAATAAATGTATATGAAAAACAAAACCCTAACCATTTAAATAACCATGGATCAATCTTTAACACAAACCAAGTAAGCATGCATCATCAAACATGATACATTCATGTGCACAAAACTATATCGAATATACAATGTGCACATCCGAGCGAGAAAATCCAATTAAAGTGAACCGATACTAGTTAATGCAAAGTAATATATCAAATATATAATTATGCATTAAATCATTAAATCAACACTTGATTTAACGATCCGGTCATATCGTATATAACCGACTAGTATCCAATGTATCGGTTTATCGAATCAATCCTTGATTCGATAACTAGGGTATATCGCATATAACCTAATCGATACATTCATCGCGAGAATGAAATACGGTATCACATACACGCATTATTCTCGGTCCCGCACATATCTCATATGCGCTCCTATTTTGTTTCGCTTGAGCCAGGAAACCTCTATGTAGGACTCTAAAGACTCGTCAATACGCCGGCAGCAGATGATGATCATATCAAACATCCACAAGCCACAAGCGGTCTGCTAAACGTAACGGCCACCCGGGTATTGAGCGATCAGAAGATCGACGAGCAAGCCCGCTCACACTCCTGTGAATCCAACCAGTAACACTTACCGTACAGTCCGGTCTGATCGTCTGATATGTCGCATATCTCGCCTAGGGGTGGTAAACGTCAGACCCCAATAGCTCGATAAGTCGTGTCGATATGAGGTCTATAACAATTCGAGAAACTACTGGTAACACTTACCAGTAAATCTCAGCAACCCTGGCCAGGGATTTCCGGTTATAGCCAATCGAACACTGCGCAACATCAACTCCCTATACCGGGAGAGACGAATCCCCTCCTATCGCTCATTGCCTCCATGTGACTCGGGACTGTACCCAAAAACCACCGTTTTGCACGCCCACTTGGACGTGGTAAGATGGAAATCAAAGCACAGTGGGAACCACACAAGACTCTATGACGATCTCGGGTCAACAGACTACTCTGTACCAGTGTCACCAGAGAACTGCCATCTGACGTAAGGTATAATGCCATCTGGGAGTTCTCGGCGAGTCTGTCCAGTGTACCCAGTCTCTACTGAGCACCCGTATATCATCTCTGATGTCAAACACCGATGTATATGGGATCATCCATCGCCCATCTGTATGGGTCGAGAAGGTACACGCTAGTCTACTCTGGTATATCGATGCCCCATCTCGATACACCCACGACTAGGGACTTTGAAGGATGTACTTATAGACTACCATGTCCCCACTAGTATGATCCGCATCATAGTCCAGGTAGTCAAGTACACATCCTAAGGGCTTTACCAACATGTAACAGAGAGACAATCAGTATACACGTTAAGGTAAAGAGCAACCAGATAGCATACTATCATGTCGAGCAAGAAAGTCCTCCCTATATATGTCCCAGCATCCACTACAATATACATCCTATGTACAGTAATGGCCTTTAGGGCATACATATAACTAACAATCTCCCACTTGCACTAGGGCCATCTGATAGCAGTGGTTGTAGTATCTCATACTCAACCATCCCATAAAAATCTCTCTCTGGGAACAGGCCTTCGTGAGTGGATCCGCCGTGTTGTCCTCTGTGTCTACTCTCCTGTCCTCGATCCCCTGGAGATCAACCATCTCCATGATCAAGTGATACTGCCTTAGAGTATGTCTGGATCACTGATGGGACCGGCGTTCCTTGGCATAAGCCACAACTCCATTGTCATACAATGGGAGGAACAAAGTTCATCTTATGAACTAATATACACCCAGACAGCCTCTTTGGTAGCATCTTAAGTAGCGATGTATCCTGCCTTTATTGTCTAGTATGTCACGGTATCTAGCTTGGAACTCCTCCAACATACCGTCCCTTTACTGAGGGTAAAGACAATGCCTGCGACTGACACTCAGTCGTCATTATCACCCTGGAACCCTTCCAGTGATTCTCCCCAGGATCGGTTGACACCATCTCACTACAACTAGTGAGAGTCCTAACATCCAATTAGATCTATCTTATAGATCCAAACACCAGGATTTAGGAGGTATCATTTTGATCCTATATGGAGAATCATTGTGATAAGCGGAGATTGACTGAGCGTAGCATAGGAAACTCCTTCCCCATCAAGAGTATGTCATCCACGTACTCTACGAGGATCGTCACCATACTCTCTACTACCTTTTTGTTTATACAAGGTTCATCTACCATTTTGATGATGTCAAACTCTTTGACTAATTCATCAAAACAGATGTTCCAACTCCGCGATGCCTGCTTTATCCTATAAAGCATCTTGTACACGTGTCCGCTGCTCCCACTGTCTACGAAGCACTCTGGCTGTGTACTTACAGACGTTCTCTTCTAAAACATCATTTAGAAAAGGAGTCATGACACCCAACCGCCAGATATCGTAGTCATGGTTTGTAGCCGTGGCAAGTAGTATCTGGATGGACTTAAGCATAGATACTGGAAAAGGTTTCGTCATTATCCACGCCTGGTCGATGACGAAGACCTCTAACAAGTCTAGCTTTGAAAGTCTCAACTTTTCCATCTACACCAAGTAATCTTCTCAAGATATACTTGCTCCTGATGGGGATTTAACCCTTCAGATATAGCAACCAAAGTCCATACTTTGCTGGTATACATGGATTCCATCTCAGTTCACTAAGCATCCAGCCATTCTTACAGAGTCCCACTCCTGATGGCCAGCTCGAAACTAGTTGGGTCATCATCTTATGATGTAATCCTCTCTCCCACTGTCATAGAGAAACTGAAGTATCTCTCAGGTGGGTGAGGAACCCTACTAGATCGGCGGAGAGGCTGAGGTTCGTTGGTAACTATTGAATCCTTTGGTTCTTTCAAATCATCAGCTGCAGTTTGTATAGCTGGAACATTTCCAGTTCTACATAACAGATCTTGCCTCGAGCTTGTCCGGATTTTGCTTTTAGACATAGGCCGGACAACCCCAAATCTTAACTAGCTTAAGACATGGGCTCTTCCCTTTCCATATCGCATATGAAGTGGTAGGTAACTGATTTGATTTGAACCTATTCAATAGGTATGCAGCTTCTCAAGCGCATAACTCCCAAAAAGGAAATAGGTAACTCAGTAGTACTCATCATAGAGCACACCTTATCATATAGGGTGTTATTGCTCCGCCCTGATATACCATCGTGCTATGGTGTGTACAGAGGAGTAATGCTGAGAGAGAATCTCATTCTCCTTTAGAATTGTCCAGGAATTCCGTGCTCAAGTATTCTCCTCCTTGATCTCATCAAAGGACATAATACTTATACCCTTATCGGTTCTCTACTTCTAGCTTATATTCTGTGAATATCTCAAAATGTTCGGACTCATGTTTCAACAGGAACATATGACTGAATCTTGAGAGATTATCAGAGAATGTAATGAAGTAAAAAGAACCGGTCTTGGTATGTGTAGACAGGGGACCTACATACATCAACATGTATCATCCCAAGAGTTTACTAACTCTTTCTCTGTTTTCAGTAAACGGAGCTATGGTCATCTTATCTTTGTGACATGACTGGCAAGTTTCATAAGATGTAAATTCAAACAGATTTAAATATGCATCTATTTGGAACTTAGCTTGTCGGGTCGCATTGATATGACCTAGTCTACAATGCCTCAAGTAGGATTCGTTCATTTCTGAACTCTTCCTCTTGTGTGTGTTCAGTATACTAAAGAACTGTAGTTTGATTTAGAACATCAACGCTTTTAGATAACGTGCCTGATCCGATCAACTTTTGATATAGGAAATGTTCAAAACATTATCCATCAATACAAAATTTTATCATTTCTTTACTGATAAAGAGACTGATATGATTTTGTATATCAGGTTCGGTATCTAATAACATTCGTTCAGAATCAATGTATTGGTAATACAGGGTGACAGTGACCAACAGACTTGGCTGCAACTCTTGCCCCGTTTTCTGCCTCATGAAACTTATCACCCGTTCTCAGTTCTCTACCTTTCTGTAGCCCTATGTAACAGATTACATATCTGGGATCCTGATCTGGTATCACATACCCAGGACGTAGAGGATACAGAGAAACAGTTCTTTGTAATGAACACACCCGAAGATGATGCATCAACATGCACTGTCTTCGTTTGGGTGGCACGGGAATTCTGGTAATCCCCTATTTCCTGCTCTGTCTTATAACAATTATAAGTTGGAGCGGGACCAACGTTCCCCAGCTCAGTATAACAAGCGGGTTCGGTCAAATATTCCGTATTATTATCTTGATTAAGGCGTGATATGGTCGCTACCTGGAGAGAGAGAGAAGAAAACACTCAGCGTGCGCTCTTGCAAGAATAGATTGGTTATTATTTTATCTAATCAGGATGGCTCCCACTGCTTTTTATCAAATCTTCCTTCAAACCCTAAAAGGAAAGACTAGCCGGGATTAATTACACACTACAAGTTCGCCAATCTTTCAGCCAGGCCAGTGTCGGTACTTTGAGGGAGGTCCCCCGTGCTTTCGCACGAACCTAATTACAGTAAACCTCGTTTTCCCAGAGGCGTAACCTCGTTAACACCTTTCTAGACACCTACTTGATTGGCTAATTGTAATGTGTAAAACTCTCCCAGGAGTAACTCTTACTCGCAGCGGGTATCGGGATCCAACTATCTCATAGAAGGTATGCAATCTCATTGCAAATTTCAACACTTGAAATTCCCGATAATATTTTGCCCCTAGTGTTCTATGACCTTGACGAATGCCAAACAACCCATAGTCCACTAGTCAAGTTCAACCCGTACATTTCTTGATTGAACTAAACCCACCCGCACGACCCTTGACGAATGCCAAACAACGCCGTACGAATACCCTAATCTAATTGCATCATATGCTCAAGCAGATAAATACTAGTTAGCTACCGTACACTACGCCTTGACGAATGCCAAACTACCGCAGCACGAATACTAACTAGTACATATCTGAAATGACGGAGGGCTACGACGGGTTTTTCTGAAAACCTATTGCGTAATGAACTTGATATCGTTGTAGGATCGAATGAATTTTAAAATGGAATGTTTTTGAGGTTTTTCCAGTTTTGCTAAAGGAGTCACTCCCGGTGAAGGGATCGTCGGTCCTTTCCTCGTCGAATGAGGTGCGAGATATATCATATATATCGCTGTGCAAAGCAAAAACTCTTAAAAGCATCAAAAGACAAACCGAGTGTGTAGCATCTGCTAGTTATTGCTAAAGGAGTCACTCCTGGTGAAGGGATCTCGGTCCTTTCCTCATCGAATAAGGTGCAGGATATATCACATATAACTCTGTGCAAAGCAAGAACTGTAGCTACCTGTTTTATTTTGAAATTCGATTCTACAACATCTTAGGTTTATTTTATTTCATTAATCACATTAATGAAGTCCCATCATTTAAGTTACCTAAACATCACAGATAAATACGACGTACACTTATGCCATCCGCATTCGCCTCGATGTCCCCTCGTGCACCGTTAGGTTAGGTAACTGACGGCAGAGCGGGGCAGGGCTAGCACGGGTGTAAAACATAAGTAACATCTATATAATATATCATATATACTATATACTGTATCTATCACAGAACATCACATGATCACATCACAGATATCGCAGCAGAAGAAACATATGAAATATTGGATATACTAGGACGTCCATGTTTTCAATACGAGCCAGTATAAAACACGGATTCCACGGTCGTGATGAATAGCCAAACCCACACCCCTAGACCCCTACGAGAGCGGCAAGCAACCCTGCCAATTCTAGAGTTAGGAGACCCGGACTCGACTCCTCGAGTTGGTCTCCCACTGGACTCCAGAACCCGGTTACTTATGCTCCCCTCCTTGGGTCTATCCTAATGCGGAAAAGTAAATAATATACAAACGGTGACATCTTCCGCAACCTGGAAGTGCCCCAATAAAAGAATATTACATACAAGTTTTTACATGAATGAAAATGAAAAACACTCATCTCACATAAAAAACCCCGGCTATTCAAACACGACGATCCAATATAACATATCCAGCAACACATAACATCACATGTCATCAACGTAAGTAAATATGCGCATCCCAATTGTCGTTGACATATAGCAACGAAACCGGCGATATCACATATTACACTTACGGTCACAGAAAAGAAAGTGTAAAACTACAACAGTTGGAATCCGCAACCACCTCAGACATCGCATGCCTGACCAAATGAATTTCTTTAGACATCGCATGCCTAACAATTATAAACCCCGCATTTCAGTCTCATTATCGAAAACACTTTTCAATATCGAGTCGGGCAATTTAACAAGATTCCCGACATCCTGATTGAATGCTCGTCGCAAACTTCAGTAGACGGCCGCACCCCCGACGCCGTCGACGAAGTGCACCAAGGCGGAACACCGCTACCGCGAGCACCCGAACGGATGCTTTCGGCGACGGGGTTCTCCTACAGTCACTTGGTCGGGGCTATGGGGTGTAGCTGTCTATTAAGTTTACCCGGCGAGTATCCGCGTACGCTACGTGATTGCGACGGACTTTTGATCACATCAAAATTCCGTGGCAACCGATCAAGTGAGACTAAATTGCTAGATTTATAACATTCTTTCAGTTATCTCATAACTATTGTGAATTCCAATTATTGTATCCCATTCTAGATAAATAGAAAATGATAAACTTTCCGATCGAACAGTCAAACACCCAAGTTTTCCCGAAACAGATCAACTCTTGAAATAAGTCTAAAAACATTCAGTTCATGCCTCAGTACCAACGGTCCAGCCGTAGAAGGGTCAAGCCAACGCCTCACATGTGGCACGCCGTACTGCCCCAAACCCGAAGGTTTAAAGAGCAGTTCAAGACGGTCACATAATCGAGTTAAGGTTTGTTGTCTTCTAGAGGGACCATCGCGTTACTTTCACTACTTAGAACGTCGTTAAACTACGGAAAATCCAACACTTGGAAATTTCCCGACAGGGGAAAAGTTGGGTATTTATATCCGGTCGAACTTTTTAACATATTCTAAAATTATCCGGAAAGCCATACAGACAAAATTTGATAATCCGACCGAACATTCGAATCCCCAAAACAACTCAGAAAATAAAACTCTGGAAAAAATATTAAAAATTCCCAGGAAAACCAGAACTGAAAACTAAGAATTAAGGTGCAAATTTCGAAGCACAAAACCACAAAAAGGCCGCGGATCCGCCGCATGAGCCTCCTGTAAGGCCACGGATCCGCGTCCCCTTTATGGAATCACGCGCTCGAATTTTGCAGTAAACCTTATATCTTCCTGCTGATTTTTCTGAATATTTTTAACCTGGAAAAAATAACGATTTTGAAAATTGTCCAGAGAGCTATTTTTGAGTTAGGTTTCGGGTTCGTTCGGGTTTCAAATTCCGTCTAGACTTCGCCTAAGGCTCTAGCTAGGCTCTGATACCACTGTAGGGTTCCTAGGCACCCTAATGAGGTCTCCCAAGGCATCAACCATGCCAATTTCAAAATTTTAACTGTGCCGAGAAACTCTAGAACGGATCGTTGGCTAGATTTCTAGGCGAAACAATAAAGTAGTTAACAACTTAACTAATGGGAAACGGAAATACAACCTTTGTAGATCCGGTGCTCCACCTCCATAGCTCCGCAACGAAGTTCCTTTGCTGTCCAAAAAGAATCCGGGCTCTAGCGTCGGCTTAATCGGAGAATAGGCGAGCTAGGTCGTCGATGTCCATGCCGAAGATGATCTACGTCGAGGCATCGCTAGATCAAGCTCTACCTTCACCTTTCCATGAAAACTTATGAAGGAAACATACTCTACTACTTGGCAAGAGGTAGAGGATGAAGAAATAGGAAGTGGGTAGACTTTAGAATTGGATTTCTCACTCATTTCCATCAATCACCATTGATGGAGCTTGCTTTCTTCAAGTGAAGAAAGGAAGAAGAAGAAGAATAATGTTATGATAAGAATAATGGAAAATAAAATCTATTCTTATCATAATCACACCATGGTTAAGTGTAGAGAGAGGACCATGGTTAGGTGTAGTGGTTAGGGTTAAGCATGAGACAAACTGGTCACTTTATTCAAACCTTCATGAATGTTCGTGAAAGAAACAAAAATAAAAGCCACCATTTTATCTTTATGCATTATATTTTCCAAAGAAATAAATGAATAAATAAATGTATATGAAAAACAAAACCCTAACCATTTAAATAACCATGGATCAATCTTTAACACAAACCAAGTAAGCATGCATCATCAAACATGATACATTCATGTGCACAAAACTATATCGAATATACAATGTGCACATCCGAGCGAGAAAATCCAATTAAAGTGAACCGATACTAGTTAATGCAAAGTAATATATCAAATATATAATTATGCATTAAATCATTAAATCAACACTTGATTTAACGATCCGGTCATATCGTATATAACCGACTAGTATCCAATGTATCGGTTTATCGAATCAATCCTTGATTCGATAACTAGGGTATATCGCATATAACCTAATCGATACATTCATCGCGAGAATGAAATACGGTATCACATACACGCATTATTCTCGGTCCCGCACATATCTCATATGCGCTCCTATTTTGTTTCGCTTGAGCCAGGAAACCTCTGTGTAGGACTCTAAAGACTCGTCAATACGCCGGCAGCAGATGATGATCATATCAAACATTCACAAGCCACAAGCGGTCTGCTAAACGTAACGGCCACCCGGGTATTGAGCGATCAGAAGATCGACGAGCAAGCCCGCTCACACTCCTGTGAATCCAACCAGTAACACTTACCGTACAGTCCGGTCTGATCGTCTGATATGTCGCATATCTCGCCTAGGGGTGGTAAACGTCAGACCCCAATAGCTCGATAAGTCGTGTCGATATGAGGTCTATAACAATTCGAGAAACTACTGGTAACACTTACCAGTAAATCTCAGCAACCCTGGCCAGGGATTTCCGGTTATAGCCAATCGAACACTGCGCAACATCAACTCCCTATACCGGGAGAGACGAATCCCCTCCTATCGCTCATTGCCTCCATGTGACTCGGGACTGTACCCAAAAACCACCGTTTTGCACGCCCTCTTGGACGTGGTAAGATGGAAATCAAAGCACAGTGGGAACCACACAAGACTCTATGACGATCTCGGGTCAACAGACTACTCTGTACCAGTGTCACCAGAGAACTGCCATCTGACGTAAGGTATAATGCCATCTGGGAGTTCTCGGCGAGTCTGTCCAGTGTACCCAGTCTCTACTGAGCACCCGTATATCATCTCTGATGTCAAACACCGATGTATATGGGATCATCCATCGCCCATCTGTATGGGTCGAGAAGGTACACGCTAGTCTACTCTGGTATATCGATGCCCCATCTCGATACACCCACGACTAGGGACTTTGAAGGATGTACTTATAGACTACCATGTCCCCACTAGTATGATCCGCATCATAGTCCAGGTAGTCAAGTACACATCCTAAGGGCTTTACCAACATGTAACAGAGGGACAATCAGTATACACGTTAAGGTAAAGAGCAACCAGATAGCATACTATCATGTCGAGCAAGAAAGTCCTCCCTATATATGTCCCAGAATCCACTACAATATACATCCTATGTACAGTAATGGCCTCTAGGGCATACATATAACTAACACGTATACACCACAGCACCTCGGTGTATCGGGGCGGAGCTGTCACGACCCGAAAGTATGGAACGTGACCGGCACTTAGATTACGAAGCGTCTAGAGGCGCAACGTAACCTAAGTAAGCCGAAGCCCAGAAATCTAAACCATAAAAAGAAGAAGAAGTAAAGGAAAACATGTAGAAAACATGTAAAAGCAGCATCCAATTTTCTCAAAAATTTCGGCAGAGTCTCCTTTGTAAAAACTGGCCCCAAACGGGTACAAACAAGAATAATATATATACAAACAATAAAAAGCATCCCCAAACGGGAGCTAGCTCCATGCCAAAAGGAGGAAACAACAACATTAATGCACAATAGTATACAACGCCAAAGGGCGAGGCTCAAAACTCAAAAGAAACAAAACCACCAGATATCATAATAATATAAGCGCGACTCTAAGGTCGAAATAAACAACTGATCCAGTAAACTATCATGTAATACAAGTTTGGTTGATGGAGCTTACTAGATACAAATGAAATAATAAAATACAACGGCGGTCGAGATACAAATGAACCAACCTACCGTGCAAATCACCCGGAATGAAATGATGTGCCAGCAAACTGCCAAGGAACCCCGTACATCAACCTGTAATAAAATTTGGCACAATGGGGGTGAGTTGCCAACTCGTGAGTAGAAGATATCTGCGAAAAGAAATCGAATGCACGACGCTATCCTAGGTCATAATAATATACTAATATACTACTAGTCATTAAGTAAAGACAGGATAATAAACTACGTATAAGTGCAAATGCTCCGTGCTCGTATTAGTGCCTCATATAGAACTATGTCATGTGAATGAGTATGCATGCACCATGAATGTAAAATAACCAATCCCGAAATCTAGATATATCTGTGTAAGAAATCTTTAGCTTTTATCATGGTAAAATGTGTACAGAAATCTGAAATATCAACAATGAAATCCATGGAAATCCGTGTCAAGCATCGACACAAAACATGTAAATCTCAAGTCTCAATACCTCATAATCTCAATGTCTCATATTCTCAATATCTCGGGCTCCGTCAGTCCGGATCGGCCCATATCATCAAATCTCACGACAAAGGTCGGTATCCTCCGGATATCCGCCACGCCAGACATCACTGGTAGGTAGTCTTCCCCTGCCAGGCTCATCGTCTACAACTCGATCTTCTTGTTCCGGGGTACCATACCGGGCCCACCATGTACCCTAGACGGTTCATCCACTCCTCGAATCGGGGCTCGAAATCCAACAGAAAACATGAAATCTCATGGTGGACGATACATACATCACGAGAAAACCGCATCTTATGTTTTTAAAAAGAGAGGAGGAGAGAGAGAGAAGTTTTTATATATTCTTGCGGTTTTCCCCAAAAATCCAGAAATCTCATAGAAATCCAAAATCCCAAATCATGAGTAAGTATATGATAAGTGTCGGCATATGCCCCATAATACTGCATGATAACATGAAAATGCGAATGCATGAAATGTCTAAGTAATAAATACCATGTCTATACTAACACCAGAGAGTAATCACAATATTATATCGATCTAGCTGTTAGCTGATTCTATCAATAAAAGATAATATGATCTAAAGTGTACGTGACATAGCAATTACCGATGATGATGTGTGTGAGCCGGCAAATAAGTGTGCGTGGAATATGCGCATCATCGGTAATGGTGCTGGTGTCCTAACAGGCAGAGTTTTATACTGATTATAGAAACATATGTATGAACATGCAACTTTATGATTACGGTATGAATGTAAAGACGGATGTGTAATAACCACTCATCTGCGATTTACAAGTATAACTACAACTATATGACTCGAGTCTAAACTAGTGTCCATCTAACCTCCTAAGGAACTAAATCTAAGAAACTAGTCAATAAGAAATAAGAATCCACCTAAGGTCTGAATCCATATCTCTAATAGTCGGTGATCCAGTCTCAATAGCGTCACGTACGTAGTACGGCTTCCTCGAATCAAGAGTGCGGATCAATCATCATATCTACGCCTCGTACGGTAAAATCCATCGTACGGCATCCCAATATCGGCGTACGGGTCAAGTATCTTCTACGTGTCTCATCATTCGTATAATATCATCATCAACACATGTCAAGATCAAGGTGCTATACTGTAATCACATACATCATATATCATTTCCAGTATAAATATACATCGTTAATTTATCCTCAGAAATATCATGTATATGTATCATATTGTGATTAAGTCACACTTAGATCATATTGTAATCAAGTCACACCTATATGATATCGTAATCAAGTTACACATATATCATGTCGAAATAAAGTCACACTTATATGATATCGTAATCAAGTTACACATATATCATGTCGAAATCAAGTCACACCTATATGATGTCGTAATCAAGTCACACCTATATGATATCATATCGGAATTTCAGGCACAGGTTACGGTCCGGGTTCTATTTTAGAGTCCCACGTACTTCAATATCGTCACCACCCTTTATTATTGTTCATGTATACAAATCCATTATCTCATTTTCTAATGATCCGCTAACATCAAAACACGACTGTGTAGCCAAGAATCACGGCATCAGCCCAGTTATATTGTTTCATTCCCGTGTATCATATCACATCCTTGTATCACATATACATATTGTGTATATATATATACCTACATCTAGTCCTATATATATATACACATACACGTATACACCACGTCGAGTCTCAGTGTGTGCGTGTGTGTGTATCTACCTAAAACCTACGAATCTCTTCCAAAGTATTCATCCTCTGGTATGGTCTTTCTAAATCAGTCAAGTCCCACCTAGGGTCACTACTAGGGTCCTACTCACCGAAATTCTAAGGTCACGTCTGGCTTCCTAATGACAATAAGTACTTATTCCTATTCTACGCTTGCGGGGGTGCTAAACGCCATCCACCCGACTTCCCCCCGTAGATATACATCTACTCACCTGGTCCTTGTCTGCCGAAAATGATGTCGCCAACCTCTTCTTCATCGCCCGCAGTCCATGTGAGGCGTACCTATACACAAACACATATAATATCGTAAACTGGATCACGAACAACATCAAAACGACACACGAAACGCGCATAGGTTAAAACCTATGTCCCGCTCATGTAAAAGAACCAAATATCGCTCGATATCGGCGTACAAACGCCGATTGATCGAGATAAACATCAACAAACAACTCATAGTTTTAAAACTCATCACTTATAATACAAAACATGATTTAATTCATCGAAACCCTAAAAATCGATCAAATCGTCCGATTTCGAAAAACCCGAAAACGCCAATTTACCGTTTTACTTCAAAACTCGTTGTTTAAAAGAAACTAATGGTCATAATATTCATTAAATAACCTAACTATATTATAGAAACCATTACCATATTTTTAACACCCTACTTTGCATTAGTTTGAAAATTCTAGTTTGCAAACTTGCCCGATTTCGATACTTTTAAGCAAAATTTCACAATATCACAACTAAACATGATTTTGCATGAATTAATGCATTAAACTACAATTCATGATGATAATGATATAATGAAACCATAAATTATATTTTAAATTTCATTTATTTAAGAATTTCCAAAATCTAGTTAGCAAAATCATATTTTTATTAGTATTTTTCAATTATCAATAGAAACTAGTAACCAATTTAAGTTTTTCATTCCATCAACAAGTTAATATCCTCATTAAAACCACAATATAGTGTTACAAACATTAATTGGACTTTTATCTCACCAATATATACAATATATAGAAATCTAGTTTGCAAAATGGATTAATTTAAACAATTTTGGATAAACAATTTACAATATATCATCCATACAAGATTTTCCACTTCTAAAAATGTTAAACTAGTTATTATAACCCTACTTAATTAATAAAAACCATAACTTAATTTTATAAACCCTAACTTGAATTTTAAAACTTGTAGATAGAAATTATTTATTAAATCTAATTATGCTTAAATGAAACATCTAATAACAATAAATCAAAAGAAGAAGATTTATACCTCCACAACATGAGATCCAAACATAAAAATAAGCCTGCAAAATGAATGCTTTCCATCTCCAAAATCCATGTAAAGATGAGCAAAGAATAGAGGGTAGGAATTTATTAGGATTTTGTGGATTTTTTATCGAATTTTTGATGAATTTTGATGATTTTTAATGCAAAAATGATGGGGGGGAAATTTTGGGGCTGCTCATGGAGGTGAGGCCGGCCATGAGGTGAGGAAAAGAGAGGAGAGTGAGAAAAGGTGAAGAAAAGTGTAGATGGTTTCACAAAAATATCACACAATTAAGTCTTTTCATTAATTTATTTAAAAATTCTTTATTTTCTTCACTCCATTTGACCTAGAATGGTCTAAAACCATTGTAAAATTTTGAAAATAAGTTTTGCATGAAACACACTTGATTCTAAGATGCAATGGTTCATTTTTACAAATTTAACCCATTCAAATTTGTAACTTACACTAATTTAGTGTAAAAATAAAGCTTATGTTAATATTTAAAATAATTAATTTAAGAAAAATATTTAATTAAACTAAAAATTTATAAGTGGCTAAATAAAAAACATTTACCAGTAATAACATAATTAAAATAGGTATTTTTAAATTTATAGTGAAAAATAATTACGGTTTAGTTTTATGAAAACTACGTTTTACTTTATCGAAAATTATAAAATTCACTTAAACGATTTTATTTATTTAATTAATTATTTAATTATTTTTAAAATGTTACAATCTTCCCCCCTTTAAGAAATTCGGTCCCCGAATTTAAATTAAAACTCCCCCCAATTACTAAAACATTCAGCCAAAACACTCAAATCGTCGGGGCTCCGAAATCATCAATACATAACTAAAATCAACTCCGTCAAGCATAACACAATCATCGGAGTTATGGCGAAAATAAAATACCAAAACCCAATATGAAAACCAACATAATATACATCAAAACAACAACTTATCTATAGTGCGCATCATAGTAAAATCGTCCAAACATCTGGATAAAGAAGCTTTCAAGAACCCCTTTTTGAAAATCGCCGTGTGATGCACGTGCCTCGGCATAAGTAGCTGACGTTTATTTTTAAAAAAAAATTCTATATATATATATATATTTTATTTAACATACACGTCCCGCCTGGTTACCAAATCAATAGTAATGATTATAAAAACATACTAATCAAACTGAAATCAATCCCAATCACATCATAAAAATATCATGTGCGTCCGGTGCGCACTGAAATCGAAACCAAATACAGATGCTACGAATTCACATAAAAACAAAACTGAGTGCAACAGGTGTGCAGCAAAAACATCTGTCAAGTGCAACGGGCGTGCACGACTCTAATATCAGGTGCATCTAATCTACACAAAATCACTATTTAGTGCATCTGGTGTGCACAAATCGTATCAGGTGCACCGAATGTGCGCAAGAATCTCAATCAGGTGCACATGGTACACGAAAATATACACCGAATATCTAAATCGAAATCACAGTACGAAAATGCATGAAAACTAGGTCGAAGGATATGTCAAAATCATGTGTAACCCATATGTACGAAATCAAATCAAAATCTCAAAATGTATAAAACAAAATCGAGTGTACTGGGTATGTACAAAACAACATCAATACAACTGATATATGAAGCACGAATAGAATGTAATGAATGCACACATAAGAAATACCAATCGTAGAACAAAATCCTCAAAATACCAAAAAAAAAAATCCAATCAACGGAAATATGAAATTCAAATCACCAATCACAATCGTAAACAGTATCGTCAATGTGCACCTCTTTCCCCCTTTCCTCTGGTGTCGACTGCTTCGAACTTGTCTCTTCATAGGTGTGCTGACTGCGCTACCAACGGCAATACTCATATCTAAAGTCTCCCACGTAGTCGATCCCTTCACCTGATATCCGGACTACATTAAACTTTTCGATCGATCCATCAAAATCCCATAATTCCCCGAGAGCTCAACACTCAAGTACATTTTAAAAATATCCGGTACATACCCCAGCATCGATGGTCCAGCCGTAGAAGGGCAAACCCAAGCCTCACTAATGGCACTGTGGAACTGCCGTAAACCCTAAGGTTCAAGGGCGTTTTCGAGGTCATTATGTCGAGTTAGGGTTTCATTCTTCTAGAGGGTCCATCGAAATACCTGCATGTTCTTCCGAATACCTTAAACTTGGGAAAATGGGTTTATGACATTCGTTCGAATACTTTAACTTCGTCTAGACGGCATGTGAATACCCTTCATCCGCATGCTAAACAATGCTCCAATCTTCAAGAATGAACGATACCCTAATGGTTATCGCATTCGAGCCGCAGCTCCTTCTGCCCGTGCGCCCGTGGTAACAGAAACCACCCTCCGATATCGACGAAGATAGATCAAAGAAACGAATGAAATGCGGTGCAAATAAATATACATTCTAAGGCTACTTAAGAAGAGTAGCGTATCGTAAGTATGCCGCGGATCATACCCACGGTACGTCACTCTACCTACGTTGCCTACTCCATCAACCAAGGGTCACCCTAGAAATATATAAGGTTAAACCTAGCGCTCTGATACCAACTTTTTCACGACCCGAAAGTACGGAACGTGACCGACACTTAGATTACGAAGCGTCTAGAGGCGCAACGTAACCTAAGTAAGCCGAAGCCCAGAAATCTAAACCCTAAAAGGAAGAAGAAGTAAAGGAAAACATGTAGAAAACAAGTTTAAAAGCAATATCCAATTTTCTCAAAAATTTCGGCAGAGTCTCCTTGTAACGTTGTGAAAATCGTTTTGGTGAAATTTCGGAAAATCGGTAAAATCAGGGGGTTTTCTGTAAAAATTCAAAATACAAATATCTTTATTATAAAATTAAAAATAAATATTCTAGTTATGTAATTGCTAGTATTTGGTGTTTATTGAGCCATTGGTGAGATTTCAAAATTTCTGAAATTTTTTTCCGAAATTAATTATTTTAATATTATTTTAAGCCGTCACTAATACATTTAATTCGGGAAAATTACAAACTGGAATGAGTTGAAACAAATTTTGTGTATCATAATATATTAAACAAAATTTTATCATATGGTTTCTGAATTGAAATAGGGTTGTTAACCGGTGTTAGAAAATATCGAAGAAAAAGGCTTTTTTTTGGTGAAATTAGTGCAAATGGAGTGCGGTAAAACTTTTATCTTTTCCCAAACAAAACCACACATTCTTTTACTCCCTCACACTATTTTGGCCAGCCTTGGTAGCCTCCTCCCTTGATTCTTCAAGTGGTTTCTAGAAATTAGTTTTGTTTTTGAAAAATAAAAAGGAAAATGAATAAAGGTTGAAAAGACTTAATTGTTTGATATTTTTATGAAACCTTCTACAGTTTTCTTCACCTTTTCTCACTCTCCTCACTTTTCCTCACCTCATGGCCGGCCTCACCTCCATGGGCAGCCCCAAAATTTTCCCCCCATCATTTTTGCATTAAAAATCATCAAAAATTCAACAAAAAATCTACAAAATCCTAATTATTTCCTACCCTTTATTCTTTGCTCATTTTTATATGGATTTTGGAGATGCAAAGCATGCATTTTAGAGGCTTATTTTCATGTTTGGATTTCTTGTGTGAAGGTATAAATCTTGTTCTTATGAATTATTGTTATTTTATGTTTCATTCTAGTATAAATTTATTTAATGAATTAATTCTATTTCCAAGTTTTAAAAATTCAAGTTAGGGTTATAAAATCAAGTTATGATTTTTATTAATTAATTAGGGTTATAATAGCTAGTTTAACATTTTTAGAAGTGGAAATTATTGTATGGATGATAGATTGTAAATTGCTTATCCAAAATTGTTAAATTAAAACCAATTTTTTTTTTGCAAACTAGATTTCAATATATTATATATATTTGTGAGATAAATTCCAATTAATGTTTGTAACATTAGATTGATGTTGTAATGAGGATATTGACATGTTTAAGGAATGAAAAACTTAGTTTGGTCATTAGTTTCTTTTGATAATTGAAAAATACTAATAAAAATGCTATTTTAGCTAACTAGAATTTGGAAATTCTTAAATAAATGAGATTTAAAATATAAATTATGGTTTCATTATATCATTATCATTATAAATTGTAGTTTAATACAGTGATTCATGAAAAATCAAGTTTGTTGTGGAATTGTGGAATTTTGCTTGTAAGATATTGAAAATTTATAAAAGTTGCAAACTAGGAATTTTGTTTTAATACAAATTAGTGTGAGAAAAATATAGTAATGGGTTGTATAGTCTAGTTACGTTATTTAATGAGTTTTATGACCATTGGTTTCATTTAAATGTCAAGTTTTGAAGAAAAACGGTAAATTGGCATTTTCGGGTTTTACGAAATCGGGCGATTTGATGGATTTTAGGGTTTCGATGAATTAAATAATGTTTTATACTATAAGTAATGAGTTTTAAAACTATAAGTTGGTTGTTGATGTTTATCTCGATTAATCGGAGTTTGTACGCCGATATCGAGCGATATTTGGTTCTTTTGCGTGAACGGGACATAGGTTTTAACCCATGCGCGTTCCGTGTGTCGTTTTGACTTTTGTCTGTGATTTAGTTTACGATACTATATATGTTTGCGTATAGGTACCCCTCACGTGGACTGCGGGCGATGAAGAAGAGGATGGCGACACCGTCTTCGGCAGACATGGACCAGGTGAGTAGATGTATATCTACGGTGTAAGTCCGCGGTGGCACCCCGGCCGTCGATCCGACGCCGGAAACGCGGAAACGAAAAACTTTGCAAAACTTGCAACCGGCACCACCGCGCACTTTTCACCCGGATCGGGCCATTAACCTAGCAACTAGCAAAGTAAAATACGGGAAGAGAAGTATACCATGCGATCCGTGTCCTTCGGTCTTCGTCTCCACTCCAATCTCCCGCGGAGTCTCCGTCCGTCGCCTCCTCGTCGGAAAAAGGGCACCACGTAGCCGGATTCTTTTACGGGCTCCCACCTCTGGACCGAGGCAACTCGGGCGCGAAGTTGGCTGGCCGACGCGTCCAAGGGTACTGTAGGTTGTAGTGTAGATTCACTTTGCCTCATGGGGTTTGTGAAGTTGCCATTAGTTGATGGAAGAATCAAAGAACTTTGGAGAGGGGTTTATGATTTTGGAGCATACAAATGAGATGATCTAATTTCCCTCATCAAAAATGAAAACCTCTCTCTCTCTCTCTCCAAAAGTGGCAGGCCCCCCTTCATATCTCAAAATGGTGGAGGGAATAAAACCAACACAAGAAGGAAAGTGAGTGTAGGATAGCTCAAAGGTGACCATAACCAAAAGCAATGATAACAATATCATATCAACCTTCATCTCATTTCTAATCACAAATAAAGCAAAGAATGGATGGAAAAAGAATCTCATCATGATGCCACATAATGCAAGAAAACCCCTCCACAAAATGTTATTTGCACACTTGCAAATAACCCCCTCCATCGGAAAGTCCGGCCGTGAAGGAACAAAAGAAAACTGGCCGGAACGGAATGCAAACTGGCAACTTCAGAAAACTGATCCCGTAATAAATTACAGGAAAACCCCACTACTGCACATACATGCCCGCATTTGTATTCCCACCGAACACAAATGCAAAGAGACAATATCTACACTATCTAATACTAGGATCCGGCTTAAACCAAAGCCGGCTAGTAAAAACCGTCCGATCACGATCCGTGCAATACCGCACGTATCTGATCGAACCCTGCCATATCTCCATACGGCCTCTACAGCGTTTCGCCCGAAACTTGAGTAACTGTGTGTGTGGTGGACTCTAAAGACTCGTCAATACTATGGCTGTGGATTTAACCACTAGCACGTCAGAGGTATTAGCCATACGTGACGGGCTACCAGCTATTGACCAAAAGGGACATCGATGAGCGAACGCATCCTGACACCCTACTGAGCCTGTCAGTGACAATATCCGTACAGTCCGGTCCGTTCGTCTATGAGTATCGCATGGCGGGCCTAGGGGGTTAGTAAAAGTCAGACCCACAAAAGCGGTACAAGTCGTGTCGGAGTGTAGCCCAGAACACCCTGAGATACTACTGGAATACCTACCAGTAAATCTCCTGCCTCGGCCGAGGGCTTTGTATAATGGCTCTCCTAGACACAGTGCGACCTGACCCACAATACCGGGAGAGACGAACCCCTGCAGATCCGCTCACTGCCTCCATGTGGCTCGGGACTGTACCCAACTAAAACCTGTTTGCACGACTCCTTTGAGCCGTGGTAGGGTAGTAATCAAAGTACAGTGGGAACTCACACGAGACAAATGACGATCTCAGGTCGATGAACTAACCTGTACACATGTCACCAGGGAACTACTATCTGACGTCTGGTATAATCCCAACTAGCAGGTTCCCGGCGAGTCCTGTCCGGTGTACTCATAACCTAATGAGCACCTGTATACATCTTAGGTGAACCAACTGACACCAGTGGCTTGTGAGACCGGTCACCGCCCCTCGTCGGGGTCTCGACTGTATACACTAGTCTACTCTGGAGAATCGATGCCCTATCTCGAAACTTCCACGACTAGGGACCTTTTAAGGATGTGCTTATAGACTCCAGCTCTCACTTATATGATCGCCCTCATACTGCTGGTAGTCAAGCAAGAATCCTAGGGGCTCTATCGACGTGCAATAGTGACTCGTAAGGTCACCTAAAGCAGTACACGATGATAAAGGTAAACCAGATACCATACTATCATCTTGAGTAAGACTGTCCTACTGGGATAGGTCCTCCCTCAATCATTGCAATCACGTGCCTGTGATCCAATAATTGACTCTGAGGGCACTATCTCCAATAATCTCCTACTTGCACTCAAGGCTAATTATTGCGATGTCGCATACTCACAGCTCGTGTGATACCGAACACCCAACTCCTCTACTAGTCAGTCTCACAAAGCTCTTTTGCGAAACTATTGCGTTCGAGAAATAGCCTCAGTGAGTGGATCCGCTATGGTGTTTCTTTCTATGTCTCTCTTTATCTCAAGTTCGCGGAGAAAGCCATCTCCCGAAATGAGTAATACCTGTCTTAGAATGTCTGGATGTCTGATGGGACCTAGTTCATAAATGAACTCAAAATCCAAACTTCTTAGACTGTATCGTCAACTGAACTTAATCAGTATCCTGCGCCATGCCTTCCCTCAGTATCCACTGGACCACCTGTCCAAAATACTGCCCCTTGTCAGAGGGAAAACTATAACTCTGACAGCCACTCTGCCATCCAGGTCACCTTGGAAGCCTGGAATGATAACCATCTCCTAAAAGAGGCTGTCGTTATCAATTCCCTAGAACATTAACTTATGTTCTAAAACTGCTTCCGATTGTTTCTCCAGGATTGGATGAATATCAACTTATTGCACCTACTGCAAGAACAACATCTGGTGTGGTACTTGACATCTCATGATTGACTCAATTGCCTAAGCAAGTGATATGCCAATCATGCGTATCCCTCTCCCCTTTAGTCTGTAAGACACCTTTAGAGAGGGTGACTGATTGGAAGAATTAAAGTTAACCGCAATCAAGACGGTGTCGCTATGCAGCTAGCCGGTTGAGCACGGGTCGATCCACAGGGAGATGGTTGTATGTCCTTTCTTGTTTTAGACGAGTCAATAAAGAATTTGTATGTGTTGTTCAATCTATCCTATGTGTAATATTTGCAAGTATAAAGTTGTTAAGAAAAAGATACGAGATTGTAAGCTAAAGAAATCCGTACTCAAAACCTTTGAGCCGAGTCTTGACCAATTAAAGCTAGAGCAATCGGCAACAACGTGGATTAGGGGATTTAAGCGTGGTATTCGTGGAATACGGCTTATTTACCCTTGTCCTTCCGTTCTTGTCTCTTGCTTTCGCCTCCGGCCAAACTGAACGCAACCGGTTGCGGTTAGGAATCACCGTTACCTTGTTAGGGTAGGGTGCCTAACGGAGCGCTTGCGTATCGTTTGGGCGGAGTTCAATGGAAAATACGGGAAAAGGAAATGAGCAAAGAAACGTTAACTTATAATATCGTATTTCTTCTTAACAATAATAATTACATCCATTCACAAAAGAACCAAAAAGAGCAAAAGAAAAGAACAAAGAAAAGAAAAGATTACAAGTAAGTAAGTGCATGAATTTAAATTGCAAATAAGTAAAGCAAGATAATAAAAAGAAAGTAATAAATAAGCAATAAAAAGAAATAGAAACTAGAACTCAAGACAAGCAAGGGATCAATAGCCAACCCTTAAACTTGCAAGCTCAATCAAGAGGTTGCAAGATCAAGAGAAGGGTAGAGAACGCATGTGAAATAAAGCGCTAATTCCATAAGAAAAACACGACCCTTGAGATCAATAACAAACCCTTAACCTTTCAAGCTCAATGAAGAGGTTGAAAGATCAAGAGAAAGCAAGAATCTCAAGGGGAAGTTAAACAAAAGAGAATGATACAAAAACCCTCATCTTCATTGATCGTCCACTCAATGCTCTCACTACATTTTCATGGAGGAAAGATGAAGAAGAAGAAGAAGAACTACACTAAAACCTACAAAAGAAGAACAAAGAATGAACACCAAAAGCTTGGCAAGTTCTGGGATATTTATAGGCAGAGAACTGGAAACCTAGGGCAACAATATGCCTCTATATAAAATTACAAAACAGCCCCTGAAAGATGACAGAGAGAGGAGGCTGTACGGCCGCGGTTCCGCGGCCTAAGCAAGCTTATGTCGCGGTTCCGCGGCCGTATAGAGGAGTTGGCTCCTCGTACTTTTTGGGGTCCCCTGGTTTGAAGTTGTCTGCTGTTTGGTATATGACTTTTCTCATAATCTCTTCACAATTATTCAGAATTTCAGTAGAACAAGAGGTGATGTGATGTGGATCTTTTGCCATGATTTCCTCGAGCTCCGCGTAGATTTCTTGGATCTTGTGTTGACATTGAGCTTTGTGCATGACATGACAATCGATTTGCCATTTTGTCCCTTAAACTGGTATGTGGCAACACACGGATAGAGAGCGGAGATCCGTGTTTTATCTGTTGTTGGCAGTAATCCAGAATTTGTCGTACTTTTCCATGGATTTCACTGTTTAGAGTTGAGAACCAGTATTCTGCAAATATGTAGCAAACACTGATCAAAAGCACCTGCCTATAAATAAACGAGCGTAAGAATGGGCGGTATAAAATGCAATATTCTGGTATGAACAGTGACTCCATTACCTACAGGTATACTACCGTGCCAGGAGTCGTCCATTCTAAATGCTCATAGAATGCTAGTCAAAGTACCCAGATTGGGAAACCACCCAAATCTAGATCTAAAACCATAGATCTATTAACCAGAATGTCTGATATAATATCCAAGTCCTACGTGGAGAAACCACTGTGTGACGACCAAAGTATAACCGTTCGTAGTATAGGAATTTCAACTCCTACTCTGTGTATGTCATCCAAATACCAGGACATTACACCCTACTACCTTCTTAACAGATCCATCCTCTATTCTGATGAAGTCAAACCTATGACTGTCACATCAGAAATAGATGATCTATCTCCGCTATTTCTGCTTTAGTCTATAAATATGTTAGTTATATGTATGCCCTAGAGGCCATTACTGTACATTGGATGTATATTGTAGTGGATGCTGGGACATATATAGGTAGGACTTTCTTGCTCGACATGATAGTACGCTATCTGGTTGCTCTTTATCTTAACGTGTATACTTTCTGTCTCTCTGTTACATGTTGATAAAACCCTTAGGATGTGTACTCGACTTCCAGGACTGTGATGCGGATCATACTAGTGGGGCCTGGATTGTCCATGAGTACATCCTTCAATGTTCCTAGTCGTGGGAATATCGAGACGGGGCATCGATATTCCAGAGTAGACTAGTGTATATCTTCTCGACCCATGTGATGGGCGATGGATGATCCCAGATCCATTGGTGTTTGACATCGGAGATGGTATGCGGGTGCTCAGTGGAGACTGGGTACACTGAACGGACTCGCCGAGAACTCCCAGATAGTATTATACCTCACGTCAGATGGCAGTTCTCTGGTGACACTGGTACAGCTTAGTCTGTTGACCCGAGATCGTCATAGAGTCTTGTGTGTCTCCCACTGTGCTTTGATTTCCACCCTACCACGGCTCTACTGAGTCGTGCAAACAGGTGGTTTTGGGGTACAGTCCCGATTCACATGGAGGCAATGAGCGATAGGAGGGGATTCGTCTCTCCCGGTATTGGGGGTTGATGTTGCGCTATGCTCGACTGGCCATAACAGGAAATCCCTGGCCAGGGTTGCAGTGACCTACTGGTAAGTGTTATCAGTAGTTTCACATATGTCATGGACTTCACATCGGCATGACTTATCGAGCTACTGGGGTTTGACGTTTACCACCCCTAGGCGAGATATGCGACATATCAGACGAACAGACCGGACTGTACGGTAAGTATTACTGGTTGGATTCACAGGAGTGTGAGCGGGCTTGCTCGTCGATCTTCTGATCGCTCAATACCCGGGTGGCCGTTACGTTTAGCAGACCGCTTGCGGCTTGTGGGTGTTTGATATGATCATCACCTGCTGCCGGCGTATTGACGAGTCTTTGGAGTCCTACACAGAGGTTTCCTGGCTCAAGCGAAACGAAATAGGAGCGCATATGAGATATGTGCGGGACCGAGAATAATGCGTGTATGTGATACCGTATTTCATTCTCGCGATGAATGTGTCAAATGGTTGTATGCGATATAACCTAGTTATCGAATCAAGGATTGATTCGATAAGCCGATACATTGATACTAGCCGGTTATATGCGATATGACCGGATCATTGAATCAATTGTTGATTTAATGATTTAATGTATAATTATATATTTGATATATTACTTTGCATTAACTAGTATTGGTTCACTTTAAATGGATTTTCTCACTTGAATTGTGCAAGTTGTATATGTGATATACATTTGTGCACATGATTGTATCATGTTTGATGATACATGTTTACTTGGTTAAGTGTAAAGAATTAAACCATGGTTAAGTTTATGATTAGGGTTTTCTTTATTCTTATTTATTTATTTATTTATTTTGGAAAAAGATGAGAAAAGAATGGTTACTATTTTTGTTTGCTAGTTGAAGATTCTTGAAGCTTTGAATTAGTCCACCATCCTTGTCTTATACTTAACCCTAACCATTCTAGTTAACCATGGTCCATTCTCTACAATTAACCAAGGGTTAATACATGATAAGTATTGATTTATTTATCTAATAATTCAAGACTTATCATAACTTCTTCTTCTTCTTCATCTTCTTCTTTCATGAAGAAAGCTTGCTACTCCAATGGCAAGTGATGAAAACTAATGAGAAATCCAATTCTAAAGTGAACCCACATCCTATTTCTTCATCCTCTACCTCTTGCCAAGTAGTATAGGGTGTTTCCTTCACAAGTTTTCTTGACTTGGTGAAGTTGGAGCTTGATCTAGCGATGCCTCGACGTAGATCATCTTCGGCATCGTCGTCGATGACCTAGCCCGTTTTTCTCCGATGAAGCCGACGCTAGAGCCCAAGATATGATTTGGACAGCGAGGGGACTTCATCATGGAGTCTAGGAGGTGGTGGACCGGATCTACAAAGGTTGTAGCCCCTTTCCTTTAGCTATATTTCCGTTTACTTGCATGCTTCGCCTATTTATCTAGTTAACGATCTGTATTAGGGTTTATAGGCACTTGTAAAATTTCAATTGGCCATGTTTGATCACTTGTGAGACTTCATTAGAGTGCCTAGGAACCCTACAAAATAGACATAAGCTACCTGTCCACCAATGCTTCCGCTGCTCCCACTGACTACGACAACCCTCTGGCAGAGTCATATAAGATCTTGGATCTGTTATCGGAACCGCTCCGGGAAGCTTGAAGTCCCGTTATGGGACTTCACGTACATTTCTAAAGCTAGTTCAGAACGACGCTATACTCATCCTCCTGCCGGGTCTCACAGTCTGAACAACAACAATGGCAAGTCTACGTAAACAAGAACCTCCCTGTCACCGTCCTTGAGTATACCGAAGTACCTCTCGGGTGCCTGAGGTTACCCATCATATCTACGGAGTGGCCAATGGAATGTCAAACCAGATTGAATCTTTAGGTTCCTATGAAATCTTCAGTAATCGTTTGTGGTTCTGGAATCACTTCCAGTTCTACCATACTCCCACTACTGTTTTCTGAAAAAATCCATTTTTATTTAAAACCGTGGCGAGTCTAGAACAATATCACCATTGATCTTCCAGATGGTAGAAAGTCAACCCTCGTCATAGCCTGGGTCAACCCACAAACAGCCATTACAGAAACGTGCCTTGAGTTATCCAGAGTCTAGTTTTAATCATAAGCCGGACAACTCCCCGTACCTTAACAACGTTAAGATATGAACTGTTCTATATCCAATATAGAACCAGAGGCACTGATTTAATTGAACCAGATTCAAATCATGCAGCTATCTCCAGTGCATGTCAACTAAATGGAGAGAGGCAAATCAGCGTTACTCAACTTAGGAGTGCTTCCAATTATGAGTAGCCTGAAAGAGAAGCAAGTTCTCTTAACCATTACTATCAACTAAATACCATACTCAAGTATCTACATCTTCGATCAACTTGAAGAATCCCGATACTTGCAACACCTGGTTCTCTACTTTATTCAAATACCTATAACTTCTCAAAATTCGGACCCTGTGTTTCCGCGAAACACCTGTCTAAAAACTAGAGAAGTCATAAGTAAACCGAATATAGTACGAGGACCAACCCCTCTGTCCTGATGGACCCTGGACAATATACAATACTCTGTATAAGTCCCTTGAGTCTGATAACTCATTCACTATGTGTCGTAGGTTGAAAACTGTACTTATGGTTAAGAAGAATTACACCGCTGTTTAATGCTCCTTACCTAACCATTCACTGATATAGGTAAATGTCATAGACATAATTTCAAAAGGTATATCTCACTCTATGAAAACAGACGTACAGATATATCAATTTGAAATTGGTGCACAACAGCGGATATTCAAAACCTAATATTTGCGGTCCTGCAAACAACGCAGGTGGCTTCCTCAAATATCACCGATTACAACGAATCCCGATATAATGAGGATGATCACCTAATTCCCACTAACCTACTCCCACTCAACATCGGTAAAACCATACAGATGTGAGAATCATACCTGGTAAACACAAACCCTGGAGTAAGGACTAATTGGGAAATCAGTTTTCCTTTAACAGTACACAGTGACACTGAAACATTGAAATGTTTCGATGGGGTATCCTGGTATTCCTAGTAATGCCACTTCCATTATCCAGATTCACAACTATAACCGTATAATTCTTTCCCACCTCTCCAAATCCCTTTATATGTCTTTAGTCATTACCTTCTGTACACCCCTTTAGGCCAAATGGTTTTCTTCCTTCCCTACCGTTCGGCACCAGCCTATGGTTTGGAAGAAGACTATCCAATAAGCATAATGGGTGTACTGTCCTGATCCTAGGAGCACTCGCAATGCGAGAGAAGGTGAAGATAAAAGACAACCGAATAAACCTTATTCCCATTTCTCCTGAACCAGGATCCATCCCCGAACTGGAACAAGTTCCTTTCGAGTTCGTATATAACCATACGATGGATTATCCAATAAACTTGGGATCTTCGTAGTGATACGGAGTGTCCTGGAGAAATACAAAGGTGATTTAGGATTGGCGAAGAAATACTTGGTTTGGTCGTGAATAGCAGTCGCAATTTACTTTGCCCTCTTACTAATCCCTTTCTTTGTCTTTACATAATACCTTCTGTACACCACCGTTAGGCTAATTTATTTTCTTCATTCCCTACCAGTTGGCACCTGCCTACGGTTTGGAAGAAGACTATCCAATTTGCGTAATAGGTGTACTACTCCTAAACCAAGGAGTACTCGCAACCTGAGAGAAGGAAAAAAGGAAAAGACAACTGAATTGTCCTATTCGTTTTCTCCAGAACCGGAAACCATCATCGAATTCCTTCGAGTTCGTATATAACCATACGATGGTTTTGTCCAATGGAAGTGGACGTTCGTAGTAATACGGGGTGTCCTGGAGAAAAGGGTAAAAGTAGGAGTGGCAATGAGTTTGCAACTCTGACAATCCAAAAGCCAGTGTTAAGAAGGTTCGGTCAACTTGGTCACTGAGTCATAGTCTAGGGTCGGGTCAATGGTCGCTGTCAAAGAGAGAGAGAAAAGAAACACTCAGCGTGCACTCTAACCTAGATCAGAATGGTTATCACTTTATCTAATCTGGAAACCTCCTACTGTAACGTCAAATTCTTCCCCAAACCTGAAAGAAGAATTAGCCGGGATCACCCGAGGAGTAAACCAATTCATCAGTGGGAATCGGGATCCAACTATCATTGCATGATAACGTGACGGAATCCGCTTACGCTATCACACTCCAGAAGGTAGGTGCATATCTGGAAAGTTTCAGTTCTTTTGAAACTCCCGATGTGGATTTTTGCCCCATGCTCTTATGACCTTGGCGTGAGGTCAAAATATCATAAGTCACATGTCAAGTTCTACCCGTCATTGTCCAGGTTAATTTGAACCCACCCGTACATACCCTTGACGTAGGCCAAAATAGTAGTACGACTGTCCCAAACCAACGCATCTATCTATGCAACAGATAAATACCCGGCAGCTACCAAACACTATGCCTTGGCGTGAGGTCAAAATACATAGCTTGAATACTACTGAATATTTAACTGAAATGACGGAGGGCTACGAATGGTTTCTGGCGAAAACCTTTAACGTAATGAACTTGATATCGTCGAAGGAACGGATAGCTTTGTAAAAATATAGTGACGAAAACCTTTGCAAAAGAGGTCAATCCCGGTGAAGGGATCTCGGCTCTTTCCCCGTAGAATGAGGTGCAGGATATTCTAACTGAATACCACGATGCAAAGTAAAAGTAATCAGCTATAATGAAGTTATTGCCCTGACGCAAACTTTTGTCCAAGGGGTCACTCCCGGTGAAGGGATCTCGGCCCTTGCCTCGTCGACTGAGGAGCAGGATATTCCAACTGAATACCACGATGCAAAGCAAAAGAGAACGCCCTTGCAAAAACAGCTTTTTGAAAAAGTGTTCCAACTGTAGGGTTCCTAGGCACACTAGTGAGGTCTCACAAGGTATCAACCATGCCAATTTCAAAAAATCTAGGTGCCGAGAAACCCTAATACGGATCGTTGGCTAGAAATCTAGGCGAAAATCAAACTAGTTAACACTTAACTACAAGTAAATGGAAATACAACCTTTGTAGATCCGGTCCTCCACCTCCATAGCTCCGCAACGAAGTATCCTCGCTGTCCAAATCGAAATCCGGGCTCTTGCGTCGGCTTCATCGGAGAAGAAGCGGGCTAGGTCATCGACGACGTGCCGAAGATGATCTACGTCGAAGCATCACTAGATCAAGCTCCACCTTCACCAAGACATGAAAACTTGTGAAGGAAACACACTCTACTACTTGGCAAGAGGTAGAGGATGAAGAAATAGGAAGTGGGTAGACTTTAGATTTGGATTTCACACTCTTTTTCATCACTTGCCATTGATGGAGGCAAGCTTTCTTCACTTGAAGAAATCAAGAAGAAGAAGGTAAATGTTATGATAAGTTATTAGAAAAATATAAAATAAAAGAATACTTATCATAATCTTTAACCATGGTAATGTGTAGAGAATCAATCATGGTTAAAGGAATGGTTAGGGTCAAGCTAGAGACAAAATGGTCACTTAGTCAAAGTGTTCATGAAGCTTCATGAAAACAACAAATGAAAGCCACCATTTCATTTCATTTTCTTTTATTCATTTATCATAAATAAATGGATAATTAAATAAGATAAATGAATAACAAATAATAAACCCTAACCATTTCATTAACCAAGGTTTAATACTTTACACTTAACCAAAAAGCATGTATCATCAAACATGATACAAGCAAGTGCACAAAATCATATCACATATATAATGCGCACAAACCGAGTGAGAAAATCCATTTAAAAGTGAACCGATACTAGTTAATGCAAAGTAATATATCAAATATATAATTATACATTAAATCATTAAATCAACACTTGATTTAACGATCCGGTTATATCGCATATAACCGACTAGTATCCAATGTATCGGCTTATCGAATCAACCCTTGATTCGATAACTAGGTTATATCGCATACAACCAATCGATACATTCATCGCGAGAATAGAATACGGTATCACATACACGCATTATTCTCGGTCCCGCACATATCTCATATGCGCTCCTATTTCGTTTCGCTTGAGCCAGAAACCTCTGTGTAGGACTCTAAAGACTCGTCAATACGCCGGCAGCGGATGATGATCATATCAAACATCCACAAGCCACAAGCGGTCTGCTAAACGTAACGGCCACCCGGGTATTGAGCGATCTGAAGATCGACGAGAAAGCCCGCTCACACTCCAGTGAATCCAACCAGTAACACTACCGTACAGTCCGGTCTGATCGTCTGATATGTCGCATATCTCGCCTAGGGGTGGTTAACGTCAGACCCCAATAGCTCGATAAGTCGTGTCGATATGAGGTCTATAACACTTCGAGAAACTACTGGTAACACTTACCAGTAAATCTCAGCAACCCTGGCCAGGGATTTCCTGTTATAGCCAATCGAACACAGCGCAACATCAACTCCCTATACCGGGAGAGACGAATCCCCTCCTATCGCTCATTGCCTCCATGTGACTCGGGACTGTACCTAAAAACCACCGTTTTGCACGCCCTCTTGGACGTGGTAAGATGGAAATCAAAGCACAGTGGGAACCACACAAGACTCTATGACGATCTCGGGTCAACAGACTACTCTGTACCAGTGTCACCAGAGAACTGCCATCTGACGTGAGGTATAATACCATCTGGGAGTTCTCGGCGAGTCCGTCCAGTGTACCCAGTCTCTACTGAGCACCCGTATATCATCTCTGATGTCAAACACCAATGGATATGGGATCATCCATCGCCCATCTGTATGGGTCGAGAAGGTATACGCTAGTCTACTCTGGTATATCGATGCCCCGTCTCGATATACCCACGACTAGGGACTTTGAAGGATGTACTTATGGACCACCATGTCCCCACTAGTATGACCCGCATCATAGTCCAGGTAGTCAAGTACACATCCTAAGGGCTTTACCAACATGTAACAGAGAGACAATCAGTATACACGTTAAGGTAAAGAGTAACCAGATAGCATACTATCATGTCGA
Source organism: Agapanthus africanus (assembly GCA_030015575.1). Lineage (NCBI taxonomy): Eukaryota > Viridiplantae > Streptophyta > Magnoliopsida > Asparagales > Amaryllidaceae > Agapanthus > Agapanthus africanus. Next base: position 320,453,072 of record CM057350.1, read on the forward strand.
GCAAGAAAGTCCTCCCTATATATGTCCCAGCATCCACTACAATATACATCCTATGTATAGTAATGGCCTCTAGGGCATACATATAACTAACAATCTCCCACTTGCACTAGGGCCATCTGATAGCAGTGGTTGCAGTATCTCATACTCAACCATCCCATAAAAGTCTCTCTCTGGGAACACGCCATTGTGAGTGGATCCGCTGTGTTGTCCTCTGAGTCTACTCTCCTAACCTCGATCTCCCTGGAGATCAACCATCTCCATGATCAGGTGATACTGCCTTAGAATATGTCTGGATCACTGATGGGACCGGCGTTCCTTGGCATAAGCTACAACTCCATTGTCTCACAATGGTTGGAACGTAGTTCATCTCATGAACCAATATACACCCAGACTGCCTCTTTGGTAGCATCTTAAGTAGCGATGTATCCTGCCTTTATCATCTAGTTTGCCACGGTATTTAGCTTGGAACTCTTCCAACATACCGTCCCTCCACTGAGGGTAAAGACAATGCCTGTGACTGACATTCAGTCGTCCTTATCACCCTGGAACCCTTCCAGTGATTCTCCCCAGGATCGGTTGATACCATCTCACTACAACTAGTGAGAATCATAACATCCAATTAGATCTATCTCATAGAACCAAAATCCAGGATTTAGGAGGTATCACTTTGATCCTATATGGAGAATCATTGTGATAAACGAAGATTGATCGAGCGTAGCATAAGAAACCCCTTTCTTATCAAGAGTATGTCATCCACGTACTCTACGAGGATCACTACCATACTCCCTACTACCTTTTTGTTTATGGTTCATCTACCATTTTGATGATGTCAAACTCTTTGACTACTTCATCAAAACAGATGTTCCAACTCTGCGATGCCTGATTTATCCTATAAAGCATCTTGCACACGTTTCCGCTGCTCCCACTGTCTACGAGGCCCTCTGGCTGTGTACTTATAGACGCTCTCTTCTAAAACATCATTTAGAAAAGCTGTCATGACACCCAACCACCAGATATCGTAGTCATGGTATGTAGCTGTGGCAAGTAGGATCTGGATGGACTTAAGCATAGGCACTGAAAAGGTTTCATCATTATCCACGCCTGGTTGATGACCAAAACCTTTAACAAGTCTAGCTTTGAAAGTCTCAACTTTTCCATATACACCAAGTAATCTTCTCAAGATATACTTGCTCCTGATGGGGATTTAACCCTTCAGATATAGCAACTAAAGTCCATACTTTGTTGGTGTATATGGATTCCATCTCAGATCACTAAGCATCCTGCCATTCTTACAGAGTCCAACTCCTGATGGCCAGCTCGAAACTAGTTGGGTCATCATCTTATGATGCAATCCTCGCTCCCACTGTCATAGAGAAAACGAAGTATCTCTCAGGTGGGTGAGGAACCCTACTAGATCGGCGGAGAGGCCGAGGTTCGTTGGTAACTATTGAATCCTTTGGTTCTATCAAATCATCTGCTGTGGTTTGTATAGCTGGAACCATTCCAGTTCTACATAACAGATCTTGCCTCGAGCTCGTCCGGATTATGTTTTTAGACATAGCCCGGACAACCCCAAATCTTAACCAACTTAAGATATGGGCTCTTCCCTTTCCATATCACATATGAAATGGTAGGCGACTGATTTGATTTGAACCCTATTCAATAGGTATGCAGCTTCTCAAGTGCATAACTCCCAAAAGGAAATAGGAAACTCAGTAGTACTCATCATAGAGCACACCTTATCATATAGAATGAGATTGCTCCGCCCCGATATACCATCGTGCTATGGTGTATACGGAGGAGTAATGCTGAGAGAGAATCTCATTCTCCTTTGGAATAATCCAGGATTTTCGTGCTCAAGTATTCTCCTTCTCGATCACATCAAAGGACATAATACTTATACCCGTGTTTTGGTTCTCTACTTCTAACTTATATTCTGTGAATATCTCAAAAGGTTCAGACTTGTGTTTCAACAGGAACATAGGTCTGAAACTCGAAAGATCATCAGAGAACGTAATGAAGTATAAAGAACTAGTCCTGGCATGTGTAGACAGGAGACCTTACATACATCATCATGTATCAGTCCCAAGAGTTTACTAACTCTTTCTCTGTTTCCAGTAAACAGGGCTATGGTCATTTTATCTTTGTGACATGACTGGCAAGTTTCATAAGATGTAAATTCAAACTGATTTAAATATACATCTACATGTAACTTCAGCTAGTCGGGTCGCATTGATATGACCTAGTCTACAATGCCTTAAGAAGGATTCGTTCAGTTCTGAACTCTTCCTCTTGTGTGTGTTCTGTATACTAAAGAACTGTAGTTTGATTTAGAACATTAATGCTTTTAGATAACGTGCCTGAACCGATCAACTTTTGATATAGGAAATGTTCAAAACATTATCCAACAATACAAAATTTTATCATTTCTTTACTAATAAAGAGACTGATATGATTTTGTATATCAGGTTCGGTATCTAATAACATTCGTTCAGAATCAATGTATTTGTAATACAGGGTGACAGTGACCAACAGACTTGGCTGCAACTCTTGCCCCGTTTTCTGCCTCATGAAACTTATCACCCGTTCTCAGTCCTCCACCTTTCTGTAGCCCTATGCAACATATTACATATCTGGGATCCTGATCTGGTATCACATACCCAGGACGTAAAGGATACTAAGAAACAGTTCTGTATAATGAACACACCCGAAGATGATGCATCATATGCACTTTCTTCGTTTGGGCGGCACGGGAAATCTGGTATTACCCAATTTCATGCTCTGTCTTATAACAATTATAAGTTGGAGCGGGACCAACGTTCCCCAGCTCAGTAAAACAAGCGGGTTCGGTCAATATTCCATATTATTATCTTGATTAAGGCGTGATATGGTCGCTACCAGGAGAGAGAGAGAAGAAAACACTCAGCGTGCGCTCTTACAGGAATAGATTGGTTATTATTTTATCTAATCAGGATGGCTCCCACTGCTTTTTATCAAATCTTCCTTCAAACCCTAAAAGGAAAGACTAGCCGGGATTAATTACACACTACAAGTTCGCCAATCTTTCAGCCAGGCCAGTGTCGGTACTTTGAGGGAGGTCCCCCGTGCTTTCGCACGAACCTAATTAATGTAAACCTCGTTTTCCCAGAGGCGTAACCCCGTTGACACCTTTCTAGACACCTACTTGATCGGCTAATTGTAATGTATAAAACTCTCACAGGAGTAACACTTACTCGCAGTGGGTATCGGGATCCAACTATCTCATAGAAGGTATGCAATCTCATTGCAAATTTCAACACTTGAAATTCCCGATAATTTTGCCCCTAGCGTCCTATGACCTTGACGCAGGCCAACAAACCATAGTCCGCTAGTCAAGTTCAACCCGTCATTTCCTGATTGAATTAAACCCACCCGCACGACTCTTGACGCAGGCCAACAAAGTCGCACGACTACCCTAATCCAATCACATCATATGCTTTTGCAGATAAGCACCAGTTAGCTACCGCACACTACGCCTTGACGCTGGCCAACAAACGTAGAACGAATACTAACTACTACTTATCTGAAATGACGGAGGGCTACGACAGGTTTTTCTGAAAACCTATTGCGTAATGAACTTGATATCGTTGTAGAATCAAATGATTTTAAAAAATGGAGTGTTTTTGAAGCTTTTCTAGTTTTGCTAAAGGAGTCACTCCCGGTGAAGGGATCGTCGGTCCTTTCCTCGTCGAATGAGGTGCGGGATATATCATATATATCATTGTGCAAAGCAAAAAACACTTAAAAGCAATCAAAAGACAAACCGAGTGTGTAGCATCTGCCAGTTATAGCTAAAGGATTCACTCCCGGTGAAGGGATCTCGGTCCTTTCCTCATCGAATAAGGTGCAGGATATATCACATATACCGCTATGCAAAGCAAGAACTGTAGCTACCTGTTTTATTTTGAAATTCGATTCTACAACATCTTAGGTTTCTTTTATTTCATTAATCATATTAATGAAGTCCCATCATTTAAATACCTAAACATCACAGATAAATATGACGTACACTTATGCCATCCGCATTCGCCTCGATGTCCCCTCGTGCACCGTTAGGTTAGGTAACTAACGGCAGAGCAGGGCAGGGCTAGCGCGGGTGTAAAACATAAGTAACGTCTATATAATATATCATATATACTATATACTGTATCTATCACAGAACATCACATGATCACATCACAGATATCGCAGCAGAAGAAACATATGAAATATTGGATATACTAGGACGTCCGTGTTTTCAATACGAGCCAATATAAAACACGGATTCCACGGTCGTGATGAATATCCAAACCCACACCCCTAGACCCCTACGAGAGCGGCAAGCAACCCTACCAATTCTAGAGTTAGGAGACCCGGACTCGACTCCTCGAGTTGGTCTCCCACTGGACTCCAGAACCCGGTTACTTGTGCTCCCCTCCTTGGGTCTATCCTAGTGCGGAAAAGTAAATAATATACATCAACGGAGACAACTTTCGCGACCTGGAAGCGCCCCAATAAAAGAATATTACATACAAGTTTTTACATGAATGAAAATGAAAAACACTCATCTCACATAAAAACCCCCGGCTATTCAAACACGACGATCCAATATAACATATCCAGCAACACATAACATCACATGTCATCATCGTAAGTAAATATGCGCATCCCAATTGTCGTTGACATATAGCAACGAAACCGGCGATATCACATGTTACACTTACGGTCACAGAAAAGAAAGTGTAAAACTACAACAGTTGGAATCCGCAACCACCTCAGACATCGCATGCCTGACCAAATGAATTACTTAGACATCGCATGCCTAACAATTATAAACCCCGCATTTTAGTCTCATTATCGAAAACACTTTTCAATATCAAGTCGGGCAATTCAACAAGATTCCCGAAAAACTGATCGAATGCTCGTCGCAAACTTTAGTAGGCGGCCGCACCCCTGATACCGTCGACGAAGTGCACCAAGGCGGAACACCGCTGCCGCGAGCACCCGAACGGATGCTTTCGGCGACGGGGTTCTCCTGCAGTCACTTGGTCGGGGCTATGGAGTGAGGCTGTCTATTAAGTTTACCCGGCGAGTATCCGCGTACGCTACGTGATTGCGACGGACTTTTGATCACATCAAAATTCTGTGGCAACCGATCAAGTGAGACTAAATTGCTAGATTTACAACATTCATTCAGTTATCTCATAACTTATTGTGAATTCCAATTATTGTATCCCATTCCAGATAATTAGAAAATGTTAAACTTTCCGATCGAACATTCAAACACCCAAGTTTTCCCGATACAGTCCAACACATGAAATAAGTCTAACAACATTCAGTTCGTGCCTCAGTACCAACGGTCCAGCCGTAGAAGGGTCAAGCCAACGCCTCACATGTGGCACGCCGTACTGCCCCAAACCCGAAGGTTCAAAGGGCAGTTCAAGACGGTCACATAATCGAGTTAAGGTTTGTTGTCTTCTAGAGGGTCCATCGCGTTACTTGCACTACTTAGAACGTCGTTAAACTACGGAAAAAATCCAACACTTGGAAATTTCCCGACAGGGGAAAAATTGGGTATTTATATCCGGTCAAACCTTTTAACATATTCTAAAATTTATCCGGAAAGCCAAATAGACAAAATCTGATAAACCCGATCGAATCTACGAAGCTCCAAAACATCCCAGATTATTCAACTCTTGAATAAATATTAAAAATACCCAGAGAACTCATCACTGTTAAATAGGAATTACTGTGCAAAAGTCAACGCAAGAGGAGACCAAGAAGCCGCGGAACCGCCGCACATGCCAAGCTCGTGCCGCGGTTCCGCGGTGGTTTAATTGAATTAGGCCCCCGTATTGCACAGTAATTCATATAAAACCCTGCTTAATTTTCTGCATATTTTTAATGTGGAAAAATGCACAGTTTTGAAAAAAGGACAGAGAGCATGGGAAAAATGAGGTTTCGGGTTCGATCGGGATTCAAACGTTGTCTAGACTTCGCCTAAGACTCTAGCTAGGCTCTGATACCACTGTAGGGTTCCTAGGCACACTAGTGAGGTTTCACAAGGCATCAACCATGCAAATTTCAAAAAATCTAGGTGCCGAGAAACCCTAATACGGATCGTTGGCTAGAAATCTAGGCGAAAATCAAACTAGTTAACACTTAACTACAAGTAAACGGAAATACAACCTTTGTAGATCCGGTCCTCCACCTCCATAGCTCCGCAACGAAGTATCCTCGCTGTCCAAATCGAAATCCGGGCTCTTGCGTCGGCTTCATCGGAGAAGAAGCGGGCTAGGTCATCGACGACGTGCCGAAGATGATCTACGTCGAAGCATCACTAGATCAAGCTCCACCTTCACCAAGCCATGAAAACTTGTGAAGGAAACACACTCTACTACTTGGCAAGAGGTAGAGGATGAAGAAATAGGAAGTGGGTAGACTTTAGATTTGGATTTCACACTCTTTTTCATCACTTGCCATTGATGGAGGCAAGCTTTCTTCACTTGAAGAAATCAAGAAGAAGAAGGTAAATGTTATGATAAGTTATTAGAAAAATATAAAATAAAAGAATACTTATCATAATCTTTAACCATGGTAATGTGTAGAGAATCAATCATGGTTAAAGGAATGGTTAGGGTCAAGCTAGAGACAAAATGGTCACTTAGTCAAAGTGTTCATGAAGCTTCATGAAAACAACAAATGAAAGCCACCATTTCATTTCATTTTCTTTTATTCATTTATCATAAATAAATGGATAATTAAATAAGATAAATGAATAACAAATAATAAACCCTAACCATTTCATAAACCAAGGTTTAATACTTTACACTTAACCAAAAATCATGTATCATCAAACATGATACAAGCAAGTGCACAAAATCATATCACATATATAATGAGCACAAACCGAGTGAGAAAATCCATTTAAAAGTGAACCGATACTAGTTAATGCAAAGTAATATATCAAATATATAATTATACATTAAATCATTAAATCAACACTTGATTTAACAATCCGGTTATATCGCATATAACCGACTAGTATCCAATGTATCGGCTTATCGAATCAACCCTTGATTCGATAACTAGGTTATATCGCATACAACCAATCGATACATTCATCGCGAGAATAGAATACGGTATCACATACACGCATTATTCTCGGTCCCGTACATATCTCATATGCGCTCCTATTTCGTTTCGCTTGAGCCAGGAAACCTCTGTGTAGGACTCTAAAGACTCGTCAATACGCCGGCAGCGGATGATGATCATATCAAACATCCACAAGCCGCAAGCGGTCTGCTAAACGTAACGGCCACCCGGGTATTGAGCGATCTGAAGATCGACGAGCAAGCCCGCTCACACTCCAGTGAATCCAACCAGTAACACTACCGTACAGTCCGGTCTGATCGTCTGATATGTCGCATATCTCGCCTAGGGGTGGTTAACGTCAGACCCCAATAGCTCGATAAGTCGTGTCGATATGAGGTCTATAACACTTCGAGAAACTACTGGTAACACTTACCAGTAAATCTCAGCAACCCTGGCCAGGGATTTCCTGTTATAGCCAATCGAACACAGCGCAACATCAACTCCCTATACCGGGAGAGACGAATCCCCTCCTATCGCTCATTGCCTCCATGTGACTCGGGACTGTACCCAAAAACCACCGTTTTTCATGCCCTCTTGGACGTGGTAAGATGGAAATCAAAGCACAGTGGGAACCACACAAGACTCTATGACGATCTCGGGTCAACAGACTACTCTGTACCAGTGTCACCAGAGAACTGCCATCTGACGTGAGGTATAATACCATCTGGGAGTTCTCGGCGAGTCCGTCCAGTGTACCCAGTCTCTACTGAGCACCCGTATATCATCTCTGATGTCAAACACTAATGGATATGGGATCATCCATCGCCCATCTGTATGGGTCGAGAAGGTATACGCTAGTCTACTCTGGTATATCGATGCCCCGTCTCGATATACCCACGACTAGGGACTTTGAAGGATGTACTTATGGACCACCATGTCCCCACTAGTATGATCCGCATCATAGTCCAGGTAGTCAAGTACACATCCTAAGGGCTTTACCAACATGTAACAGAGAGACAATCAGTATACACGTTAAGGTAAAGAGTAACCAGATAGCATACTATCATGTCGAGCAAGAAAGTCCTTCCTATATATGTCCCAGCATCCACTAGAATATACATCCTATGTATAGTAATGGCCTCTAGGGCATACATATAACTAACACCAACAACATCAAATAGGTTTGTTTATCTTGCATTGATCTGAATCAACGCAGTCCCATCAATTGATCAAACCACAAAAAGAACGAAAATAATGATTTACGTATATGCCATCCGCATTCGCCACTGGGTCCCGTCATCACCCGTTAGGTTACTTAACTAACGACAGAGCGGGGACAGGACTAGCGCGGATGCAAAACATATACAACATCTACTAGTGTATATATAATAAATAATTTTCGCTCAAGGCGTGATAAAATGCAACATCACAGAAATGTACAGCATCACAGAATAATACAGATATCTGGGATCCCCGAGTTTCACAGAGCCACTGCTGAAACCCGACGTTCCCCTTGTCGTGTGGATAGCCTGTGCAATGAAAATCCTAGACCCCTACGGGCGCGGCAAGTTACCCGCCAAAACCTGAAGCGAGGCAGCCCCCTTCAGCAACGTGAATGGACCACCCAGCACTTCACGGAATCCGGTAACTTGGGCACCCCTCGTGGGCCAACCTGTACCCCCTACGAGTGCAGCGAATAGCACGCCAATTCTAGAGTGTAGCCCCCTCCGTCTCAATGCCATGAGATGCGGGCCCGTTGCCCTCTAGAACTCGGCTATCCGTGCACCCCTCCGCGGGGTAATCCTAGTACAGAAAGTAAAATATACATACAACGGGTACATCGACCCTGACCTGGTCGTGCCCCAAAAGAATAATACAAACAGGCAGTGACGGCAGTCCACATGTCGGACGCTCGCCCCGCAATATCAAATGTACATAATACAACAAAACTGTACTAATACTGCAACCGGGCTATCCCCCACGACCGATCCGCAATAACACAGCACAATCACAGAACATCAACGTGAATGTCACGTTCGCAAATCCGTCTAACCGGGCTATAGCAGTTAGACAGGATTTACCGATCAAGTGACACTCACGGTCGCAGATATAATGTAAATACTGTGAACTAATGTGTTTAAACTTTTCGATCGATCAAATTTATCAAAGTGGGCTCCAAGCATTACTGTAGCACTTAAAGAGAGTCTAGGCCTAAAAAGAATATTCCAAAAACCCCATTTTCAACCCAGGAGCTCACTGCAAAAATTTGGTCCAATGAATAGTAAAAATGGCCGCGGAACCGCCGCAAATACGTGGGTTTGGCCGCGGTTCCGCGGTGGAATAGTGAGATCACGCTACCAAATTTTCACAGAATGCTTAGAATTCCCTGCACATGTCACTGCAATGTACTGAAAAAATTTTGGAGCCAAAAAAATTTCGACAGAAAACTGTGCATATGAAAATGGGTTTTCGGAAAATCCGTTCGATCGAACATGTAAACACACTAGAACAAGTTAGGCAAGTTTAATGGCGTGGCTCTGATACCAATGTAAGTCCGCAGCGGCACCCCGGCCGTCGATCCGACGCCGGAAACGCGGAAACGAAAAACTTTGCAAGACTTGCAACCGGGACCACCGCGCACTTTTCACCCGGATCGGGCCATTAACCTAGCAACTAGCAAAGTAAAATACGGGTAGAGAAGTATACCAAGCGATCCATGTCCTTCGGTCTTCGTCTCCACTCCAATCTCCCGCGGAGTCTCCGTCCGTCACCTCCTCGTCGGAAAAAGGGCACCACGTAGCCGGATTCTTTTACGGGCTCCCACCTCTGGACCGAGGCAACTCGGGCGCGAAGTTGGCTGGCCGACGCGTCCAAGGGTACTGTAGGTTGTAGTGTAGATTCACTTTGCCTCATGGGGTTTGTGAAGTTGCCATTAGTTGATGGAAGAATCAAAGAACTTTGGAGAGGGGTTTATGATTTTGGAGCATACAAATGAGATGATCTAATTTCCCTCATCAAAAATGAAAACCTCTCTCTCTCTCTCCAAAAGTGGCCGGCCCCCCTTCATATCTCAAAATGGTGGAGGGAATAAAACCAACACAAGAAGGAAGGTGAGTGTAGGATAGCTCAAAGGTGACCATAACCAAAAGCAATGATAACAATATCATATCAACCTTCATCTCATTTCTAATCACAAATAAAGCAAAGAATGGATGGAAAAAGAATCTCATCATGATGCCACATAATGCAAGAAAACCCCTCCACAAAATGTTATTTGCACACTAGCAAATAACCCCCTCCATCGGAAAGTCCGGCCGTGAAGGAACAAAAGAAAACCGGCCGGAACGGAATGCAAACTGGCAACTTCAGAAAACTGATCCCGTAATAAATTACAGGAAAACCCCACTACTGCACATACATGCCCGCATTTGTATTCCCACCGAACACAAATGCAAAGAGACAATATCTACACTATCTAATACTAGGATCCGGCTTAAACCAAAGCCGGCTAGTAAAAACCGTCCGATAACGATCCGTGCAATACCGCACGTATCTGATCGAACCCTGCCATATCTCCATACGGCCTCTACAGCGTTTCGCCCGAAACTTGAGTAACTGTGTGTGTGGTGGACTCTAAAGACTCGTCAATACTATGGCTGTGGATTTAACAACTAGCACGTCAGAGGTATTAGCCATACGTGACGGGCTACCAGCTATTGACCAAAAGGGACATCGATGAGCGAACTCATCCTGACACCCTACTGAGCCTGTCAGTGACAATATCCGTACAGTCCGGTCCGTTCGTCTATGAGTATCGTATGGCGGGCCTAGGGGGTTGGTAAAAGTCAGACCCCCAAAAGCGGTACAAGTCGTGTCGGAGTGTAGCCCAGAACACCCTGAGATACTACTGGAATACCTACCAGTAAATCTCCTGCCTCGGCCGAGGGCTTTGTATAATGGCTCTCCTAGACACAGCGTGACCTCACCCCCAATACCGGGAGAGACGAACCCCTGCAGATCCGCTCACTTCCTCCATGTGGCTCGGGACTGTACCCAACTAAAACCTGTTTGCACTACTCCTTTGAGCCGTGGTAGGGTAGTAATCAAAGTACAGTGGGAACTCACACGAGACAAATGACGATCTCAGGTCGATGAACTAACCTGTACACATGTCACCAAGGAACTGCTATCTGACGTCTGGTATAATCCCAACTAGCAGGTGTTGGATATATGTATGCCCTAGAGGCCATTATGTGATAGTTGATGTATCTATACATGTATATATATTCAGTTTGCATTCTTGCTCGACATGATAGTATGCTATCTGGTTCCTCTTTATCTGACATGTTGATTTGATCATGCTTTTATTCATTCATACATGCTGATAAAGCCCTAAGGATATCGGCTTGACTACTCTGATTATGATGGAGATCATACTAGTGGGACATCTGTAGTCTATAAGCATATCCTGAAATGTCCCTAGTCAGAGGTGTATCGAGACGGGGCATCGATATACCAGAGTAGACTAGCGTATATGATACTAGACCCATGTGATGGGCGATGGATGTTCCCACATTCGTCGATGTTTGACATCAAGATCATATACGGGTGCTCAGTGGTGACTGGGTACACTGGACGGACTCGCCGAGAACTCCTATACGGAATTATATCTATCGTCGGATAGCAGTTCTCAGGTGACACTGGTACAGGTTAGTCTGTAGACCCGAGATCGTGATGGAGTCTTGTGTGTTCTCCCACTGTACTTTGATTGCCACCCTACCGCGGCTCTACTGAGTCGTGCAAACAGGTGGCCGTTGGGTACAGTCCCGAGACACATGAAGACAATGAGCGATAGGAGGGGTTTCGCCTCTCCCGGTATTGGGAGTTGATGCTTTGCTGTGCTCGACTGGTTATAACAGCAAGTCCCTGGCCAGGGCTACTGAGATTTGCTGATAAGTGTTATCAGTAGTTTCTCGATCTGTTATAGACCATTCACCGACACGACCTATTGAGTTATTGGGGTCGACGTGACCATCCCTAGGCTCGATATGCAGCATATCTGATGAAGAGACCGGACTGTACGGTAGTGTTGCCGGATGGCTCGACGGGAGTTGTAACAGGTTCGCTTGTTGTCTTCTGATCGCTCAATGCCCGGATGGCCGTTACGTTTAGCTGACCGCTTGCGGCTTGAGGGTACTTGATATGATCATTACCCTCTGCCGGCGTATTGACGAGTCTTAGAGTCCCACAGAGGAGTTACCCAGTCCAGGCGAAACGTTGTGGTGTGCATATGCGATATGTGCATGCACCCGATTGAAATGTGAGTATATGATACCGAACATTGATCGGGTGAACTGCTTTTTGTGGGGTCATATGAGATATGACCGGATTGATAAATCAAGTGTTGATTTATCATTTAACCATTAGTTTTTTCACTTAAAACCTTTCTAGGGTTTGATGGATGTATGCATGCATGCATGTGTTTTTTTTTTTTTCTTTTCTAGTTTCATGCACATGTAGATGTGCATACATGTACACATACATACATCAAACCATCATGGTTGATTATATATGGAAATGGTGGCAATATAAGACTCACACCATAGATTATACAATGGATAATTATTTAATTTTGGTTTTAAAAAGAAAATGAAAAGGAAAGGATAATTATGCAAGTTTCTACATGCTTCTTTTAACCTAACCATTCTCACCCACCACTAAACCATGGTTATCTTTTCCTTTATCATTCTAAACCCAAGTTAAATTAATCATCTATCATTTAATCATGGTTGGAGTCAAGAAGGAATAAATATATATAGTGATATTTATTTTCTTTTGCAAGCTTAACCTTATGGTTATCATTTTATCTCTTGAAAAGAAATAGCCACCATTTTCATCCTCCTTCATCTTCTCCTCTCTAGTTCTTTTCTAGTGAGTGAAATACAACAAAAGAAAGGTTTTTGAAGTGAGATCCAAAGCCATAACGCCATTCTACTCATGTCTAGCCAACTTGATTAGAGTGTTTACTTCGATTTTACAAAGTAGCGAGCTTGGACGGAGATCTCCGCGGTGGATCATCGTGGACACAAGAGGAGTTCAAGAGGACCTCGATTCAACACCAAAGAGCCTAAGGAGCGAAGCAAAAACGGGAGCTACAAAGGTTGTAGTCTTCAAACCCTAACTTTTGTTAGCTTAAAGTTTAGTAAACCCTAATTTTCTAGGATCTATCCTTTGCATGTTAGTTTAGCACCTTAAAAATTAAAACTTTGGGTCATGTGATGCTTCAAAACTCTTCATAGGGTGCTATACTAACCTTACATTGGTATCAGAGCCGACCTAGAACGTTAGGCGACCTTTTTGCGAAGTAAAAAGTCCGATCGAAACAAAAATACGACTTTAAAGGATGCTCTCTGGAAATTTTTTAAAAACTGACATTTTTCAGAATTAAAAATTCTCAAAAAAATAGAGCAGGTAAAAATTAGACGATCTGGAAAATCCGTACCCATGAACAGTAACTTTGGCCGCGGAAGCGCGGCATAAGCAAGCTTAGGCCGCGCATCCGCGGCAATATGAGGGGCTCTTTGACAATTTTCTGCACAGTAATTTTCTTTACCTGCTACAGTATATTTTGAGTATATTTAATCTGAATCTGCTATTGAAAAATTCTGGAGATGTTTTTAGACTCGTGGTTTCGATCGGAATTTTCATTTCGCTTTCTGTTCCGGGTAAACTAGAAAGTATTGAAGTGTTTGAACGAATATCATTTACTCAATATTCACGGGGTTTAAATAGTTTGGAGATACGTGCAAGTCTTTTTGCGGTGGTCCCTCTAGAAGACAACAAACCTTAACTCGATTATGTGACCGTCTCGAACTGCCCTTTGAACCCTAGGGTTTGGGGCAGTACGGCGTGCCACATGTGAGGCGTTGGCTTGACCCTTCTACGGCTGGACCGCCGCTACTGTGCCACACTCCGGATCTTTTGAACCCTGCTCAAGTGTTGAGCTTTAGTGAATCTTGGGTGCTTGATAGTTCGTTCGAAAACTTTAATACTGTCTGTTTGTCTGGAATTTGATACAATATGTGGAATTCATATGGTTTAGGCATGAAATACGAGATATGTGATATTTCGCATTTATGATGTCTAAAAAGAATCTGGATACCAAATATTGTAGTTTTACACTTTCTTTTCTGTGACCGTAAGTGTAGTATGTTAGATATCGCCGGTTTCGTTGCTATACATCAACGACAATCGGGGTACGCATACTTACTTACGTTGATGATATGTGATATTATGTGTTGATGAGATATGATGTGTAGGATTGTCGTGATCGAATAGCCGGGGGGGTTTTTGTGAGATGAGAGTTTTATATTTTCATTCATGTAAATTCAAATGTAATGTAATATTCTTTTTATTTGGGGCACTTCCAGGTTGCGGTTGTGTCACCAGTGTTGTATATTATTTACTTTTCCGCATTAGGATGGACCCAAGGAGGGGAGCACAGGTGACCGGGTTCTGGGGTTCAGTGGGAGGCCATCTCGAGGAGTCGAGACCGGGTCTCCTAAACTCCAGGATTGGTAGGGTCACTTGCCGCTCTCGTAGGGGTCCAGGGTGTGGGCTTGGCTATTCATCGCGACTGTGGAATCCATATTTTCTATTTCGGCTAAATACTAAATACGGACGTCCTAGTATATCCCACGTTATATTTTTATTTCTGCTGTCTGTGTTCTGTGATATCTGAGACGAATGACTTATTATATATATGATATATAGTAGACGTTGCTTATGTTTTACACCCGCACTAGTCCCGTCCCGGTATGCCGTTAGTTAAGTAACCTAACGGTGCATAACGGAACATTGCGGCGAATGCGGATGGCATAAGCGTACGTGTTATTTTCGTTTCTTTTCTGTGATTGGCTTTAGGACTTAAATGATGGGATTACATTAATGTGATTAATGTAAAGAAAATAAACCTAAAAAGATGTTGTAGAATCGGATTTGAAAACCACTCGGCTATGTATGAAAAAGCTACATTTCAAAACTGCGGAGCTTAAGCCACTCCTTTTGAAAAACTATTTGATTCTACAACGATATCAAGTTCAAAGCGTTAAAGATTTTCTTAAAAATCATTCACAACCCTCCGTCATTTTAGGAAGTAGAGTACTTAGTATTCGTGCTACGTTTGTTGACCTTAGCCAAGGCGTAGTGTACGGTAGCTAAGTGATGTCTTCCTACAAATGCATATGATGCAGATTAATTAGGACGGGCATATGACTTTGTTGACCTTAGCCAAGGGTCATGTGAACGGGTCTAATTAATCAAGAAATGACGGGTTGAGCTTGACTAGTGCTCGTGATTTGTTGACCTTAGCCAAGGTCACGAGTATTAGGGGTAAAAACCACATCGGGAATTTCAAGTGTTGAAATTTGCAATGAGATTGCATACCTTCCATGTGATGGTTGGATCCCGATCCCACTGTGGGCAATAGTTGCTCCTAGGAGAGTTTTACAGTTTACAATTAGCTAACTCATTAGGTATCTAGAAAGGTGTTAACGGGGCTCCGCCTCTGGGAAAACGAGGTTTACTCTAATTAGGTCCGTGCGAAAGCACGGGGAACCTCCCTCAAAGTACCGACACTGGCCTGGCTGAACGGTTAGCGAAGTTGTAGACTGTAATTAATCCTGGCTAGTTTTTCTTTTTAAGGTTTGAAAGAAAAACTTGATAAAAAGCAGTGGGAAACATCGATTAGACAAGATAATAAACCAATCTAATCTATGCAAGAGCTTTCGCTGAGTGTATTCTTTTCTCTCTCTTAATGGCAGATACCAATGACTGGACTTAAGCTTCTACTAGATAAAAACAAACTGAATGGGACCAACTATAAAGACTGGCTAAGGAATCTAAAGATCGCCTTGACTTATGATAAAGTATCATATGTCCTCACGGCTTCAGCCCCGCCCGTCCCAGGCCCAAAATCCTCAGTTGCGGACATAGAAGTCCGCAAGACATGGGACGCTGACTGTGCCACGGCCACATGCCTCGCGCTTGCATCGATGGATAACACACATCAAAAGCAGCACGAGGACATGGATATTCACGGGATACTGCTCCATACAAAGGAGTTGTATGGGGAGCAATCCCGCGTATTACGATACGAAGCATCAAAGAAACTGTTTCAGATGCGAATGGCCCCTGGCACACCAGTAGGAGACCATGTGTTGAAGATGATAGCTCTTATAGAAGAGCTTGAGGACCTTGGATGGACAATGGAAAATGAACAATATATAGATATTATTCTGCAGTCCCTCCCCTCCACCTTTGCTCAGTTCATAGTAAACTTCAACATGCATGGCATGGAGAAGGACCTCCCTGAACTCCTTAATATGTTAAGGAGTGCAGAGAGCACTATGAAGTCAGCAAAGACTCCCGTTATGACCATTGGACAGTCTTCTTCTTCTCGCCCAAAAGCTAAGGCCAAGGGAAAGAAAAAGAAGAAATCCACCAATCCTAAGGGCGGAGTCAAAAAGGTGAAGGGAAAGGGAAAGTCCACGGCTGGAGACCCAGGGAAAGGCGAGTGTTTTCATTGCCACAAGATAGGACATTGGAAGCGCAACTGCACGGAGTACCTAAGTCTCAAGAAGAAGCATGGTGATGCTTCTGCTTCAGGTGCGTTTGTGACTGAAAACTGTTTTTCTATAAACTCTGCTTCCTGGGTATTGGATACCGGTTCAGGTTCTCACATTTGCAATTCTATGCAGGGGCTGAGAAATAGCAAGGTTTTGAGGACAGGTGACCATACTCTCCGCGTTGGAAATGGTTCCAATGTACATACAGTCGCAGTGGGAGAGTATCACTTGGGGTTGCCATCTGGATGTATTTTGATTTTGAATCCATATTATTTTGTACCGACTATGCTATGTAATATAATATCCGTTTCTTTGTTGGACAATGAAGGGTATAATTTTGTGTTGCAGAACAATGTTATGAACATTCACCTAAATCAAATGTTGGTTGGGTATGGTACACTTAATAACGGAATATATGTCCTAAATCAACACACAGTTTTCAGTGTACAACACACTAATAAAAGAAAACTTTCAGAATTAAATGAAGCTTTTCTTTGGCACTGTAGACTTGGTCATATTAACGAAACAAGACTAAACAAGTTACACAAAGATGGATATTTAAATTCTTTTGAATATAAATCTTATGCGACTTGCCAGTCTTGTATCAAGGGTAAAATGACCAAAACTCCGTTTACCGGACACGGAGAAAGAGCTTCTCAGCTCCTGGGCCTCATACATAGTGATGTATGTGGGCCTATGTCTACACAGGCTAGAGGCGGTTTTTCATACTTCATTACATTCACCGACGATTTCTCAAGATTCGGTCATGTATTTTTATTAAAGCACAAGTCCGACGCTTTCGAGAAATTCATTGAATATAAACAAGAAGTAGAAAAACAAACCGGCTTGAGTATTAAGATGCTTCGATCAGATCGAGGTAGAGAGTATCTCAGTACAGAATTTGCAAACTTCCTAAAAGAGAATGGGATTCTCTCTCAGCTCACTCCTCCTTACACACCACAGCACAACGGTGTGTCAGAACGACGGAATAGGACCCTATTAGATATGGTCCGGTCCATGATGAGTGATGCTGAATTACCAGTCTCGTTTTGGGGGCATGCATTGGAGACTGCAGCGTTTCTGCTAAACAGGGTTCCAACCAAAGCCGTGTCTACCACGCCATATGAGATATGGCATGGGAAGAGACCATCTCTTAAGAGAATTAAGATTTGGGGTTGCCCGGCCTATGTTAAAAAGAAGAATCCGGACAAACTCGAGACACGGTAAGTCATGTGTAACTTTGTGGGATATCCAAAGAATTCTTATGGATATCTGTTCTACCACAAAGAGGAACAAAAAGTGTTTGTTTCTCAACATGCCACATTCTTGGAAAAAGAGTTTTTCACAGATAAAGACGATGGAAAAGTGGTAGATCTAGAAGAGGTTCTAGAGACGCAAACTACAAATGACGATTTGATTGAACCGACTGTTGCAACAGAAACTGAAGAACCTCGGCCACTCCGTAGGTCTGGTAGGACTTCTCGCCCACCGGAGAGGTACTACGGTTTCCTCATTGATGGTGACAGAGAAGATTGCATCATGGAAGATGATGATCCTACCAGTTTTCAGCAAGCTATCACGAGTGGTGACTCTGTGAAGTGGCTGGATGCCATGAGATCCGAAATGCAGTCTATGTACACCAACAAAATATGGACTTTGGACGTTGTACCCCCTGGGGTAAAACCTGTGGGGTGCAAATGGATCTTTAAAAGAAAGATTGGTGTGGATGGGCAGGTAGAGACCTATAAGGCAAGACTTGTGGCGAAAGGTTTTCGTCAAAGACCAGGTCTGGACTATGACGAAACTTTTTCACCCGTAGCCATGCTTAAATCCATTCGGATCCTACTTGCTATTGCTGCTCACTACGACTATGAAATCTGGCAGATGGACGTTAAAACAGCATTTCTAAATGGAGATTTAGAAGAATGCGTTTATATGGATCAGCCAGAGGGCTTCATTGACAGTGGGAGCAGCGAGAAAGCATGTAGATTGCTTAAATCCATATATGGGTTAAAACAGGCATCTCGGAGTTGGAACATCTGTTTCGATGATGTTATCAAAGAGTTTGATTTCATCAAAAATCCAGATGAACCTTGTGTTTATAGAAAGGCTGTAGGAAGAGCTGTCACATTCCTCGTATTAAACGTGGATGACATTCTTCTGATAGGAAATGATATTCCTATGCTACAGTCGGTCAAATCATTCTTATCACGGAGGTTCTCCATGAAGGACCTGGGTGATGCCACATACATCCTGGGCATAAGGATCTATAGGGATAGATCCAAAAAGTTATTGGGATTGTCCCAAACCAGGTACATCAATACCATCCTAAAAAGGTTTAGTATGGAAGACTCTAAGCGGGGTGCCTTACCCGCTTGCCATGGAGTCACTCTCTCCAAGGATTCTTGTCCAAAGACCAATGAAGAGAGAGCTCGCATGAGCATTATACCTTATGCTTCGGCAGTAGGGTCTATAATGTATGCGATGTTATGTACACGCCCAGATGTAGCTTATGCACTTAGTGTTGTAAGCAGGTATCAATCCAACCCAGGGGAGAACCACTGGACAGCTGTGAATAACATTCTTAAGTACTTGCGAAGGACTAAAGAATTGTTCTTGGTGTATGGTAATAAAGATCTCCAAATGGAGGCCTTTACCGATTCGAGCTTCCAGAGCGATAAGGATGACAGCAAATCTATCTCAGGGTTTGTATTTACCCTCAATGGAGGGGCGGTAAGTTGGAAGAGTTCCAAACAAGATACCGTTGCAGACTCTACGATGGAAGATGAGTACATTGCTGCAAATGATGCCGCCAAGAAAGCCGTCTGGATGAAGAAGTTCGTCTCGGAGCTAGGAGTAGTTCCAACCATTATTGATCCAATACCTTTGTATTGTGACAATAATGGGGCAATGGCGTTAGCCAAGGAGCCCAGATCCCATCAGCGGTCCAGACACATCCTGGGGCGCTTTCATTTGATCCGGGAGATTGTAGATCGCCGCGAGATCGAGATTAAGAGAGTTGACACAAAGAACAACGCCGCGGATCCACTCACCAAGGCCCTCCCTCAGCCACAGCATGAGCGACTTTTTGAGATGTTGGGTATGAGATACGCCAATAACTGGCCTTAGTGCAAGTGGGAGATTGTTGGATATATGTATGCCCTAGAGGCCATTATGTGATAGTTGATGTATCTATACATGTATATATATTCAGTTTGCATTCTTGCTCGACATGATAGTATGCTATCTGGTTCCTCTTTATCTGACATGTTGATTTGATCATGCTTTTATTCATTCATACATGCTGATAAAGCCCTAAGGATATCGGCTTGACTACTCTGATTATGATGGAGATCATACTAGTGGGACATCTGTAGTCTATAAGCATATCCTGAAATGTCCCTAGTCGGAGGTGTATCGAGACGGGGCATCGATATACCAGAGTAGACTAGCGTATATGATACTAGACCCATGTGATGGGCGATGGATGTTCCCACATTCGTCGATGTTTGACATCAAGATCATATACGGGTGCTCAGTGGTGACTGGGTACACTGGACGGACTCGCCGAGAACTCCTATATGGAATTATATCTATCGTCGGATAGCAGTTCTCAGGTGACACTGGTACAGGTTAGTCTGTAGACCCGAGATCGTCATGGAGTCTTGTGTGTTCTCCCACTGTACTTTGATTGCCACCCTACCGCGGCTCTACTGAGTCGTGCAAACAGGTGGCCGTTGGGTACAGTCCCGAGACACATGAAGACAATGAGCGATAGGAGGGGTTTCGTCTCTCCCGGTATTGGGAGTTGATGTTGTGCTGTGCTCGACTGGTTATAACAGCAAGTCCCTGGCCAGGGCTACTGAGATTTGCTGATAAGTGTTATCAGTAGTTTCTCGATCTGTTATAGACCATTCACCGACACGACCTATTGAGTTATTGGGGTCGACGTGACCATCCCTAGGCTCGATATGCAGCATATCTGATGAAGAGACCGGACTGTACGGTAGTGTTGCCGGATGGCTCGACGGGAGTTGTAACAGGTTCGCTTGTTGTCTTCTGATCGCTCAATGCCCGGATGGCCGTTACGTTTAGCTGACCGCTTGCGGCTTGAGGGTACTTGATATGATCATTACCCTCTGCCGGTGTATTGACGAGTCTTAGAGTCCCACAGAGGAGTTACCCAGTCCAGGCGAAACGTTGTGGTGTGCATATGCGATATGCGCATGCACCCGATTGAAATGTGAGTATATGATACCGAACATTGATCGGGTGAACTGCTTTTGGTGGGGTCATATGAGATATGACCGGATTGATAAATCAAGTGTTGATTTATCATTTAACCATTAGTTTTCTCACTTAAAACCTTTCTAGGGTTTGATGGATGTATGTATGCATGCATGTGTTTTTTTTTTTTTTTTCTTTTCTAGTTTCATGCACATGTAGATGTGCATACATGTACACATACATACATCAAACCATCATGGTTGATTATATATGGAAATGGTGGCAATATAAGACTCACACCATAGATTATACAATGGATAATTATTTAATTTTGGTTTTAAAAAGAAAATGAAAAGGAAAGGATAATTATGCAAGTTTCTACATGCTTCTTTTAACCTAACCATTCTCACCCACCACTAAACCATGGTTATCTTTTCCTTTATCATTCTAAACCCAAGTTAAATTAATCATCTATCATTTAATCATGGTTGGAGTCAAGAAGGAATAAATATATATAGTGATATTTATTTTCTTTTGCAAGCTTAACCTTATGGTTATCATTTTATCTCTTGAAAAGAAATAGCCACCATTTTCATCCTCCTTCATCTTCTCCTCTCTAGTTCTTTTCTAGTGAGTGAAATACAACAAAAGAAAGGTTTTTGAAGTGAGATCCAAAGCCATAACGCCATTCTACTCAAGTCTAGCCAACTTGATTAGAGTGTTTACTTCGATTTTACAAAGTAGCGAGCTTGGACGGAGATCTCCGCGGTGGATCATCGTGGACACAAGAGGAGTTCAAGAGGACCTCGATTCAACACCAAAGAGCCTAAGGAGCGAAGCAAAAATGGGAGCTACAAAGGTTGTAGTCTTCAAACCCTAACTTTTGTTAGCTTAAAGTTTAGTAAACCCTAATTTTCTAGGATCTATCCTTTGCATGTTAGTTTAGCACCTTAAAAATTAAAACTTTGGGTCATGTGATGCTTCAAAACACTTCATAGGGTGCTATACTAACCTTACAGCAGGTTCCCGGCGAGTCCTGCCCTGTGTACTCATAACCCAATGAGCACCTGTATACATCTTAGGTGAACCAACTGACACCAGTGGCTTGTGAGACCGGCCACCGCCCCTCGTCGGGGTCTCGACTGTATACACTAGTCTACTCTGGAGAATCGATGCCCTGTCTCGAAACTCCCACGACTAGGGACCTTTTAAGGATGTGCTTATAGACTCCAGCTCTCACTTATATGATCGCCCTCATACTGCTGGTTGTCAAGAAAGAATCCTAAGGGCTCTATCAACGTGCAATAGCGACCCGTAAGGTCACCTAAAGCAGTACACGATGATAAAGGTAAACCAGATACCATACTATCATCTTGAGTAAGACTGTCCTACTGGGATAGGTCCTCCCTCAATCATTGCAATCACGTGCCTGTGATCCAATAATTGACTCTGAGGGCACTATCTCCAACATACGTGGGGTAGTCGGGTGGATGGCGTTTAGCACCCCCGCAACGTGGAATAGTGATAGTACTTATTGACATTAGGAAGCCAGATGTGACCCTAGATTCTTAATGAGTAGGACCCTAGTATTGACCCTAGGCTGGACTGGACTGATTTAGGAAGACCATACCAGAGGATGAATACCTTGGAAGAGATTCGTAGGTTTCAGGTAGAAACACACACACGCACACACTGAAACTCGACGTTGTGTACACGTGTATGTGTGTGTGTATATATATATATATATAGGACTAGGTATAGGTATATATATATATACAACACGTATATGGGATACAATGATGTGATATGATACACGGGAATGAAACAGTATAACTGGGCTTGATGCCGTGATTCTTGGCTATGCAGTCGTATTAAAATGTTAGCGGATCATTAGAAAATGAGTTAATGAATAGGTATACATAGATAATAAAGGGTGGTGATGAGATTGAGGTACATGGGACTCTAAAATAGCACCCGGACCGTAACATGTGATTGATTTTCTGATATGATATATGTGTGACTTGATTACGACATCATATAGATGTAACTTGATTTCAATATCTTATAGGCGTGACTTAATCACGACTTGACATATGTGACTTGATCAAGATATGATATATGTGACATGACATTTCTGAGGATAAATTAACGGTGTATATTTATGCTGACAATGATATATGATTGATGTATGCGATTACAGTATAGCACCTTGATCATGACATGTGTTGATGATGATATTATACGAATAATGAGACACGTAGGTGATACTTGACCCGTACCCCGATATTGGGATGTCGTACGATGGATTTTACCGTACGAGGCATAGATGTGATGATTGATCCGCACTCTTGTTTCGAGGAAATCGTAGTACATACGTGATGCTATTGAAGCTAGATCGCCGACCATTAGAGATATGGACTCAGACTTTAGGTGTACTCTTATTTCTTATCGACTAGTTCTTAGGTTTAGTTCTTTAGGAGGTTAGATGGAAACTAGTTAGGCTCAAGACATATAGTGGTAGTTATAATTGTATATCAAATGAGTGGTTATTGCACATCTGTCTTTACATTCATACTGTAATCATAATGTTGCATGTTCATACATATGTTTCTATAATCAGAATCAAACTCTGCCTGTTAGGACACTAGCACCATTATCGATGATGCGCATATTCCACACACACTTATTTTCCGGCTCACACACACATCATCGGTAATTGCTATGTCACGTACACTTTAGATCATATTATCGTTTATTGATGCAATCAGCTAACAGCTAGATTGATGTAATATCGTGATTGCTCTCTGGTGTTAGTATAGACATGGCATTGATTACTTAGACATTTCATGCATTCATATTTCCATGTTATCATGCAGTATTATGGGCATATGCCGATACTTATCATATACTTACTCATGATTTTAGGATTTTTATTTTCTATGAGATTTCTGGATTTTGGGGAAAACCGCAAAATATATAAAAACTTCTCTCTCTCTCCTCCTCTCTTTTTAAAACATAAGATGCGGTTTTCTCGTGATGTATGTGTCGTCCACCATGAGATTTCATGTTTTCTGTTGGATTTCGAGACCCGATTCGAGGAGTGGATGAACCGTCTCGGGTTTATGGTGGGCCCGGTATGGTACCCGGGGCAAGAAGATCGAGTTGTAGATGATGAGCGTGGCAGGGGAAGGCTACCTACCGGGGATGTCTGTGTAAGTCGATGTAGTACACCCCAGTACTTGTGGGGAGGCGGAATTTTCAAAAACGATCATGTTTAAAGAACGAACATCGACTAACCGCTTGAATCGAAGCTAAACTATAAATAACCGTACACAAAGAGTTTCTTATCAATTGTGTTTAGGGATTATACCTAATGAAACCGGTCCTTCGTCTTTGTGTCCTCCTTTGTTCTCCTCGACCTTCTTTAGGTAGTAGACGATCCACCCGAGAGCAAAACACCAAGCTACACCTCTAACTTGAGGTAACTAATCTACTTTGATTGCTAATCAAAGAAGAAAGGATGATATAGAGTGAAGGTAATGGATGTTTAAGTCTAACTAATCCTTTGATCTCAACACATGAGGATTAAGGATTAGGGTTTGAAAATGAGAGCTTGAGGAGAGAGAAGATGATGATGATAATGAGATGAGATTGTGAGTGTATCATAATATATTATGAAGCATTTTTATTTTAGAATAATGAATAATAGAAATGAATAAGCATGCTTCATAAATGCAAAGTGGTGATTCATTAAGCATGTGTCATTATCATTTATGGTGCAATAATGATAATGATGAATCACCCTCATGACTCACAATCTTATCCAAAGTAACCTCCTTAGTCACATCTTCTAGAAGCTTCTCGCACAATTACGAGAACGCCCCTCCGATCCGCAAAAATACGGAAAAACTTTTAGACTGTAAAATCCAATAACCGGATACCAGTAACTGGCTTAAACCAAAGCCGACTGGTAAAAACTGTCCGAAAGTCGTACGTGCGTAAACGCACGTATGCGTCCGAACCCTTTGTCGCAAAACCATGCAACCTCTATATCGTTTCGCCTGGAGTAGGAAACTCTCTGTGTGGGACTCTAGAGACTCGACTACTACGCTGGCAGTGGGTTTAACCACAGACCGCAAGCGGCACTAGCTGTACGTAACGGTCCCCAGGTAGTTGTCGATAAGAAGGCCGATGAGGAAACCCAGCCGAACTCCTACTGAGTCTGATGTGACAATCTCCATACAGTCCGGTCCGTTCGTCCAAGACTATCGCATATCGGGCCTAGGGGGGCGGCAAGCGTCAGTCCCCTAATAGCGGTATAAGTCGTGTCGGAGTGAAGCCCATTACACCCTGAGAAACTACTGGAACCTACCAGTAAATCTCGCTTGCCCTGGCCAGGGAATTTGCGTAATGGCTCTCTGACACAGCACGATATCTACTCCCAATACCGGGAGGGACGAATCCTGTCTAACCGCCACTGCCTCCAAGTGCTCGGGACTGCACCCAACTGCTACCTGTTTGCACGACTCCTTTGAGCCGTGGTAGGGTAGCAATCTAAGAACAGTGGGACACACTCGAGGCGAAGTAGCAGTGTCAAGTCTGCGGACTACGCTGTACTCATGTCACCTGGGAACTGTTCACTGACGACTGGTATCAAACCAACCAACAGTTCCCTGTGAGTCCTGTCCGGTGTACCCGTAACCTAACGAGCACCTGTATACTATCTCCAGTACGACGTACTGACGGCTGTGGGACAGACCATCTCCCCAACTGGGATGAGAAGCGTACACACCAGTCTACTCCGGAGTATCGATGCTCTGTCTCGATAATCCAACGACCAGGGACCTGAATAAGGATGTGCTTGTAGACTACCCAGCCCCCACTAGTGTGACTGCCATCACAACGCTGGTAGACAAGAAAGATCCTAAGAGCTCTATCAATACGTACACTCACATATTAAGATAGAAAAACCAAGTAGCATACTACCATGTTTAGCAAGACTGTTATATACATGTGAATATCCCAAGCTTCCATTAAGTAATATACAAACTAGTATGATACAGTAATGGCCTTCTAGGGCATAAACACTAACAGTCTGGCGCGGCGGATATCCAGAGGATACCGACCGTTGTCGTGAGATTTGATGATATGGGCCGATCCGGACTGACGGAGCCCGAGATATTGAGATTATGAGGTATTGAGACTTGAGATTTACATGTTTGTGTCGATGCCTGACACGGATTTCCATGGATTTCATTGTTGCTATTTCAGATTTCTATTCACATTTTACTATGATAAAAGCTAAAGATTTCTTATACAGATATATCTAGATTTCAGGATTGGTTATGTTACATTCATGGTGCATGCATACTCATTCATATGACATAGTGCTATATGAGGCACTGACACGAGCACAGAGTATTTGCATTTACACGTAGTATTACCCTGCCATTACTAGATGATTGGGATATTGTAGTGTATTATTATGACCTAGGATAGCGTTGTGCATTCGATTTCTTTTCGTAGATATTTTCTACTCACGAGTTGGCAACTCACCCCCGTTGTGCCAAATTTTATTACAGGTTAATGTACAGGGTTCCTTAGCAGTTGCTGGCACATCATTTTCATTCCGGGTGATTTGCACGGTAGGTTGGTTCATTTGTATCTGGACCGCCGTTGTATTTTTATTATTTTATTTGTATCTAGAAAGCTCCATCAACCAAACTTGTATTATTTGATAGACTACTAGACCATTTATTTATTTCGACCTTAGAGTCGCGCATGTATTATTCTGGTTTGGTGGATTTGTTTTCTTTTGAGCTTTGAGCCTCGCCATTTGGCGTTGTATATTATTGTACTTGTTGTGGTTGTTTCCGCCTATTGGCGTTGAGCTAGCTCCCGTTGGGGATGCTTTTTTATTGGTTATATGTATTCATTCTTGTTTGTACCCGTTTGGGGCCGGTTTTTACAAAGGAGACTCTGCCGAAATTTTTGAGAAATTGGATGTTGCTTTTAAACTTGTTTATTTCATGTTTTCCTTTACTTCTTCTTCTTTTATGGTTTAGATTTCTGGGCTTCGGCTTACTTAGGTTACGTTGCGCCTCTAGACGTTTCGTAATCTTAGTACCGGTCACGTTCCGTACTTTCGGGTCTTGACAAAGTTGGTATCAGAGCGCTAGGTTTAACCTTGTATAAGTCTAGGTGACCCTTGGTTGATGGAGTAGGCGATTTAGGTAGAGTAACATACTATGGGTATGGTCCGCGGCATACTTACGATACGCTACTCTGCTTAAGGAGCCTTAGGATGTACATTTGTTTACATCATATTTTATCCGTTCCTTTGATCTATCTTCGTCGATGTCGGAGGGTTGTTTCTGTTACCACGGGCGCACGGGCAGAGGGAGCTGCGGCTCGAATGCGATAACCATTAGGGTATTCGTTATTCTTGACGATTGAAGCATTGCTTAGCGTGCGGACGAAGGGTATTCACATGCCGTCCAGACGAAGTTAAAGGGTTCAAACGATTATAAGAAAGCCATTTTCCCAAGTTTAAGGTATTCGGAAGAACATGCAGGTATTTCGATGGACCCTCTAGAAGAATGAAACCCTAACTCGACATAATGACCACGAGAACGCTCTTGAACCTTACGGTTTATGGCAGTTCCGTGGTGCCATTAGTGAGGCTTGCGTTTGCCCTTCTACGGCTGGACCATCGATGCTGGGATATGTACCGGATATTTTTAAACTGTACTTGAGTGTTGAGCTCTCGGGGAATTATGGGATTTTGATGGATCGATCGAAAAGTTTTATGTAGTCCGGATATCAGGTGAATGGATCGACTATGTGGGAGACTCTAGATATGAGTATTGCCGTTGGTAGCGCAGTCAGCACAGCTAAGAAGAGACGAGTTCGAAGCAATCGACATCAGAGGAAAGAGACGCACATTGACGATAGTGTTTACGATTGTGATTTGGTGATCTGAATTTCATATTTTTGTTGATTGGATTTTGGTATTTTGAAGACTTTGTTTTACGATTGGTATTTCTTATGTGTACCTTCATTACATTCTATTTGTGTTTCATATATCAGTTGTATTGATGTTGTTTAGTACATACCTGGTGCACTTGATTTGGTTTTAATAAATTTTGAGATTTTGATTTGATTTCGTGCATATGGTTACACATGATTTTGACATATGCTTCGACCTAGTTTTCATGCACTTTCGTACTGTGATTTCGATTTTGATATTCGGTGTATGTTTTCGTGCACCATGTGCACCTGATTGAGATTCTTGCGCACATTCGGTGCACTTGATGCGATTTTGTGCATACCAGATACACTAAATCGGGGTTTTGTGCAGATTAGATGCACCTGATATTAGAGTCGTGCACGCCCGTTGCACTTGACAGATGTTTTTGGTGCACATCTGTTGCACTCAGTTTTGTTTTTGTGTGAATTCGTGGCATCTGTATTTGGTTTCGATTTCAATGCGCACCGGACGCACATGATATTTTTATGATGTGATTGGGATTGATTTCAGTTTGATCAGTATATTTTTATAATCATTACTATTGATTTGGTAACCAGGCGGGACGTGTATGTTAAATAAAAGATATATATATATATATAGCTGTTTTTTTAAAATAAACGTCTGCTACTTATGCCGTGGCACGTGCATCACACGGCGATTTTCAAAAGAGATTCTTGCATGCTTCTTTATCCAGATGTTTGGACGATTTTAGTATGATGCACACAATATAGAAGTTATAGTTTTGATATATATATATTATGTTGGTTTCCGTATTGGGTTTTGATATTTTATCTTTACCATAACTCCGATGATTGCGTTATGCTTGATGGAGTTGATTTTAGTTATGTATTGATGATTTCGGAGCCCCGACGATTTGAGTGTTTTGCTAAATGTTTTAGTATTTGGAGGGGGAGTTTTAATTTAAATTCGGGGACCGAATTTCTTTAAGGGGGGAAGATTGTAACGTTGTGAAAATCGTTTTGGTGAAATTTCGGAAAATCGGTAAAATAAGGGGGTTTTCTGTAAAAAGTCAAAATACAAATATCTTTATTTTAAAATTAAAAATAAATATTCTAGTTATGTAATTGCTAGTATTTGGTGTTTATTGAGCCACTGGTGAGATTTCAAAATTTCTGAAATTTTTTTCCGAAATTAATTATTTTAATATTATTTTAAGCCGTCTCT
This sequence comes from Agapanthus africanus, assembly GCA_030015575.1. Lineage (NCBI taxonomy): Eukaryota > Viridiplantae > Streptophyta > Magnoliopsida > Asparagales > Amaryllidaceae > Agapanthus > Agapanthus africanus. The sequence goes on from CM057350.1 coordinate 320,482,253, forward strand.
AATACATTTAATTCGGAAAAATTACAAACTGGAATGAGTTGAAACAAATTTTTTGCATCATAATACATTAAAAAAAACTTTATCATGTGGTTTTTGAATTGAAATAGGGTTGTTAACCGGTGTTAGAAAATATCGAAGAAAAATGTTTTTTTTCGGTGAAATTAGTGCAAATGTAGTGCGGTAAAACTTTTATCTTTTCCCAAACAAAACCACACATTCTTTTACTCCCTCACACTATTTTGGCCAGCCTTGGTAGCCTCCTCCCTTGATTCTTCAAGTGGTTTCTAGAAATTATTTTTGTTTTTGAAAAATAAAAAGGAAAATGAATAAAGGTTGAAAAGACTTAATTGTTTGATATTTTTATGAAACATTCTACACTTTTCTTCACCTTTTCTCACTCTCCTCTCTTTTCCTCACCTCATGGCCGGCCTCACCTCTAAGGGCATCCCCAAAATTTTTCCCCCATCATTTTTGCATTAAAAATCATCAAAAATACATCAAAAATTCAATAAAAATTTCACAAAATCCTAATTATTTCCTACCCTTTATTCTTTGCTCATTTTTACATGGATTTTGGAGATGGAAAGCATGCATTTTAGAGGCTTATTTTCATGTTTGGATTTCTTGTGTGAAGGTATAAATCTTGTTCTTATGAATTATTGTTATTTAATGTTTCATTCTAGTATAAATTTATTTAATGAATTAATTCTATTTCCAAGTTTTAAAAATTCAAGTTAGGGTTATAAAATCAAGTTATGATTTTTATTAATTAATTAGGGTTATAATAACTAGTTTAACATTTTTATAAGTGGAAATTCTTGTATGGATGATAGATTGTAAATTGCTTATCCAAAATTGTTAAATTAAAAACATTTTTTTTTGCAAACTAGATTTCTATATATTATATATATTTGTGAGATAAATTCCAATTGATGTTTGTAACATTAGATTGATGTTGTAATGAGGATATTGACATGTTTAAGTAATGAAAAACTTAGTTTAGTCATTAGTTTCTTTTGATAATTAAAAAATACTAATAAAAATGCTATTTTAGCTAACTAGAATTTGGAAATTCTTAAATAAATGAGATTTAAAATATAAATTATGGTTTCATTATATCATTATCATTATAAATTGTAGTTTAATACATTGATTCATGCAAAATCAAGTTTGTTGTGGAATTGTGGAATTTTGCTTGTAAGATGTTGAAAATTTATAAAAGTTGCAAACTAGGAATTTTGTTTTAATGCAAATTAGTGTGAGAAAAATATAGTAATGGGTTGTATAGTCTAGTTACGCTATTTAATGAGTTTTATGACCATTGGTTTCATTTAAATGTCAAGTTTTGAAGAAAAACGGTAAATTGGCATTTTCGGGTTTTACGAAATCGGGCGATTTGATGGATTTTAGGGTTTCGATGAATTAAATAATGTTTTATAATATAAGTAATGAGTTTTAAAACTATGAGTTGGTTGTTGATGTTTATCTCTATTAATCGGAGTTTGTACGCCGATATCGAGCGATATTTGGTTCTTTTGCGTGAACGGGACATAGGTTTTAACCCATGCGCGTTCTGTGTGTCGTTTTGACTTTTGTCTGTGATTTAGTTTACGATACTATATATGTTTGCGTATAGGTACCCCTCACGTGGACTGCGGGCGATGAAGAAGAAGATGGCGACACCGTCTTCGGCAGACATGGACCAGGTGAGTAGATGTATATCTACGGGGGAGAGTCGGGTGGATGGCGTTTAGCACCCCCGCAACGTGGAATAGTGATAGTACTTATTGACATTAGGAAGCCAGATATGACCCTAGATTCTTAATGAGTAGGACCCTCGTATTGACCCTAGGCTGGACTGGACTGGACTGATTTAGGAAGACCATACCAGAGGATGAATACCTTGGAAGAGATTCATAGGTTTCAGGTAGATACACACGCACGCACACACTGAAACTCGACGTGGTGTATACATGTATGTGTATATATATATATAGGACTAGGTATAGGTATATATATATATACAACACGTATATGGGATACAATGATGTGATATGATACACGGGAATGAAACAGTATAACTGGGCTTGATGCCGTGATTCTTGGCTATGCAGTCGTATTAAAATGTTAGCGGATCATTAGAAAATGAGTTAATGAATAGGTATACATAGATAATAAAGGGTGGTGATGAGATTGAGGTACATGGGACTCTAAAATAGCACCCGGACCGTAACATGTGATTGATTTTCTGATATGATATATGTGTGACTTGATTACGACATCATTTAGATGTAACTTGATTTCGATATCTTATATGCGTGACTTAATCACGACTTGACATATGTGACTTGATCAAGATATGATATATGTGACATGACATTTCTGAGGATAAATTAACGGTGTATATTTATGCTGACAATGATATATGATTGATGTATGCGATTACAGTATAGCACCTTGATCATGACATGTGTTGATGATGATATTATACGAATAAATAAACACGTAGGTGATACTTGACCCGTACCCCGATATTGGGATGTCGTACGATGGATTTTACCGTACGAGGCATAGATGTGATGATTGATCCGCACTCTTGTTTCGAGGAAATCGTACTACGTACGTGACGCTATTGAGGCTGGATCGCCGACTATTAGAGATATGGACTCAGACTTTAGGTGTACTCTTATTTCTTATCGACTAGCTCTAGGTTTAGTTCTTTAGGAGGTTAGATGGACACTAGTTAGGCTCAAGACATATAGTGGTACTTATACTTGTATATCAAATGAGTGGTTATTGCACATCTGTCTTTACATTCATACTATAATCATAATGTTGCATGTTCATACATATGTTTCTATAATCAGAATCAAACTCTGCCTGTTAGGACACTAGCACCATTACCGATGATGCGCATATTCCACACACACTTATTTGCCGGCTCACACACATCATCATCGGTAATTGCTATGTTACGTACACTTTAGATCATATTATCGTTTATTGATGCAATCAGCTAACAGCTAGATTGATGTAATATCGTGATTGCTCTCTGGTGTTAGTATAGACATGGCATTGATTACTTAGACATTTCATGCATTCATATTTCCATGTTATCATGCAGTATTATGGGCATATGCCGATACTTATCATATATTTACTCATGATTTTAGGATTTTGGTTTTCTATGAGATTTCTGGATTTTGGGGAAAACCGCAAAAATATATAAAAACTTCTCACTCTCTCCTCCTCTCTTTTTAAAACATAAGATGCGATTTTCTCGTGATGTATGTGTCGTCCACCATGAGATTTCATGTTTTTTGTTGGATTTCGAGACCCGATTCGAGGAGTGGATGAACCGTCTCGGGTACATGGTGAGCCCGGTATGGTACCCCGGGGCAAGAAGATCGAGTTATAGACGATGAGCCTGGCAGGGGAAGGCTACCTACCAGTGATGTCTGGCGCGGCGGATATCCGTAGGATACCGACCGTTTTCGTGAGATTTGATGATATGGGCCGATCCGGACTGACGGAGCCCGAGATATTGAGATTATGAGGTATTGAGACTTGAGATTTACATGTTTGTGTCGATGCTAGACACGGATTTCCATGGATTTAATTGTTGCTATTTCAGATTTCTATTCACATTTTACTATGATAAAAGCTAAAGATTTCTTATACAGATATATCTAGATTTCAGGATTGGTTATGTTACATTCATGGTGCATGCATACTCATTCATATGACATAGTGCTATATGAGGCACTGACACGAGCACAAAGTATTTGCATTTACCTGTAGTATTACTTTGCCATTACCAGATGATTGGGATATAGTAGTGTATTATTATGACCTAGGATAGCGTTGTGCATTCGATTTCTTTTCGTAGATATTTTCTACTCACGAGTTGGCAACTCACCCCCATTGTGCCAAATTTTATTACAGGTTGATGTACAGGGTTCCTTGGCAGTTGCTGGCACATCATTTTCATTCCGGGTGATTTGCACGGTAGGTTGGTTCATTTGTATCTGGACTGCCGTTGTATTTTTAATATTTCATTTGTATCTAGAAAGCTCCATCAACCAAACTTGTATTATTTGATAGACTACTAGACCATTTATTTATTTTGACCTTAGAGTCGCGCATGTATTATTCTGGTTTGGTGGATTTGTTTTCTTTTGAGCTTTGAGCCTCGCCATTTGGCGTTGTATATTATTGTACTTGTTGTGGTTGTTTCCGCCTATTGGCGTTGAGCTAGCTCCCGTTGGGGATGCTTTTTATTGGTTATATGTATTCATTCTTGTTTGTACCCGTTTGGGGCCGGTTTTTACAAAGGAGACTCTGCCGAAATTTTTGAGAAATTGGATGTTGCTTTTAAACTTGTTTATTTCATGTTTTCCTTTACTTCTTCTTCTTTTATGGTTTAGATTTTTGGGCTTCGGCTTACTTAGGTTACGTTGCGCCTCTAGACGCTTCGTAATCTAAGTACCGGTCACGTTCCGTACTTTCGGGTCGTGACACTCCTTTGTAAAAACTGGCCCCAAACGGATACAAACAAGAATAATATATATACAAACAATAAAAAGCATCCCCAAATGGGAGCTAGCTCCACGCCAAAAGGCGGAAACAACAACATCAATGCACAATAGTATACAACGCCAAAAGGCGAGGCCCAAAACTCAAAAGAAAACAAAACCACCAGATATCATAATAAAACAAGCGCGACTCTAAGGTCGAAATAAACAACTGATCCAGTAAACTATCAAGTAATACAAGTTAGGTTGATGGAGCTTACTAGATACAAATGAAATAATAAAATACAACGGCGGTCCAGATACAAATGAACCAACCTACCGTGCAAATCATCCGGAATGAAATGATGTGCCGGCAAACTGCCAAAGAACCCCGTACATCAACCAGTAATAAAATTTGGCACAATGGGGGTGAGTTGCCAACTCGTGAGTAGAAGATATCTGCGAAAAGAAATCGAATGCACGACGATGTCCTAAGTCATAATAATATACTAATATACTACTAGTCATCAAGTAAAGACAGGATAATAAACTACGTATAAGTACAAATGCTCCGTGCTCGTATCAGTGCCTCATATAGAACTATGTCATGTGAATGAGTATGCATGCATCATGAATGTAAAATAACCAATCCTGAAATCTAGATATATCTGTATAAGAAATCTTTAGCTTTTATCTTGGTAAAATATGTATAGAAAATCTGAAATATCAACGATGAAATCCATGGAAATCCGTGTCAAGCATCGACACAAAACATGTAAATCTCAAGGTTCAATACCTCATAATCTCAATGTCTCATAGTCTCAATATCTCGGGCTCCATCAGTCCGAATCGGCCCATATCATACAATCTCACGACAACGGTCGGTATCCTCCGGATATCCGCCGCGCCAGACATCACCGGTAGGTAGTCTTCCCCTGCCAGGCTCATCGTCTACAACTCGATCTTCTTGCCCCGGGGTACCATACCGAGCCCACCATGTACCCGAGACGGTTCATCCACTCCTCGAATCGGGTCTCGAAATCTAACAGAAAACATGAAATCTCATGGTGGACGACACATACATCACGAGAAAACCACATCTTATGTTTTTAAAAAGAGAGGAAGAGAGAGAGAGAGAAGTTTTTATATATTCTTGCGGTTTTCCCCTAAAATCCAGAAATCTCATAGAAATCCAAAATCCCAAATCATGAGTAAGTATATGATAAGTGTCGGTATATGCCCCATAATACTGCATGATAACATGAAAATGCGAATGGATGAAATGTCTAAGTAATAAATACCATGTCTATACTAACACCAGAGAGTAATCACAATATTATATCGATCTAGCTGTTAGCTGATTCTATCAATAAAACATAATATGATCTAAAGTGTACGTAACATAGCAATTACCGATGATGATATGTGTGAGCCGGAAAATAAGTGTGCGTGGAATATGCGCATCATCGGTAATGGTGCTGGTATCCTAACAGGCAGAGTTTTATACTGATTATAGAAACATATGTATGAACATGCAACATTATGATTACGGTATGAATGTAAAGACGGATGTGTAATAACCACTAATCTGCGATTTACAAGTATAACTACAACTATATGACTCGAGTCTAAACTGGTGTCCATCTAACCTCCCAAGAAACTAAACCTAAGAAATTAGTCAATAAGAAATAAGAGTCCACCTAAGGTCTTAATCCATATCTCTAATAGTCAGTGATCCAGTCTCAATAGCGTCACGTACGTAGTATGGCTTCCTCGAATCAAGAGTGCGGATCAATCATCATATCTACGCCTCGTACGGTAAAATCCATCGTACGACATCCCAATATCGGCGTACGGGTCAAGTATCTCCTATGTGTCTCATCATTCGTATAATATCATAATCAACACATGTCAAGATCAAGGTGCTATACTGTAATCACATACATCATATATCATTGCCAGTATAAATATACATCGTTAATTTATCCTCAGAAATATCATGTATATGTATCATATTGTGATTAAGTCACACTTGGATCATATCGTAATCAAGGCACACCTATATGATATCGTAATCAAGTTACACATATATCATGTCGAAATAAAGTCACACCTATATGATATCGTAATCAAGTTACACATATATCATGTCGAAATCAAGTCACACCTATATGATGTCATAATCAAGTCACACCTATATGATATCATATCGGAATTTCAGGCACAGGTTACGGTCCGGGTTCTATTTTAGAGTCCCATGTACTTCAATATCGTCACCACCCTTTATTATTGTTCATGTATACAAATCCATTATCTCATTTTCTAATGATCCGCTAACATCAAAACACGACTGTATAGCCAAGAATCACGGCATCAGCCCAGTTATATTGTTTCATTCCCGTGTATCATATCACATCCTTGTATCATATATACGTATTGTGTATATTTATATATACCTACACCTAGTCCTATATATATATACACATACACGTATACACCACGTCGAGTCTCAGTGTATGCGTGTGTGTGTATCTACCTAAAACCTACGAATCTCTTCCAAAGTATTCATCCTCTGGTATGGTCTTTTTAAATCAGTCAAGTCCCACCTAGGGTCACTACTAGGGTCCTACTCACCGAAATTCTACGGTCACGTCTTGCTTCCTAATGACAATAAGTACCTATTCCTATTCTATGCTTGCCCGCTAAACGCCATCCACCCGACTCCCCCCCGTAGATATACATCTACTCACCTAGTCTTTGTCTGCCGAAAACGATGTCGCCAACCACTTCTTCATCGCCCGCAGTCCACGTGAGGGGTACCTATACACAAACACATATAATATCGTAAACTGGATCACGAACAATATCAAAACGACGCACGAAACGCGCATAGGTTAAAACCTATGTCCCGCTCATGCAAAAGAACCAAATATCGCTCGATATCGGCATACAAACGCCGATTGATCGAGATAAACATCAATAAATAACTCATAGTTTTAAAACTCATCACTTATAATACAAAACATGATTTAATTCATCGAAACCCTAAAAATCGATCAAATCGTCCGATTTCGAAAAACCCGAAAACGCCAATTTACCGTTTTACTTCAAAACTCGATGTTTAAAAGAAACTAATGGTCATAATATTCATTAAATAACCTAACTAGATTATAGAAACCATTACCATATTTTTAACACCCTACTTTACATTAGTTTGAAAATTCTAGTTTGCAAACTTGGCCGATTTCGATACTTTTAAGCAAAATTTCACAATATCACAACTAAACATGATTTTGCATGAATTAATGCATTAAACTACAATTCATTATGATAATGATATAATGAAACCATAAATTATATTTTAAATTTCATTTATTTAAGAATTTCTAAAATCTAGTTAGCAAAATCGCATTTTTATTAGTATTTTTCAATTATCAATAGAAACTAGTAACCAATTTAAGTTTTTCATTCCACTAATAAGTTAATATCCTCATTAAAACCACAATATAGTGTTACAAACATTAATTGGAATTTTATCTCACCAATATATACAATATATAGAAATCTAGTTTGCAAAATGGATTAATTTAAACAATTTTGGATAAACAATTTACAATATATCATCCATACAAGATTTTCCACTTCTAAAAATGTTAAACTAGTTATTATAACCCTACTTAATTAATCAAAACCATAACTTAATTTTATAAACCCTAACTTGAATTTTAAAACTTGTAGATAGAAATTATTTATTAAATCTAATTATGCTTAAATGAAACATCTAATAACAATAAATCAAAAGAAGAAGATTTATACCTCCACAACAAGAGATCCAAACATAAAAATAAGCATCCAAAATGAATGCTTTCCATCTCCAAAATCCATGTAAAGATGAGCAAAGAATAGAGGGTAGGAATTTATTAGGATTTTGTGGATTTTTTATCGAATTTTTGCTGAATTTTGATGATTTTTAATGCAAAAATGATGGGGGGAAAATTTTGGGGCTGCTCATGGAGGTGAGGCCGGCCATGAGGTGAGGAAAAGAGAGGAGAGTGAGAAAAGGTGAAGAAAAGTATAGAAGGTTTCACAAAAATATCACACAATTAAGTTTTTTCATGAATTTATTTAAAAATTCTTTATTTTCTTCACTCCATTTGACCTAGAATGGTCTAGAACCATTGTAAAATTTTGAAAATAAGTTTTGCATGAAACACACTTGATTCTAAGATGCAATGGTTCATTTTTACAAATTTAACCCATTCAAATTTGTAACTTACACTAATTTATTGTAAAAATAAAGCTTATGTTAATATTTAAAATAATTAATTTAAGAAAAATATTTAATTAAACTAAAAAATTATAAGTGGCTAAATAAACACCATTTACTAGTAATAACATAATTAAAATAGGTATTTTTAAATTTATAGTGAAAAATAATTACGGTTTAGTTTTATGAAAATTACGTTTTATTTTACCGAAAATTATAAAATTCACTTAAACGATTTTATTTATTTAATTAATTATTTAATTATTTATAAAATATTACAGGAGCAATCACACCCTATGTGATATGGTGCGCTCTATAATGAGAACTACTGAGTTTCCTATTTTCCTTTTGGGAGTTATGCACTTGTGAAGCTGCATACCTATTGAATAGGGTTCCAATCAAATCAGTTGCCTACCACTCCATATGTGATATGGTATGTGAAGAGCCCATATCTTAAGTAAATTTAGATTTTGGGTTGTCCGACCTATGTCTAAAAGCAAAATCCGGACAAAGCTCGAGGCAAGGTCAGTTCTGTAGAACTGGAAAGGTTCCATTTATACAAACTGCAGCTGATGATTTGGTAAACCCGAAGGATTCAATAGTTTACAACGAACCTCAGCCTCTCCGCCGATCTAGTAGGGTTCCTCACCCACCTGAGAGATACTTTGGTTTCTCTATGACAGTGGGAGCGAGGATTGCATCATGAGATGATGACCTAACTAGTTTCGAGCTGGCCCTCAGGAGTGGGACTCTGTAAGAATGGCTGGATGCTTAGCGATCTGAGATGGAATCCTTATACACCAACAAAGTATGGACTTTGGTTGCTTTATCTGAAGGGTTAAATCCCCATCAGAAGCAAGTATATCTTGAGAAGATTACTTGGTGTACATGGAAAAGTTAAGACTTTCAAAGCTATGCTTAAGTCCATCCAGATCCTACTTGCCACTGCTACATACCATAACTACGATATCTGATGGTTGGGTGTCATGACTGCTTTTCTAAATGATGTTTTGGAAGACAGCGTCTATAAGTACACAGCCAGAGGGCTTCGTAGATAGTGGGAGCAGCGGAAACGTGTGAAAGATACTTTATGGGATAAAGCAGGCATCGCGGAGATGGAACGTCTGTTTTGATGTGGTAGTCAAAGAGTTTGACTTCATCAAAATGGTAGATAAACCTTGTATATACAAAAAAGGTAGTAGAGAGTATGGTGATGATCCTTGTATATTACGTGGATGACATACTCTTGATAGGGAAGGATTTTCCTATGCTGCGCTCGGTCAATCTCCGCTTATCACAATGATTCTCCATATAGGATCAAGATGATACCTCCTAAATCCTGGATTATGGATCTATGAGATAGATCTAGGTGGATGTTAGGATTCTTACTAGTTTTAGTGAGACGGTATCAATCGATCCTGGGGAGAATCACTGGAATGGTTCCAGGGTGATAAGGATGACTGAATGTCAGTCGCAGGCATTGTCTTTACCTTCAGTAGAGGGACGGTATGTTGGAAGAGTTCCAAGCTGGATACCGTGACTTACTAGACGATTAAAGGCTAGATACATCGTTACCAAAGATGTTACCAAAGAGGAAGTCTGGATATAGAAAATAGTTCATGAGATGAACTCAGTTCGAACCATTGTGTGACAATGGAGTTATGGCTTTGGCCTAGGAACCCCCGTCCCATCAGAAATCCAGATATAATTCTTAGGCAGTATCACCTGATCATGGAGATGGTTGATCTCCAGGGAGATCAAGGTTAGGAGAGTAGACACAGAGGAAAACAGCGCGGATCCACTCACAAAGACCTATTTCCCAGTAGAGACTTTTATGGGTTGGTTGAGTATGAAATACTTTAACCACTGCTAATTGTTGGGTATGCGATACCACAAAAGATGGCCTTAGTGCAAGTGGGAGATTGTTAGTTATATTTATGCCCTAGAGGCCATTACTGTACATACGATGTATATTAGTGGATGCTTGGACATATATAGGTAGGACTTTCTTGCTCGACATGATAGTATGCTATCTGGTTACTCTTTATCTTAACATGTACTCTGATAGTCTCTAAGTTATATGTTGATAAAGCCCTTAGGATAAGTACATGACTACCAGGACTATGATGCGAATCATACTAGTGGGGATAGTGTAGTCGCCAAGTACATCCTTCAAATGTTCCTAGTCGTGGGAGTACCGAGACAGGGCATCGATACTCCAGAGTAGACTAGCGTATGCGCTTCTTGACCTATATGATGGGCGATGGATGATCCTATATCCATTTGTGTTTGACATCAGAGAAGGTATACGGGTGCTCAGTGAAAACTGGGTACACTGGACGGACTCGCCGAGAACTCCCAGATGGTCTTATACCTCACGTCAGATGGCAGTTCCCTGGTGACACTGGTACAGGTTAGTCTGTAGACCCGAGATCGTCATAGAGTCTTGTGTGATTCCCACTGTACTTTGATTTCCATCATACCACGTCCAATGGGGCATGCAAAACAGTGGCTTTTGGGTACAATCCCGAATCACATGGAGTCAATGAGCGATTGGAGGGGATTCGTCTCTCCCGGTATAGGGAGTTAATGTTGCGCTGTGTTTGATTGGCTATAACTGGAAATCCCTGGCCAGGGTTGCTGAGATTTACTGGTAAGTGTTATCAGTAGTTTCTCGAACTGTTATAGACCTCATATCGACATGACTTATCAAGCTACTGGGGTCTAACGTTTACCACCCTTTGGCGAGATATGCGACATATCAGACGAAGAGACCGGACAGTACGGGAGTGTTACTGATTTGATTCGCTGGAGAAAGTACAGTCTTGCTTGTTGATCTTCTGATCGCTCAATACCCGGGCGGCCGTTACGTTTGGCAGACCGCTTGCGGCTTGTGGGTGTTTGATATGATTATCACCCACTGCCGGCGTACTGACGAGTCTTTAGAGTCCTACACAGAGGTTTCCTGGCTCAAGCGAAACGGAGTAGGAGCGCATATGTGCGGTAATGAGATTAATGCGAGTATGTGATACCGCATTATATTCTCGCGATGTGTGACATGATAGGTTATATGTGATATAGTCGAGTTATCGGATCGAGCGTTGATTCGATAAGATGTTGCATTTGATATTAGTCGGTTATATGTGATATAGCCGGATTATTAAATCAATATTGATTTGATGATTTAATGTATAATTATATATTTGATATATTATAATACATTAACTAATATTTAGCTCACTATTGATTTCTTTTTCTCACATAATGTGCACATAGTATATATTTACGCGATATGTACATTTGTGTATATGGATTGTGTCATGTTTGATGATACATACAAGATGGGTGTATGAGATTAACACAATGCTAGGGGTTAAGTTAGGATTTCTATTTATGTTAAGCTAATTCAAAAGAGATTGAGTTTGTTATGCTAAAGCTTGCACAAAAGCTTATGGATAAGCGTATGGATAAGCTTTGACAAAGTCAACCCTTTTGTCTAGTTTAAGATGTTTATCAAACCCAACCATTTACCATAACCATGAGTTAATTCTCTACATGAGTTAGCCATGAGGGCTTAACTCAACCATAGGTCCAATAATTCATTTGGATGAATTATTCACAAGTCTTCTTCTTCTTCTTCAAGCTCCATGAAAAAGCTTGCTAGCTCTAATGGAGTTTTGAGATAAAGTGTGAGAAAATCAATTCTAAAGTGAGCCCACCTTCTACTTCTTTATCCTTTACCACTTGCCATGTAATAGAGTATGTTCTCTTCACAAAGTTAATGACCTAGTGAAGGAATAACTTGATTCAGTGTCTCCTCGACGCAGATCATCTTCGGCCTCGAAGTCATTGAAGCAAGCACGTTCGTTTCTTCACGGGAGCCTCTTTAGAGTCCGGACGATCGTGATCGCAGCGAAGGGACTAATACACGGAGCTATTGAAGTGAAGGACCGGACTACAAAGGTTATAATCCCAAACTCTTAGAAGTAAAGTTGTTTACTTGCTTATTGTTTTCGCATAATATCTAGTATACGATCTTGGTTAGGGTTGTTCGGCACGTCTAAATTTTGAATCGGGCATGGTTGATGCCTTGTGGAACCTTGTGAGAGTGCCTAGTAACCTTACACAACCATCCGAGGAACACTCAATACTCGTCCGTCCTTGATCAACTCACAACGCATCTGAGTAAGGTCATCTATCTGATGCTGGTCCACTTACTGATCTCCTATCGGATCATCCAACGAACCACATCATCTAAGGATCGATATACTCTAGATCTGAGTAAGATTCTCCACACTGGAAATATTCAACTCAACTCGGCCTGCGTCGGTGCATCAAGTCAGACGAATCATCTCAGTCGCTCAACTCGAGATAGACTAGCTATCACCTGTCACATCTCTGCCTGAAAGCTCCAGCGATCTCAGCTCGTAAGCTCTATAAGCGACATCCTATCAATCTCAGCAACAGCTGGGTCATCTGTCTGTAAGGTAGACAACATCACAACTCTGAGGTAGGCTGTACGTCAACAGTCCTCTCACAACAGGCAGCCTTTAACAATGGCCCGATCATCCGATGCAAACCCGAACACTCGCCACAAACGAGAGGTTACAACACAAATACATCGAGACATCCCCATGTGAGCAGAAAAAACGATGGGTGACAGAAATTTTTTTTGTCCAAACTTCATTCCTCATCCATAACGAGCTCGCCCGAACCGCATCACTATCAGCAGCTCAATCTGCACTCAAACCATGGTGACATGAACCTCAAGCATGTATCGATGAAGATAGATCAAAGGAATGAAAGGAATCAACAGATCCAGAATGCATACAAGATCATAAGGAGGAACGGAATCAATGAGAGTATGATCATAGGAACGAATAGAATCAAGGATCTCCAATGGATGTATGATCAAGGGAACGAAGAGAATCACAAGTCTCAAGATATGTACATCCTAAGGTTACTTAAGCGGAGTATCGTATCGTAAGTATGCCGCGGAACATACGCACGGTACGTCACTCTACTTGTGTTACCTACTCCATCAATCAGGGTCAACCTATGTAACAAAAGTTCGGGTCTAATACCCCCATGTTCAAGTCTAAGTTCCATAAGGTCAAGCCTAGGTTCCGAAATAGATTACGCCCCTGACTCCACATAGTCAAACCTAGACTCGAACCAAGGTCAAACCTAGTGTTCTAATACTAACTTTGTCACGACCCGAAAATATTAACTCACCACCGGCACTTAAATCACGCCACGTCTACAGGCGTAACGTAATTCAAGTAAGGTGAAGCCCAGAAATCTAAACCTTTTTCCTTTAGAAAATATAAGAGGTGAAGTTTTGAAATAAAGGTATGATGAAATCAAAAGTTTTCTTAAATGCATAGATAATGGAACATGAAAATTGCAAGTGGATTTTACTAGTTGAAAAACATGTTTCGTCTTCTAAAAATTTGGGCAGCACCTCCCTTGTATATTTTGATCCAAAACCACATATACATGATAATATAAAAGGTATCCCCAAGCGGGAGCTAGATCTTCGCCAAACAGCGAAATCACAACCACGCAAGACAGAAATTTATGTATACGAAGCCCAACGGCGAAGATCAATACAAGGGAAATGTAAAGCAAGACAACAAAACGACAAGTAGCGAACATAAACCTTCACTCTATGTCTCGCAACCAATAGTCAGTCTAAGTCTTACTACAAATATACAAATACTAGTTTCTGATTGATGGAGTTAACTAGATATAACAGGAATAATAAAAACAAGGGTGGTACGATCCAACATGTACCACCTTCCAAAGCAAGTCACCCAAATGCAAGCTGTGTGCCAGCGATGTTGCTACTGATCCATGCGGTCAACTGCAAGAACTGTGGCACAACAGGGGTGAGTTGCCAACTCGTGAGTAGAAAACATCATCAAGAAGAAATCGAAATAAACAACGATTCCTAGGTCAACTATATCATAAAGGTAATACTATGATATCTAGGGTGACCGTATCTGCATATGTGCCAACAATATAATCAATGCCTATCTGCATGTGGCTAACATCTATGTGTCCATCAATAACACAACAACATCAAGCATGTAAATATCATGAGAGCATATACATGAAAATATGAGGATATTGTTAGTGTATATGTCATAGAGGCCATTACTGTATCATACTAGTTTGTATATTACTTGATAGAAGCTTGGGATATTCACAGTTGTATATACAATCTTGCTCGAAATGGTAGTATGCTACTTGGTTTGTCTCTGCTTTAATATGTGCATGTGTTTCTTTTAGCATATCGCTGATATACATATTAGTAGAGCCCTTAGGATCTTTGCTTGATTACCAGCGTTGTGATGGCGCTCACACTCGTGGGAGCTGGGTGATCTATAAGCACAACCTTATACAGGTCCCTAGTCGTTGGACTATCGAGACAGGGCATCGATACTCCGGAGTAGACTAGCATATGCGCTTCTCATCCCAGCGTGGGAGACGGTCTGTCCCACAGCCGTCAGTACGTCGTACTTGAGATAGTATGCGGGTGCTCGTTAGGTTACGAGTACACTGGACAGGACTCGTCGGGAACTGTTGGTTGGTATTATACCTATCGTCAGTTATCAGTTCCCAGGTGACATGAGTACAGCTTAGTCCGCTGACTTGACACTGTCACTTCGCCTCGAGTGTGTTCCCACTGCACTTTGATTGCTACCCTACCACGGCTCAAAGGAGTCATGCAAACAGGTAGTTTTTGGGTGCAGTCCCGAAGCACTTGGAGGCAGTGACGGTTAGACAGGATTCGTCTCTCCCGGTATTGGGGGTTGACATCGCGCTGTGTCCAGGAGAGCCATTACACGAGTAGTCCCTGGCCAGGGCAAGCGAGATATACTGGTAGGTTTCCAGTGTTATCTCAGGATGTTCTGGGCTACACTCCGACACGACTAGTACCGCTATTAGGGGACTGACGTTCACCGCCCCCTAGGCCCGCCATGCGATGTATCAGACGAACAGATGTCATGACCTGAAAGTACGGAACATGACCGGCACTTAAACTACGAACGTCTCGAGGCGTACGTAATCTAAGTAAACCGAAAACCCAGAAATCCAAACCAAGAAGAGTAGTAGAGAGTAGGAAAAACCAATTTAAATCAAGTAGTTTTAATAGCATAAGCCGAATGATGCGGGTTTCTAAAAACATCATAAATTTACTGAAAATTTCGGCAGAGTCTCCTTTGTAAATACTGGCTCCCAAACGGGATACAACATGAATACTATACGAAATCAATAAAAGGCATCACCAAGCGGGAGCTAGCTCTTCGTCAATCGACGGTCACAACCACACAAGCAATATAATATACAACGCCAACGGCGAGGATCAAAAACTCAAAAGGGAACTCAAAACCACCAGAAATATAACGAGCGACTCAAAGGTCGAAAGAATAAACAACACTGGTCTCTATCTCAATAGATACATGTTTGGTTGATGGAATTCTAGATACAACAGAATAATGATATACAAGATAAATAATGGGGGTATGATACAAGTAAACCCACCTACTAGCAAATCACCCGAATGAAACTGAGCCCGCAAGCCGTAATGAAACCTGTACGGCAAATCTGCAAGAAACTGGGGCACAACGGGGGTGAGTTGCCAACTCGTGAATAGAAAAACATCTACGCACAGAAATCGCATAAATAACGCAACCTAGGTCAATGATCATAATATATCCTCAAATATAAGTATAACAGGCAGCCTATAACAATGGCTAGGGTAATATCTAACCCGAGTATAATTTCATGTGCCCGTGTCAGTGCCTCAGGTAGCAATATATCATATGAATGAGGTATGAATGCATGAAACAGAATACATGTAAATGAAGAAACTGTTTTCATAAATTAGTGAGATTTCCTTCGTATTTTTAAACTGAGGTATCATAAATGAAATCAGCATCAACAGTGTCTAGCATCGACACAAAACATAAATCTCACTGTCTCGAAATATCAATGTCTCAATCTCAATATCTAGGGCGCCGTCAGTCCAGACCGGCCCCTACCATCCATCTCAAGACCACGACGGTATCCTCCGGATATCCGACGCGTCGGGTAATATCACCGGTAGGTAGTGCTCCCCAGCCAGGCTCAACGTCAACACCACATTCCTCTTGCCCCGGGGTACCATACCGGGCCCACCATGTACCCGTGACGGTTCCTCCACTCCTCGACACGGATCTCCAAAACCACAGCAAACTCATGGTGGACGACACATTACATCACTAGAAAACCGCAACATTTTATATTTTAAAAGATCATAAGTTGTAAATTTTGCGGCTTTTCCCGAAATCCAGAAATATCATAAATCTCAAGAAATCATCACAAGTGCATATGTCAATGATAATGAACTAGGCATGAACAACTGAATAACAGTATGCATGAAGTGGTAGGTAATAACTACAATGTCTAATATGACATATAAGGGAAGTACACTAATATCATGTCAACACTACTAGCTAACAATCTAAGTCAAGCAATTATATTCTCTAAAGTGTACGTGACATGGCAATTACCGATGAAGATGTGTGTGAGCCGGCAAGTAGGTGTACGTGGTGCATACGCATCATCGGTAATGGTGCTGGTGTCCTATTAGCATGATATCAATAATGGAATATGCAGCAAAATAAATATGCGAGGCAGAACGAACAGCAATAATGTGCGGGAGCTGAATACTAGACACAACGATAACTAATCAGCAATAATCTAATATAAGTCCTAGGAATGGTGCCCTTTTGAAATAACACGAATCATGGGGTTTTGAAAATAGGGGCTACGGTGTTTTTATGAAAAGATACGTCGTTTTTGAAATATCCGTAGATTCCCTTGAGCTGTCTTTAAAAATGCCCACGATTCGTTAGTTTTTGAAATAAGTAAGAAGTCTAATCTAATCTAACAACTACACTAAACTATACGGCTGAACTACAAGCTGAACTACAGGTAAGGAAACCGCCTATCATCTGAGTCGATACATATACATACCTGTATATGTATAGTCGGTGATCTCGCCTCAATAATATCATATCCGATACCATATCTATAATCAGGCATCCCAAGTCAAGAGTGCGGATCAATCATCAATATAGCTCGTACGTAAATCCGTCGTACGGCATCCCAATCTGGGTACGGGTCAATATCACATTCATCATACTATTCACCTGGTATCCTCTTTATCAAATATCATGATCGGGGTGCTGATCTACGTCTAGTACCATACTGATACCGCCTACGTAAGCATGGACGTGTGTGAAACACTACGTCAAGGACCCGCTACAACGTCATGTCGTATCTAAGATACGAACCCTGCTATATCACCGATCTCACGGCCTCAAATCGAATCTCATCGACTCAGTTCAATCCCAAGTATCATCCTCAATCCGTATGTGAACACATAGTCCCATACCCATGTGAACACATAGCTATAATGACTCCCATGAGCACATATCAATAGGAATGTATACAAGTATGTATGTGTGTATGTGTAGTGCAACACTACCCTAGGGTTCGCAATGCTAAAATAATCCAACACACTAATATCCATCCTAAGCACCGTTATTAATCCCAAAAACATATAATAATTGTTGGTGTGTATACGCATCCGTATACACCACCACGGACTGCGGGGGTGCTATACGCCATCCACCCGACTTCTCCCCGTAGATATAAATCTACTCACCTAGTCCTCGCTAGCCGGTGCCGACGTCGCCACGCGCTTGCTTGTCGTCTCGAAGTCCACATGGGGGTACCACATATCATAACGTACCATATCGCATTAAAACTAAATTCGAAATCGAAACGGCATACGAAAATCAAATCGGCACGCGTATCACGCATAGGTCCAAACCTATCGCCCACGCATGCAAGAATAGTAAAACCAACCCTCGATGTCGATGTACAAACGTCAAACCATCGAGAAAAATCCAATCACACTCATTTGCACATTCACGAACACTAATTTTAATATAAACTAGGTTAAAACTCACAAAAACCCCATTTTCACTTAAAGTCATTTTTCCGAAAATCTAGCAAGCACAATTCGCCGTTTTTGTACAAAACATGATGTTTAAATGAAAGTCGCGGCCAATATACTTATTAAATATCTTAAATAAGTAGTATAAAAAATTTCCGGAATTTAATCTCATTAAATTCCAAAAATCCTAATATTCTAGTTTACAAAAATACCCTTTTTTAACAATTTCAAAGCAAAAATGCACAAACTACAATCTAGCTTAGATTTGCATGATCCAAAGCATTAAGCCACACTTAATAAAGTTAATGAAGCCAAGAAAACCCTAATCACATTTTTAATCCCAAGAATTTAACAAATTTCAAAAACCTAGTAAGCAATTAGCAAATTAACACAAATTTTCAAGTAACAACTTGTAATTAACAACTAGATTAGTTTTTCTACAAAACTAATTATGTTAAACCACTTCACTAAACCATGAACAATCAAACACAACTCATTTCCACAACAAACCCTAACTTGAAATCCAAAACTTGCAATTAAACTCACATATCCAAGTTAACACTTAATTTAAATTAGCTTTAAGAAACAAGTAACAATTTAAGCAAAAAGTTTTAGAATTATACCCAAAAATATATGAAGGTCCACAAGACTCCATGGCCTCCCAAAATGCTCTCTTTTCACAAGGATCCATGCTATACGGGCTAAGCTAAAATGGGTAGGAGTCGGATTTGGGTTTTGGGATTTTTTTTGATGGATTTTGAGCAATTTTTGATGAAGTTTTGAAGAGAAAGGAGAGGGGAAAATGGAGGGGGGCTGCTGCTGTATGGAGAAGAGATTTCGACCAGAAATGGGAGTGGGGGAGGAGAGAGAGGGAGGTAGAGAAAGTGGGGCAAAGTCAAGGTCAAACAAAGTCAAAAGTCTAACTACTTCACTCATTTTCTTTTCTTTTCTTTCATTTCTTTTTCCTTGAAAATCAAGTGGGGAAAAGATATGGTGGGTGCTGAATTCAGCCATGGGGAGGGGTAAGTAGGGGTGTGTGGGTGTGGGCACGGGTGTGGGGTGGTGAAAAATAATAAATACAATACCCCAAACATCCATTTACGCTAAAAAAAGCCTTTTTTCTTCAATAATTTCTAAACCGTTTTGGCAAATGATTTCGTTCCAAAAACCACATGTTAAAATCTTATTTAATGTTTTATGATGCACAAAATTTGTTTCAACTCATTCCAATTTGTAATTTTCCCTAATTAAATGTATTAGTGACGGCTTAAATAATAATAAAATAATGTTTTTTTCAGAAAATTTGAAATTTCACCAGCGGCTCAATAAACACCAAATAATAGCAATTACATAGCTAGAATATGTATATTTAATTTTTATAATAAGATATTTGCATTTTGACTTTTTACAGAAAACCCCCTTATTTTACCGATTTTTTCGAAATTTCACCGAAACGATTTTCAAAACGCTACAATCTTCCCCCCTTAAAGAAATTCGGTCCCCGAATTTAAATTCAAACTCCCCCAAATACTAAAATATCTAAGAAAACCCATCAAGTCGTCGGGGCTCCGAAATTGTAAATATATAAAACAAATCGTAACGCAGTGCATGCGCTTGAAAAATGAGCATATAACTCAAATCAAAACTCCGTCAAGCATTCCGCAATCATCGGAGTCATGGAGAAGACATCAATGCCAAATCCAAATCAAAACCGATATGACATAACTCGAAACTAAACATGTAAATATCGAATCTATATCTGTAAGTGTCTAAAGGAAATGCATGCCAATCTCTTTAAGTCGCTGTGCAACGCATATAACACTGCACAGTGGCGGACGTCTATCATAAGAAAATAACTATATATATATACCTTTGTTTGAAATGTACGTTCCGCCGTTTTGGAAACAATTTAGAAGGGTCTCCTTATTTTAAACATTTCGTGTCATATCAGACGCGTAGGTAAATACTGAGGCTATAGCTCGCTTTTTAGAAATCCCTTCAATAACTATCAATGCATGCAAAATGTATTCAGGTACTGTCCTCTGACTAGTCCTGCTCAGTACGAAAACACATAGCAATATCATAAAAACGTACTGCTCTATAAGAAATCAATCCCAAAATATGCACATGAATACTACGTGCGTCTGGTGCGCACGGAAATCAAAATCCATGAATGTGCCATACATGCACACAGAAACAACATCTAAGTGCATCAGGTGTGCACGAAACATCTGTCGTAGGCAACATGTGTGCCTGACAGCAAAATCAGGTGCATCTAACATGCACGAAAAAAAAATCTCGATTTAGTGCCTCTGGTGTGCACCAAAATCACCCTTCAAAACATGCGCCCCACATGCGCGAAAATCCAAATCAGGTGAATCTATCGTGCATGAAATCATGAAATCCAATATCAAGCGCCGAACGTGCGCAAAAGCAATCAGGTGCACAAGGTGCACAAAACAAATATCGAGTATCACAATCAAAATCGAAGTCCAGTGCATCTAAGTGTACAAAAGGCGTATCACTGCACTGCAAGCATATATAAACTATACCGAGTGCAGGAACGAAATCGTGTGCTTGCATACGCACAAAACCAACTCAACTGTTTAAAACCGTAAAATCACAAACATGTAAAACTAAAGAACGAAAACGATATCAAGTGCAACACTGTGCAAAGATCGTAAATCCTCAATCATCAAAATCAAATCATACGAATAAATTACCCAAAACATCGTAATCAATAATGGCGGAATAGTACTGCTCAAGCGCATCCTCTAAGAATCTCGGCCAACTGTCGCGGTCACTAGTGGGACGTCTCGTCGATGATCATGAACTCTGTCCTGCTGGCGTGCGTAACCATGACCACTCCTGGGTCAAGGTCTCCACTATGAATTACCGATCTTTCGGTCCATCGGCTCATCGGCCCTATCAGGTGTGCTAACGGGGACGATTCCGTTCTGGCACTTCTCTGGTCATCACTTGGTCAATCATCGCGACCACTCGTAAGACAGCATATCACTGGCGTCGGCCTCTGGCTCTCTGAATGTACGTGACACATCTGATCCTGGGTGCAAGTATCATTGCAGCAGTGTCCTGGAAGGAATCCTGCTCACGGTCTCTTCCATGTCTCGTCTCTGCCAACTGTCCGGAAGTCGTTGTCCTTTCCTATATCTGCATCTTGCTCTGGAACGACTGCATACTCATCGCGACTCCTTCTGGAAGGTAAGTACAAGTACCATGCCTCGGCATGCGCATCGCCTCTCTGATGTCGGCGGAGTGGAACGTCATCTCATCTAGATCTGGTACAAACCTCTTACTTCACTTTTCTCTACTGTTGTCTGCTTTGGACTCGTCTCGTCGCGGCTGCATGGACTGAGCTCCAACGACTATCCTCGTATCTGGAGTCTCCCAAGAATGCATCTCACCACCTAGCATCCGAATTAAGTCGAGCCATCCGATCGAGTCATCAAAACCTTATAATCCCCCAAGAGCTCAACCTCTGGGGCACAATTTAATAGTATCGAGTACATACCACAGCATCGGTGGTCCAGCCGTAGAAGGGCAAACCCAAGCCTCACTAATGGCGCCGTAGAACTGTCGCAAACCCGAAGGTTCAAAGGCTTTCACACGGTCATTAAGTCGAGTTAGGGTTTCATTCTTCTAGAGGGACCATAGAATTGCCTGCATGTCTTTCCGACTACTTTAAACTTGGATAAATAGGTTTCTGACATTCGATCGTCTCTGTCGACTCCCAACGTCTCCGCGTGAAGTCGTCTCTAGCTGGAATCAATCTATCTGATGACCTCGCATCGGGGTAAGCGAACGAACCACCTTTCCTAGTCATTCATCATCGGGTGACTAGCGACCTTCTATCATATATTCGTACAACTCGCCCCGCTATAGTTCCAACATATGGGGCGATATCTCGTCGCTCGCAGCAACAACTGGCTCGCTCTTCTGCACGCTGAACAGTGCCTCAATCATCAGGAGTAAGCAACACACCAACGGTCATCAAAATCTGGCTGGCCTCTGTCAGTGGCTCAATCCTCTAATGTCGATCAGCACATCCGAGTAACCTCATAAAGGCGATCCGCCAAACGCTCGTGGCACGGAAACACAGTAAAAAGACACATCTCTGCAATCGTGTGTCGCCGGAATTTCGCCCTGGTCAGTCCTCGTTCGTGACGAGCTTGTGCTGACCGTAATTCTAGCCGTAGCTCTCCCTGCCGTAACCGTAGCAGCAAAACCAAACTGATACCGATGAGGCTAGATCGGAAGGAATATAATACTGAACAAGGAAATGTACATCCTAAGGCTTCATAAGTGGAGTGGCGTGTCGTAAATATGCCGCGGAACATACCAACGGTACGTCACTCTACTTTAGTCACCTATTCCATCAACCAAGGGTCATCCTACGCTCCGAAGGTTAAAACCTAACGCTCTGATACCAACTTTGTCATGACTCGAAAGTACGGAACAAGACCGGCACTTAAACTTCGAACGTCTCGAGGCGTACGTAATCTAAGTAAACCGAAAACCCAGAAATCCAAACCAAGAAGAGTAGTAGAGAGTAGGAAAAACCAATTTAAATCAAGTAGTTTTAATAGCATAAGCCGAATGATGCGGGTTTCTAAAAACATCAAAAATTTACTGAAAATTTCGGCAGAGTCTCCTTTGTAAATACTGGCTCCCAAACGGGATACAACATGAATACTATACGAAATCAATAAAAGGCATCCCCAAGCGGGAGCTAGCTCTTCGTCAATCGACGGTCACAACCACACAAGCAATATAATATACAACGCCAACGGCGAGGATCAAAAATTCAAAAGGGAACTCAAAACCACCAGAAATATAACGAGCGACTCTAAGGTCGAAAGAATAAACAACACTGGTCTCTATCTCAATAGATACATGTTTGGTTGATGGAATTCTAGATACAACAGAATAATGATATACAAGATAAATAATGGGGGTATGATACAAGTAAACCCACCTACTAGCAAATCACCCGAATGAAACTGAGCCCGCAAGCCGTAATGAAACCTGTACGGCAAATCTGCAAGAAACTGGGGCACAACGGGGGTGAGTTGCCAACTCGTGAATAGAAAAACATCTACGCACAGAAATCGCATAAATAACGTAACCTAGGTCAATGATCATAATATATCCTCAAATATAAGTATAACAGGCAGCCTATAACAATGGCTAGGGTAATATCTAACCCGAGTATAATTTCATGTGCCCGTGTCAGTGCCTCAGGTAGCAATATATCATATGAATGAGGTATGAATGCATGAAACAGAATACATGTAAATGAAGAAACTGTTTTCATAAATTAGTGAGATTTCCTTCGTATTTTTAAACTGAGGTATCATAAATGAAATCAGCATCAACAGTGTCTAGCATCGACACAAAACATAAATCTCACTGTCTCGAAATATCAATGTCTCAATCTCAATATCGAGGGCGCCGTCAGTCCAGACCGGCCCCTACCATCCATCTCAAGACCACGACGGTATCCTCCTGATATCCGACGCGTCGGGTAATATCACCGGTAGGTAGTGCTCCCCAGCCAGGCTCAACGTCAACACCACATTCCTCTTGCCCCGGGGTACCATACCGGGCCCACCATGTACCCGTGACGGTTCCTCCACTCCTCGACACGGATCTCCAAAACCACAGCAAACTCATGGTGGACGACACTTTACATCACTAGAAAACCGCAACATTTTATATTTTAAAAGATCATAAGTTGTAAATTTTGCGGCTTTCCCCGAAATCCAGAAATATCATAAATCTCAAGAAATCATCACAAGTGCATATGTCAATGATAATGAACTAGGCATGAACAACTGAATAACAGTATGCATGAAGTGGTAGGTAATAACTACAATGTCTAATATGACATATAAGGGAAGTACACTAATATCATGTCAACACTACTAGCTAACAATCTAAGTCAAGCAATTATATTCTCTAAAGTGTACGTGACATGGCAATTACCGATGAAGATGTGTGTGAGCCGGCAAGTAGGTGTACGTGGTACATACGCATCATCGGTAATGGTGCTGGTGTCCTATTAGCATGATATCAATAATGGAATATGCAGCAAAATAAATATGCGAGGCAGAGCGAACAGCAATAATGTGCGGGAGCTGAATACTAGACACAACGATAACTAATCAGCAATAATCTAATATAAGTCCTAGGAATGGTGCCCTTTTGAAATAACACGAATCATGGGGTTTTGAAAATAGGGGCTACGGTGTTTTTATGAAAAGATACGTCGTTTTTGAAATATCCGTAGATTCCCTTGAGCTGTCTTTAAAAATGCCCACGATTCGTTAGTTTTTGAAATAAGTAAGAAGTCTAATCTAATCTAACAACTACACTAAACTATACGGCTGAACTACAAGCTGAACTACAGGTAAGGAAACCGCCTATCATCTGAGTCGATACATATACATACCTGTATATGTATAGTCGGTGATCTCGCCTCAATAATATCATATCCGATACCATATCTATAATCAGGCATCCCAAGTCAAGAGTGCGGATCAATCATCAATATAGCTCGTACGTAAATCCGTCGTACGGCATCCCAATCTGGGTACGGGTCAATATCACATTCATCATACTATTCACCTGGTATCCTCTTTATCAAATATCATGATCGGGGTACTGATCTACGTCTAGTACCATACTGATACCGCCTACGTAAGCATGGACGTGTGTGAAACACTACGTCAAGGACCCGCTACAACGTCATGTCGTATCTAAGATACGAACCCTGCTATATCACCGATCTCACGGCCTCAAATCGAATCTCATCGACTCAGTTCAATCCCAAGTATCATCCTCAATCCGTATGTGAACACATAGTCCCATACCCATGTGAACACATAGCTATAATGACTCCCATGAGCACATATCAATAGGAATGTATACAAGTATGTATGTGTGTATGTGTAGTGCAACACTACCCTAGGGTTCGCAATGCTAAAATAATCCAACACACTAATATCCATCCTAAGCACCGTTATTAATCCCAAAAACATATAATAATTGTTGGTGTGTATACGCATCCGTATACACCACCACGGACTGCGGGGGTGCTATACGCCATCCACCCGACTTCTCCCCGTAGATATAAATCTACTCACCTAGTCCTCGCTAGCCGGTGCCGACGTCGCCACGCGCTTGCTTGTCGTCTCGAAGTCCACATGGGGGTACCACATATCATAACGTACCATATCGCATTAAAACTAAATTCGAAATCGAAACGGCATACGAAAATCAAATCGGCACGCGTATCACGCATAGGTCCAAACCTATCGCCCACACATGCAAGAATAGTAAAACCAACCCTCGATGTCGATGTACAAACGTCAAACCATCGAGAAAAATCCAATCACACTCATTTGCACATTCACGAACACTAATTTTAATATAAACTAGGTTAAAACTCACAAAAACCCCATTTTCACTTAAAGTCATTTTTCCGAAAATCTAGCAAGCACAATTCGCCGTTTTTGTACAAAACATGATGTTTAAATGAAAGTCGCGGCCAATATACTTATTAAATATCTTAAATAAGTAGTATAAAAAATTTCCGGAATTTAATCTCATTAAATTCCAAAAATCCTAATATTCTAGTTTACAAAAATACCCTTTTTTAACAATTTCAAAGCAAAAATGCACAAACTACAATCTAGCTTAGATTTGCATGATCCAAAGCATTAAGCCACACTTAATAAAGTTAATGAAGCCAAGAAAACCCTAATCACATTTTTAATCCCAAGAATTTAACAAATTTCAAAAACCTAGTAAGCAATTAGCAAATTAACACAAATTTTCAAGTAACAACTTGTAATTAACAACTAGATTAGTTTTTCTACAAAACTAATTATGTTAAACCACTTCACTAAACCATGAACAATCAAACACAACTCATTTCCACAACAAACCCTAACTTGAAATCCAAAACTTGCAATTAAACTCACATATCCAAGTTAACACTTAATTTAAATTAGCTTTAAGAAACAAGTAACAATTTAAGCAAAAAGTTTTAGAATTATACCCAAAAATATATGAAGGTCCACAAGACTCCATGGCCTCCCAAAATGCTCTCTTTTCACAAGGATCCATGCTATACGGGCTAAGCTAAAATGGGTAGGAGTCGGATTTGGGTTTTGGGATTTTTTTTGATGGATTTTGAGCAATTTTTGATGAAGTTTTGAAGAGAAAGGAGAGGGGAAAATGGAGGGGGGCTGCTGCTGTATGGAGAAGAGATTTCGACCAGAAATGGGAGTGGGGGAGGAGAGAGAGGGAGGTAGAGAAAGTGGGGCAAAGTCAAGGTCAAACAAAGTCAAAAGTCTAACTACTTCACTCATTTTCTTTTCTTTTCTTTCATTTCTTTTTCCTTGAAAATCAAGTGGGGAAAAGATATGGTGGGTGCTGAATTCA
This sequence comes from Agapanthus africanus, assembly GCA_030015575.1. Lineage (NCBI taxonomy): Eukaryota > Viridiplantae > Streptophyta > Magnoliopsida > Asparagales > Amaryllidaceae > Agapanthus > Agapanthus africanus. Next base: position 320,509,518 of record CM057350.1, read on the forward strand.
GCCATGGGGAGGGGTAAGTGGGGGTGTGTGGGTGTGGGCACGGGTGTGGGGTGGTGAAAAATAATAAATACAATACCCCAAACATCCATTTACGCTAAAAAAAGCCTTTTTTCTTCAATAATTTCTAAACCGTTTTGGCAAATGATTTCGTTCCAAAAACCACATGTTAAAATCTTATTTAATGTTTTATGATGCACAAAATTTGTTTCAACTCATTCCAATTTGTAATTTTCCCTAATTAAATGTATTAGTGACGGCTTAAATAATAATAAAATAATGTTTTTTTCAGAAAATTTGAAATTTCACCAGCGGCTCAATAAACACCAAATAATAGCAATTACATAGCTAGAATATGTATATTTAATTTTTATAATAAGATATTTGCATTTTGACTTTTTACAGAAAACCCCCTTATTTTACCGATTTTTTCGAAATTTCACCGAAACGATTTTCAAAACGCTACAATCTTCCCCCCTTAAAGAAAATCGGTCCCCGAATTTAAATTCAAACTCCCCCAAATACTAAAATATCTAAGAAAACCCATCAAGTCGTCGGGGCTCCGAAATTGTAAATATATAAAACAAATCGTAGCGCAGTGCATGCGCTTGAAAAATGAGCATATAACTCAAATCAAAACTCCGTCAAGCATTCCGCAATCATCGGAGTCATGGAGAAGACATCAATGCCAAATCCAAATCAAAACCGATATGACATAACTCGAAACTAAACATGTAAATATCGAATCTATATCTGTAAGTGTCTAAAGGAAATGCATGCCAATCTCTTTAAGTCGATGTGCAACGCATATAACACTGCACAGTGGCGGACGTCTATCATAAGAAAATAACTATATATATATACCTTTGTTTGAAATGTACGTTCCGCCGTTTTGGAAACAATTTAGAAGGGTCTCCTTATTTTAAACATTTCGTGTCATATCAGACGCGTAGGTAAATACTGAGGCTATAGCTCGCTTTTTGGAAATCCCTTCAATAACTATCAATGCATGCAAAATGTATTCAGGTACTGTCCTCTGACTAGTCCTGCTCAGTACGAAAACACATAGCAATATCATAAAAACGTACTGCTCTATAAGAAATCAATCCCAAAATATGCACATGAATACTACGTGCGTCTGGTGCGCACGGAAATCAAAATCCATGAATGTGCCATACATGCGCACAGAAACAACATCTAAGTGCATCAGGTGTGCACGAAACATCTGTCGTAGGCAACATGTGTGCCTGACAGCAAAATCAGGTGCATCTAACATGCACGAAAAAAAAATCTCGATTTAGTGCCTCTGGTGTGCACCAAAATCACCCTTCAAAACATGCGCCCCACATGCGCGAAAATCCAAATCAGGTGAATCTATCGTGCATGAAATCATGAAATCCAATATCAAGCGCCGAACGTGCGCAAAAGCAATCAGGTGCACAAGGTGCACAAAACAAATATCGAGTATCACAATCAAAATCGAAGTCCAGTGCATCTAAGTGCACAAAAGGCGTATCACTGCACTGCAAGCATATATAAACTATACCGAGTGCAGGAACGAAATCGTGTGCATGCATACGCACAAAACCAACTCAACTGTTTAAAACCGTAAAATCACAAACATGTAAAACTAAAGAACGAAAACGATATCAAGTGCAACACTGTGCAAAGATCGTAAATCCTCAATCATCAAAATCAAATCATACGAATAAATTACCCAAAACATCGTAATCAATAATGGCGGAATAGTACTGCTCAAGCGCATCCTCTAAGAATCTCGGCCAACTGTCGCGGTCACTAGTGGGACGTCTCGTCGATGATCATGAACTCTGTCCTGCTGGCGTGCGTAACCATGACCACTCCTGGGTCAAGGTCTCCACTATGAATTACCGATCTTTCGGTCCATCGGCTCATCGGCCCTATCAGGTGTGCTAACGGGGACGATTCCGTTCTGGCACTTCTCTGGTCATCACTTGGTCAATCATCGCGACCACTCGTAAGACAGCATATCACTGGCGTCGGCCTCTGGCTCTCTGAATGTACGTGACACATCTGATCCTGGGTGCAAGTATCATTGCAGCAGTGTCCTGGAAGGAATCCTGCTCACGGTCTCTTCCATGTCTCGTCTCTGCCAACTGTCCGGAAGTCGTTGTCCTTTCCTATATCTGCATCTTGCTCTGGAACGACTGCATACTCATCGCGACTCCTTCTGGAAGGTAAGTCCAAGTATCATGCCTCGGCATGCGCATCGCCTCTCTGATGTCGGCGGAGTGGAACGTCATCTCATCTAGATCTGGTACAAACCTCTTACTTCACTTTTCTCTACTGTTGTCTGCTTTGGACTCGTCTCGTCGCGGCTGCATGGACTGAGCTCCAACGACTATCCTCGTATCTGGAGTCTCCCAAGAATGCATCTCACCACCTAGCATCCGAATTAAGTCGAGCCATCCGATCGAGTCATCAAAACCTTATAATCCCCCAAGAGCTCAACCTCTGGGGCACAATTTAATAGTATCGAGTACATACCACAGCATCGGTGGTCCAGCCGTAGAAGGGCAAACCCAAGCCTCACTAATGGCGCCGTAGAACTGTCGCAAACCCGAAGGTTCAAAGGCTTTCACACGGTCATTAAGTCGAGTTAGGGTTTCATTCTTCTAGAGGGACCATAGAATTGCCTGCATGTCTTTCCGACTACTTTAAACTTGGATAAATAGGTTTCTGACATTCGATCGTCTCTGTCGACTCCCAACGTCTCCGCGTGAAGTCGTCTCTAGCTGGAATCAATCTATCTGATGACCTCGCATCGGGGTAAGCGAACGAACCACCTTTCCTAGTCATTCATCATCGGGTGACTAGCGACCTTCTATCATATATTCATACAACTCGCCCCGCTATAGTTCCAACATATGGGGCGATATCTCGTCGCTCGCAGCAACAACTGGCTCGCTCGTCTGCACGCTGAACAGTGCCTCAATCATCAGGAGTAAGCAACACACCAACGGTCATCAAAATCTGGCTGGCCTCTGTCAGTGGCTCAATCCTCTAATGTCGATCAGCACATCCGAGTAACCTCATAAAGGCGATCCGCCAAACGCTCGTGGCGCGGAAACACAGTAAAAAGACACATCTCTGCAATCGTGTGTCGCCGGAATTTCGCCCTGGTCAGTCCTCGTTCGTGACGAGCTTGTGCTGACCGTAATTCTAGCCGTAGCTCTCCCTGCCGTAACCGTAGCAGCAAAACCAAACTGATACCGATGAGGCTAGATCGGAAGGAATATAATACTGAACAAGGAAATGTACATCCTAAGGCTTCATAAGTGGAGTGGCGTGTCGTAAATATGCCGCGGAACATACCAACGGTACGTCACTCTACTTTAGTCACCTATTCCATCAACCAAGGGTCATCCTACGCTCCGAAGGTTAAAACCTAACGCTCTGATACCAACTTTGTCATGACTCGAAAGTACGGAACAAGACCGGCACTTAAACTTCGAACGTCTCGAGGCGTACGTAATCTAAGTAAACCGAAAACCCAGAAATCCAAACCAAGAAGAGTAGTAGAGAGTAGGAAAAACCAATTTAAATCAAGTAGTTTTAATAGCATAAGCCGAATGATGCGGGTTTCTAAAAACATCAAAAATTTACTGAAAATTTCGGCAGAGTCTCCTTTGTAAATACTAGCTCCCAAATGGGATACAACATGAATACTATACGAAATCAATAAAAGGCATCCCCAAGCGGGAGCTAGCTCTTCGTCAATCGACGGTCACAACCACACAAGCAATATAATATACAACGCCAACGGCGAGGATCAAAAATTCAAAAGGGAACTCAAAACCACCAGAAATATAACGAGCGACTCTAAGGTCGAAAGAATAAACAACACTGGTCTCTATCTCAATAGATACATGTTTGGTTGATGGAATTCTAGATACAACAGAATAATGATATACAAGATAAATAATGGGGGTATGATACAAGTAAACCCACCTACTAGCAAATCACCCGAATGAAACTGAGCCCGTAAGCCGTAATGAAACCTGTACGGCATATCTGCAAGAAACTGGGGCACAACGGGGGTGAGTTGCCAACTCGTGAATAGAAAAACATCTACGCACAGAAATCGCATAAATAACGTAACCTAGGTCAATGATCATAATATATCCTCAAATATAAGTATAACAGGCAGCCTATAACAATGGCTAGGGTAATATCTAACCCGAGTATAATTTCATGTGCCCGTGTCAGTGCCTCAGGTAGCAATATATCATATGAATGAGGTATGAATGCATGAAACAGAATACATGTAAATGAAGAAACTGTTTTCATAAATTAGTGAGATTTCCTTCGTATTTTTAAACTGAGGTATCATAAATGAAATCAGCATCAACAGTGTCTAGCATCGACACAAAACATAAATCTCACTGTCTCGAAATATCAATGTCTCAATCTTAATATCTAGGGCGCCGTCAGTCCAGACCGGCCCCTACCATCCATCTCAAGACAACGACGGTATCCTCCTGATATCCGACGCGTCGGGTAATATCACCGGTAGGTAGTGCTCCCCAGCCAGGCTCAACGTCAACACCACATTCCTCTTGCCCCGGGGTACCATACCGGGCCCACCATGTACCCGTGACGGTTCCTCCACTCCTCGACACGGATCTCCAAAACCACAGCAAACTCATGGTGGACGACACTTTACATCACTAGAAAACCGCAACATTTTATATTTTAAAAGATCATAAGTTGTAAATTTTGCGGCTTTCCCCGAAATCCAGAAATATCATAAATCTCAAGAAATCATCACAAGTGCATATGTCAATGATAATGAACTAGGCATGAACAACTGAATAACAGTATGCATGAAGTGGTAGGTAATAACTACAATGTCTAATATGACATATAAGGGAAGTACACTAATATCATGTCAACACTACTAGCTAACAATCTAAGTCAAGCAATTATATTCTCTAAAGTGTACGTGACATGGCAATTACCGATGAAGATGTGTGTGAGCCGGCAAGTAGGTGTACGTGGTACATACGCATCATCGGTAATGGTGCTGGTGTCCTATTAGCATGATATCAATAATGGAATATGCAGCAAAATAAATATGCGAGGCAGAGCGAACAGCAATAATGTGCGGGAGCTGAATACTAGACACAACGATAACTAATCAGCAATAATCTAATATAAGTCCTAGGAATGGTGCCCTTTTGAAATAACACGAATCATGGGGTTTTGAAAATAGGGGCTACGGTGTTTTTATGAAAAGATACGTCGTTTTTGAAATATCCGTAGATTCCCTTGAGCTGTCTTTAAAAATGCCCACGATTCGTTAGTTTTTGAAATAAGTAAGAAGTCTAATCTAATCTAACAACTACACTAAACTATACGGCTGAACTACAAGCTGAACTACAGGTAAGGAAACCGCCTATCATCTGAGTCGATACATATACATACCTGTATATGTATAGTCGGTGATCTCGCCTCAATAATATCATATCCGATACCATATCTATAATCAGGCATCCCAAGTCAAGAGTGCGGATCAATCATCAATATAGCTCGTACGTAAATCCGTCGTACGGCATCCCAATCTGGGTACGGGTCAATATCACATTCATCATACTATTCACCTGGTATCCTCTTTATCAAATATCATGATCGGGGTACTGATCTACGTCTAGTACCATACTGATACCGCCTACGTAAGCATGGACGTGTGTGAAACACTACGTCAAGGACCCGCTACAACGTCATGTCGTATCTAAGATACGAACCCTGCTATATCACCGATCTCACGGCCTCAAATCGAATCTCATCGACTCAGTTCAATCCCAAGTATCATCCTCAATCCGTATGTGAACACATAGTCCCATACCCATGTGAACACATAGCTATAATGACTCCCATGAGCACATATCAATAGGAATGTATACAAGTATGTATGTATGTATGTGTAGTGCAACACTACCCTAGGGTTCACAATGCTAAAATAATCCAACACACTAATATCCATCCTAAGCACCGTTATTAATCCCAAAAACATATAATAATTGTTGGTGTGTATACGCATCCGTATACACCACCACGGACTGCGGGGGTGCTATACGCCATCCACCCGACTTCTCCCCGTAGATATAAATCTACTCACCTGGTCCTCGCTAGCCGGTGCCGACGTCGCCACGCGCTTGCTTGTCTTCTCGAAGTCCACATGGGGGTACCTACATATCATAATGTACCATATCGCATTAAAACTAAATTCGAAATCGAAACGGCATACGAAAATCAAATCGGCACGCGTATCACGCATAGGTCCAAACCTATCGCCCACGCATGCAAGAATAGTAAAACCAACCCTCGATGTCGATGTACAAACGTCAAACCATCGAGAAAAATCCAATCACACTCATTTGCACATTCACGAACACTAATTTTAATATAAACTAGGTTAAAACTCACAAAAACCCCATTTTCACTTAAAAAGTCATTTTTCCGAAAATCTAGCAAGCACAATTCGCCGTTTTTGTACAAAACATGATGTTTAAATGAAAGTCGCGGCCAATATACTTATTAAATATCTTAAATAAGTCGTATAAAAAATTTCCGGAATTTAATCTCATTAAATTCCAAAAATCCTAATATTCTAGTTTACAAAAATACCCTTTTTTAACAATTTCAAAGCAAAAATGCACAAACTACAATCTAGCTTAGATTTGCATGATCCAAAGCATTAAGCCATACTTAATAAAGTTAATGAAGCCAAGAAAACCCTAATCACATTTTTAATCCCAAGAATTTAACAAATTTCCAAAACCTAGTAAGCAATTAGCAAATTAACACAAATTTTCAAGTAACAACTTGTAATTAACAACTAGATTAGTTTTTCTACAAAACTAATTATGTTAAACCACTTCACTAAACCATGCACAATCAAACACAACTCATTTCCACAACAAACCCTAACTTGAAATCCAAAACTTGCAATTAAACTCACATATCCAAGTTAACACTTAATTTAAATTAGCTTTAAGAAACAAGTAACAATTTAAGCAAAAAGTTTTAGAATTATACCCAAAAATATATGAAGGTCCACAAGACTCCATGGCCTCCCAAAATGCTCTCTTTTCACAAGGATCCATGCTATACGGGCTAAGCTAAAATGGGTAGGAGTCGGATTTGGGTTTTGGGATTTTTTTTGATGGATTTTGAGCAATTTTTGATGAAGTTTTGAAGAGAAAGGAGAGGGGAAAATGGAGGGGGGCTGCTGCTGTATGGAGAAGGGATTTCGACCAGAAATGGGAGTGGGGGAGGAGAGAGAGGGAGGTAGAGAAAGTGGGGCAAAGTCAAGGTCAAACAAAGTCAAAAGTCTAACTACTTCACTCATTTTCTTTTCTTTTCTTTCATTTCTTTTTCCTTGAAAATCAAGTGGGGAAAAGATATGGTGGGTGCTGAATTCAGCCATGGGGAAGGGTAAGTGGGGGTGTGTGGGTGTGGGCACGGGTGTGGGGTGGTGAAAAATAATAAATACAATACCCCAAACATCCATTTACGCTAAAAAAAAGACTTTTTTCTTTAATAATTTCTAAACCGTTTTGGCAAATGATTTTGTTCCAAAAACCACATGTTAAAATCTTATTTAATGTTTTATGATGCACAAAATTTGTTTCAACTCATTCCAATTTGTAATTTTCCCTAATTAAATGTATTAGTGACGGCTTAAATAATAATAAAATAATATTTTTTTCAGAAAATTTGAAATTTCACCAGCGGCTCAATAAACACCAAATAATAGCAATTACATAGCTAGAATATGTATATTTAATTTTTATAATAAGATATTTGCATTTTGACTTTTTACAGAAAACCCTCTTATTTTACCGATTTTTTCGAAATTTCACCGAAACGATTTTCAAAACGCTACAACAGACCGGACTGTACGGAGATTGTCACATACAGGCTCAGTAGGAGTTCAGATGGGGTTCACCTCGTCAGTCTTCTTATCGACATCTACCTGGGGACCATTACGTACAGCTAGTGCCGCTTGCGGTCTGTGGTTAAACCCACTGCCAGCGTAGTGTCGAATCTTTAGAGTCCCACACAGAGTGCTATTTGCCTTTAGGCAAAATGAGTAGAGGTCGCATGGTTTTGTGACAGGGTTCGTTCACATCCGCGCACATGTGCACGTTTGCTGTCCGGACAGCTTATACTAGCGGGCTTTGGTTTAAGCCGGATCCTAGTATATGATTTGGGTTTGGTTTTTCTCACTATATTCGTGTTCCTCGGATCACGAATATAGGTGCGTATGCACAGTTGCTTGAGACAGAGGGAGAGGACTTTGATTAGGGTTAATGACTATTGTTATTTTATTAACCCTAATGCTTATGTGTGTATTATTGTTAATTGATATTAGTTTAATAATTGTGCATGGTTATGGTTGTTGACCATTTGACCTATCTTGACTTGTTGACCTTGTTGACACTTTGACCATCATCATTTCATTTGGAAGATGCTCTTTGATCCTTGCAAATTGCATTAAAAATGAAATGATAATGGTCATGTCTTGATTAACCATGACAATTATCTAGCTAATTATCTAATTACAATAATTCACACATATACGTGAGAATGGTTATTATTCTCTCATTCTATTATTTTGCTTTCTCTCTCTTGTTCTTCCTCTCCCTCAAGCTCTCCTCTCTCATGTGTTGAGAAACACTTGAGCTTGAGAAAAACCCTTTCTTGATAATCTCTACTCTCATCTAGGGTTCAAGTATTAGCACTTCTTGCACCCTAGTTACTTCTAGCTTGGAGTTGAAGCCAAAGGTCGAGGCTTTCGGGTGGATCTTTCTTCGACGTGAGAAGACGACTAAGGTGACCTCCTTCCACCACTCCAAGGAGTAAGGAGAGAAGGACATAAAGCCCAAGGTATAACCTTTCTAGCACTTAGCTAGTTTCTAGTTAGCTTTAGCTTGTTTTTGTTTAGCAAAGATCCTTCATAGTGTAGTCCATGTTGCCTAGGCTCATAAAAATTCGATTTTTATTCCGTTTTCCGCCTCCCCGTAAGCACCGGGGTGGGCAACGTGGACTTACAGTGGTATCAGAGCCTAACTAAACATAAACTAGCTAGGTAGTAAAGTGTATGGAAGTTCGATCGGAAAAATCGCAAAAACCTAAACATCAAAACCCTAACTTTCTGTTGAAATTTTTTTGCTCTAAAAATAAAAGGTTTTACTCCAAAAATCGTCTCAGGGTTTTGTGAAGACACCCACCAAAAACGGTCGCCTGAAACCTTCAAACCGCCGCGGTTCCGCGGCAATAGGCATACATTTGCCGCGGAACCGCCGCCGTTTAAGCTCTTCTCGTGACCGGGTTTGGTGCAGTGTTCATCTGGTAGGGTTTTGGGATTTTTAAGATGGTTTATATGTTCCCAGGTTTTCCAGAATAGAAATTTGTTTTTGGGGGCCTATAAATCCGTATTTTTTTTCGGAACTTCAATACACATTGACTAAAAGGTTATATCTGTGATGTTTACATGTATTGAACGTCGGCTAATCGCTATATGTCGATTAGTCGGGGTTATACATATCTGTGATCTGTGATTGATGATGGTATGTGTATATGAATGGGTTGGATTGTCGCGGATGAATAGCCGGGGTGGATGTGAGATGAGTGTTGCTTTTTCTTTCATTCATTATAATATGTAAATTGATGTAATATTATTATTTGTTTAGCCGCACAACCGGGTCGGGGTTGTAGCCGTCATTGTATAATTCTTTTTACTGTTTTTGCTCCTAGGATAGACCCATGGAGGGGGTGCACAAACTACCGGGTATCTCGAAGTGCCGAGTGGCCTACTCACGGTGGTGAGGGAGGTTGCTTCGCTTCGGGTACTTGGCGCGTAGTTTGCCGCACCCATAGGGGTCTTGGGTGGGGTATTGGCTATTCACCGCGACCGTGTAATCCGCTTTTCGTTGCAGGCTCGAACGGATTGCGGATTCCTAGTATATCCAATGTATTCATCTGTGATCTGTAATGTCTATCATTGCTATATATTTATATATGATAACTATTTAGGCGTTGCTTATGTTTTAGAGCCGCGCTAGCCCAGCCCCCGCTCTGTCGTTAGTTAAGTAACCTAACGGGTGATGACGGGGCCCCGTGGCGAATGCGAATGGCATAAGCGTACGTCATATTTTGGTTGTTTTCTGCAATGGTAGGATTAAATGATGGGACGCATTAAAAGAACTAATGCAAGAAAATAAACCAAGTAAAAGTCGATTGGAACACTTTGAAAACCACTCGGTTCTTTTCAAAACTAAACTTTTAAACGCGGAGCTTGAACCACTCCTTTTAAAAGCTATCTCGTTCCATCGATTATATCAAGTTCACTATGTTCACGGTTTCGCCAAAACCATTCGTAGCCCTCCGTCATTCCACATGAATGGTCAAAAAGTATTCAAGCTATGTATTTTGGCCAAAGTCAAGGCATAGTGATTGGTAGCTATTGGGTATTCATGTGCAGCATAGATAGATGCGTTGGTTTGGGACAGTCATGCTGCCATTTTGGCCAAAGTCAAGGGTAGGTACGGGTGGGTCCAAATTAACCAGGAGAATGACGGGTAGAACTTGATATGTGACTTATGATATTTTGGCCAAAATCAAGGTCTTAAGAGCATGGGGCAGAAATCCACATCGGGAGTTTCATAAGTACTGAAACTTGCTAGCGCTGCATACCATTTGGAGTGTGATGATTCTGGTAGGATTCCTTCGGTTTTATCACGCGATGATATTTGGATCCCGATCCTACTGTAAGTATATGCTACTCCTCAGGAAAACTCTCACTTAACGATCAATGCTATAAACTTAGTAGGTGTCTAGAACGGTGTTAGTGGGGCTACGCCCACAGGGAAAAGGGGTTACTTAATTAAGGAACATCACGAAAGCGTTGGAAAACCTCCCTCGAAGTACCGACACTGGCCTGGCTGAACGGTTAAGCAAGTATTGTACGGTGAGATTGATCCTGACTAATCCTTTCTTTACGGTTTGAGAAGGGATTCGAGAGACAGTGGGAGCCATCCAGTTTAGACAAATTAAAAACCACTCTAAACATGCAAGAGCATCATGCTAAAGTGTTTCTTTTCTCTCTCCTAATTGCAGCGGCCATTCAACATGACCGGACTTAAGTTATTACTAGATAAAAACATATTGACAGGGCCAAACTACAAAGATTGGCTCAGGAATGTCAAGATGGCAATCACTTACGACAAGCCGGGGTATCTCCTTACCACCAAAGCTCCCCCTGTCCCAGGTCCCAAAACCAGTGTCGTAGATAGGGAAATCTACAAGACCTGGGAAATAGATTGTGTGAAGGCCAAATGCCTCGTACTTGCCTCGATGGACAACGAACATCAGAGGAGGCACGAGAATATGGACCTCGAGTCCATATTTCTTCATACAAAAGAACTGTATGGAGAGCAGTCTCGTATCGTAAGATACGAAGTGTCGAAGAAGTTGTTTTCGACAAGATTGGCCATCGGATCATCGGTAGCGGAACACGTGCTTAAGAAGATTGGCTACATAGAGGAGCTCGCGGACCTTGGGACCATGTTGGAGAATGAACTCTATACTGATTTGATTCTCCAGTCCCTTCCTTCCACTTACGCCCAGTTTATTCTTAACTTCAACATGCAAGGAAAGGAGGTTGAACTTTCCGAGCTTCTGAACATGTTGAGGAGTGCTGAGGGCACCCTACTAGGGAGACATCCACTTTGTTTGTAGGAGGATCTTCCTCTTCTAGATCCAGGGCGAAAGCCAAGGGTAAGAAGAAGAAAGCCCCCGCCAAACCAAGAGGCGGTGTCGGTAAAGTGGATACGAAGGGAAAAGCAAAAGCAAAAAAGGTAGCGGGAAAGCTGGTGGGGAAGGAAGAATGCTTCTATTGTCATAAAAGTGGTCACTGGAAACAGGATTAGAAGGCTTGGAAAGCCAGAACACAGGATTTGAATCGAGTTGCAGCTTCAGCTTCAGGTGTGTATGTTATTGAAAACTGTCTATCAATAAACTCTACATCCTGGGTATTGGATACCGGATCAGGATCTCATATCTGTAATTCTTTGCAGGTGTTGAGAAAGCGTAGAGTTTTGAAGGCAGGTGACATGACCCTCAGAGTTGCAAACGGTGCTAGCATGGATGCTGAAGCCGTAGGGGACTATCACCTGGGATTGTCGGATGGACACTTTTTGGTTTTGCGTAGTTGTTATTATGTACCAAATGCAACCTGTAATATCATTTCTGTATCTTTATTATCTAAATAAGGTTATGAATTTGCATTTGTAAGTAATGTAGTGAACATTCACCTTAATCAAGTTTTGATTGGGTCAGGTAGATTGAACAACGGTATATACGTATTAAACCAACCACAGATTTTCAATGTCCAGAATACACACAAAAGAAAGTCTCCAGAAATCGATAAAACTTTCTTATGGCATTGTGGACTGGGTCACATCAATGAGAGAAGGTTGACTAAGTTACATGCAGAAGGATATTTGGATTCGTTCGAATATCAATCGTATGCAACTTGTCAATCCTGTCTCAATGGAAAGATGACAAAGACTCCGTTCACTGGACATGGAGTAAGAGCGAGCGAGCTCTTGGGACTCGTACACAGTGACGTGTGCGGTCCAATGTCTACACATGCACGAAGCGGTTATTCTTACTTCATTACTTTTACGGATGACTTTTCAAGGTACGGTTATGTCTTCTTAATGAAACATAAATCCGAGGCTTTTGAAAAATTCCAGGAATATAAGAATGAAGTAGAAAAACAAACAGGCAAAAGTATCAAGGCACTGAGATCTGATCGAGGTGGTGAATACTTGAGTGCCGAGTTCCTGGGTTACTTAAAAGAGAATGGAATTCTCTCTCAGCTTACTCCTCCATACACTCCGCAGCATAACGGTGTATCGGAGAGACGGAACCGAACCCTATTGGATATGGTACGGTCCATGATGAGTAACGCTGAGTTGCCGCGATCATTCTGGGGATATGCTCTAGAATCAGCTGCATACCTTTTGAACCGAGTTCCAACTAAGACTGTGCCTACTACACCATATCAGATGTGGTGTGGGAAGAGACCCTATCTTAATCACATTAAGACATGGGGATGTCCAGCTTTTGTAAAAAAGCAGCATGCGGACAAACTCGAGGCACGGTCAGTACGGTGCAAGTTTGTGGGATATCCAAAGAGCTCCAAGGGATATTACTTCTATTGCGAAGAGGAACAAAAAGTCCTTGTTTCTCGCCATGCCCACTTTCTAGAACACCAGTTCATAGAAAAAGAATTAAGTGGGAGCGCAATAGAACTGGAAGAAATTCCAGAACCACGAGCTATTACTGAAAGCTTAGTGGAACCAGAGGGTTCGAAAGATCAGGACATTCCCACGCCACTCCGCAGGAGTAGTAGGCAGTCTCATCCGCCCGAGAGATACTACGGTTTTCTCATTGACGGGGATAGAGAGGACTGCATCATAGACTTTGATGAGCCTACTAGCTTCCAGCAAGCCATTCAGAGCGTCGACTCGGTAAAATGGCTGGATGCAATACGGACCAAAATGGAGTCCATGTACACCAACAAAGTATGGACGTTGGACATTGCTCCAGATGGGGTAAAACCCGTAGGATGCAAGTGGATCTTCAAAAGGAAGATTGGTGTATATGGACAGGTTGAGACCTATAAAGCTAGACTCGTAGCAAAGGGTTTTCGTCAGCGACCTGGTTTGGACTATGACGAAACCTTTTCTCCAGTAGCTATGCTGAAATCCATTCGGATCCTTCTTGCCATTGCTGCCTTCCACGATTATGAGATTTGGCAGATGGACGTAAAGACAGCTTTTCTAAATGGACATTTAGAGGAGTGTGTCTATATGGATCAGCCAGAGGGTTTCATTCAGAGTGGGAGCAGCGGAAAGGTGTGCAAGTTGCTTAAGTCCATTTATGGACTAAAGCAGGCATTGCGGAGTTGGAACATCTGTTTTGATGAGACGGTCAAGGAATTTGGCTTCATCAAAAATCCAGATGAACCATGCATCTATTGTAGATTTGTAGCGAGAACTGTAGTATTCCTCGTTTTATACGTGGATGACATTCTCTTAATAGGAAATGACATTCCTATGCTACAATCTGTCAAGGGGTTCTTGTCACACAGGTTCTCCATGAAAGACCTGGGTGATGCCTCATACATTCTGGGTATCCGGATCTACCGTGACAGATCCAAGAGGATATTAGGACTTTCGCAGTCCAGGTACATTGACACCATACTGAAGAGATTCAGTATGGAAGATTCTAAGCGCGGTAATCTACCGGCTTGTCACGGGATCACCCTCTCCAAAGAGATGTCTCCCAAGACTGATTTGGAGAGGGATCGCATGTCTATTATACCCTACGCTTCTGCGGTAGGCTCTATAATGTATGCGATATTGTGTACCAGACCGTATGTGGCTTATGCACTGAGTGTGGTAAGCAGGTATCAGTCAAACCCTGGGGAGAAACATTAGATAGCAGTAAAGAACATTCTCAAGTACCTGAGAACGACTAAGGAGATGTTCTTGGTGTATGGCGGAAAAGACCTGCAGATTGAGGCCTTTGCTGACTCCAGCTTCCAGAGTGACAAGGATGATTCCAAGTCCATGTCGGGTTTTGTCTTTACCCTCAATGGAGGGGCGGTGTGTTGGAAGAGCTCCAAACAGGAAACCGTTGCTGACTCGACTATGGAAGCGGAATACATCGCTGCATCGGATGCCGCAAAAGAAGCTGTCTGGATGAGGAAGTTCTTGAGAGAACTTCAGGTGGTTCCGTCCATTGTTGACCCAATACCTCTGTATTGCGACAACAACGGGGCTATAGCTTTAGCGAAGGGACCCAGGTCCCATCAGAAATGCAGACACATCTTGAGGCAGTATCACCTGATCAGGGAGATCGTAGATCGCCAGGAGATCGAGGTTCGAAGGGTTGCTTCAGAAGATAATACAGCAGATCCATTCACCAAGGCCTTGCCCCAGACTCAGTTCGAGCGGCTGATCGAGATGATAGGTCTTCGATACGCCAGTACATGGCCTTAGTGCAAGTGGGAGATTGTTAGTGTATATGCCCTAGAGGCCATTACTGTATCATACTAGTTTGTATATTACTTGATGGAAGCTTGGGATATTCACAGTTGTATATACAATCTTGCTCGAAATGGTAGTATGCTACTTAGTTTGTCTCTGCTTTAATATGTGCATGTATTTCTTTTAGCATATCGCTGATATACATATTAGTAGAGCCCTTAGGATCTTTGCTTAATTACCAGCGTTGTGATGGCGCTCACACTCATGGGAGCTGGGTGATCTACAAGCACATCCTTATACAGGTCCCTAGTCGTTGGACTATCAAGACAGGGCATCGATACTCCGGAGTAGACTAGCGTATGCGCTTCTCATCCCAGCGTGGGAGACGGTCTGTCCCACAGCCGTCAGTACGTCGTACTTGAGATAGTATGCGGGTGCTCGTTAGGTTACGAGTACACTGGACAGGACTCGTCGGGAACTGTTGGTTGGTATTATACCTATCGTCAGTTATTAGTTCCCAGGTGACATGAGTACAGCTTAGTCCGCTGACTTGACACTGTCACTCGCCTCGAGTGTGTTCCCCTGCACTTTGATTGCTACCCTACCACGGCTCAAAGGAGTCGTGCAAACAGGTAGTTTTTGGGTGCAGTCCCGAAGCACTTGGAGGCAGTGACGGTTAGACAGGATTCGTCTCTCCCGGTATTAGGGGTTGACATCGCGCTGTGTCCGGGAGAGCCATTACACGAGTAGTCCCTGGCCAGGGCAAGCGAGATATACTGGTAGGTTTCCAGTGTTATCTCAGGGTGTTCTGGGCTACACTCCGACACGACTTGTACCGCTATTAGGGGACTGACGTTCACCGCCCCCCAAGGCCCGCCATGCGATGTATCAGACGAACAGACCGGACTGTACGGAGATTGTCATATACAGGCTCAGTAGGAGTTCAGATGGGGTTCACCTCGTCAGTCTTCTTATCGACATCTACCTGGGGACCGTTACGTACAGCTAGTGCCGCTTGCGGTCTGTAGTTAAACCCACTGCCAGCGTAGTGTCGAGTCTTTAGAGTCTCACACAGAGAGCTATTCGCCTTTAGGCAAAATGAGTAGAGGTCGCATGGTTTTGCGACAGGGTTCGTTCACATCCATGCACTTGTGCACGTTTGCTGTCCGGACAGCTTATACTAGCGGGCTTTGGTTTAAGCCGGATCCTAGTATATGATTTGGGATTGGTTTTTCTCACTGTATTCGTGTTCCTCGGATCATGAATACGGGTGCGTATGCACAGTTGCTTGAGACAGAGGGAGAGGACTTTGATTAGGGTTAATGACTATTGTCATTTTATTAACCCTAATGCTTATGTGTGTATTATTGTTAATTGATATTAGTTTAATAATTGTGCATGGTTATGGTTGTTGACCATTTGACCTATCTTGACTTGTTGACCTTGTTGACACTTTGACCATCATCATTTCATTTGGAAGATGCTCTTTGATCCTTGCAAATTGCATTAAAAATGAAATGATAATGGTCATGTCTTGATTAACCATGACAATTATCTAGCTAATTATCTAATTACAATAATTCACACATATATGTGAGAATGTATATTATTCTCTCATTCTATCATTTTGCTTTCTCTCTCTTGTTCTTCCTCTCTCTCAAGCTCTCCCCTCTCATGTGTTGAGAAACACTTGAGCTTGAGAAAAACCCTTTCTTGATAATCTCTACTCTCATCTAGGGTTCAAGTATTAGCACTTCTTGCACCCTAGTTACTTCTAGCTTGGAGTTGAAGCCAAAGGTCGAGGCTTTCGGGTGGATCTTTCTTCGACGTGAGAAGACGACTAAAGTGACCTCCTTCCACCACTCCAAGGAGCAAGGAGAGAAGGACATAAAGCCCAAGGTATAACCGTTCTAGCACTTAGCTAGTTTCTAGTTAGCTTTAGCTTGTTTTTGTTTAGCAAAGATCCTTCATAGTGTAGTCCATGTTGCCTAAGCTCATAAAAATTCGATTTTTATTCCGTTTTCCGCCTCCCCGTAAGCACCGGGGTGGGCAACGTGGACTTACAGATATAAATCAACATGTGTCCATCAATGACACATCAAAATCATGGAACCTGAGTGTCCAATATCGATACTGGAAACATCATGAAACCCGTGTCCAGCATCGACATGTAAATCCTCATATATCGGGCTACGTCAGTTCGGATTGGCCCATGGGCTCCGTCTATCAGGATCAGCGCTCGGGCTCCGGCAGTACGAATCTGCCCATATCTATCTCTCGACTCCGGTCGGTATCCTCCGGATAACCGTCAGGTCCAACCAATCACCGGTAGGTAGTATTCCCTCTGCCAGGCTCATCGTCTACTGCGCGACATCCCTTTCTTGCCCCAAGGTACCATACAGGTTCCGCCATGAACCCGCAAACGGATCATCCAGCTCCTCGAATCGGGTTTCTATCACACGTCTCAGAACCGAGAAAATGCATGGTGGACGCACTGAAATATCATATTAAGAGAAATCGGGTTTCCAAAACAATGCCTACTTTCTTGAAATAATACCATGGTTCTCAAATTCATAAATGACATGAAAACAACATTTCAATGCATATAATCGTAAAGCATGATGTATGCCAACATATAACAGAAATATGAGCATATCCGTATATCAAGTAACATTTCATAATGATGTGAGCTTAGCAATTATATGATAACATGATGTAGCAATTCTACTGTGTAAGTGACATAGCAATTATAGATGTGAAATTGTGTGAGCCGGCAATCTGTGTAAGTGTAACATACGCATCATCGATAATTGTGTAGGTGTACTAGCACAAGTATATGTAATGCAATGAGAATGTCATGAACGTAGCATAAAGTACATCGTACGCGAGACGCTATAAGGTATACGTATCTACAATATATCCGAGTTGGTGAATCTATCAATCGGTATCCACCCTCACAACATCACGTACGGCATAATCTATCGTATGGCATCTTCTAGTCAAGGGTATAGATCAATCATCAAGTAAAACTCATCACGTACGGTATCCGTCTTACGGCGGCATTTACCATTAGGGATCCTAACAACCTATATGACAATGAGGGTACAGACCTAACGTCTCGTACGACATATCACTCAAGATTCACAACATTATATATATCATATACCTATACCGCAGGTCACATCCGTATCAATCTTATATCACAGGACCGACAAAGGTATCAAATATACTCTTTTCATCATGTCAATATCTCACATCAAGTCATTTTATATATACATTCTATCTTATAAATCTTTTGTAATGCTACTCTAAAACTCATACTTATTCTCGTGCAACTACATATCTATATATCGTGATTCACATTAACTTTTCATATCCTTATATATCAGTTCGAGACATCATTTCTATCATATAATGTCAAAGAGTCATATCCCTATAGCTTTCATCTCATATCTCGATATGTATATTCAATCATTCCTATCATCTTTAACTATCTTATTAACCATATCCATAGTTTTCTAATATAGGTTTCCTTAACCATATTCTATATATCGGTTTCCATCAAACTTGCGGGGGCGCTATAGCCATCCACCCGACTTCCCCCGTAGATATGAATCTACTCACCTATGGAACTCCTTGTTCAGCCGTAGTCGATGTGCTTCGTCGTCTCGAAATTCATGCGAAGGTACCAACAATAAATACACAGTCGCAATGTTACTAAAATCAAGTCCGGAAAACCAATACGGCATACGGTGTGCTCATAGGTTAGAACCTATAGCCTGCGCATGAAAAGACAACGAACCAACCCCCGTCGTTGACGTACAAACATCCAACGACCCAGTACATTATCAAATACTAAAAACCAAGTTTCAGAAATCGGAAACCATAAATCAGCAATGAAGGAAATCACTCCCAGATTTCACCCTAGGCCAAACTAGGGAATTTTGCATACAGGGGAGGTCTAATTAGAAGATATAGGAGCTATGGACCAAGTACGAACCATTTCCAACATACCCAGGCCGAAATTTGCGGCCATATGGAGTTTATTTGCGGCCAGGATTCAGACTTGGGGTCTCGGGTTTCAGTGGTAGATATATGGTTGCCTGAATGTCTCACTGTCAAGAGAACTGTTTTTATAATGGTCTCGGGTCATCCCAGATTCCCATGTACACTAACAAACTGTCAATTAACCAATGTCGGAAAGTTCTAAGTTCGTGTTTTGGTTTCAAATCCGGGTCTTGGCCTGTAAAACACCACCAAGGGTTAAGTAAACACCCACTACAGATCATAATTCCACACAATCACCCAAACCCTATCTTGGAAACATCATTAATCAAAATCGATTTAACTCTAAACTAACAATAGGATAAACTACACACAAAAACTTAACTAGGGTTTAGAATTATACCTCATTTGGCAACTCAAGAATTTTCTTGAGCTTCTTAAAGTCTTCAAAATCCAACTTTGATTGGTCCAAAGTGTTGAGGATGAGGTGGGGATCAACTTTAATGAAGAGGGTGTAGGGTTTTGGTGTAGAAATGGAGATGATTCTTGGAGGTGGAGGTGGAGGGAAATGAGGAGGAAGAAGATGAAGTAAAAAAATGGAGGAGGATGAAGGGAAATGGGCAGCCCCCCTCTCTCTTATTCTCACCCTCACTCTCTTTCATGCCATGCTTCATGTCATGATGTGGTCCCCTCTCTTCTCTCCTCAATAATTCACTTTTCCTTTCTTTTTCTCTTTTCTTCTCAAAATAATAAAACCAAATATCACAAATGAAAATGAAACAACAAGTAACATGTCATGGTGCACTAACCCTGAAAAATGTAGAAACACGGATTTGGCTTAAACGCGATTACTAGTGCACTAATCAATTTTTATTTAAACCTTCGTATAACTAATTATAAAAATGCCAAATTAAATAAATATATATTTAAATGAATAAATAATTTTAATGTCCAATTATTGGTATATATTTATACCATCTTACAAATACCCCAATTTCACAAATCGGGTAGTTTCGTGAAATATATTATTTCAATATTAAATTCCAAAAATACTATTTTATATTTTTCTTTATTGTTACACTGGCCAGGGCTGATACAAATATTTACTGGTAAGTGTTATCAGTAGTTTCTCGACCCGTTATGAGCCTCACATCAGCACGACTTATCAAGTTATTGGGGTCTGACGTTTACGACCCCTAGACTAGATATGCGACATATCAGACGAAGAGACTGGACTGTACGGTAGTGTTAATAACAAGCTTTGCGGGAGTTTAGAAAAGCTTGCTTGTTGATTTTCTGATCGCTCAATACCCGGGTAGCCGTTACGTCCATCTAGTACCGCTGACGGCTTGTGGGTGACTGATATGATCATCACCTACTGCCGGCGTATTGACGAGTCTTTAGAGACATACACAGTAGTTTCCTAACTCATGCGAAACGAAGTAGGAGCACATATGTGATATGTATGGGACCGAGATTAATACGTGTATGTGACACCGTATTCTATTCTCGCGTTATGTGATATCAGTCGGTTATATGTGATATAGCCGGGTTATCGAATCAAGTGTTGAATCGATAAGTTGATACAAATAATATAAGTCGGTTGTATGTGATATAGCCGGATTATTAAATCAAGTGTTGATTTAATAATTTAATGTATATGTCACGACACGAAATTGGCACGTGACGGCCCTAATACTATGCAACGTCTACAGGCGCAACGCAGTAAAAGTAAGCCAAAACCCAAAAATCTAAACCATTAAAAGACAAAGAAAGATAAGAAAAATTGTTTAAACTTTTGAAAATCTCAAGTATAAATTCTTTAAGTCAAATATATTTTCTTAAAAATGTCGGCAGCACCTCCTTTGTAAAACAAGGCCCCAAAATGGGTACAACATAAATATAAAGTAAAGTATACCCAACGGGAGCAAATCCATGCCAAAAAGGCGGAAAACAACCACCACAACTGATATACGACGTCGTAGCAAAGAAAGAGACGATATAAATAAAACTGCATAAAAACCTTCAGGTCACAAAAATAATATACAATATCGTCCTCACATCAAGTCTCTAAGTGATACAAGATAATGGTAGATGGAGAGTACAGGATAAAACGAATATACAACAGGCAATATCGGATAACCGCAAAACCTACCTAAGCAAAAAATGCACACTGTCAGGCGAAGCGGTATCCGCAGCAAATGATGAAACGACGGATGAAAATAGCTCTGCCTCTGACTATCCTGAGGAACACCTGCAAAACACTGTGGCACAACGGGGTGAGTTGCCAACTCGTGAATAGTAAATAACATATGCAGGTAATCGTGAGTTTGCACGTACAACGCGAATCTAACATAAGCATTTAATAGCAATGAATGGTCATATGTAATGCATCAGTCATGAAAGGTACGCTAGCAGGTACTACTAATACATGAAGCAATAATTTGACAATCGGTACGTAATAATCATGTAAGATACTCTATCAGGTACAACAATACATGAAATAATGCATATAATAGTATGTAAATGCAACAGTCATGGAAAGTAATCTATCAGGTACAAATAATATATGAAGCAGTGCATAAACAAAAAAATGTGGAGTATGGAATAAAACATGTTATTTCCACGGAAATCCTAACCTCGTGGTAGGACCAAAATCCAACAAGATAATCAAATTCCCAATTTCCATAAATCAGCCCCCAAATTGGCTCTCATATTATGTAAATCTCATATATCCTGAATGTCTAACATCAAGTAGATTTCACATATCATGTATGTACAATATCAGTATATCCCACATATCCCGTGTGTACAATATCAGTATATCCCACATATCCCGTGTGCAAAATATCAGTATATCCCACATATCCTGTGTGTACAATATCAGTATCAAGTAAGTTTAATATAAGGTGAGTGTCTAACATCGACACCCAAAATATCATGAAACAAGTGTTAAGCATCGACACAGAAATACTGATCTATCAGGTGTTGTCACCACGACTGGCCCCCTGATAGGTACGTATCATACGCTATATCGAACAGCCCGAGTGCCTAGCTCTGACCCTCGTCTCTCGACGTATCCATACGTACATAACTCCCGTCGGTATCCCCATGATAACCGTCGAGTTATAGGTACTGTCATCGGTAGGTATGGTTCCCCCACTAACTCATCGTCTACTCCACGAAATTCTTGCCCCGGGGTATCTCTGGGCCCCACCATGTACCCGCACACGGACCACTACTTTCTTCGCGTGGGGTATATATATAAGCTCAGAACCGAGAAATCTCATGGTGGTTGCAGAAATATCATATCAAGAGAAACCGGGTTTTTCAAACAATACATAATTTCATGAAACAACCACGGTCCTCAAATCCAGAAAAAAAACATCAAGAGATGAATAAGTATAACTGCATGAATCAATACATATATATTAGTGTCCCATTCCATATATATATATATATATATATATATATATATATATATATATATGCATATATAACAGCGTCCCACTCCACTGTTATATATACTTAGGATTAACAATATCAAAGAACATCTTATGATATCCAAGAATGTAACATATGCAGCATGAAACAGTAATATGAGCATATAAAGGAAAACTGCTATTTAACTGCAACAATTTATTAAATATATATCATGCGGTTCCTGATTTCTCCAAAATCAGATGCAACATTATATACATGTGAACATGTAGCTATAACAAGGTATGCGTAACCGTGTCGGTATAGCAAGATAAGTATGTCCATATGTAAGTATGTATGATGTGAAAGTATATGTAGCAAGATATGTCTCTATGCATATCCATAATACCCTCCAGGTATATGTATGTATGTATGCCAGATGTATATGTGGTTATGTTTCATATGTGTATATACCTATCACTAAAGGTACACTACCCTATACGGTTAACTAGCATGTAAACATGCTAGGGCATATGTGTAAGCATGTAGGTATACAGGTATGATATAAGTCATATGCATAAAGAAATATGAATCAATGCTTCAATGTCCGTAACCAAACAATTTCATTTCTGAATGTGGGTTGTGCGTGGCATGGCAATTATTGACGGTGTGTGTGGCGTACAATCAGTGCTCGTGCAACATGAGCCGTCAATAATAGTGCAGTGTTCTAAGGATACTAGTCCAAGCACAACACTTAACTAAGCAGTAGGGTGAATGCGCAATTCTAAATATGAAATAGAATATGCGACAAGTCAAGTCATTTCTAGCCCAGACGCATAACGCCTTGCGGGAGATTTCTCTGTAGATGTTAAATCTACTCACCAACGCTCCTGGCTAAGTGAAGCCAACCACTTGTTTTCCCCTTGTAGCAGTGTCCGAAGTCCCCGCCTGCGAACCTATCACAATAAAATAATATAGCAAGTATATATTAATAATAGACCCAAAACACGCACAAACTACATTTAACCGATGCAACAACACAAAACATACTCTCATGTGTTCGTATTGTGGCTAACGTGTGTAGCAACACGACGAAAACAACCTAAGAGCAAAGTCACACAAAGTGCATGATCCGTGTCGAAAAACGTATCGCGCGGACACAAAATACTAGATTATAGGAAAACGATCGCAGATTTTGCATACTGTAAATACTAAAAAAATAAACAGTAACAAACACCCATAAACCACAGCAGACAACTACCCACAAAAACGAAACCCCAACACTTCCCTCAATAGCCGTCGTCGCCGGAATTTCGCCTTGGGTGGCCGGCCATAGCCGGTGGGGTGGTGCTCGTGTCTCAGGTGGGGTCTTAGGTTCACTAGTACATCACTACAAACTTGTTTGGTCACTCAGTAAAATTTCCAGGTTACAGCAGTTCGCAGAGGTTCAAAAAGGACACTAAAAACACGATATTGCACTAATCGATATTTAAAGTGTTCTAAACAATAACCAGTGAGCTACCCCATCATAAAAACTCTTAATTAACAGATTAGGGATTATACCTATCAACCATGCTCACAAGATCCAAGCTTTCCTAGCTCCAAGTGATCAAGAAGGCAAAAACTCAAGACTTAAAGTATTTTGTGATTTATTTTGAAATTTTGGAGAATTATGAGTTTGGATCGATGCAAAAACGGAAGGGAATGATCAAGGGCAGAAGGGGGAGGATGGATCTCGGCCAAGTGAGGAAGGGGAGGGTTTGTGTGGAATTTCCTAGCTATTTCTCATCAATAAATGCACATAAATGCTTTCACACACACATGCATGCACCTCATTGATTCTTTTCTTTTTCCTTTAAACTTAAACATTAAACCCAAACAAATATCTAGATATTAAGAGAAGGGCTTTGGGTTACTCAAGCTTAATTGTTGAAAAGATCTCTTAAGAGAAATTTTCCCAAAATGTGAATACCGTATTAAAATAATATTAAAATTGGGAAAAATTCTATCTGAACCAAAACGTCCCATATACCCCTGAAGCTTGCGCACTAGATTTATTTTAGCTAAACTAGGTGCTGGCAAGTCTATATAGTCGTTTGATCCCAGTCGGGTTAAAACAGAAAATACCGACAATTTTACCCTAAAACGGAAAAATTCGCATACCGATTTTCTAAAACGATACAATCTCCCCCTTTATAAAAATTCGTCCCCGAATTTAAAATTCTCACTAAGCGTACCTTCAAAGAGAAGATTACAAAGTCTCATATCTCGATTGTAGCCTCACTAGTGATCGCCTCACTATATGGTTACGTCCAAGAAAACTCTCCACAGATGGCAAGACCCTTGACCGAAGTTTCTCCACCTGTCGAGCCACTGACACAAATGGCTGCCGGTGTACGAAAAGATCGCGTCAAAACTAAATGGTCTAATGCTGAATCATGTGAGAAAGGTCATGAAGGTATTTGCAAAGTAATGACACAAGGAATACGGGGTTAAAACTCAATAATCTGGGCGGAAGTGCCAAGTTATAGGCAACGGAGCTAACTCGCTAAAAGGATCTCAAAAGGACCTAAAATCCTAGGGTAAGCTTCCCAAAACTCAACACGTCATTTATCGGAAAAATTCGTAGGAATACATGATCTCCTACTGCGAACTTAAGCCTGTGACCACCATGGTCGGCATAAGACCTCTGTTCGCATAGGACTGTCATCATCCTGACCTGAACCAACTGGATCATTTCCGAAGTCCCTAGACTAGCTGGGATCCAAAAATCCTACTCACGCAGAGTCAAAAAACAGAATGGCGATCGATCAACCGAACAACAAAACCTAAATGTTTTCAATTGGAGTGTCTCCTGATAACAACTATCGAAGGAGAACTCTAACAATGGCAAGTGACGATCCCAATTGCCGACAACAACAAGTACGTACGCACAAGCATAATAAAGAACAACTGATCAAACTGAGGATAACCGGACAACAAACACCCGAATGGAGTCACACCCTGTCTAGACCTGGGTAGACACCCCAACGAAAATCATGGAGATCTGCTCCCATTCCCACTCCGGAACGGTTAAAGATTGCAACTCTCCAACCAGTCTCAAATGCTCAACCTTAGCACACAACAAGACAGACACCTTGAAACGAAACCCGAAACTTCTCTTTACATCCCTGCCCACCCGTAACTATCTCACAAGTCACGTCAATTGTTGGTGGAACTTGGATGAACACAGAGAGTTGACTGATGTGCCTGCTCTAGGATTTCGCGTCTCTACCCATCAACAACAGGTACATAAACGCGTCCCTAAACGTAGCACACCTTGGTCACAAATCAAGGACTATGAATCATTACCCAGCCGAGTATGCTCAGAATCTTAGGCGAACGAGCATCGGCGGGCAGTGCCTCGCGAAAGAGATTAAGTGGTCGGGCGCTGACATGAGCAAACTGTCCCCTCATTAGAGGCGAACTTAAGCTGTACTCAACGATCGCACAAGAACTGTAAATCTGCATAAGACTATCTCAACAATCAAAATCCACTGCAGGAAGATGTACATTAAGCTCTGGTGGTCCGTGAAAATTTGACATGACTATCGAACAAGTAGTGTCCCCAAATCTTAAACGCACGACCACCGCGGCCATCATCAGATCATGAGTGGGATATCCGTCTAGTACTTTCTCCAAATGTAGGAAGCAAAAGCGATAACTCTATAATGCCGCATCAGTGCAAAATCGAGCCCTACTCGCGAAACATCACATTTAAACAACAAAGTCGCCCGAACTAGAAAGTAAAGAAAGAACCGGTGCTGTTGTCAACCGAATCTCCAACTGCCGATACTCCGCACACAAGTCTCAGTCCACAGAACAGAACTCCTTCCTGGTCAGTCCTGTCAACGGTGCAGCACTATACTTGCAATCCTGCACGAAATAGCGGTAAAAACCCGCTAAGCCCAAAAATTTGTGGACCTCCGTCCTGCACGCAAGTCTGGGCCAAAACTGTACGGCCTCGATCTTCCTCGGAACCATACAAAAACCGTCTCCTGTAATACAAGACCTAGGAGTCAACACAAACAAGCCTGAAGGTACACTTCGAGAATTTAGCAAACCGCTGGTGCTCTACCAGTATCTGCAAAACAAATCCTCAAGTGCTGCTCCTGTTCCTTAAGACACATTAGAATAGACAAGAATGTCGTCAATAACACAACAATAACTAGTCGAGGAACGCCCTGAAGAAATATGGTTCATCATATCACAAATGCTGCTAGGGCATTGGTGAGTCTAATGACACCACCAAAACACACAAAGCCCATAGTACATACAAGGCAGTCTTCGGAATGTCATCACTCCGAACCCGCAACAATGATGACCTGATCCCAAACAAACTTAGAAAATGTCTCGCACATCGGGAGATGATCGAAGAAATCGTCAATGCGAGGTAAAGGATACCTATCCGCACCGTAAGCCAGTTCAATTGACGATCAATCAATACACATCCTAAACTGCCGTCCTTCTCCTTGACGAACAGAAATAGGAGCTCCCTAAATGCGAAACACTCAGACGCATAAGCCCCCCAACAAACAACTCTGCAGCTGATCCTTAAGCTCCCTAAGTTTCGCTGGCTCATCTGGAACAACATCGGAATACTCTCGCACGAAGGAACCCGGTCCAACAAACCCACTGTGGCTCCGGTATCCCGAATGAACGCCAAGAATCCACGACATCCTCTCCTCAAAAGCCGACTAGCGAAAAGGCTGAATTCAAGCTATGAGAGGCGGCACAACTGTCCTCCTGCACAACAAGAACTGACTCGCCGGGAAAACAAAACCTGCCTGTTTCCTCACGGTAGTCCACAGACGCCTAGCACGTAGCTAACCAGTCCGTGCCCAAGATAACGTCAAATCCAACTACTTTAGAAGGATCAAATGACGGACGAATCTTATCTCATATCCGATTGGCACACGACCGAAATACGTGTCGCACAACAATAGAATCGCTGACAGAAATTAACATAACAAACGGCTGATCTAGCTAACACGACTATCGGCCTAACCCCGGCACAAAGTGTATAAAAGAAACAAGTACATCTAAGAACATATGAATTTAGTATACCTGAAAACTCTGCATTGGACGCCCTCGCGTCTCGATGAGTAGAAGCAAACTCTCATGTCTGCCCTCTACCCACAACTGACTGATATCCTCCTCTGCTAACCTGTCCATTCTGAGAGAACCCTCTGCGTCCATGACCTCTCTGAATACGACCCTGATGCGGTGTTAGGGAACAACTCCTGATGTGGTGATGAAGGCTCCCGCACCGATAGCATCTAGAATAATGCTGCTGACCCTCCTTGGGTTGAGAGCTGGACGACTGTCCTCATCCATAGCCTCTGCTACTCCCGTGACGGTCATGAAATCTGTCTCGACGACAAGGCCCCTGTCTTTGAGATGGTACACCGGTACAAGTCCTCCACTGTTCCGGAACACCCAAAGTCTCAGGAAGACATGTCTCGTGAACTGGGGCTGCATCCATAGGTGCTATGTAGGTGATGGAATGATGTGTACTGACCGCAAGGAACAGCTGGGTAACAGGGGTGACAACCTCCTGTTGTTGCGCTCGAATGGCCTCAACCAATGAACACATCGTCTGGCGCATGTCCTGCATCTCAGCCACAAGCCTAGCGATATTATCTGTTGAAGGCGTATCCGCCTGCTCCTGTGCAACGAGCGTGCCATCCTGGTCAGTCCTCATTTTACCCGAGTCAATCCTGACCTCGGCCCTCGCTGCATCACTCTGAGTCCACATAGTCATCGGCGGCAAAGGCTAAAAATGGAAATAGGATTCGATAAGAACACGGAAATCAAATCTCAAGGATATAACATCAAGGAAGGAATTTCAAGCAATTAGTACTTAGGTCACTTTAGGCGGAGTACCGCGTCGTGAGTATGTCGCGGACATACACACACTACGTTACTCTGCTTAAGCTACCTACTCTATCATACCAAGGTCATCCTATACTCCGAAAGGTAAAACCTAGCGCTCCGATACCAACTTTGTCACGACCCAAAATTGGCACGTGACGGCCCTAATACTACGCAACGTCTACAGGCGTAACCCAGTAAAAGAAAGCCAAAACCCAGAAATCTAAACCATTAAAAGACAAGAAAAGATAAGAAAAATTGTTTAAAATTTCAAAAATCTCAAGTATAAATTCTTTAAGTCCAATATATTTTCTTAAAAATGTCGGCAGCACCTCATTTGTAAAACAAGCCCCAAAGAGGGGTACAACATAAATATAAAGTAAAGCATCCCCAACGGGAGCAAATCCACGCCAAAAAGGCGGAAAACAACCACCACAATTGATATACGACGCCGTAGCGAAGAAAGAGACGATATAAATAAAACTGCATAAAAACCTTCAAGTCACAAAAATAATATACAATATCGTCCTCAAATCAAGTCTCTAAGTCATACAAGATAATAGTAGATGGAGAGTACAGAATACAACGAATATACAACAGGCAACATCGGATAGCCGCAAAACCTACCTAAACAAAAACTGCACACTGTCAGGCGAAGCGGTATCCACAGCAAAAGATGATACGATGGATGAAAATAGCTCTGCCTCTGACTATCCTGAGGAACACCTGCAAAACACTGTAGCACAACGGGGAGAGTTGCCAACTCGTGAATAGTAAATAACATATGCAGGTAATCGCGAGTGTGCACGTACAACACGAATCTAACATAAGCATTTAATAGCAATGAATGGTCATATGTAATGCATCAGTCATGGAAGGTACGCTAGCAGGTACTACTAATACATGAAGCAATAATATGACAATCGGTATGTAGTAATCATGTAAGGTACTCTATCAGGTACAATAATACATGAAACAATGCATATAACAGTATGTAAATGCAACAGTCATGGAAAGTACTCTATCAGGTACAAATAATACATGAAGCAGTGCATAAACAAAAAAATGTGGAGTATGGAATAAAACATGTCATTTCCACTGAAATCCTAACCTCGTGGTAGGACCAAAATCCAACAAGACAATCAAATTCCCAATTTCCACAAATCAACCCCCAAATTGGCTCTCATATCATGTAAATCTCATATATCCTGAATGTCCAACATCAAGTAGATTTCACATATCCCGTGTGTACAATATCAGTATATCCCACATATCCCGTGTGTACAATATCAGTATATCCCACATATCCTGTGTGTACAATATTAATATCAAGTAAGTTTCATATAAGGCGAGTGTCTAACATTGACACCCAAAACATCATGAAACAAGTGTCAAGCATCGACACAGAAATACTGATCTATCAGGTGCTGTCACCACGACTGGCCCTCTGATAGGTAAGTATCATACGCTATATCGAACAGCCCGAGTGCCTAGCTTTGTCCCTCGTCTCTCGACGTATCCATGCGTACATGACTCCTGTCGGTATCCCTACGATAACTACCGAGTCATAGGTACTATCACCGGTAGGTATGGTTCCCCCACTAACTCATCGTCTACTCCACAAAATTCTTGCGCCGGGGTACCTCCGGGTCCCACCATGTACCCGCACACAGACCCCTCATTTCCTCGCGTGGGATATATATATAAGCTCAGAACCGAGAAATCTCATGGTGGATGCAGAAATATCATATCAAGAGAAACCGAGTTTTTCAAACAATGCATAATTTCATGAAACAACCACGGTCCTCAAATCCAGAAAAAAAACATCAAGACATGAATAAGTATAACTGCATGAATCAATACATATATATTAGCGTCCCATTCCACTAATATATATATATATATATATATATATATATATATATATAGCAGCGTCCCATTCCACTGTTATATAGGCTTAGGATTAACAATATAAGAGAACATCATATGAAATCCAAGAATGTAACATATGCAGCATGAATCAATAATATGAGCATATAAAGGAAAACTGCTATTTAACAGCAACAAGTTATTAAATATATATCATGCGGTTCCTGATTTCTCCTAAATCAGATGAAACATCATATACAGGTGAACATGTAGCTATAACAAGGTATGCGTAACCGTTTCGGTGTAGCAAGATATGTATGTCCATATGTAAGTATATATGATGTAAAAGTATATGTAGCAAGATATGTCTCTATGCTTATCCATAATACCCTCCAGGTATATGTATGTATGTATGCCAGATGTATATTTGGCTATATCTCATATGTGTATATACCTATCACTAATGGTACACTACCCTATAGGTATATGGTTAACTGGCATGTAAACACGCCAGGGCATATGTGTAAGCATGTAGGTATACAGGTATGCTATAAGTCATATGCATAAAGAAATATGAATCAATGTCTCAATTTCCCGAACCAAACAATATCATTTCTATATGTGGGTTGTGCGTGACATGGCAATTATTGACGGTGTGTGTGGCGTACAACCAGTGCTCGTGCAACATGAGCCGTCAATAATAGTGCAGTGTTCTAAGGATACTAGTCCAAGCACAACACTTAACTAAGCAGTAGGGTGAATGCGCAATTCTAAATATGAAATAGAATATGCGACAAGTCAAGTCATTTCTAGCCCAGACGCATAACGCCCTGCGGGCGATTCCCACTGTAGATATTAAATCTACTAACCAACGCTCCTGGCTAAGTGAAGCCAACCACTTGTTTTCCCCTTGTAGCAGTGTCCGAAGTCCCCGCCTGCGAACCAATCACAATAAAACAATAACGCAAGTTTATATTAATAATAGACCCAAAACACGATCAAACTACATTTAACCGACGTAACAACACAAAACATACTCTCATGTGTTCGTATTGTGGCTAACGTGTGTAGCAACACGACGAAAACAACCTAAGAGCAAAGTCACACAAAGTGCATGATCCGTGTCGTATAACGTATCGCGCGGACACAAAATACTAGATTATAGGAAAATGATCCCAGATTTTGCATACTGTAAATATTAAAAAAGTAAAGAGTAACAAACACCCATAAACCACAGCAGACAACTACCCACAAAAACCAAACCCCAACACTTCCCTCAATAGCCGCCGTCGCCGGAATTTCTCCTTGGGTCGCCGGCCATGGCCGGTGGGGTGGTGCTCGTGTCTCAGGTGGGGTCTTAGGTTCACTAGTACATCACTACAAACTTGTTTGGTCACTCAGTAAAATTTCCAGGTTACAACAGTTCACAGAGGTTAAAAAAGGACACTAAAAACGCAATATTGTACTAATCGATATTTAAAGTGTTCTAAATAATAACCAACGAGCTACCCATCATAAAAACTCTTAATTAACAGATTAGGGATTATACCTATCAACCTTGCACATAAGATCCAAGCTTTCCTACCTCCAAGTGATCAAGAAGGCAAAAAAACTCAAGACTTGAAATATTTTGTGATTTATTTTGAAATTTTGGAGAATTATGAGTTTGGATTGATGCAAAAATGGAAGGGAATGATCAAGGGCAGAAGAGGGGGGGGAAGGATCTCGGCCAAGTGAGGAAGGGGAGGGTTTGTGTGGAATTTCCTAGCTATTTCTCATCAATAAATGCACATAAATGCATTCACACACATGCATGCACCTCATTGATTCTTTTCTTTTTCCTTTAAACTTAAACATTTAACCCAAACAAATATCTAGATATTGAGAGAAGGGTTTTGGGTTTACTCAGACTTAATTGTTGAAAAGATCACTTAAGAGAAATTTTCCCAAAATGTGAATACCGCATTAAAATAATATTAAAATTAGGAAAAATTCTATCTGAACCAAAACATTTCATATACCCCTAAAGCTTGCGCATTAGCTTTATTTTACCTAAACTAGGTGCTGGCAAGTTTATATGGTCGTTTGATCACAGTCGGGTTAAAACAGAAAATACCGACAATTTTACCATAAAACGGAAAAATTCGCATAACAATTTTCTAAAACGTTACAGTATAATTATATATTTGATATATTAATTGATATTAACTAATATTATTTCACTTATGCATATCTTTTTCTCACTTGTGCACACTTAATATATATGTGATATATATTATTTTGTCATGCTTGTTGATACATGCTACATGGGTGTATGACACTCACACCATGCTCATGATAATGTTGGGTTTATTTATTTAATGTAAGTCAAAAAAATTAGTTGGAAATTAGCACATGGTTGAAGCTTGTGGAAGCTTGTAGAACCATTGACTTAGTCCTCTAATTTTGTTTTACTTAAGATATTTATTAACCCAATCATTGTCGTTAGCCATGGTTAAGCTCTACAAGAGTTAGTATATGATAATTTCTCACCTATAATTGCTATTCTCACTCATTCTATTCTCCACCTCATCTTCTTCTTCATCTCCAAGAGCTCACTAGGTTTTTGGGAGGTGAAGAAAATTAGTGAGAAAAATATTTCTAAAGTGAGCAAAATTCCTAATTCATCAATCTACACGAGATTAGCCATTTAGTTTAGGTTGTTTGCTTCACTAATTCCTAATTAGTGAAGAGATAGCTTGAGTTAGTGTCTCCTCGACGTAGATCATCTTCGGCCTCGAAGACTTCAAGCAAGCTTGTTCATTTCACCTTGTGGAGCCTTACTAGAGTCCGGGAGATCACTACTTGGAGCGAAGGGACCACTACATGGAGCTTTTGCCGTGAAGGACCGGTCTACAAAAGTTGTATTCCTTGTTCACTTAAATGTAAAGATGTTTACATGCTTGATTACGTCTAATTCTCTAGTTAAGATGTTGTCATGGGTTCTTTAGCACGCTATTTTTTGAAAACGGCATGGTCGATGCCTCCCGAAACCCATTAGTCATGCTAGGGAACCCTACAATGGTATCAGAGCCAAGCTAGAGAATTAAACGATGTTTGTAGAATTACGAAACCGAAACAACTCCGAAACATCGAAACAAAAAACCTACTTTCTGTCGAATTTTAAAAGTTCTCTAAATTTTTTTAAGCAACTGTAGAATATTACATGAGATGTAACATGAACACCAGAGCAAAACGAGTTACTTTCACCGGGTATGACCCGGCGAGACTTGCCCAGAAACTGGCCCCACCAGTTTTCTGTAGGGGTTATGGTCTCGTTTCGTTTTGGTGTTCCAGGCTCTGGGTTTTAGTGTTTCAGGTGTTGCTTGTTTTTACTGAGATTGCGTGTGATGTTATTTTTAAGCAAACGCAAATTTGAGTATTTCTTAGTCGTAATTCTAACATCGTTTCGGGTAATTTAGACGGCGTTAAAAATTTCGAACGAATATCAATAACCCATTTTTCTCCCTCGCTGGAAATTTTCCAAAAGTTTTTTTTATCCAAGTTAAAAATATTCGAAAAATCATGCAGGTAATTCTATGGACCCTCTAGAAGAACGATACCCAAACTCGACTCTTTGGACGCGGAACCGCGGTCAAACCCCAGGGTTTACGGCAGTTTCGCGGTGCCATGAGTGAGGCGTGGGTTGGCCTTTCTACGGTTGGTCCATAGGTACTGTGGCATGTTTTGGGTATTTCTTGACAGTGCTCAAGTGTTGAGGTTTCTGGGAATTTTTGGGTATTTGTTGATTCGATCGAAATGTTTAACATCGTCTAGCTTTATGTGATGTGATACAATATTTGGAATCTACACTAATTAGTTTTGTGATAATTGATTAGTTGCTTGTAAATTTAACATTTCCGTCTCGGTAGGAATCATGAATCTTGTTGAATTACTCGATTTCTTTTGAAAAGGTGTTTTCATAGATGAGACCCAAATGCAAGATTTACAATGTTAGGCATGAAATCCGAAATATGAAATATTCCTGGTTTATGATGTTTAAGGGCTGTATCGATTCCAAATGTTGTATTTTGACATTTTCTTCTCTATGACCGTAAGTATAATATGTGGTGTATCGCCGGTTTCGCTGCTATATGTCAACAACAATTGGGATACGCATATTTACTTACGTTGATGACATGTGATGTTATGTGTTGTTCGAATATGTTATATCGGATCGTCGTGTTTTGAATAGCCAGGGGTTTTTGCGTGAGAGGAGGGTTTTTCATTTTCATTCATGTAAAAACTTGTATGTAAAATTTTTTTATTGGGGCACATCCGGGTTGAGGATGATGTCACCCTTGTTGTATATTATTTACTTTTTCGCATTAGGATAGACCCAAGGCGGGGAGCACAAGTAAACGGGTTCTAGAGTCTAGAGGGAGACCATCTTGAGGAGTCGAGACCGGGTCTCCTAACTTTAGAATTGGTAGGGTTGCTTGCCGCTCTCGTAGGGGTCTAGGGATGTGGGTTTGTCTATTCATCAAGACCGTGGAATCCGTGTTTTTTACTGCCATAATATAAAACACGTACCTTCTAGTATATCCAATATTTCATATGTTGTCTTCTGCTGCTGATATTCTGTGATGTGATCACTTTATATGTTGAGACGAATGCTTTATTATTATATATATGATATATAATAAACGTTGCTTATGTTTTGCACCCGCGCTAGTCCCGCCCTGCTATGCCGTTAGTTAAGAAACCTAACGGTGCATAACAGGACACTGTGGCGAATGCGGATGGCATAAGTGTATGTTGTATTTTCGTTTCTTCTGTGATGCTTAGGAAGCATAAATGATATGACTTCATTAATGAGATTAATGAAAAAGAAAGAAACCTAAAGATGTTGTAGAATCCTGTTTTAAAAACTGGTAGCTCTAGTTCTTTCTTTGCATAGCGGTATTCCTTGTAGAATATCCAGCACCTTATTCGATAAGGAAAGAGCCGAGATCCCTTCACTGTGAGTGCCCTCTTTAGCAAAAGCTAGCAGATGCTACAACCCACTTGGTTTTGTCTTTTGATTGCTTCTCGAGTTTTTATTTTGCACAGCGGTATTCATGAATATCCAGGGCCTCATTCGTTGAGGAAAGACCCGAGATCCCTTCACCGGGAGTGACCTCTTTAGCGAAACTAGCAAAAGCCTGAAAAACACTCCTTTTCAAAATCACTCGATTCTACAACGATATCAAGTTCATTACGCAAAAGGTTTTCTTAAAAACTTGTCGTAGCCCTCCGTCATTTAAGATAAGTGTTATTTAGTATGCGTGCTACATTTGTTGGCCTTCGTCAAGTTGTAGTGTGCTATAGCTGATTAATGCTTATCTGCTGCATATGATTCGATTGGAATAGGGTAGTCGTACGACTTTGTTGGCCTTCGTCAAGGGTCGTACGGGTGGGTTTAATTCAATCACGAAATATATGGGATGAACTTGACTAGCGGCCTATGATTTGTTGGCCTTTGTCAAGGTCATAGGACTTTAGGGGAAAAATATTATTGGGAATTTCAAGAGTTGAAATTTGCAATAAGATTGCATACCTTCTATGAGATAGTTGGATCCCGATACCCACTGTGAGTAAGAGTTTGTCACGACCCGTAATTTAGCACATGACCGGCACTAAAATTATGCAGCATCTAAAGGCGTAACGTAAATCAAGTAAGCCGAAGCCCAGAAAATCTAAACCTTTTTTTTTGCGGAAAATAGTGGGGGTGTGTTGGATATAGTGCCCTCAGAGTCAATTATTGGATCACAGGCACGTGATTGCAATGATTGAGGAGGACCTATGCCGGTAGGACAGTCTTACTCGAGATGATAGTATGCTATCTGGTTTATCTTTATCATCGTGTATTGCTTTAGGTCACCTTACGAGTCGCTATTACACGTTGATAGAGCCCCTAGGATTCTTGCTTGACTACCAGCAGTATGAGGGCGATCATATACGTGAGAGCTGGAGTCTATAAGCACATCCTTAAAAGGTCCCTAGTCATGGGAGTTTCGAGACAGGGCATCGATATACTCCAGAGTAGACTAGTGTATACAGTCGAGACCCCGACGAGGGGCGGTGGCCGGTCTCACAAGCCACTGGTGTCAGTTGGTTCACCTAAGATGTATACATGTGCTCATTGGGTTATGAGTACACCGGACAGGACTCGCCGGGAACCTGCTAGTTGGGATTATACCAGACGTCAGATAGCAGTTCCCTAGTGACATGTGTACAGGTTAGTTCATCGACCTGAGATCGTCATTTGTCTCATGTGAGTTCCCACTGTGCTTTGATTACTACCCTTCCACGCTGAAAGGAGACGTGCAAATAGGTTTTAGTTGGGTACAGTCCCGAGCCACATGGAGCCAGTGAGCGGATCTGCAGGGGTTCGTCTCTCCCGGTATTGGGGGTGAGGTTGCGCTGTGTCTAGGAGAGCCAGTACATGAAAAGTCCTTGGCCAAGGCAGGAGATTTGCTGGTAGGTATTCCAGTAGTATCTCAGGGTGTTTTGGGCTACACTCCGACACGACTTGTACCGCTATTGGGGGTCTGACTTTTACCAACCCCCTAGGCCCGCCATGCGATGCTCATAGACGAACGGACCGGACTGTATGGATATTGTCACTGACAGGCTCAGTAAGGTGTCAGGATGAGTTCGCTCATCGACGTCCCTTTTGGTCAATAGCTAGTAGCCCGTCACGTATGGCTGATACCTCTGACGTGCTAGTGACTAAATCCACAGCCATAGTATTGACAAGTCTTTAGAGTCCACTACACTCAGTTACTCAGGTTTCGGGCGAAACGCTGTAGAGGCCGTATGGAAATATGATAGGGTTCGATCAGATACGTGCGGTATTGCACGGATCGTGATCGGACGGTTTTTACTAGCCGACTTTGGCTTAAGCCGGATCCTAGTATTAGATAGTGTAGTTATGTCTCTTTAAATTTGTATTCAGTGGGAATATAAATGCGGGCATGTATATGCAGTAGCGGGGTTTTCCTGTAATTTATTACGGGATCAGTTTTCTGAAGTTGCCAGTTTGCATTCCGTTCCGGTCGGTTTTCCTTTGTTCCTTCGCGGCGGACTTTTTCGATGGAGGGGGTAATTTGCAATTGTGCAAATTACTTATTGTGGAGGGGTTTCTTGCTTATGTGTGGCTTCATGATTGCTCCTTCATCATGAGATTCTTTATTGGTCTTTTCCTTAGCTTTTTGAGATTGGATTTGGATGTGATGAGATGAGAAATGGGTGTGACCATTTTCCTTTTTCTTTCTTGCTTGATTCATTCTTTTTCCCACCCACCGTGTGAGGGGCCGGCCACTATTGGAGAGGGAGAGGATTCATTATGTGTGGAAATTGATTCATCTCATATTCATTCTTTTCTTGCCAAAATTCAAAAGCTCTTTCCATGGTTCACTCTCTATTCCATCTCCATACAAGGCAACATCACCCCAAATGAGACAATGGTATTCTACACTAGCCTACAACAAATCTTAGACGTGTCGGCTAGCCAACTTCGTGCTCGAGTTGCCTCGGTCGAGAGGTGGGAGCCCGTAAACGAACCCGGCTATGTGGTGCCCTTTCCGACGAGGAGGTGACGGACGGAGATTCCGCGGGAGATCGGAGTGGAGACGAAGACCGAAGGACACGGATCGCTTGGTATATCTCTTCACCCATCTTTTAGTTTGCTAGTAGCTAGGTTAATTGCCCGATCCGGGTTAATTGTGCGCAGTGGTGCCGGTTTGCTAGTTCGCAAAGTTTTTCGTTTCCGCGTTTCCGGCGTCGGATCGACGGCCGGGGCACCGCCGCGGACTTACATTGGTATCAGAGCCACGCCATTAATTTAGCCTAGCTTGCTCTAACATGTTTAGAACTCGATCGAACAATAAAACCCCAAAAACCGTATTTTCTTGTGCATTGGGTTTATGTCGAAATTTTTTTGGCTCCAAAAATTTTTCAGGTTGTTTCAGAATGATGTGCAGGGAATTCTAAGCACTCTGTGAAAATTTGGTCGCGAGATCTCACCATACCACCGCGGAACCGCGGCTAAACCCTTTCTTGGGCCGTGGTTCCGCCGTGCTTTTAACTGTTCAGCGCACCAAATTTTTACAGAGAGCTCCTGTGTAGAAAATAGGGTTTTTGGAATATTCTTTTTGGGCCCAGATTTTCTGTGAGTGCTACAGTACTGCTTGGGGCCCACTTCCGTAAATTTGTTCAATCGGATATTTTAAACATGCTAGTTCACAGTATTTACATTATATCTGCAACCGTGAATTTCATTCGATCGGTAAATCCTGTCTAACTGCTATAGCCCTTTTAGACGGATTTGTGAACGCGACATTCACGTTGATGTTCTGTGTTGTGCTGTGATGTTGCGGATCGGTCGTGGGGGATATCCTGGATGCAATATTAGTACAGTTTTGTTTTATATGTACATTTGATATTGCGGGGCGAGCGTCCGACATGTGGACTGCCGTCACTGCCTGTTTGTATTATTCTTTTGGGACACGACCGGGTCAAGGTCGATGTACCCGTTTTATGTATATTTTACATTCTGTACTAGGATTACCCCGCGGAGGGGTGCACGGATAGCCGGGTTCTAGAGGGCAACGGGCCCACATCTCATAGCTTTGAGACGGAGGGGGCTTTACTCTAGAATTGGCGGGCTATTCGCCGCACTCGTAGGGGGTATAGGATTGACCCAGGAGGGGTGCCTAAGTTACCGGATTCCGTGAAGTGCTGGGTGGTCCATTCACGTTGCTGAAGGGGCTGCCTCACTTCAGGTTTTGGCGGGTAACTTGCCGCGCACGTAGGGGTCTAGGATTTCATTGCACAGGGTATCCACACGACCAGGAGAACGTCGGGTTTCAGTAGCGGCTCTATGAAACCCGGGGATCCCAGATATCTGTCTTGTTCTGTGATGCTGTACATTTCTGTGATGTTGCATTTTATCATGCCTTGAGCGAAAATTATAGATTATATATATACTAGTAGATTTTGTATATGTTTTGCATCCACGCTAGTCCAGTCCCCGCTCCGTCGTTAGTAAGCTAACCTAACGGGTGATGACGAGACCCGGTGGCGAATGCGGTTGGCATATACGTACGTTATTATTTTCGTTCTTTATTGGTGTGATCAATTGATGGGACTGCGTTTATTCGGATCAATGCAAGATAAACAAACCTATTCTGATGTTGTTGGAACATTTTTCAAAAAGCTGTTATTGCAAGGGCGTTCACTTTTGTTTTGCATCTTGGTATTCAGTTGGAATATCCTGCTCCTCAGTCGACGAGGCAAGGGCCGATATCCCTTCACCGAGAGTGACCCCTTGGACAGAAGTTTGCTTCAGGGCAATAACTTCACTATAGCCGATTACTTTTGCTTTGCATCGTGGTATTCAGTTGGAATATCCTGCACCCCATCCTACGGGGAAAGAGCTGAGATCCCTTAACCGGGAGTGACCTCTTTAGCAAAGGTTTTCATTACTATATTTTTATAAAGCTATCCGTTCCTTCAACGATATCAAGTTCATTACGTTAAAAGTTTTCGCCAGAAACCATTCGTAGCCCTCCGTCGTTTCATATGGATAGTCAATAGTATTCAAGCTGTGTATGTTGGCCAAAGTCAAGGCACAGTGATTGGTAGCTATTGGGTATTCATATGCAGCATAGATAGATGCGTTGGTTTGGGATAGTCGTACTACTATTTTGGCCAAAGTCAAGGGTATGTACGGGTGGGTTCAAATTAACCTGGAGAATGACGGGTAGAACTTGACATGTGACTTATGATATGTTGGCCAAAGTCAAGGTCATAAGAGCATGGGGCAAAAATCCACATCGGGAGTTTCTAAAGAAACTGAAACTTGCCAGATATCCGCATACCTTCTGGAGTGTGATAACGTGAGCGAATTCCGTCACGTTATCATGCGATGATAGTTGGATCCCGATTTCTACTGATGAGCTGGTTTACTCCTCGGGTGATCCCGGCTAATTCTTCTTTCAGCTTTGGGGAAGAATTTGACGTTACAGTACGAGGTTTCCAGATTAGATAAAGTGATAACCATTCTGATCTAGGTTAGAGTGCACGCTGAGTGTTTCTTTTCTCTCTCTTTGGCAGCGACCATTGACCCGACCCTAGACTATGACTCAGTGACCAAGTTGACCGAACCTTCTTAAACACTGGCTTTTGGATTGTTAGAGTTGTAAACCTAATTGCCACTCCTACTTTTACCCTTTTCTCCGGGACACCCCGTATTACTACGAACGTCCACTTCCATTGGACAAAACCATCGTATGGTTATATACGATCTCGAAGGAATTCGAGGATGGTTTCTGGTTCTGGAGAAAACGAATAGGACTATTCAGTTGTCTTTTCCTTTTACCTTCTCTTAAGTTGCGAGTACTCCTTGTTTTAGGAGATAGTACACCTATTACGCAAATTGGATATTCTTCTTCCAAACCTTAGGCTGGTGCCGAACGGTGGGGAATAAAGAAAACCAATTAGCCTAAACGGTGTACAGAAGGTATTAAGTAAAGACAAAGAAAGGGATTAGTAAGAGGGCAAAGTAAATTGCGACTGTTATTCACGACCAAACCAAGTATTTCTTCGCCAATCCTAAATCACCTTTGTATTTCTCCAGGACACTCCGTATCACTACGAAGATCCCAAGTTTATTGGATAATCCATCGTATGGTTATATACGAACTCGAAAGAAACTTGTTCTAGTTCGGGGATGGATCCTGGTTCAGGAGAAATAGGAATAAGGTTTATTCGGTTGTCTTTTATCTTCACCTTCTCTCGCATTGCGAGTGCTCCTAGGATTAGGACAGTACACCCATTATGCTTATTGGATAGTCTTCTTCCAAACCATAGGCTGGTGCCGAACGGTAGGGAAGGAAGAAAACCATTTGGCCTAAAGGGGTGTACAAAAGGTAATGACTAAAGATATATAAAGGGATTTGGAGAGATGGCAAAGAGATATACGACTAAAGTTGTGAATCTGGATAATGGAAGAGGCATTACTAGGAATACCGGGATACCCCAACGAAACATTTTAATGTTTCAGTTTCACTGTGTACTGTTAAAAGAAAACTGATTTCCCAATTAGACACTTGCTCCAGGGTATGTATTTACCAGGTCTAATTCTCACATCTGTATGGTTTTATAGATGATGAGTGGGAGTAAGTCATTGGGGATTAGGTGATCATCCTCATTATATCGGGATTCGTTGTAATTGGTGATATTTGAGTAAGTCACCTCGGTTGTTTGCCGGACGGCAAATATTTGGTTTTGAATATCCGTTGTTATGCACCAATTTCAAATTGATATATCTGTACGTCTATTTTTATAGAGTGAGATATACCTTTTTGAAATTATGTCTATGACATTTACCTATATCAGTGGATGGTTAGGTAAGGAGCATTGAACAGCGGTGTAATTCTTCTTAACCATAAGTACAGTTTTCAACCAACAACACACAGTGAATGGGTTATTAGACTCAAGGGACTTATACAGAGTATTGTATGTTGTCCAGTGTCCATTAGGACAGAGGAGTAGGTACTCGTACTATATTCTGTTTACTTGTGACTTCTCTAGTTCTTAGACAGGTGTTTCGTATAAACACAGGGTCTGAGTTTTGAGAAGTTATTTGTATAAGAATAAAGTAGAGAACCAGATATTGCAAGTATCGGGATTCTTCAAGGTGATCGAAGATGTAGATACTTGTGTATGGTATTCAGTTGATAGTAATGATTAAGAGAACTTGCTTCTCTTTCAGGTTACTCATAATTGGAAGTACTCCTTGTAGGGTTCCTAGGCACTCCCAAGAGGTCTCACAAGGCATCAACCATGCCAATTTCAAATTTTAACGTGCCGAGAAACCCTAAACTATGGATCGTCGGCTAGATGTTTAGGCGAAAAAGCAACTAGTTAACACTTAACTACAAGAATACGGAAATACAACCTTTGTAGATCCGGTCCTCCACCTCCACGGCTCCGTGATGAAGTCATCTCCACTGTCCAATTCAAAATCCGGGCTCTAGTGTCGGCTTCATCGGAGAAAGAGCGGGCAAGGTCGTCGGCTTCGTGCCGAAGATGATCTACGTCGAGGCATCGCTAGATCAAGCTCCAACTTCACGAAGTGATGAAACTTGTGAAGAAAACACACTCTACTACTTGGCAAGAGGTAGAGGATGAAGAAATAGGAAGTGGGTAGACTTTAGAATTGGATTTCTCACTTGTTTTCATCAATCACCATTGATGAAGAAAGCTTCTTCAAGTGAAGAAGATAAAGAAGAAGAAGATGAATATTATGATAAGTTAATTAAAAATAGAATAGAAAATCCAATACTTATCATAATATTAACTATAGTTATGTGTAGAGAATTGACCAAGGTTAAAGCAATGGTTAGGGTTAAGCATGAAGACAAGAATGGTTACAAAGTCAAAGCTTCATGAAGCTTCAACTAAACTCCAAAATTAGCAACCATTCTTTTCTCATCTATTCAAAATAAATAAATAAATAAATAAGTAAGAAAAGATAACCCTAATCATTAGTTTAACCATGGCTTAATTCATTACACTTAACTATAGTTAAACATGTATCATCAAACATGATACAATCAAGTGTACAAAAGTATATCACATATACAATGTGCACAAACCAAGTGAGAAAATGCGTTTAAAGTGAACCAATACTAGTTAGTGCAAAGTAATATATCAAATATATAATTATGCATTAAAACATTAAATCAACACTTGATTCAATGATCCGGTCATGTCGCACACAACCGACTAGTATTCAATGTATCGGCTTATCGAATCAATACTTGATTCGATAACTAGGTTATATCGCATACAACCATTCGATACATTCATCGCTAGAATAGAATACGGTATCACATACACGCATTATTCTCGGTCCCGCACATATCTCATATGCGCTCCTATTTCGTTTCGCTTGAGCCAGGAAACCTCTGTGTAGGATTCTAAAGACTCGTCAATACGCCGGCAGCGGATGATGATCATATCAAACATCCACAAGCCGCAAGCGGTCTGCTAAACGTAACGGCCACCCGGGTATTGAGCGATCTGAAGATCGACGAGCAAGCCCGCTCACACTCCAGTGAATCCAACCGGTAACACTACCGTACAGTCCGGTCTAATCGTCTGATATGTCGCATATCTCGCCTAGGGGTGGTAAACGTCAGACCCCAATAGCTCGATAAGTCGTGTCGATATGAGGTCTATAATAATTCGAGAAACTACTGGTAACACTTACCAGTAAATCTCAGCAACCCTGGCCAGGGATTTCCTGTTATAGCCAATCGAGCACAGCGCAACATCAACTCCCTATACCGGGAGAGACGAATCCCCTCCTATCGCTCATTGCCTCCATGTTACTCGGGACTGTACCCAAAAACCACCGTTTTGCACGCCCTCTTGGACGTGGTAAGATGGAAATCAAAGCACAGTGGGAACCACACAAGACTCTATGACGATCTCGGGTCAACAGACTACTCTGTACCAATGTCACCAGAGAACTGCCATCTGACGTAAGGTATAATACCATCTGGGAGTTCTCGGCGAGTCCGTCCAGTGTACCCAGTCTTCACTGAGGACCCGTATATCATCTCTGATGTCAAACACCAATGGATATGGGATCATCCATCGCCCATCTGTATGGGTCGAGAAGGTATACGCTAGTCTACTCTGGTATATCGATGCCCCGTCTCGATACACCCACGACTAGGGACTTTGAAGGATGTACTTATGGACTACCTTGTCCCCACTAGTATGATCCGCATCATATTCCAGGTAGTCAAGTACAGATCCTAAGGGCTTTACCAACATGTAACAGGGAGACAATCAGTGTACACGTTAAGGTAAAGATCAACCAGATAGCATACTATCATGTCGAGCAAGAAAGTCCTCCCTATATATGTCCCAGCATCCACTACAATATACATCCAATGTACAGTAATGGCCTCTAGGGCATACATATAACTAACAATCTCCCACTTGCACTAGGGCCATCTGTAGCAGTGGTTGTAGTATCTCATACTCAACCATCCCATAAAAGTCTCTCTCTGGGAACAGGCCTTTCGTGAGTGGATCCGCTGTGTTTTTCCTCTGAGTCTACTCTCCTCGCCTCGATCCGTTGGAGATCAACCATCTCCATGATCAGGTGATACTGCCGTAGAAAATGTCTGGATCACTGATGGGACGGACGTTCCTTGGCATAAGCCACAACTCCATTGTCTCACAATGGTAGGAACGTGTTCATCTCATGAACCAATATACACCCAGACTGCCTCTTTGGTAGCATCTTAAGTAGCGATGTATCTTGCCTTTATCTTCTAGTATGCCACGGTATCTAGCTTGGAACTCTTCCAACACACCGTCCCTCCACTGAGGGTAAAGACAATGCCTGTGACTGACATTCAGTCGTCTTTATCACCCTGGAACCCTCCAGTGATTCTCCCCAGGATCGATTGATACCATCTCACTACATCTAGTGAG
This sequence comes from Agapanthus africanus, assembly GCA_030015575.1. Classification (NCBI taxonomy): domain Eukaryota; kingdom Viridiplantae; phylum Streptophyta; class Magnoliopsida; order Asparagales; family Amaryllidaceae; genus Agapanthus; species Agapanthus africanus. The sequence continues at coordinate 320,554,376 of CM057350.1, forward strand.
AATTTTAACATCCATTTAGATCTATCTCATAGATCCAAAACCCAGGATTTAGGAGGTATCACTTTGATCCTATATGGATAATCATTGTGATAGGCGGAGATTGACCGAGCGTAGCATAGGAAACTCCTTCCCTATCAAGAGTATGTCATCCACGTACCCTACGAGGATCACTACCATACTCCCTACTACCTTTTTGTTTATACAAGGTTCATCTATCATTTTGATGATGTCAAACTCTTTGACTACTTCATCAAAACAGATGTTCCAACTCCGCGATGCCTGCTTTATCCTATAAAGCATCTTGCACACGTTTCCGCTGCTCCCACTGTCTACGAAGCCCTCTGGCTGTGTACTTATAGACGCTCTCTTCCAAAATATCATTTAGAAAAGCAGTCATTACACCCAACCACCAGATATCGTAGTCATGGTATGTAGCCGTGGTAAGTAGGATCTGGATGGACTTAAGCAAAGATACTTGAAAAGGTTTCATCATTATCCACGCCTGGTTGATGACGAAAACCTTTAACAAGTCTGGCTTTGAAAGTCTCAACTTTTCCATCTACACCAAGTAATCTTCTCAAGATATACTTGCTCCTGATGGGGATTTAACCCTTCAGATATAGCAACTAAAGTCCATACTTTGTTGGTGTATAAGGATTCCATCTCAGATCGATAAACATCCAGCCATTCTCACAGAGTCCTACTCCTGATGGCCAGTTCGAAACTAGTTGGGTCATCATCTCATGATGCAATCCTCGCTCCCACTGTCATAGAGAAACAGAAGTATCTCTCAGGTGGGTGAGGAACCCTACTAGATCGGCGGAGAGGCTGAGGTTCGTTGGTTTCTACTGAATCCTCTGGTTTTACCAAATCATCTGCTATAGTTTGTATAGCTGGAACACTTCCAGTTCTACATAACAGACCTTGCCTCGAGTTTGTCCGGATTTTGCTTTTAGACATAGGCCTGACAACCCAAAATCTTAACTAGCTTAAGACATGGGCTCTTTCCTTTCCATATCACATATGAAGTGGTCGGTAACTGATTTGATTCGAACCCTATTCAATAGGTATGCAACTTCTTATGTGCATAACTCCCAAAAAGGAAATAAGTTACTCAATAGTACTCATCATAGAGCACACCTTATCATATAGGGTGTGATTGCTCCGCCCCGATATACCATCGTGCTATGGTGTATACAGAGGAGTAATGCTGAGAGAGAATCTCATTCTCCTTTAGAATAGTCCAGGAATTCCATGCACAAGTATTCTCCTCCCTGATCTCATCATAGGACATAATACTTATACCCGTATATTGGTTCTCTACTTCTCGCTTATATTCTGTGAATATCTCAAAAGGCTCAGACTCATGTTTCAACAGGAACATATGCCTGAATCTTGGGAGATTATCAGAGAATGTAATGAAGTACAAAGAACCAGTCCTGGCATGTGTAGACAGGGGACCTTTATACATCAACATGTATCATCCCAAGAGTTCACTAACTCTTTCTCTGTTTCCAATAAACAGAGCTAGTGTCATTATATCTTTGTGACATGACTGGCAAGTTTCACAAGATGTAGATTCAAACTGATTTAAATATGCATCTACATGTAACTTCAGCTAGTCGGGTCACATTGATCTGACCTAGTCTACAATACCTCAAGAAGGATTCGTTCATTTCTGAACTCATCCTCTTGTGTGTGTTCTGTATACTTAGAACTGTAGTTTGATTTAGAACATTAATGCTTTTAGATAACGTGCCTGATCCGATCAACTTTTGATATAGGAAATGTACAAAACATTATCCAACAATACAAAATTTTATCATTTCTTTACTAATAAAGAGACTGATATGATTTTGTATATCAGGTTCGGTATCTAACAACATTCGTTCAGAATCAATGTATTGGTAATACAGGGTGACAGTGACCAACAGACTTGGCTGCAACACTTGCCCCGTTTTCTGCCTCATGAAACTTATCACCCGTTCTCAGTTCTCTACCTTTCTGTAGCCCTATGTAACATATTACATATCTGGGATCCTGATCTGGTATCACATACCCAGGACGTAAAGGATACTGAGAAACAGTTCTGTATAATGAACACACCCGAAGATGATGCATCAGCATGCACTCTCTTCATTTGGGCGGCACGGGAATTCTGGTAATCCCCAATTTCCTGCTCTGTCTTATAACAATTATAAGGTGGAGCGGGACCAACGTTCCCCAGCTCAGTATAACAAGCGGGTTCGGTCAATAATCTGTATTATTATCTTGATTAAGGCGTGATATGGTAGCTACCTGGAGAGAGAGAGAAGAAAACACTCAGCGTGCGCTCTTGCAAGAATAGATTGGTTATTATTTTATCTAATCAGGATGGCTCCCACTGCTTTTTATCAAATCTTCCTTCAAACCCTAAAAGGAAAGACTAGCCGGGATTAATTACACACTACAAGTTCGCCAATCTTTCAGCCAGGCCAGTGTCGGTACTTTGAGGGAGGTCCCCCGTGCTATCGCACGAACCTAATTAATGTAAACCTCGTTTTCCCAGAGACGTAACCTCGTTGACACCTTTCTAGACACCTACTCGATCGGCTAATTGTAATGTATAAAACTCTCCCAGGAGTAACTCTTACTCGCAGCGGGTATCGGGATCCAACTATCTCATAGAAGGTATGCAATCTCATTGCAAATTTCAACACTTGAAATTCCCGATAATATTTTGCCCCTAGCAGCTATATGACCTTAACATAGTCAACAAATCATAAGTGCTAGTCAAGTTCAACCCGTCATTTCCTGATTGAATTAAACCCACCCGCACGACCCTTAACATAGTCAACAAAGTCGCACGACTACCCTAATCCAATCACATCATATGCTTATGCAGATAAGCACTAATTAGCTACCGCACACTACGCCTTAACATAGTCAACAAACGTAGCACGAATACTAACTAGTACTTATCTGAAATGACGGAGGGCTACGACAGGTTTTTCTGAAAACCTATTGCGTAATGAACTTGATATCGTTGTAGAATCAAATGAATTTTGAAATGGAGTGTTTTTGAGGCTTTTCTAGTTTTGCTAAAGGAGTCACTCCCGGTGAAGGGATCGTCGGTCCTTTCCTCATCGAATGAGGTGCGGGATATATCATATATATCACTGTGCAAAGCAGAACTCTTAAAAGCAATCAAAAGACAAAGCGAGTGTGTAGCATCTGCCAGTTATTGCTAAAGGAGTCACTCCCGTGAAGGGATATCGGTCCTTTCCTTATCGAATAAGGTGCAGGATATATCACATATACCGCTGTGCAAAGCAAGAACTGTAGCTACCTGTTTTAATTTTGAAATTCGATTCTACAACATCTTAGGTTTCTTTTATTTCATTAATCACATTAATGAAGTCCCATCATTTAAGTACCTAAACATCACAGATAAATACGACGTACACTTATGCCATCCGCATTCGCCTCGATGTCCCCTCGTGCACCGTTAGGTTAGGTAACTAACGGTAGAGCGGGGCAGGGCTAGCGTGGGTGTAAAACATAAGTAACGTCTATATAATATATCATATATACTATATACAGTATCTATCACAGAACATCACATGATCACATCACAGATATCGCAGCAGAAGAAACATATGAAATATTGGATATACTAGGACGTCCGTGTTTTCAATACGAGCCAGTATAAAACACGGATTCCACGGTCGCGATGAATAGCCATACCCACACCCCTAGACCCCTACGAAAGCGGCAAGCAACCCTACCAATTCTGGAGTTAGGAGACCCGGACTCGACTCCTCGAGTTGGTCTCCCACTGGACTCCAGAACCCGGTTACTTGTGCCCTCCTCCTTGGGTCTATCCTAGTGCGGAAAAGTAAATAATATACGAACGGTGACATCTTCCGCAACCTGGAAGTGCCCCAATAAAAGAATATTACATACAAGTTTTTACATGAATGAAAATGAAAAACACTCATCTCACATAAAAAAAACCCGGCTATTCAAACACGACGATCCAATATAACATATCCAGCAACACATAACATCACATGTCATCAACGTAAGTAAATATGCGCATCCCAATTGTCGTTGACATATAGCAACGAAACCGGCGATATCACATATTACACTTACGGTCACAGAAAAGAAAGTGTAAAACTACAATAGTTGGAATCCGCAACCACCTCAGACATCGCATGCCTGACCAAATGAATTACTTAGACATCGCATGCCTATCAATTATAAACGCCGCATTTTAGTCTCTTTATCGAAAACACTTTTCAATACCAAGTCGGGCAATTCAACAGGATTCCCGACATTTTGATCGAATGCTCGTCGCAAACTTCAGTAGACGGCCGCACCCCCGATACCGTCGATGCACCAAGGTGGAACACCGCCACCGCGAGCACCCGAACGGATGCTTTCGGCGACGGGGTTCTCCTACAGTCACTTGGTCGGGGCTATGGAGTGAAGCTGTCTATTAAGTTTACCCGGCGAGTATCCACGTACGCTACGTGATTGCGACAGACTTTTGATCACATCAAAATTCCGTGGCAACCGATCAAGTGAGACTAAACTGCTATGTTTATAACATTCATTCAGTTATCTCATAACTTTTTGTGAATTCCAATTATTGTATCACATTCCAGATAAACAGAAAATGTTAAACTTCCCGATCGAACAATCGAACACCCAAGTTTTCCCGATACAATCCAACACATGAAATAAGTCTAACAACATTCAGTTCGTGCCTCAGTACCAACGGTCCAGCCGTAGAAGGGTCAAGCCAACGCCTCACATGTGGCACGCCGTACTGCCCGTAACCCGAAGGTTCAAAGGGCAGTTCAAGACGGTCAAATAATCGAGTTAAGGTTTGTTGTCTTCTAGAGGGACAATCACGTTACTTGCACTACTTAGAACGTCGTTAAACTACGGAAAAATCCAACACTTGGAAATTTCCCGACAGGGGAAAAATTGGGTATTTATATCCGGTCGAACCTTTTAACATATTCTAAAATTTATCCGGAAAGCCACATAGACAAAATCTGATATCCCGATCGAAACACCGAATCCCCAAAACAACTGCAGAAAATTCAACTCTTGAATAAAATTTAAAAATACCCAGAGAACTCAGCACTGAAAACAATGAATTACTGTGCAACTTTTAAAGGCTGACGTCATATTTTAGCCGCGGAACCGCCACATAAGCTAGGCTTATGCCGCGGTTCCGCCGCCGATTTCACTATTCATCCAATAAATTTTGCGCCGTAATTCTTATAATTCCCTGCTGAGTATTCTGCATATTTTTAATTTGGAAAAATCCACGTTTTTGAAAAAAGGACAGAGAGCATGTTTAGGTTTGGGTTTTCGGGTCGTTCGGACTTCAAACTCCGTCTAGACTTCGCCTAAGGCTCTAGCTAGGCTCTGATACCACTGTAGGGTTCCTAGGCACTCCCAAGAGGTCCCACAAGGCATCAACCATGCCAATTTCAAATTTTAACGTGCCGAGAAACCCTAAACTACGGATCGTCGGCTAGATGTTTAGGCGAAAAAGCAACTAGTTAACACTTAACTACAAGAATACGGAAATACAACCTTTGTAGATCCGGTCCTCCACCTCCACGGCTCCGTGATGAAGTCATCTCCACTGTCCAAATCAAAATCCGGGCTCTAGTGTCGGCTTCATCGGAGAAAGAGCGGGCAAGGTCGTCGGCTTCGTGCCGAAGATGATCTACGTCGAGGCATCGCTAGATCAAGCTCCAACTTCACCAAGTGATGAAACTTGTGAAGAAAACACACTCTACTACTTGGCAAGAGGTATAGGATGAAGAAATAGGAAGTGGGTAGACTTTAGAATTGGATTTCTCACTTGTTTTCATCAATCACCATTGATGAAGCAAGCTTCTTCAAGTGAAGAAGATAAAGAAGAAGAAGATGAATATTATGATAAGTTAATTAAAAATAGAATAGAAAATCCAATACTTATCATAATATTAACTATAGTTATGTGTAGAGAATTGACCAAGGTTAAATGAATGGTTAGGGTTAAGCATGAAGACAAGAATGGTTACAAAGTCAAAGCTTCATGAAGCTTCAACTAAACTCCAAAATTAGCAACCATTCTTTTCTCATCTATTCAAAATAAATAAATAAATAAATAAGTAAGAAAAGAAAGCCCAAATCATTAGTTTAACCATGGCTTAATTCATTACACTTAACTATAGTTAAACATGTATCATCAAACATGATACAATCAAGTGTACAAAAGTATATCACATATACAATGTGCACAAACCAAGTGAGAAAATCCGTTTAAAGTGAACCAATACTGGTTAGTGCAAAGTAATATATCAAATATATAATTATGCATTAAATCATTAAATCAACACTTGATTCAATGATCCGGTCATGTCGCACACAACCGACTAGTATTCAATGTATCGGCTTATCGAATCAATACTTGATTCGATAACTAGGTTATATCGCATACAACCATTCGATACATTCATCGCGAGAATAGAATACGGTATCACATACACGCATTATTCTCGGTCCCGCACATATCTCATATGCGCTCCTATTTCGTTTCGCTTGAGCCAGGAAACCTCTGTGTAGGACTCTAAAGACTCGTCAATACGGCGGCAGCGGATGATGATCATATCAAACATCCACAAGCCGCAAGCGGTCTGCTAAACGTAACGGCCACCCGGGTATTGAGCAATCTGAAGATCGACGAGCAAGCCCACTCACACTCCAGTGAATCCAACCAGTAACACTACCGTACAGTCCGGTCCGATCGTCTGATATGTCGCATATCTCGCCTAGGGGTGGTAAACGTCAGACCCCAATAGCTCGATAAGTCGTGTCGATATGAGGTCTATAACAATTCGAGAAACTACTGGTAACACTTACCAGTAAATCTCAGCAACCCTGGCCAGGGATTTCCTGTTATAGCCAATCGAGCACAGCGCAACATCAACTCCCTATACCGGGAGAGACGAATCCCCTCCTATCGCTAATTGCCTCTATGTGACTCGGGACTGTACCCAAAAACCACCGTTTTGCACGCCCTCTTGGACGTGGTAAGATGGAAATCAAAGCACAGTGGGAACCACACAAGACTCTATGACGATCTCGGGTCAACAGACTACTCTGTACCAATGTCACCAGAGAACTGCCATCTGACGTAAGGTATAATACCATCTGGGAGTTCTCGGCGAGTCCGTCCAGTGTACCCAGTCTTCACCGAGCACCCGTATATCATCTCTGATGTCAAACACCAATGGATATGGGATCATCCATCGCCCATCTGTATGGGTCGAGAAGGTATACGCTAGTCTACTCTGGTATATCGATGCCCCGTCTCGATACACCCATGACTAGGGACTTTGAAGGATGTACTTATGGACTACCTTGTCCCCACTAGTATGATCCGCATCATAGTCCAGGTAGTCAAGTACAGATCCTAAGGGCTTTACCAACATGTAACAGGGAGACAATCAGTGTACACGTTAAGGTAAAGATCAACCAGATAGCATACTATCATGTCGAGCAAGAAAGTCCTCCCTATATATGTCCCAGCATCCACTACAATATACATCCAATGTACAGTAATGGCCTCTAGGGCATACATATAACTAACACTCCTAAGTTGAGTAACGTTGATCGGCCTACTTCCATTTAGTTGACATGCACTGGAGACAGCTGCATGATTTGAATCTGGTTCAATTAAATCGGTGCCTCTGTTCCTGTATTGGATATAGAACAGTTCATATCTTGACATTGTTAAGATACGGGGAGTTGCCCAGCTTATGCTTAAAACCAGACTCTGGATGACTCAAGGCACGTTTCTGTAATGGCTGTTTGTGGGTTGACTCGGGCTATGATGAGGGTTGACTTTCTACCATCTGGAAGATCAATAGTGATATTGTTCTTGACTCGCCACAGTTTTAATAAAAATGGATCTTTTTTCAGAAAACAGTAGTGGGAGAATGGTAGAACTGGAAGTGATTCCAGAACCGCAAACGATTACTGAAAATTTGATAAGAACCTAAAGATTCAATCTGGTTTGACATTCCATTGGCCACTCCGCAGATATGGTGGGTAACCTCAGGCACCCGAGAGGTACTTCGGTATGCTCAAGGACGGTGGCAGGGAGGTTCTTGTTTACCCAGACTTGCCATTGCTGTTGTTCCAGACTGTGAGACCCGGCAGGAGGATGAGTATAGCGTCGTTCTAAACTTGCTTTAGAAGTGTACGTGTATATGACTCTGCCAGAGGGTTGTCATAGTCAGTGGGAGCAGCGGAAGCATAGAGGGCAAGAGGCTTATGTCTATTTATAGACTAAAGCAGATATAGCGGAGATAGATCATCTATTTCTAATGCGACAGTCATAGGTTTGAATTCATCAGAATATGGGATGGATCTGTTAAGAAGGTAGTAGGGTGTGATGTCCTGGTATTTGGATGACATACACATAGTAGGAAGTGATATTCCTATACTACGATCGGTTGTACTTTGGTCATCACACAGTAGTTTCTCCACATAGGACTTGAATGTTATATCAGACATTCTGGTTACTGGATCTATGGTTTTAGATCTAGATTTAGGTAGTTTCCCAATCAGGGTACTTACACAGCATTCTATGAGTATTTAGAATGGACGACTCCTGGCATGGTAAGATACCTGCAGGTGATGGAGTCACCCTCTCTAAAGGTGTCTTACAGACTAAAGGGGAGAGGGATGTGCATGATTGGCAGATCACTTGCTTAGGCAATTGAGTCAATCATGATATGTCAATTACCACACCAGATGTTGTTTTTGCAGTAGGTGCAATAAGTTGATATTGATCCAATCCTGGAGAAACAGTCGGAAGCAGTTTTAGAACGTAAGTGGATGTTCTAGGGAAATGATAACGGCAGCCTCATTTAGGAGACGGTTATCATTCCAGGCTTCCAAGGTGACCTGGACGGCAGAGTGGCCGTCAGAGTTTTAGTTTTCCCTCTGACGAGGGGCAGTATTTTGGACAGGTGGTCCAGGTGGATACTGAGGGAAGGCATGGCACAGGATACTGATTAAGTTCAGTTGACGATACAGTCTAAGAAGTTTGGATTTGGAGTTCATTTATGAGCTAGGTCCCATCAGACATCCAGACACATTCTAAGACATATATTGCTCATTTCGGGAGATGGTTTTCTCTGCGAACATGGGATATAGAGAGGCATAGAAAGAAACATCACATCGGATCCACTCACTGAGGCTATTCCTCGAACGCAATAGTTTCGGAAACGAGCTTTGTGAGACTGACTAGTAGAGGAGTTGGGTGTCCAGTATCACACGGGCTATGAGTATGTGACATCGCAATAATTAGCCTTGAGTGCAAGTGGGAGATTGTTGGATATAGTGCCCTCAGAGTCAATTATTGGATCACAGGCACGTGATTGCAATGATTGAGGAGGACCTATGCCGGTAGGACAGTCTTACTCGAGATGATAGTATGCTATCTGGTTTATCTTTATCATCGTGTACTGCTTTAGGTGACCTTACGAGTCGCTATTACACGTTGATAGAGCCCCTAGGATTCTTGCTTGACTACCAGCAGTATGAGGGTGATCATATACGTGAGAGCTGGAGTCTATAAGCACATCCTTAAAAGGTCCCTAGTCGTGGGAGTTTCGAGACAGGGTATCGATACTCCAGAGTAGACTAGTGTATACAGTCGAGACCCCGACGAGGGGCGGTGGCCGGTCTCACAAGCCACTGGTGTCAGTTGGTTCACCTAAGATGTATACAAGTGCTCATTGGGTTATGAGTACACCGGACAGGATTCGCCGGGAACCTGCTAGTTGGGATTATACCAGACGTCAGATAGCAGTTCCCTGGTGACATGTGTACAGGTTAGTTCATCGACCCGAGATCGTCATTTGTCTCGTGTGAGTTCCCACTGTGCTTTGATTACTACCCTACCATGCTCAAAGGAGACATGCAAACAGGTTTTAGTTGGGTACAGTCCCAAGCCACATGGAGGCTGTGAGCGGATCTGCAGGGGTTCGTCTCTCCCGGTATTGGGGGTGAGGTCGCGCTGTGTCTAGGAGAGCCAGTACATGAAAAGTCCTTGGCCAACGCAGGAGATTTGCTGGTAGGTATTCCAGTAGTATCTAAGGGTGTTCTGGGCTACAATCCGACACGACTTGTGCCGCTATTGGGGGTCTGACTTTTACCAACCCTCTAGGTCCGCCATGCGATGCTCATAGACGAACGGACCGGACTGTACGGATATTATCACTGACAGGCTCAGTAGGGTGTCAGGATGAGTTCGCTAATCGACGTCCCTTTTGGTCAATAGCTGGTAGCCCATCACGTATGGCTGATACTTCGGACGTGCTAGTGGTTAAATCCACGGCCATAGTATTGACGAGTCTTTAGAGTCCACCACACTCAGTTACTCAAGTTTCGGGCGAAACGCTGTAGAGGCCGTATGGAGATATGGCAGGGTTCGATCAGATACGTGCGGTATTGCACGGAACGTGATCGGACGGTTTTTACTAGCCGGCTTTGGCTTAAGCCGGATCCTAGTATTAGATAGTGTAGTTTTGTCTCTTTGCATTTATATTCAGTGAGAATACAAATGCGGGCATGTATATGCAGTAGCGGGGTTTTCCTGTAATTTATTACGGGATCAGTTTTCTGAAGTTGCCAGTTTGCATTCCGTTCCGGCCGGTTTTCCTTTGTTCCTTCGCGGCCGGACTTTTTCGATGGAGGGGGTAATTTGCAATTGTGCAAATTACTTATTGTGGAGGTGTTTCTGACTTATGTGTGGCTTCATGATTGCTCCTTCATCATGAGATTCTTTATTGGTCTTTTCCTTTGCTTTTTGAGATTGGATTTGGATGTGATGAGATGAGAAATGGGTGTGACCATTTTCCTTTTTCTTTCTTCCTTGATTCATTCTTTTTCCCACCCACCATGTGAGGGGCCGGCCACTATTGGAGAGGGAGAGGATTCATTATGTGTGGAAATTGATTCATCTTATATTCATTCTTTGCTTGCCAAAATTCAAAAGCTCTTTCCATGGTTCATTCTCTATTCCATCTCCATACAAGGCAACTTCACCCCAAATGAGACAATGGTATTCTACACTTGCCTACAGCAAATCTTGGACGCGTCGGCTAACCAACTTCGCGCCCGAGTTGCCTCGGTCCAGAGGTGGGAGCCCGTAAACGAACCCAGCTACGTAGTGCCCTTTCCGACGAGGAGATGACGGACGGAGATTCCGCGGGAGATCGGAGTGGAGACGAAGACCGAAGGACACGGATCGCTTGGTATATCTCTTCACCCATCTTTTAATTTGCTAGTAGCTAGGTTAATGGCCCGATCCGGGTTAATTGTGCGCGGTGGTGCCGGTTTGCTAGTTCGCAAAGTTTTTCGTTTCCGCGTTTCCGGCGTCGGATCGACGGCCGGGGCGCCGCCGCGGACTTACAGGGTGCAGTTTTGAAATACGGTATAATGAACCATGTTTCGTATTTTAAAATTTCGGGCAGCTCCTCCCTCGTATATTTTGATCCAAAAACATATACACAACAATATATAGACATCCCCAAGCGGGAGCTAGCTCTTCGCCAACTAACGGAATCACAACCACGCAATAACATATATACGACGCCTAATGGCGAAGAATCAACCCAGAAAGAACAAATAAAGAAGCAAGACATCTAAACTCAAGAAAAGCGATCATAAACCCATCGCTCTAAGTCTCGCACCATACCAAAGTCTGACTAGGTCTGCCAATATACAAATTCTAGCCTCTGATTTAATTTGATCTGATGTGATGGAGTTTATTTAGATACAATAGAATATAACAGTACGAGAGTGTGCACGATCCAACATGTGTCCCACCTGCCAAGCAAACACCCTGGATGGAGCTGTGTGCCAGCGATACCGTAACTGATCCCAAGCGGTCAAACCTGTAAGAATTTGGCACAACAGGGTGAGTTGCCAACTCGTGAGTAGAAAACATTAGCAAGTAGAAATCGAATAAAACAACGATTTCCTAGGTCACTATATCCTGAAGGTAATAGTATGATATCGAGGGTGACCATATATGCATATATGTCAACAATCGAGTCAATGCAATGACATATATAAATAAACATCCGACATCATATTCCTGTATGCATGTGGATATCATCAACGTATCCATCGACGGCACAAACAATATCATGGAACCTGAGTGTTCCACACCGACACTCGAACATCATGAAAACATAAGCCTGTATTTATATATATATATATATATATATATATGAGGATATCAACCACGTGTGTCCATCAACGACACATCAAAATCATGGAACCTGAGTGTCCAACACCGACACTCGAAACATCATGAAACTCGAGTCCAGCATCTACACGTAAATCTTCATATCTCGGGCTCCATCAGTCCGGATCAGCCCATATCACGACTACGGTCGGTATCCTCCAAATATCCGCCGTGCCAAACTATCTCGGGCTTCGTCAGTCTGGATCGGCCCATATCATCTCATGACTCCGGTCGGTATCCTCCAGATATCATCCGAGCCCAAAACTATCACCGGTAGGTAGTGCTCCCCCATCCAGGTGTTGGGGTAAAAATTTTCATCCCCGTTGATCGAGTCAAAGTCAAGGTCAACCACAAGCCAGGTAGGCTCAAGCCCAGGTCAGGCGGGCCCATGCCCAAGTCGGGCCCATGCCGGCAGCCAGCCTCCCCATGCCAACAACAAAATCATGTAATAAATAATTTTTATGTAATTTTTTATACATGAATGTATGCAAAATGGGCATAAAGCCAATATTTTATAAGCTCATGGCTTATGTGTAAAAATGAAATGGCACATGAACCATGGGATAGGCAAAATGCCATTTTGTGAAGCCCAAGGGGCTATATGTAAATATGTAAGCCTATAAATGGCAACATGATGAATAAAAAAAGAAGAATGCTTTCATTCTCTCAAAAAACCTAGGGTTTGTATTTCTTTCCCTTTTTTGAAGGTCTCAAACCTTCTTCTTTCTTCTGAATTAAATCAAGAGTTTTACTCTTCCTTTTCAAAAACAAAATAGTTTTTCACCACCAAACCCATAAAGGGGAACTTGGATCTGTCTTGGGATCCCAAAAAGGAGAGATTTTGAGATCTCACATCTCTTGATCTTAAAGATCCAGCTAACAGAGGAGGAAGAAGAAGAACCCCTTTCACTAAAACCAAAAAGAAAACACACTCAGGAGTCTAACTCCTCTCTGATTTCTCTTCCAAGAAATTTTTTTTAGGCTAAAAGCCTCTTTTTCTCGCCGGCGCTCTAGCGCAGAGCGCCCGCGTGCCGACACGTGGCACCCTTGCACTCAAGCGCTCAACGCTCGAGCGCAAGTCGCCCACGTGCCGACACGTGGCGCGTTTTCGCTCGAGCGCAAGTCGTCCCGGTACCGACACGTGGCGCGCTTGCGCTCCAGCGCAAGTCGCCCCCGTGCCGACACGTGGCGCACTTGCGCTCAAGCGCCCAGTGCTCAAGCGCAAGTCGCCCCCGTGCCGACACGTGGCGCACTTGCACTAGAGCATCGGGCGCTGAAGCGCAGAGCACCCACATGCCGACACGTGGCGCGCTTGCGCTCAATCGCCCAGCGCTCACGCGCAGAGCGCCCACGTGCCGACACGTGGCACTCTAGCGTCTGAGCGCACAGCACCTGGGCGCACAGCGCCCAAGGTGCTGCCCCCACGCATCCTTTGGATGCCTTTTCTTCCCTTTTTTCCTTATATATATATATACACACACAGATATGTATACATATGTACACACGCACATACTCCACGACACTGTCCCTGTTAGAAAAAAAATTTGTAACGGGGCGCTGCCCCGCACCCCGCAAGGGGGCCGCTAGCCCCCTTGACCCCCAGCCCGCTATCCGGGTAGCGGGACCCTCGTAAAAACTCTGCGTGGCTTCCAATATATCCAAAAAAACCCTTTCAAAACACAACACATGCACACTGCACATTGAGTTCGCATGACCAGTTTAACCCATCAATCGGAGGTTTCCTCACTCCAAAGGCGAGGGGTAATTAACGGCAGCTTAGTCCGCGGCTGCCGGAGATTCGGATCCCCACAATCATTAAACCCCGGCCTACCTTAGGCAGGGGGAATCTGTAATGCGCCTGACAAGCGCGCGCGTGTTCCTATCTCAATGGGGTTACGAAAAACACCCTACAGATTCTGGCACGCCCGGTGGGACAAATCTCTCCTCCCATATTTCGGGTTAAGCGTTCATGCGAACTCAATCAATATACATACCTGTATTTATACTAAAAATAATGCTTTTTCATGCAGATTTTCAAGCAATCACCTTCCGACGATGTCTTCGATGATGAACTCAGCTCCCGTCTCCTACACGATGATGATAGACTCTAGGACGGTCCTTCCGGCCAGTCTCGGGCGACAATGGGAGGAGCCGCTGCTACCATTCGGCTCTATTATGTTCATGCCAGTTGGTGCCATCCAAGCTCCTCAAGCCCCAGTGGCAGACAAACCGGTCTCGAAAGGCAGGAGACCAAATGTGGTGATCTCAACTGCGCCCCAATCCAAACGCAAGTCGGTGTCTGAATGACTTTCCTTGGCCTCAGCTGGGGGCAAGGCCATCAACACCAACAAAGCTACAATGGGTCCCGAGCAAGCTCCAGCGGTGCTCTTGACCACTGCTCGATCAGGTGTCTTCTTTATGCTCCCCGCCAATGAGAAAGAGACGACTGGATATGATGTCCACACTGTCTACATGGTAGGCACGCGCAGCAAGAGCAAGGACGGGGCCACCACATCCCAAATCCAATCTGGCGTGAATATGGATGCCACATACCAAGGCCAGCCTCCTCTGGAAGGTAATGAAGACCTTCCCAGTGAGGCTGATAAGCAGAAAGATCGTTCGGTCCATGAGGAGTCAGGCTTAGAAAGCGAAGAAGAGCCGACTTTCCGCCCCAGGACCGCGGAGCAAGAGCTGCTTCAAGAGCTCCGAAAGCAGCTCAGAGTCAAAGACAAGGAGATGGTCAAACTCTACTCCAAAATCGATGACTTGACGAATGTCGTGATGCAGCTCACGGCCCGACTTGCCTCTCAGCCGCCCAATCAAGTGGAAGGCTCTACTCGTGAACCGGGAAACGGTGTCCCAAAGCAGCCGACGCCTATTCCCTCAAATCTAAAAGTGGGCGAACTACATGAAAATCAGTCGCATCGTATCTCGGGAAATGTTTTGGCTACCGATGACAGTAGCCCGCTAACTCAAAATCAAATCATGGATTTAGTTGCCAGCAAAGTCAAAACATTTGTAGCTGAAGCCGAAGCGAAAAAAGATATCAGCAGTAGTGGGAGACCATATCCTGCTCAGTATGATCTGGTGGAATTTCCTAGCGGCTATGTCATCCCCAAATTCGGAAGATTCGATAGGACGGGAAATGCGAATCAGCAAATCGCCCACTTCAAAGCCTTATGCGGGAACACTGGGCGCAACGATGCGCTTCTCCTCCGCCAGTTCGTTAATAGCTTGACCGATGTTGCTTTCGACTGGTACGCGAGCATACCGGATAGCTCCGTCATAACTTTTGTCCAAATGGAGTCTCTGTTTCGGCAGAGGTTCATGAGCGTCAGTGATAAGATTACCATTGCCGAGCTCGTAAGGACCAAGCCCAAGAGCGACGAAAGCAGCATGGATTTTATAACCCGATGGCGCAATCTCTCCGTCAAATGCGAACCGTCGATAGAGCAGGACCAATCTGTCAGTCTCCTCGTCGGAAATCTCAACAATTGGATGGCCCCATTTCTATGCACCGCGGGTCTCAAAACATTCCAAGAGCTGACCAAGAAAGTCCAGATGCTGGAGCGCTCAAAGCAGGAGTCCTCCTCGGATTCCCAAAATAACAATAGGTCCTGGAGAAACCGAAAGGACGATAATCGCAAAGGCGGAAACTCCGATGATTCTGGATCTTTCAACATTTCGGCTAACCGAATTAAGAAAGGGATGAGCGGGCCTAGCGCCAACCAGCCTCGGAAGCCAGTGTTCGGAGAGGGAGGAGAATCTCCACTGAAAGAGAAGCTGGATAAGGTCTATTCCTTCAGAAGGAACAAGATCCGTAAAATATTCAAAGACGCCCTGAAGAATGGTCTAGAACTGCCAGAGTCAAAAAGACCGCAGGAAGTGAATAGGACCGACGACCCCAAATACTGCCCTTATCACAGAGTGATAGGTCATGCCATTGAGGACTGCTTCGTCTTCAAAGATTGGGTCGAAAAGCAATACAAGGCAGGAGAGATAGAACTGTCTAAAGGCTTGTTAACAAACAGTCCAGCTGCGACCGCCAATTTCATACAGACGGAGACTGAAGTTCTTTGTGAAATTGATTCTCTCAGACATCTGCCTTTCTCTGAAAACAGTTGACCACCATGTCACTAAACTGGGAACAATCGACCTCTAAGTCGTTAAATTGGGAATATAAAAAAAAATTTGTAAATAAAAAAAATGTGTAAATAAAAAGTAAAGAAAAGAAAAGCCGAAATGATGGGGCAAATCGCAATAAAAATCAGCGAGTAAAATAAAGATGAAAATAAAGCCAAAATGATAGAGCAACCGCGAATAAATAGCCGAAATGATGGGGCAATCGCGATCTTCACAATAAGAAAAGATGAAATGATAGAGCAATCGCGGTAAAAAAAAACAACAGAAAAAGAGAAAAGAAAAAAAAACGGCGAATAATGAGTCGCTCCGGTACTATATTCTAGTGCAGCGATGCAGACGCCAACCAAATTCCAAACTCAAACCCCTAAGTGGAGAATGATGAGTCGCTCCTGGTACCATATTCCAGTGCAGCGATGCTGACGCCGTCTAAAACTCAAATTCCTAATGGCGAATGATGAGTCGCTCCTGGTACCATATTCCAGTGCAGCGATGCAGACGCCAACCAAATTCCAAATCCCGTACCCCGACGGCGAATGATTAGTCGTTTCTGGTACCATATTCCAGTGCAGCGATGCAGACGCCAACAAAGTCCCGAAATGTTTCCGGCCCTACGGTCTGGATAATACATCCTGCAAAACCGTATACAATCCACGGGCGTAAAACAATCCCAATCTCTCCCGAGACCTACCGGTGAGACCACATTCAAAGTCCCACCAAAAATAATAAAATAAAAATAAAAAATAAAAAAGGTATGTCCACAAGAAAAATGGGCAAGGATGAAAACCCGAAAGGGCTCCGTGAGTAACAACAGCAGGACTGCCGACGAGTTTGTGAAAACCCGAAAGGGCGCAAACTCGTGAAAAATAGATGAAATGCACTCACAATGTTCTCTCGACTTTGTGAGGAGAAAATTCCCGCGTGAGATTCTTACGACTTACAAAGGAGCAACACACTTAGGAGTCCCGACGACTACTAAAGAGAAAATACACCTACGGGATCCTTACGACTCGTAGGGGAAAATGCTTTGTGAGACCCTTACGGCTCACAAAATTGAAAAGTCTTAGGTGATAGGGACCTAAAACCTGTCTCCTAAGACATCGCTTCCTGATAAGCAAGCGCAAATGATGATTCCCTCCTGGTACCATATTCCAGTGTAGCGATACTGATGCCAAGCAAAAAAAATTTCCAAGCCCTCCCGAGGCAAATGATGAGTTGTTCCTGGCATTATTCCAGTGTAGCAATGCAGATGCCAAACTAAAGCCAACTCCTCAAATCCACTCATGGAAAATGATGATTCGCTCCAGGTACCATACTCCAGTGTAGCGATGCTGATGTCAACCCAAATCAAATCAAACCAACAACTTCTGCGGCGGAATCATGGTTCGTCCCAGAATGTGCCCTGTGTCGAAATCATGCTTGGCCTCGGGATATCTAACTTCCCTGCCGGAATTATGCTCCGCCTCGGAATCAAATCAACCAACAAACTCTGCGTCGGAATCATGCTTCGTCTCCGAATGTGCACCCCGTGTCGAAATCATGCTTCGCCTTGGTGTATCGGCCTTCCCTGTCGGAATTATGCTTCGGCTCGGAATCAACCAATGACCTCCTCGTCGGAATTATGCTCCGCCTCAGAATCAAGTCAACCAGCAAGCTCTGCGTCGGAATTATACTTCGTCTCAGAATGCACCCCATGTCGAAATGATGCTTCACCTCGGTGTACCTGCCTTCCCTGTCGAAATTATGCTTCGTCTCGGAATCAAGTCAGCCAACAAGCTCTGCGCCGGAATCATGCTCCGTCTCAGAATATACCCCGTGTCGAAATCAATGCTTCGCCTCGGAATATTTGCCTTCCTTGTCGGAATTACACTTCGCCTAGGAATCTACCTCTGCATCGAAATCATGCTTCGGTCAGAATGTCTGCCGCTCTTCGGAATGATCCTTCGAATCCTGGAATCATGCTCCGCTCTTCCGAATGATGCTCCGAACACTGGAATCATGCTCCGCTCATCGGAATGATGCTCTGATCCCTGGAATCATGCTCCGCTCTTCGGAATGATGCTCCGAATCCTGAAATAATGCCGCTCTTCGGAATGATGCTCTGAATCCTGGAATTATGCTCCGCTCTTCGGAATGATGCTCCGATCCCTGGAACCATGCTCCGCCCATCGGAATGATGCTCTGATCCTTGGAATCATGCTCCGGTCATCAGAATGATGCTCCGATCCCTGGAACCATGCTCCGCCCATCGGAATGATGCTTTGATCCTTGGAATCATTCTCCACCCTTCGGAATGATGCTCCGATCCCTGGAACCATGCTCCGCCCATCGGAATGATGCTCCGAGCCCTGGAATTATGCTCCACCCTTCGGAATGATGCTCCGAATCCTGGAATTATGCTCCGCTCTTCGGAATGATGTTCCGAATACTGGAATTATGCTCCGCTCTTCGGATTGATGCTCCGAATCCTTGGAACCTTGCTCCGCTCATCGGAATGATGCTCCGATCCTTAGATTTATGCTCCGCCCTTCGGAATGATGCTCCGATCCCTGGAATCATGCTCCGCTCATCGGAATGATGCTCCGATCCCTTGGAATCATGCTCCGCTCGTCGGAATGATGCTCCGATCCCCGGGAATCATGCTCTCCGAGGGATACTCCGACCCCGGAATTATGCTTCGCGAATCGGAATGATGCTCCGAATCCTGGAATGATGCTCCGCTCTTCGGAATGATGCTCTGAATCCAGGAATTATGCTCCGCTCTTCGGAATGATGCTACGATCCCTGGAACCATGCTCCGCCCATCGGAATGATGCTCTGATCCTTGGAATCATGCTCCGCTCATCGGAATGATGCTCCGATCCCTGGAACCATGCTCCGCCCATCGGAATGATGCTCTGATCCTTGGAATCATGCTCCACCCTTTGGAATGATGCTCTGATCCCTGGAACCATGCTCCGCCCATCGGAATGATGCTCCGAGCCTTGGAATTATGCTCCACCCTTCGGAATGATGCTCCGAATCCTGGAATTATGCTCCGCTCTTCGGAATGATGTTCCGAATACTGGAATTATGCTCCGCTCTTCGGATTGATGCTCCGAATCCTTGGAACCATGCTCCGCTCATCGGAATGATGCTCCGATCCTTAGATTTATGCTCCGCCCTTCGGAATGATGCTCCGATCCCTGGAATCATGCTCCGCTCATTGGAATGATGCTCCGATCCCTTGGAATCATGCTCCGCTCGTCGGAATGATGCTCCAATCCCCGGGAATCATGCTTCCCGAGGGATACTCCGACCCCGGAATTATGCTCCGCGAATCAGAATGATGCTCTGATCCCCTGGGATCATGCTCCCCGGGATGATGCTTCGCCTCCGGAATGATGTTCCACCTCGAAGTTCAGCTTCAAGATCCATCAATTTCATGCACACAACTCAAATGTGCGGTGTGCATTTATTGATGGGGGGCACTTTGTTGGGGTAAAAATTTACACCCCCGTTGACCGAGTCAAAGTCAAGGTCAACCCCAAGCCAGGTGGGCCCAAGCCCAGGTCAGGCGAGCCCTTGCCCAAGTCGGGCCCATGCCCGCGGCCAGCCTCCCCATGCCAACAACAAAATCATGTAATAAATAATTTTTATGTAACTTTTTATACATGAATGTATGCAAAATGGGCATAAAGCCAATATTTTGTAAGCTTATGGCTTATGTGCAAAAATGAAATGGCACATGAACCATGGGATAGGCAAAATGCCACTTTGTGAAGCCCAAAGAGCTATATGTAAATATGTAAGCCTATAAATGGCAACATGATGAATAAAAAAAGAAGAATGCTTTCATTCTCCCAAAAAACCTAGGATTTGTATTTCTTTCCCTTTTCTGATGGTCTCAAACCTTCTTCTTTCTTCTGAATTAAATCAAGAGTTTTACTCTTCCTTTTCAAAAACAAAATAGTTTTTCACCACCAAACCCATAAAGGGGATCTTGGATCTGTCTTGACATCCCAAAAAGGAGAGATTTTGAGATCTCACATCTCTTGATCTTCAAGATCCAGCTAACAGAGGAGGAAGAAGAAGAACCCCTTTCACTAAAACCAAAAAGAAAACACACTCAGGAGTCCAACTCCTCTCTGATTTCTCTTCCGAGAAATTTTCTTTAGGTTAAAAGCCTCTTTTTCTCGCCGGCGCTCAAGCGCAGAGCGCCCGCGTGCCGACATGTGGCGCCCTTGCACTCAAGCGCCCAGTGCTCAAGCGCAAGTCGCCCCCGTGCCGACACGTGGCGCACTTGCACTAGAGCGTCGGGTGCTGAAGCGTAAAGCACCCACGTGCCTACACGTGGCGCGCTTGCGCTCAAGCGCCCAGCGCTCAAGTGCAGAGTGCCCACGTGCCAACACGTGGCACTCTAGCGCCTGAGCGCACAGCACCTGGGCTCACAGTGCCCAAGGTGCTGCCCCCACGCATCCTTTGGATGCCTTTTCTTCCCTTTTTTCCTTATATATATTCACACACACACACACACATATGTATACATATGTACACACACACATACTCCATGACACTGTCCCTGTTTGAAAAAAAATTTTAACGGGGCGTTGCCCCGCACCCCGCAAGGGGGCCGCTAGCCCCTTTGACCCCCAGCCCGCTATCCGGATAGCGGTACCCCCGTAAAAACTCTGCGTGGCTTCCAATATATCCAAAACCCCCCTTTCAAAATACAACACATACACACTGCACATTGAGTTCGCATGACCAGTTTAACCCATCAATCGGAGGTTCCCTCGGTCCAAAGGCGAGGGGTAATTAACGGCAGCTTAGTCCGCGGCTGCCGGAGATTCGAATCCCCACAATCATTAAACCCCGGCCTACCTTAGGCAGGGGAAATCTGTAATGCGCCTGACAAGCGCGCGCGTGTTCCCATCTCAATGGGGTTACGAAAAACACCCTACACCAGGCTCATCGTCTACATCTCTAGCTTCTTGCCCCGGGGTACCTCACCGGGTCCACCATGTACCCGCAGACGGTGCCTCTAGCTCCTCGAATCGGGTATACTCACTAAAACTCATGGTGGACACCTTAAAATATCATATCAAGAGAAACCGCATTTTTAAAGCAATACATAATTCCCTTTGAAATATATCTGCTGTTCTCAAATCCAGAGATCTCATAAAAACAACATCTTAACGCATATAACCATAAAGTACGATGTATGCAACATAGAGTAGTAATATGAGCATATTGAGTATATCATGCAAGCATGTCAAGTGATAGCACTGAACAATGAATGTACTTTTACGTTTAAGATTAATCTCATAATATGGAAGTTCTACTGTGTAAATGGCACGACAATTCTACTGTGTAAGTGACATGGCAATTACCGATGAAGAATGTGTGTGAGCTGGCAATCTGTGTTTGTGTAACATACGTATCAACGGTAATTGTGCAGGTGTACTACAAATGATATCATATAGCATTAAATACCGGCACGTGGTATGCACATCACGAGGGGTAATATCCTACACAACATGAACAATAAATGGGTATAATTATCTACACATGAACCATACAGTCACTTTTTAAAAGATAAGAATCGTAGTTTTGAAAGTGGGTGCTACGGTGTTTTAGAAAAAAGAAATCATTTGGAAACCCGTAGCGTCCCATAAAGTTTCCGTTTAAAAGATGCATACGATTCGTCAGTTTTGGAAATAGGTATGGTTCAAGTGGCAACCTTTATATCAGTGATCCCGTCTCATAAAATCCGATATGACAATAATCCTCGATTATCATTCTCGAATCACTAGCACGGATCCATCATCCGGTATATCTTATCACATACGGTAATCCATCATACGAGTTCATCAAACAGAATAGGGAATCTATCGACCTATACAATAATGAGGGTACGGATCTAAAATCTCGTATGACATATTACTCACTATAATCATAAATACACACACACACATATCTCAAATCACCTTTGTATAAACGTCATATCTTATTAATTGTAAGTCGACGTTAGACACCCCACATGATGCGGGGAGGCGGAATAGGTAAAACAATCATTTTGTTTAAACTAACATCGACTAACATTACGGATCTTTGCTAAACCCTAACTAACAACAACATAGAAGTGATAAGCTACTATGAAAGATGATTATACCTATTGAATCAAGTCCTTCTTGTTCTCATAGACCACCTCTTCGTCGGCCTCCTCATTGTGATAGAAGATCCACCCGAGAGCTACTTTTCCAAGCTTAAACCTCTCACTTGAGGTAACTAGATTGCTAAGAGTGCTAATCAAAGTAACCTAGAGGATATAGAAGAGAATTAGGGATCTATTAGTCTTGCTAACCCTTGGATCTCAACACATGAGAGGTTAGGGTTAGTTCTTAAAAGAGAGAGAACTTGAGGAGAGAGAAGGTGAGAGTGAGAATGATATGGAAAAATATCTCATTTGTTAATATATAAAGCATTGTAAGTGCACGGCGGCGCCCCGGCCGTCAATCCGACGCCGGAATGCGGAAGCGGTGATAAACTTTAAATTTTGCGGACTTTGCAAACCGGCACCACCGCGCACTAAACTTCGGATCGTAACCATTAACAAGTCTAAGCTAACTAGAATACGGGTTAGAGATGTACCGACTGATCCGAGTCCTCCGGTCTTCATCTCCACTCCGATCTCCTCGCGGGATCTCCGTCCGTCTCCTCCTCGTCGGAAAGGGCACCACATCGCCTGTAGCTTTTACGGGCTCCCACCTCAATACCGAGGCAACTCGGGCGCGAAGCTGGCGAATCGACGCGTCCAAGATTAGCTGTAGGAAGTGGTGTAGAATACGCTTTGTCTCAATGAGGTTTGAAGTTGCCTTGATGGAGGAATCAAGATGATACGAACTTGGGGATTTTTGTGGCAATGAAAATGATATGAATGATTAATTTTCCCACACCAAAATGAAGCCTCTCATTTTTCTCCCGCGCACTCAAATTTGTGGCCGGCCAAACATATGTAGGAAATGGTGGTGGTGGAAAACAAAAACCAAAGAGGGAGGTTATTGTAGTAAAAGCAAGTGGTGATCCTAAACAAACATGAACCATGCTTATTACTTACACCCACCCATACCCTTTCCAATCACAATTAAAAGCAAGCATGGATGAAAGAGAACAAAGATATCATAATCAATCTTTATGCATATAAAACCTCCACAAAGTGTTATTTGCAAACTTGCAAATAACCCCCTCCATCGGAAAAGTCCGGCCGGGAAAGAACAAAGGAAAACCGGCCGGAACGGAATGCAAACTGGCAACTCCAGAAAACTGGTCCCGTAATAAATTACAGGAAAACCCCGATACTGTGCATACACACCCGCATCTGTATTCCGTCCGGATACAAATGCAAAGAGACAAAATCTACACTGTACTGAACTAGGACCGGCTTAAACCAAAGCCGGCTAGTAATATCCGTCCGATCCTGATCCGTGCAATACCGCACGTATCTGATCGAACCCTGCCATATAACCATACGGCTACCAGTACAAACCGTCCGATCCTGATCCGTGCAATACCGCACGTATCTGATCGGACCCTGCCATATCTCCATACGGCCTCTACAGCGTTTCGCCCGAAAGCTGAGTAACTGAAAGTGTGGTAGACTCTAAAGACTCGTCAATACTATGGCTGTGGATTTAACCACTAGCCCGTCAGAGGTATAAGCCAATACGTAACGGGCCACCAGCTATTGACTAAAAGGGACGTCGATGAGCGAACTCATCCTGACACCCTACTGAGCCTGTCAGTGACAATATCCGTGCAGTCCGGTCCGTTCGTCTAAGAGTATCGCATGGCGGGCCTAGGGGGTTGGTAAAAGTCAGACCCCCAAAAGCGGTACAAGTCGTGTCGGAGTGTAGCCCAGAACACCCTGAGATACTACTGGAATACCTACCAGTAAATCTCCTTGCCTTGGCCAAGGACTTTGTGTAATGGCTCTCCTAGACACAGCACGACCTCACCCCCAATACCGGGAGAGACGAACCCCTGAAGATACGCTCACTGCCTCCATGTGGCTCGGGACTGTACCCAACTAAAACCTGTTTGCACGACTCCTTTGAGCCGTGGTAGGGTAGTAATCAAAGTACAGTGGGAACTCACACGAGACAAATGACGATCCCCAGGTCGATGAACTAACCTGCACACATGTCACCAGGGAACTGCCATCTGACGTCTGGTATATGACCAACTAGCATGTTCCCGGCGAGTCCTGTCCGGTGTACTCATAACCCAATGAGCACCTGTATACATCTTAGGTGATCCAACTGACACCAGTGGCTTGTGAGACCGGCCACCGCCCCTCGTCGGGGTCTCGACTGTATACACTAGTCTACTAATGGAGTATCGATGCCCGGTCTCGAAACTCCCACGACTAGGGACCTTTTAAGGATAAGCTTATAGACCCCAGCTCCCACTTATATGATCGCCCTCATACTGCTGGTGGTCAAGCAAGAATCCTAGGGGCTCTATCAACGTGTAATAGCGACGTGTCATGTCACTTAAAACAGTACACGATGATAAAGGTAAACCAGATAGCATACTATCATCTCGAGTAAGACTGTCCTACCGGGATAGGTCCTCCCTCAATCATTACAATCACGTACCTGTGACCTAATAATTGACTCTGAGGGCACTATCTCCAACAATCTCCCACTTGCACTCAAAGCTAATTATTGCGATGTCGCATACTCACAGCCCGTGTGATACCGAACATCCAACTCCTCTACTAGTCAGTCTCACAAAGCTCGTTTGCGGAACTATTGCGTTCGAGGAATAGCCTCAGTGAGTGGATCCGCTTAGTTGTTTCTTTCTATGTCTCTCTATATCTCAAGTTCGCGGAGAAACCATCTCCCGAAAAGAGCAATACCTGTCTTAGAATGTGTCTGGATGTCTGATGGGACATAGCTCATAAATGAACTCCAAATCCAAACTTCTTAGACTGTATCGTCAACTGAACTTAATCAGTATCCTGCGCGCCATGCCTCCCTCAGTATTGCCTTGGACCACCTGTCCAAAATACTGCCCCTCATCAGAAGGAAAACTATAACTCTGACAACCTCCTTGTCGTCCATGTCACCTTGGAAGCCTGGAATGATAACTGTCTCCTGAATGAGGCTGTCGTTATCATCTCCCTAGAACATCCACTTATGTTCTAAAACTGGTTCCGACTGTTTCTCCAGGATTGGATTAATGTCAACTTATTGCATCTAGTGCAAGAACAACATCTGGTGTGGTACTTGACATCTCACGATTGACTCAATTGCCTTAGCAAGTGATCTGCCAATCATGCACGTCCCTCTCCCCTTTAGTCTGTAAGACACCTTTGGAGAGGGTGACTCCATTACCTGCAGGTACACTACCGTGCCAGGAGTCGTCCATCCTAAATACTCTTAGAATGCTGTCAAGTACCCTGATTGGGAAACCACCCAAATCTAGATCTAAAACCATAGATCTAGTAACCAGTATGTCTGATATAATACCCAATTCCTATGTAGAGAAACAACTGTGTGACGACCAAAGTACAACCGATTGTAGTATAGGAGTTTCTTTTCCTATTCTGTGTATGTCATCCAGATACCAGGACATCACACCCTACTACCATCTCAACAGATCCATCCCCTATTCTGATGAAGTCAAACCCATGACTGTCACGTCAGAAATAGATGATCTATCTCCGCTACATTTGCTCTAGTCTATAAATAGACATAAGCTACCTGTCCACCAATGCTTCCGCTGCTCCCACTGACTACGACAACCCTCTGGCAGAGTCATATACACGTACACTTCTGAAGCGAATTCAGAACGACGCTATACTCATCCTCCTGCCGGGTCTCGTAACCTGGAACAACAGCAATGGTAATTGTGGATAAACAAGAACTTCCTTGTCACCGTCCTTGAGGCCACCGTAGTACCTCTCGGGTGCCTGAAGTTACCCACCTTATCTGCGGAGTGGCCAATGGAATGTCAATCCAGATTGAATCTTTAGGTTCCTTATCAAATCTTCAGTAATCGTTTGTGGTTCTGGAATCACTTCCAGTTCTACCATACTCCCACTATTGTTTTCTGAAAAAAAAATCCATTTTTAATAAAACTGTGGCGAGTGAAGAACAATATCACTATTGATCTTCCAGATGGTAGATAGTCAACCCTCGTCATAGCCTGGGTCAACCCACAAACAGCCATTACAGAAACGTGCCTTTGAGTTATCCAGAGTCTGGTTTTAAGCATAATCCGGACAACTCCCCGTAACTTAACATCGTTAAGATATGAACTGTTCTATATCCAATATAGAAACAGAGGCACTGATTTAATTGAACCAGATTCAAATCATGCAGCTGTCTCCAGTGCATGTCAACTAAATGGAAGGAGGCCGATCAGCGTTACTCAACTTAGGAATACTTCCAATTATGAGTAACCTGAAAGAGAAACAAGTTCTCTTTATCATTACTATCAACTGAATACCATACACAAGTATCTACATCTTCGATCTCTTTGAAGAATCCCGATACTTGCTACACCTGGTTCTCTACTCTATTCAAATACCTATAACTCCTCAAAACTTAGACCCTGTGTTTCTACGAAACACATGTCTAAGAACTAGAGAAGTTAAAAGTAAACAGAATATAGTATGAGGACCAACCCCTCCGTCCTAATGGACACTGGACAACATACAATACTCTGTATAAGTCCGCCGAGTCTAACAACTCTTTTACTGTGTGTCGTAGGTTGAAAACTGTACTTATGGTTAAGAAGAATTACACCGTTGTTTGATGCTCCTTACCTAACCATCCACTGATATAGGTAAATGTCATCGACATAATATCAAAAGGTATATCTCACTCTATAAAAATAGACGTACAGATATATCAATTTGAAATTGGTGCACAACAGCGGATATTCAAAACCAAATATTTGCCGACCGGCAAACAGCCCAGGTGATTTCCTCAAATATCACCGATTACAACGAATCCCGATATAATGAGGATAATCACCCAATTCCCAATAACTTACTCCCACTCATCATCTGTAAAACCATACAGATGTGAGAATCAAATCTGGTAAATACATACCCTGGAGCAAGTGTCTAATCGGAAAATCAGTTTTCTTTTAACAGTACACAGTGAGACTGAAACATTGAAATGTTTCGATGGGGTATTCTGGTATTCCTAGTAATGCCTCTTCCAGATTCGCGACTGTAACCGTATAGTTCTTTGCCACCTCTCCAAATCCCTTCATATGTCTTTAGTCTTTACCTTCTGCACACCCTTTTAGGCCAAATGGTTTTCTTCCTTCCCTACCGTTCGGCACCAGCCTATGGTTTGGAAGAAGACTATCCAATAAGCGTAATGGGTGTACTGTCCCAATCCTAGGAACACTCGCAATGAGAGAGGGTGAAGATAAAAGACAACCGAATAAACCTTATTCTTATTTCTCCTGAACCAGAATCCATCCCCGAACTGGAACAAGTTCCATTCGAGTTCGTATATAACCATACGATGGAGTATCCAAATAAACTGTGGATCTTCGTAGCGATACGGAGTGTCCTGGAGAAATACAAAGGTGATTTAGGATTGGCGAAGGAATAATTGGTTTGGTCGTGAATACCTGTTGCAATTTACTTTGCCCTCTTACTAATCCCTTGCTTTGTCTGAACTTAATACCTTCTGCACACCATCGTTATGCTAATTGGTTTTCTTCATTCCCTACCGGTCGGCACCAGCCTAAGGTTTGGAAGAAGACAATCCAATTTGCGTAATAGGTGTACTACCCCTAAACCAAGGAGTACTCGTAACCTGAGAGAGGGTAAAAGGAAAAGACAACTGAATAATCCTATCCGTTTTCTCCAGAACCGGAAACCATCCTCGAATCCCTTCGAGTTCGTATCTAACCATACGATGGTTTTGTCCAATGGAAGTGGACGTTCGCAGTAATACGGGGTGTCCTGGAGAAAAGGGTAAAAGTAGGAGTGGCAATGAGGTCTGCAACTCTGACAATCCAAAAGCCGGTGTTAAGAAGGTTCGGTCAACTTGGTCACTGAGTCAAAGTCTTAGGGTCAGGTCAATGGTCGCTGCCAAAGAGAGAGAGAAAAGAAACACTCAGCGTGCACTCTAACCTAGATCAGAATGGTTACCA
Organism: Agapanthus africanus; assembly: GCA_030015575.1. NCBI lineage: Eukaryota > Viridiplantae > Streptophyta > Magnoliopsida > Asparagales > Amaryllidaceae > Agapanthus > Agapanthus africanus. The sequence goes on from CM057350.1 coordinate 320,583,006, forward strand.
ATTTATCTAATCTGGAATCCTCCCACTGTACCTCAAATTCTCCTCCAAACCAGAAAGAAGAATTAGTCGGGGTCACCCGAGGAGTAAACCAACTCATCAGTGGGAATCGGGATCCAACTCTCATCGCATGACAACGTGACGGAATCCGCTCACGGTATCACACTCCAGAAGGTATGCGCATATCTGGCAAGTTTCAGTACTTTTGAAACTCCCGATGTGATTTCTGCCCCATGCTCTTATGACCTTGACTAAGGCCAACAAATCATAAGTCACATGTCAAGTTCTGCCCGTCATTGTCCAGGTTGATTTGAACCCACCCGTACAAGCCCTTGACTAAGGCCAACAAGGCTATACGACTGTCCCAAACCAACGCATCTATCTATGCAGCATATGAATACCCAATAGCTACCAAACACTGTGCCTTGACTAAGGCCAACAAACACAGCTTGAATACTATTGACTACCCATATGAAACGACGGAGGGCTACGAATGGTTTCTGGCGAAAACCTTTAACGTAGTGAACTTGATATCGTTGAAGGAACGGATAGCTTTTTAGAAATATAGTGACGACAACTTCCGCTAAAGAGGTCACTCCCGGTGAAGGGATCTCGGCTCTTTCCCCGTAGAATGGGGTGCAGGATATTCCAACTGAATACCACGGTGCAAAGCAAAAGTAATCGGCTATAGTGAAGTTAATGCCCTGACGCAAACTTATTGTCCAAGGGGTCACTCCCGGTGAAGGGATCTCGGCCCTTGCCTCGTCGACTGAGGAGCAGGATATTCTAAATGAATACCACGATGCAAAACAAAAGTAAACGTCCTTGCAATAACAGCTTTTTGAAAAGTGTTCCAACAACATCAGAATAGGTTTGTTTAACTTGCATTGATCCGAATCAACGCAGTCCCATCAATTGATCACACCACAAAGAACGAAAATATACTGACGTACGTATATGCCATCCGCATTCGCCACTGGGTCCCGTCATCACTCGTTAGGTTAGCTTACTAACGACAGAGCGGGGACTGGACTAGCGCGGATGAAAAACATATACAACATCTACTAATATATATACCAATATATAGTATTTCGCTCAAGGCGTGAATAAAATGCAACATCACAGAAATGTACAGCATCACAGAACAATACAGATATCTGGGATCCCCGGGTTTCACAGAGCCACTACTGAAACCCGACGTTCCCCTGGTCGTGTGGATAGCCTGTGCAATGAAATCCTATACCCCCTACGAGTGCGGCGAATAGCCAGTCAATCCTGGAGTGAAGCCCCCTCCGTCCCAATGCCATGAGATGCGGGCTTGTTGCCTTCTAGAACCCGGCTATCCGTGCACCCCTCCGCGGGGTAACCCTAGTACAAAAAGTAAAATATACATACACCGGGTACATCGACCGCAACCAGGTCGTGCCCCAAAAGAATAATACAGTCAGGCAGTGACGGCAGTCCACATGTCGGACGCTCGCCCCGCAATATCAAATGTACATAATACAACAAAACTGTACTAGCATTGCATCCAGGCTATCCCCCACGACCGATCCGCAACATCACAGCAAAAACAAAACATCAACGTGAAAGTCACGTTCGCAAATCCGTCTAACCGGGCTATAGCAGTTAGACCGGATTTACCGATCAAGTGACATTCACGGTCGCAGATATAATGTAAATACTGTGAAAAATGTGTTTAAAAAAATTTCCGATTGATCAAACAATTAACAAGTGGGCCCCAAAGAAAACTGTAGCACTCACAGAAACAATTGGCCCAACTTTAATATTCCAAAGCCCATATTTTAAGCCCATAAGGCCTCTGTAAAAAAATGGTGAAGTGATGTGAATAGTGCGTGGCGGAAGGGCCGCACAAATGGGGTTTTTGCGGCGGTTCCGCGCTCCAACTGTGGAGTCACTTCATCGAATTTTTACAGAGCTCTTAGATTTTCCAGTACATCAATATTTTACAACCTGAAAAAATTTTCGAGACCAAAATATTTCAACAGAAACTGATGTGAACAAAAAATACGGTTTTTGGAAATTTTGGTCGATCGGAAATGCAAACACATTACACAAAGCTAGACTAAGTTAATGGCGAGGCTCTGATACCACTGTAAGTGCACGGCGGCGCCCCGGCCGTCAATCCGACGCCGGAATGCGGAAGCGGTGATAAACTTTAAATTTTGCGGACTTTGCAAACCGGCACCACCGCGCACTAAACTTCGGATCGTAACCATTAACAAGTCTAAGCTAACTAGAATACGGGTTAGAGATGTACCGACTGATCCGAGTCCTCCGGTCTTCATCTCCACTCCGATCTCCTCGCGGGATCTCCGTCCGTCTCCTCCTCGTCGGAAAGGGCACCACATCGCCTGTAGCTTTTACGGGCTCCCACCTCAATACCGAGGCAACTCGGGCGCGAAGCTGGCGAATCGACGCGTCCAAGATTAGCTGTAGGAAGTGGTGTAGAATACGCTTTGTCTCAATGAGGTTTGAAGTTGCCTTGATGGAGGAATCAAGATGATACGAACTTGGGGATTTTTGTGGCAATGAAAATGATATGAATGATTAATTTTCCCACACCAAAATGAAGCCTCTCATTTTTCTCCCGCGCACTCAAATTTGTGGCCGGCCAAACATATGTAGGAAATGGTGGTGGTGGAAAACAAAAACCAAAGAGGGAGGTTATTGTAGTAAAAGCAAGTGGTGATCCTAAACAAACATGAACCATGCTTATTACTTACACCCACCCATACCCTTTCCAATCACAATTAAAAGCAAGCATGGATGAAAGAGAACAAAGATATCATAATCAATCTTTATGCATATAAAACCTCCACAAAGTGTTATTTGCAAACTTGCAAATAACCCCCTCCATCGGAAAAGTCCGGCCGGGAAAGAACAAAGGAAAACCGGCCGGAACGGAATGCAAACTGGCAACTCCAGAAAACTGGTCCCGTAATAAATTACAGGAAAACCCCGATACTGTGCATACACACCCGCATCTGTATTCCGTCCGGATACAAATGCAAAGAGACAAAATCTACACTGTACTGAACTAGGACCGGCTTAAACCAAAGCCGGCTAGTAATATCCGTCCGATCCTGATCCGTGCAATACCGCACGTATCTGATCGAACCCTGCCATATAACCATACGGCTACCAGTACAAACCGTCCGATCCTGATCCGTGCAATACCGCACGTATCTGATCGGACCCTGCCATATCTCCATACGGCCTCTACAGCGTTTCGCCCGAAAGCTGAGTAACTGAAAGTGTGGTAGACTCTAAAGACTCGTCAATACTATGGCTGTGGATTTAACCACTAGCCCGTCAGAGGTATAAGCCAATACGTAACGGGCCACCAGCTATTGACTAAAAGGGACGTCGATGAGCGAACTCATCCTGACACCCTACTGAGCCTGTCAGTGACAATATCCGTGCAGTCCGGTCCGTTCGTCTAAGAGTATCGCATGGCGGGCCTAGGGGGTTGGTAAAAGTCAGACCCCCAAAAGCGGTACAAGTCGTGTCGGAGTGTAGCCCAGAACACCCTGAGATACTACTGGAATACCTACCAGTAAATCTCCTTGCCTTGGCCAAGGACTTTGTGTAATGGCTCTCCTAGACACAGCACGACCTCACCCCCAATACCGGGAGAGACGAACCCCTGAAGATACGCTCACTGCCTCCATGTGGCTCGGGACTGTACCCAACTAAAACCTGTTTGCACGACTCCTTTGAGCCGTGGTAGGGTAGTAATCAAAGTACAGTGGGAACTCACACGAGACAAATGACGATCCCCAGGTCGATGAACTAACCTGCACACATGTCACCAGGGAACTGCCATCTGACGTCTGGTATATGACCAACTAGCATGTTCCCGGCGAGTCCTGTCCGGTGTACTCATAACCCAATGAGCACCTGTATACATCTTAGGTGATCCAACTGACACCAGTGGCTTGTGAGACCGGCCACCGCCCCTCGTCGGGGTCTCGACTGTATACACTAGTCTACTAATGGAGTATCGATGCCCGGTCTCGAAACTCCCACGACTAGGGACCTTTTAAGGATAAGCTTATAGACCCCAGCTCCCACTTATATGATCGCCCTCATACTGCTGGTGGTCAAGCAAGAATCCTAGGGGCTCTATCAACGTGTAATAGCGACGTGTCATGTCACTTAAAACAGTACACGATGATAAAGGTAAACCAGATAGCATACTATCATCTCGAGTAAGACTGTCCTACCGGGATAGGTCCTCCCTCAATCATTACAATCACGTACCTGTGACCTAATAATTGACTCTGAGGGCACTATCTCCAACAATCTCCCAATTTTATTAAATGAATAACAAATAAAATATCAACCATGCTTCATTAACTCACTTTGTGTGATTCATCTCAAGAGTCATTAAGTAATAAATGTATCATTTGTAGGGTTCCTAGGCACACTAGTGAGGTCTCACAAGGCATCGAACATGCCAAATTAAAATTTTAACGGTGCCGAGAAACCCGACTACGGATCGTCGGCTAGAAGTTTAGGCGAAAAAGCTAACTAGTTAACACTTAACTAAGGGAATACGGAAATACAACCTTTGTAGATCCGGTCCTCCACCTCCACGGCTCCGAGACGAGGTCCTCTCCGCTGTCCAAATCAAATCCGGGCTCTAGCGTCGGCTTCGTCAGAGAATTGGCAAGCTAGGTCGTCGATGTCCATGCCGAAGATGATCTACGTCGAAGCATCGCAAGATCAAGCTCTCACTTCACCAAGTCATGAAACTTGTGGAGAAAACACACTCTACTACTTGGCAAGAGGTAGAGGATGAAGAAATAGGAAGTGGGTAGACTTTAGAATTGGATTTCTCACTCATTTCATCAAGTTGCCATTGATGGTCAAGCTTTTCTTCACTTGAAAGAAGAAGAAGAAGAAGCTCAAATATTATGATAAGTTAATCAAAAAGAAAAGAATAATCCAATCTTTATCATAACATGACCATGATTATGTGTAGAGACTAAACCCAAGTTAAGTGAATGGTTAGGTTAGGAATGAAGACAAAAATGGTGACTAAGTCAAAGTATTCATGAAGCTTCATGAATAAACAAAAGAATGCCACCATTTTTCTTTTCTTTTCCTTAAATGAATAATGAATATAAATAAATGAATAAGTATATAAAACCCTAACCATTCATATAACCATGGTTTAATCTTTACACAAGCACAAGTCAACATGTATCATCAAACATGATACAATGTATATGCACAAAAGTATATCACATATACAACTTGCACATCGAGTGAGAAAATCCATATAAAGTGAACCTATACTAGCTAATGCAAAGTAATATATCAAATATATAATTATGCATTAAATCATTAAATCAACACTTGATTTAATGATCCGGTCATATCGCATATAACCGAATAGTATCCAATGCATCGGCTTATCGAATCAACCCTCGATTCGATAACTAGGTTATATCGCATATAACCATACGACACATTCATCGCGAGAATGAAATACGGTATCACATACACGCATTATTCTCGGTCCCGCACATATCTCATATGCGCTCCTATTTCGTTTCGCTTGAGCCAGGAAACCTCTGTGTAGGACTCTAAAGACTCGTCAATACGCCGGCAGCGGATGATGATCATATCAAACATCCACAAGCCGCAAGCGGTCTGCTAAACGTAACGGCCACCCGGGTATTGAGCGATCTGAAGATCGACGAGCAAGCCCGCTCACACTCCAGTGAATCCAACCAGTAACACTTCCGTACAGTCCGGTCTGATCGTCTGATATGTCGCATATCTCGTCTAGGGGTGGTAAACATCAGACCCCAATAGCTCGATAAGTCGTGTCGATATGAGGTCTATAACAATTCGAGATACTACTGGTAACACTTACCAGTAAATCTCAGCAACCCTGGCCAGGGATTTCCTGTTATAGCCAATCGAACACAGCGCAACATCAACCACCTATACCGGGAGAGACGAATCCCCTCCTATCGCTCATTGCCTCCATATGACTCGGGACTGTACCCAAAAACCACCGTTTTGCACGCCCTCTTGGACGTGGTAAGATGGAAATCAAAGCACAGTGGGAACCACACAAGACTCTATGACGATCTCGGGTCAACAGACTACTCTGTACCAGTGTCACCAGAGAACTGCCATCTGACGTGAGGTATAATACCATCTGGGAGTTCTCGGCGAGTCCGTCCAGTGTACCCAGTCTCTACTAAGCACCCGTATATCATCTCTGATGTCAAACACCGATGGATATGGGATCATCCATCGCCCATCTGTATGGGTCGAGAAGGTACACGCTAGTCTACTCTGGTATATCGATGCCCCGTCTCGATACACCCACGACTAGGGACTTTTGAAGGATGTACTTATGGACTACCATGTCCCCACTAGTATGATCCGCATCATAGTCCAGGTAGTCAAGTACAGATCCTAAGGGCTTTACCAACATGTAACAGAGAGACAAACAGTGTACACGTTAAGGTAAAGATCAACCAGATAGCATACTATCATGTCGAGCAAGAAAGTCCTCCCTATATATGTCCCAGCATCCACTACAATATACATCCTATGTATAGTAATGGCCTCTAGGGCATACATATAACTAACAATCTCCCACTTGCACTAGGGCCATCTGTAGCAGTGGTTGTAGTATCTCATACTCAACCATCCCATAAAAGTCTCTCTCTGGGAACAGGCCTTTGTGAGTGGATCCGCTGTGTTGTCCTCTGAGCCTACTCTCCTAACCTCGATCTCCCTGGAGATCAACCATCTCCATGATCAAGTGATACTGCCATAGAATATGTCTGGATCACTGATGGGACCGGCGTTCCTTGGCATAAGCCACAACTCCATTGTCACACAATGGGAGGAACATAGTTCATCTCATGAACCAATATACACCCAAACAGCCTCTTTGGTAGCATCTTAAGTAGTGATGTATCGAGCCTTTATCGTCTAGTATGTCACGGTATCCAGCTTGGAACTCTTCCAACATACCGTCCCTTCACTGAGGGTAAAGACAATGCCTGTGACTGACATTCAGTCGTCTTTATCACCCTGGAACCTTTCCAGTGATTCTCCCCAGGATCGTTTGATACCATCTCACTACTACTAGTGAGATTCCTAACATCCATTTAGATCTATCTCATAGATTCAAAATCCAGGATTTAGTAGGTATCACTTTGATCCTACACGGAGAATCTTTGTGATATACGGAGATTGATCGAGCGTAGCATAAGAAACTCCTTTCTTATCAAGAGTATGTTATCCACGTACTATACTAGGATCACCACCATACTCCCTACTACCTTTTTGTTTATACAAGGTTCATCTACCATTTTGATGATGTCAAACTCTTTGACTACTTCATCAAAACAGATGTTCCAACTCCGCGATGCCTGCTTTATCAGATAAAACATCTCGCACACGTTTCCGCTGCTCCCACTGTTTACGAAGCCCTCTGGCTGTATACTTACAGACGCACTCTTCTAAATCAATATTTAGAAAAGCAGTCATGGCACCCAACCGCCAGATATCGTAGTCATGGTATGTAGCCGTGGCAAGTAGGATCTGGATGGACTTAAGCATAGCTACTTGAAAAGGTTTCATCATTATCCGTACCTGGTCAATGATGCAAACTTTTAACAAGTCTAGCTTTGAAAGTCTCAACTTTTCCATGTACACCAAGTAATCTTCTCAAGATATACTTGCTCCTGATGGGGATTTAACCCTTCAGATATAGCAACCAAAGTCCATACTTTGTTGGTGTATAAGGATTCCATCTCAGATCACTAAACATCCAGCCATTCTTACAGAGTCTTACTCTCGATGGCCTGCTCGAAACTAGTTGGGTCATCATCTCATGATGTAATCCTCACTCCCACTGTCATAGAGAAACCGAAGTATCTCTCAGGTGGGTGAGGAACCCTACTAGATCGGCGGAGAGGCTGAGGTTCGTCGGTAACTATTGAATCCTTTGGTTTTATCAAATCATCTGCTGTAATTTGTATAGCTGGAATCATTCCAGTTGTACATAACAGATCTTGCCTCGAGCGTGTCCGGATTTTGCTTTTAGACATAGGCCGGGCAACCCCAAATCTTAACTAACTTAAGACATGGGTTCTTCCCATTCCATATCACATATGAAGCGGTAGGCAACTGATTTGATTAGAACCCTATTCAATAGGTATGCAGCTTCTCAAGCGCATAACTCCCAAAAGGAAATAGGTAACTCAGTATTACTCATCATAGAGCACACCTTATCACATAGGGTGTAATTGCTCCGCCCCGATATACCATCGTGCTATGGTGTATACAGAGGAGTAATGCTGAGAGAAAATCTCATTCTCCTTTAGAATAGTCCAGGAATTCCGTGCACAAGTATTCTCCTCCTTGATCTCATCAAAGGACATAGTACTTATACCCGTATTCTGGTTCTCTACTTCTCGCTTATATTCTGTGAATATCTCAAAAGGTTCGGACTTGTGTTTCAACAGGAACATAGGTCTGAAACTCGAAAGATCATCAGAGAATGTAATGAAGTATAAAGAATCAGTCCTGGCATTTGTAGACTGGGGACCTATATACATCAACATGTATCATCCCAAGAGTTCACTAACTCTTTCTCTGTTTCCATTAAACGGAGCTATGGTCATCTTATCTCTGTGACATGACTGGCAAGTTTCATAAGATGTAAATTCAAACTTATTTAAATATGCATCTATATGTAACTTCAGCTAGTTGGGTCGCATTGATATGACCTAGTCTACAATGCCACAAGAAGGATTCGTTCATTTCTGAACTCTTCCTCTTTTGTGTGTTCCGTATACTAAAGAACTGTCGTTTGATTTAGAACATTAATGCTTTTAGATAACGTGCCTGAACCGATCAACTTTTGATATAGGAAATGTTCAAAACATTATCCAACAATACAAAATTTTATCATTTCTTTACTGATAAAGAGACAGATATGATTTTGTATATCAGGTTCGGTATCTAATAACATCCGTTCAGAATCAATGTATTGTAATACAGGGTGACAGTGACCAACAGACTTGGCTGCAACACTTGCCCCGTTTTCTGCCTCATGAAACTTATCACCCGTTCTCAGTTTTCTACCTTTCTGTAGCCCTATGTAACAGATTATATATCTGGGATCCTGATCTGGTATCACATACCCAGGACGTAGAGGATACAGAGAAACAGTTCTGTATAATGAACACACCCGAAGATGATGCATCAGCATGCACTCTCTTCGTTTGGGCGGCACGGGAAATCTGGTATTCCCCAATTTCCTGCTCTGTCTTATAACAATTATAAGTTGGAGCGGGACCAACGTTCCCCAGCTCAGTATAACAAGCGGGTTCGGTCAATAATCCGTTTTATTATCTTGATTAAGGCGTGATATGGTCGCTACCTGGAGAGAGAGAGAAGAAAACACTCAGCGTGCGCTCTGTCAAGAATAGATTGGTTATTATTTTATCTAATCAGGATGGCTCCCACTGCTTTTTATCAAATCTTCCTTCAAACCCTAAAAGGAAAGACTAGCCGGGATTAATTACACACTACAAGTTCGCCAATCTTTCAGCCAGGCCAGTGTCGGTACTTTGAGGGAGGTCCCCCGTGCTTTCGCACGAACCTAATTAATGTAAACCTCATTTTCCCAGAAGCGTAACCCCGTTGACACCTTTCTAGACACCTACTTGATCGGCTAATTGTAATGTATAAAACTCTCCCAGGAGTAACACTTACTCGCAGCGGGTATCGGGATCCAACTATCTCATAGAAGGTATGCAATCTCATTGTAAATTTCAACACTTGAAATTCCCGATAATGTTTTACCCCTAGCAACTATATGACCTTAACATAGTCAACAAATCATAAGTGCTAGTCAAGTTCAACCCGTCATTTCCCGATTGAATTAAACCCACCCGCACGACCCTTAACATAGTCAACAAAGTCGCACGACTACCCTAATCCAATCGCATCATATGCTTATGCAGATAAGCACTAATTAGCTACCGCACACTACGCCTTAACATAGTCAACAAACGTAGCACGAATACTAACTAGTACGTATCTGAAATGACGGAGGGCTACGACAGGTTTTTCTGAAAACCTATTGCGTAATGAACTTGATATCGTTGTAGGATCGAATGATTTTAAAAATGGAGTGCTTTTGAGGCTTTTCTAGTTTTGCTAAAGGAGTCACTCCCGGTGAAGGGATCGTCGGTCCTTTCCTCGTCGAATGAGGTGCGGGATATATCATATATATCTCTGTGCAAAGCAAAAACACTTAAAAGCAATCAAAAGACAAACCGAGTGTGTAGCATCTGCCAGTTATTGCTAAAGGAGTCACTCCCGGTGAAGGGATCTCGGTCCTTTCCTCATCGAATAAGGTGCAGGATATATCACATATACCGCTGTGCAAAGTAAGAACTGTAGCTACCTGTTTTATTTTGAAATTCGATTCTACAACATCTTAGGTTTCTTTTATTTCATTAATCACATTAATAAAGTCCCATCATTTAAGTACCTAAACATCACAGATAAATACGACGTACACTTATGCCATCCGCATTTGCCTCGATGTCCCCTCGTGCACCGTTAGGTTAGGTAACTAACGGCAGAGTGGGGCAGGGCTAGCGCGGGTGTAAAACATAAGTAACGTCTATATAATATATCATATATACTATATACTGTATCTATCACAGAACATCACATGAACACATCACAGATATCGCAGCAGAAGAAACATATGAAATATTGGATATACTAGGACGTCCGTGTTTTCAATACGAGCCAGTATAAAACACGGATTCCACGGTCATGATGAATAGCCAAACCCACACCCCTAGACCCCTACGAGAGCGGCAAGCAACCCTACCAATTCTAGAGTTAGGAGACCCGGACTCGACTCCTCGAGTTGGTCTCCCACTGGACTCCAGAACCCGGTTACTTGTGCCCTCCTCCTTGGGTCTATCTTAGTGCGGAAAAGTAAATAATATACAAACGGTGACAACTTCCGCAACCTGGAAGCGCCCCAATAAAAGAATATTACATACAAGTTTTTACATGAATGAAAATGAAAAAACACTCATCTCACAAAAAAAAAACCCCGGCTATTCAAACACGACGATACAATATAACATATCCAGCAATACATAACATCACATGTCATCAACGTAAGTAAATATGCGCATCCCAATTGTCGTTGACATTTAGCAACGAAACCGGCGATATCACATATTACACTTACGGTCACAGAAAAGAAAGTGTAAAACTACAACAGTTGTAATCCGCAACCACCTCAGACATCGCATGCCTGACCAAATGAATTACTTAGACATCACATGCCTAACAATTATAAACCCCGCATTTCAGTCTCATTATCGAAAACACTTTTCAATATCGAGTCGGGCAATTCAACAAGATTCCCGACATCCTGATCGAATGCTCGTCGCAAACTTCAGTAGACGGCCGCACCCCCGACGCCGTCGACGAAGTGCACCAAGGCGGAACACCGCTACCGTGAGCATCCGAACGGATGCTTTCGGCGACGGGGTTCTCCTACAGTCACTTGGTCGGGGCTATGGGGTGTAGCTGTCTATTAAGTTTACCCGGCGAGTATCCGCGTACGCTACGTGATTGCGACGGACTTTTGATCACATCAAAATTCCGTGGCAACCGATCAAGTGAGACTAAACCGCTAGATTTATAACATTCATTCAGTTATCTCATAACTTTTTGTGAATTCCAATTATTGTATCCCATTCCGGATAAATAAAAAATGTCAAACTTTCCGATCGAACAATCGAACACCCAAGTTTTCCCGAAACAGATCAACACATGAAATATGTCTAAAAACATTCATTTCGTGCCTCAGTACCAACGGTCCAGCCGTAGAAGGGTCAAGCCAACGCCTCACATGTGGCACGCCGTACTGCCCCAAACCCGATGGTTCAAAAGGCAGTTCAAGATGGTCATATAATCGAGTTAAGGTTTGTTGTCTTCTAGAGGGTCCATCGCGATACTTGCACTACTTAGAACGTCTTTAAACCACGGAAAAATCCAACACTTGGAAATTTCCCGACAGGGGAAAAAGTGGGTATTTATATCCGGTCGAACTTTTTAACATATTCTAAAATTTATCCGGAAAGCCACACAGACAAAATTTTGATACCCCGATCGAAACACCGAATCCCCAAAACAACTCCAGAAAATTCAACTCTTGAATAAATTTTAAAAATATCCAGAGAAGTCAGCACTGAAAACAATGAATTACTGTGTAAAATAGGATGCCACATAAGACAAAATGGCCGCGGATCCGCCGCACTAGCCTTGCTCGTGCCGCGGAACCGCGGCTCAATGAAGGAATTAGCAACACGAATTTTACAGTAATCCTTATATTTTCCTGCTTATTTCTCTGCATATTTTTAATCTTGAAAAATGCACTGTTTTGAAAAAAGTACAGAGAGCAATTTGTAATAGGGTTTCGGGTTCGTTCGGGTTTCAAATTCCGTCTAGACTTCGCCTAAGACTCTAGCTAGGCTCTGCTACCACTGTAGGTCAGGCAGCCACCCCATCCAATGGGGTCGCCGTGGCACCAACGGGTCCCTCAGCCGCTACTTTTTACGCATTCCCCCTCGCGAGGACTACAACCCGCCGGAACACCTTCCGGTCTCGGGACACCCTGGGGGTAAGAGCCTATGCTTCGCCACACTGTCACACAGTGAGAACCCCCCATAGGTCGACATCCAATGCCTAGTAGCTCTGATACCACTGTAGGGTTCCTAGGCACACTAGTGAGGTCTCACAAGGCATCGAACATGCCAAATTAAAATTTTAACGGTGCCGAGAAACCCGACTACGGATCGTCGGCTAGAAGTTTAGGCGAAAAAGCTAACTAGTTAACACTTAACTAAGGGAATACGGAAATACAACCTGTGTAGATCCGGTCCTCCACCTCCACGGCTCCGAGACGAGGTCCTCTCCGCTGTCCAAATCAAATCCGGGCTCTAGCGTCGGCTTCGTCGGAGAATGGGCAAGCTAGGTCGTCGATGTCCATGCTGAAGATGATCTACGTCGAAGCATCGCAAGATCAAGCTCTCACTTCATCAAGTCATGAAACTTGTGAAGAAAACACACTCTACTACTTGGCAAGAGGTAGAGGATGAAGAAATAGGAAGTGGGTAGACTTTAGAATTGGATTTCTCACTCATTTCATCAAGTTGCCATTGATGGTCAAGCTTTTCTTCACTTGAAAGAAGAAGAAGAAGAAGCTCAAATATTATGATAAGTTAATCAAAAAGAAAAGAATAATCCAATCTTTATCATAACATGACCATGGTTATGTGTAGAGACTAAACCCAAGTTAAGTGAATGGTTAGGTTAGGAATGAAGACAAAAATGGTGACTAAGTCAAAGTATTCATGAAGCTTCATGAATAAACAAAAGAATGCCACCATTTTTCTTTTCTTTTCCTTAAATGAATAATGAATATAAATAAATGAATAAGTATATAAAACCCTAACCATTCATATAACCATGGTTTAATCTTTACACAAGCACAAGTCAACATGTATCATCAAACATGATACAATGTATATGCACAAAAATATATCACATATACAACTTGCACATCGAGTGAGAAAATCCATATAAAGTGAACCTATACTAGCTAATGCAAAGTAATATATCAAATATATAATTATGCATTAAATCATTAAATCAACACTTGATTTAATGATCCGGTCATATCGCATATAACCGACTAGTATCCAATGCATCGGCTTATCGAATCAACCCTCGATTCGATAACTAGGTTATATCGCATATAACCATACGACACATTCATCGCGAGAATGAAATACGGTATCACATACACGCATTATTCTCGGTCCCGCACATATCTCATATGCGCTCCTATTTCGTTTCGCTTGAGCCAGGAAACCTCTGTGTAGGACTCTAAAGACTCGTCAATACGCCGGCAGCGGATGATGATCATATCAAACATCCACAAGCCGCAAGCGGTCTGCTAAACGTAACGGCCACCCGGGTATTGAGCGATCTGAAGATCGACGAGCAAGCCCGCTCACACTCCAGTGAATCCAACCAGTAACACTTCCGTACAGTCCGGTCTGATCGTCTGATATGTCGCATATCTCGCCTAGGGGTGGTAAACGTCAGACCCCAATAGCTCGATAAGTCGTGTCGATATGAGGTCTATAACAATTCGAGATACTACTGGTAACACTTACCAGTAAATCTCAGCAACCCTGGCCAGGGATTTCCTGTTATAGCCAATCGAACACAGCGCAACATCAACCCCCTATACCGGGAGAGACGAATCCCCTCCTATCGCTCATTGCCTCCATGTGACTCGGGACTGTACCCAAAAACCACCGTTTTGCACGCCCTCTTGGACGTGGTAAGATGGAAATCAAAGCACAGTGGGAACCACACAAGACTCTATGACGATCTCGGGTCAACAGACTACTCTGTACCAGTGTCACCAGAGAACTGCCATCTGACGTGAGGTATAATACCATCTGGGAGTTCTCGGCGAGTCCGTCCAGTGTACCCAGTCTCTACTGAGCACCCGTATATCATCTCTGATGTCAAACACCGATGGATATGAGATCATCCATCGCCCATCTGTATGGGTCGAGAAGGTACACGCTAGTCTACTCTGGTATATCGATGCCCCGTCTCGATACACCCACGACTAGGGACTTTTGAAGGATGTACTTATGGACTACCATGTCCCCACTAGTATGATCCGCATCATAGTCCAGGTAGTCAAGTACAGATCCTAAGGGCTTTACCAACATGTAACAGAGAGACAAACAGTGTACACGTTAAGGTAAAGATCAACCAGATAGCATACTATCATGTCGAGCAAGAAAGTCCTCCCTATATATGTCCCAGCATCCACTACAATAAACATCCTATGTATAGTAATGGCCTCTAGGGCATACATATAACTAACATCATTAACTTCTTTGGATGAATCACACCATGAGTCATTAAACCATTTAATGCAAATTCCACCTAAGCCTCCAACTCATCAATCTTCTAGAAGCTTCTCGACTAATTACGAGAATGCCCCTCCCATCCGTCAAAACACGGAAATACTGAGACTGTATAAATCTAATAATCCAATATTAGAATCTGGCTTAAACCAAAACCTGGTAGTATAATCTGTCCGAACATCGTACGTGCGTAAAAACACGTATGTGTCCGAACCCTGTCGTAAAACCATACGACCTCTATATCGTTTCGCCCGAAGCAGGGAAACTCTCTGGGTGGGGCTCTAAAGACTCGACACTACGCTGGCAGTGGGTTTAACCACAGACCACAAGCGGCACTAGCTGTACATAACGGTGCCCAGATAGATGTCGATAAGAAGGCCGATGAGGAAACCCATCCGAACTCCTACTGAGCCTGATGTGACAATCTCCGTACGGTCTGGTCTGTTCGTCTAAGACTATCGCTTATCGGGCCTAGGGGTGGCAAGCGTCAGTCCCCTATAAGTGTTATAAGTCGTGTCGGAGTGAAGCCCATTACACCTTGAGAAGCTACTGGAAATCCTACCAGTAAATCTCGCTTGCCCTGGCCAGGGACTTTGCGTAATGGCTCTCCAAACACAGCGCGATATCAACTCCCAATACCGAAAGAGACGAATCCTATCTAACCGCCACTGCCTCCAAGTGCTTCGGGACTGCACCCAACTGCTACCTGTTTTCACGACTCCTTTGAGCCGTGGTAGGGTAGCAATCTAAGACAGTGGGAACACACTCGAGACGAAGCAGCAGTATCAAGTCTGCGGACTATGCTGTACTCATGTCACCTGGGAACTGTTAACTGACGATGGATATAATACCAACCAACAGTTCCGTCCGAGGTATGTCCGGTGTACCCGTAACTCAATGAGCACCTGTATACTATCTCCAGTACAACGTACTGATGGCCGTGGGACAGACCATCTCCCCAACTGGGATGAAAAGCGCACACACTAGTCTACTCCGGAGTATCGATGCCCTGTCTCGATAATCCTACGACTAGGGACCTGAAAAAGGATGTGCTTGTTGACAACCTAGCCCCCACTAGTGTGACTGCCATCACAACGCTGGTAGTCAAGTAAGATCCTAAGGGCTCTATCAATATGTATTCTCGATATGCTAACAATACACATATTAAGATAGAAATAAACCAAGTAGCATACTACCTTGTTTAGCAGGACTGTTAATATAACAGTGAATATCCTAAGCTTCGATTAAGTAATATACAAGCTAGTATGATACAATAATGGCCCCTAGGGCATATACACTAACAATCTCCCACATGCACTAGGGCCATATACTGGCGTATCGAAGACCTATCATCTCGAGTAGCCTCTCGAACTGAATCTGAGGTAAGTCCTCAGTGAATGGATCTGCAGTGTTCTCCTCTGTAGGAACTCATCGGACCTCGATCTCCAGTCGATCTATGATCTCCCTGATCAGGTGATACCGCCTTAAGATGTGTCTGGACTTCTGATGGGACCTGGGTTCCTTCGCTAAAGCTAAAGCTCCGTTGTTGTCACAATATATCGGTATTGAATCAGTAATGGTAGGACCCACCTGAAGTTCTGTTAGAAACTTCTTTATCCAGACTGCATCTTTTGCGGCATCGCAAGCAGCGATATACTCCGCTTCCATCGTCAAGTCAGCAACGGTGTCCTGCTTGGAACTCTTCCAGCACACCGCCCCTCCATTGAGCGTAAAGACATAACCTGACATGGACTTGGAGTCATCCTTGTCACTCTAGAAGCTGGAGTCGGCAAAAGCCTCGATTTGGAGGTCTTTTCCTCCGTAAACCAAGAACATATCTTTAGTCCTTCTCAGGTACTTGAGAATGTCCTTTACTGCTATCCAGTGCTTCTCCCCTTGGTCTGACTGATACCTGCTTACCACGCTCAGTGCGTAAGCTACATCTGGTCTAGTGCACAACATCGCATACATTATAGAGCCTACCGCAGAAGCGTAGGGTATAACTGACATGCGATCCCTTTCCAAATCAGTCTTGGGAGACATCTCTTTGGATAAGATGATTCCGTGACAAGCCGATAAATTACCACGCTTAGAATCTTCCATACTGAATCTTTTCAGTACAGTGTTGATATACCTGGACTGCGAAAGTCTCAACATCCTCTTAGATCTATCACGATAGATCTGGATCCCCAGAATGTAAGAGGCATCACCTAGGTCTTTCATGGAGAACCTGTGTGACAAGAATCATTTGACAGATTGTAGCATAGGAATGTCATTTCCTATCAATAGAATGTCATCCACGTACAAGATGAGAAATACGACAGTTCGTGCTACAATTTTACTATATATACATGGTTCATCTGGATTTTTGATAAAGTCATATTCTTTGACCGTTTCATCAAAACAGATGTTCCAACTCCGCGATGCCTACCTTAGTCCATAAATGGACTTAAGCAACTTGTACACTTTCCCGCTGCTCCCACTCTGATTGAAGCCTTCTGGCTGATCCATATAGACGCACTCTTCTAAACTACCATTTAGAAAAGCCATCTTTATGTCCATCTGCCAGATCTCATAATCATGGAAGGCGGCAATGGCAAGAAGGATCCGAATGGATTTGAGCATAGCCACTGGAGAAAAAGTGTCGTCATAGTCCAAACTAGGTCTTTGACGAAAACCCTTTGCAACAAGTATAGCCTTATAGGTTTCCACCTGTCCATCTACACCAATCTTTTTCTTGAAGATCCATTTGGATCCTATGGGTTTTACCCCATCTGGAGCAAAGTCCAAAGTCCATACTTTGTTGGTGTACATGGACTCCATCTCGGTTCGCATTGCATCCAGCCATCTTACCGAGTCACCGCTCTGGATGGCCTGCTGGATGCTAGTAGGTTCATCATTATCAATGTCGCAATCCTCTCTATCCCCATCTATGAGAAAACCGTAGTATCTCTCAGGCGGATGAGACGGCCTACTACTCCTGCGGAGGGGTGCGGGAATGTCCTGTTCTTCTTGAACTACTGGTTCTACCAAACTTTCAGTAGTAGTTTGTGGTTCTGGAATTTCTTCCAGTTCTATTGTGCTCCCACTTGTTTCCTTTTCTAAAAACTAATGTTCTAGAAAATGGGCATTATGAGAAACAAAAACCTTTTGTTCCTCTGCGTAATAGAAGAAATACCCCTTGGAGTTCTTTGGATATCCCACAAACTTACACTATACTGATCGTGCCTCGAGTTTGTCCGCATGCTGGTTTTTAAAAAAAGCTGGACATCCCCATATCTTCAGATACTAAAAATAGGGTTTCTTCCCACTCCACATCTGATATGGCGTGGTAGGCACAGTCTTTGTAGGAGCCCTGTTTAAAAGATATGCTGCTGATTCTAGGGCATAACCCCAGAAAGATCGCGGTAACTCAGCATTACTCATCATGGATCGTACCATATCCAATAGGGTTCTGTTCCGTCTCTCCGATACACCGTTATGTTGTGGAGTGTATGGAGGAGTAAGCTGAGAGAGAATTCCTTTCTCTATAAGGTAATCCAGGAACTCGGCACTTAAGTATTCACCACCTCGATCAGATCTCAGTGTCTTGATACTTTTGCCGGTTTGGTTTTCTACTTCATTCTTATATTCTTTGAATTTCTCAAAGGCCTCGGATTTATGTTTCATTAAGAAAATGAATCCATACCTAGAGTAATCGTCCGTAAAAGTAATGAAATATGAAAAACCATCTCTTTCATGTGTAGACATTGGACCACATACATCGCGGTGTATGAGTCCTACGAGCTCGCTCGCTCTTACTCCATTTCCAGTGAATGGAGTCTTTATCATCTTTCCTTTGAGACATGATTGACAAGTTGCATAAGATTGATATTCGAACGGATCCAAATATCCTTCTCTATGTAACTTAGTTAACTTTGTCTCATTGATGTGACCCAGTCTACAATGCCATAAGAAAGCCTGATTTATATCTGAAGACTTTCTTTTTAGTGTTTTCCGGACATTGAAAATCTGTAATTGGTTTAATACGTATATACCGTTATCTAGTGTGCCGGACCCAATCAAACCATTATTAAGGTGGATGTTAACAACATCGCTTACAAACGTGAAATCATAACCTTCTTTTGATAACAACGATACTGATATGATATTACACGTTAAACTAGGTACACAAAAACAGTTACGCAAAACCAAAATATGTCCACTCATCAATCCTAGGTGATAATCCCCTACGGACACAGCACCCACGCTAGCTCCGTTAGCAACCTGGAGGGTCATATCACCAACCTTCAGCACTCTACGGTCTCTCAGTGCCTGCAGTGAATTACATATATGAGATCCTGATCTGGTATCCAATACCCAGGAAGTAGAGTTGATTGACAGAAAATTTTCAATTACAAACACACCTGAAGTCGAAGCCACAGCTTGCTTCGGGTCCTAGTTCTTAGCAATCCAAGCTTTGTAATCTTTCTTCCAATGGCCTTTCCTACGACAGTGGAAGCATTCGTCCTTTTCCACTCCGGGCACCGCAACGTTTGCCTTTCCCTTAACTCCCACCTTACTAACACCACCTCTTGGTTTGGTAGCGGCCTTCTTCTTCCTTCCTTTAGCCCTAGCCTTGGACCCGGAAGAGGAAGCACCGCGAACAAACATAGTGTGTGTTTCCCTTGCTTTCTGCAAGGTGCCCTCTGCACTCCTCAACATGTTAAGGAGTTGTGGAAGTTCAACTTCTTTTCCTTGAATGTTTAAATTCAGAATAAACTGGGCGTAGGTGGAAGTAAGGGACTGAAGAACCAAGTCTGTATACAGCTCGTTCTCTAAACTCGTCCCGAGGTCCACGAGCTCTTCTATATAGCCAATCATCTTTAGGACATGTTCTCCTACAGATGATCCGATGGCCGGCCTCGACTGAAACAAGTTCTTCGAGGTCTCGTATCTTGCTATACGAGATTGCTCTCCATACAGATCTTTTATGTGGAGAAATATGGATTCAAGATCCATATCCTCGTGCCTCCTATGATGTTCATTATTCATAGAGGCAAGCACGATGCATTTGTCCTTCGCGCAATCTAACTCCCAGGTTTTGATGATTTCCTTATCCGCAATACTGGAAGCTGGACCAGGGACAACAGGTGCCTTAGCAGTAAGGACATACCCCAATTTGTCATAAGTCAAAGCCATCTTAACATTCCGGAACCAATCTTTATAGTTTGGCCCTGTCAAAATATTTTTTTCTAATAGTAACTTAAGGCCTGTCATGTTCTGGGTCACTGCAATGAGAGAGAGGGAACACTTTAGCATGATGCTGTTGCAAGTTTAGAGTGATTTTTAGTTTATCTAAACTGGATGGCTCCCACTGTTTTTCGAATCACTCCTCAAACCAAAAAGGAAGAGCTAGTCAGGACTATTCTCACCGTACAATACTTGCTTAACCATTCAGCCAGGCCGGTGTCGGTACTTCGAGGGATGTTTTACGATGCTTTCGCGAAGTTCCTTAATTAAATAACCTCTTTTCTCTGGGGGCGTAGCCCCGCTGACACTTTTCTTGACACCTACTTGGTTTATAGCATTGAACATTTAATTGACGAATCTCCTGATGAGTAGCGGATACTCACAGTAGGATCGGGATCCAAATATCATCGTGTGATAAAGCTGAAGGAATCCTACCAAAATTATCACTCTCCAAATGGTATGCATCTCTTTGCAAATTTCAGTTTCTTTAGAAATTCCCGATAAAGATTTCTGTCCCATGCTCTTATGACCTTGGCGTTGGTCAAAATGTCATAAGTAACATGTCAAGTTCTACCCATCATTATCTTGTTAATTTGAACCCATCTGTACATACCCCTGACGTTAGCCAAATGATAATACGACTGCCCTAAACTAACTCATCTATCTATGCAACAAATGAATACCCAGCAGCTACCAAACACTATGCATTGGCGTTGTTCGAAATACATAGCTTGAATACTACTGAATTCCCAAATGAAATGACGGAGGGCTACGAATGGTTTTGGCGAAACCGTGAACGTAGTGAACTTGATATGATCGAAGGAACCTGATAGCTTTTAAAAGGAGTGGTTAAAGCTCCGCAATTTAAAAAATATCTTCTGTTTTAAAATAACCGAGTGGTTTCTTTTAAAATGTTCCAACGATTCAACTTTGGTTTATTTTCTTTGCATTAAGATAATGCGTCCCATCAATTAACCTATCATTGCAGAAAACAACGAAAATACAACGTCCTCTTATGCCATCCGCATTCGCCACTGGGTCCCGTCATTCACCCGTTAGGTTACTTAACTAACGACAGAGCGGGGGCTGGGCTAGCGTGGGTGTAAAACATAAGTGACGCCTAATATCTATCATATATAGATATTGTACATTCATCAGACGCAATAATACGCATTCTAGATCACAGATGAACATATTGGATTTTCTACGAATCTGCATTCCTTTTGAGCGTGCAAAGAAAGACGGATTACACAGTGGCGATGAATAGCCAAAACCCCACCCTAGACCCTACGGGTACGGCAAACTACCCGCCAAGTACCCGAAGTGAAGCAGTCTCCCTCAACAACGTGAGTAGGCCACTAAACACTTCAAAGTACCCGGTAGTTTATGCATCCCATCTTGTGTCTATCCTAGGAGCAGAAAACAGTAAATGAAATAATACAACGGTGGCTACAATCTCAGCCCGGATGTGCCTCGCAAAAGAATATTACAACAATTTACAAATTACATTTGAATGAAAGAAACACTCGTCTCACATCCCCGGCTATCCATTCATGACAATCCAATAAGTACACAAACACAAACCAGTAAAAACCATTACAGAAATGTGCAACCCCCTGCTAACCGACATACTAGTAGTTAGGGGTGGTTTACGAGCACATTATACAAATCACAGATATAATCAAGTTAGACAAACATCTTAGAATTTCGATCAAGCAAACACAAATGATTCTACTCCAAATAATTCTCTGTGCACCTGAAACCTGAGTAGAAACAACACATTCCAGAAAAAACAAAATCAACTAAGAAGGGTTACTGGCAAATTTAGGCTGACTCGGCTTCAACTCGGCCGCGGATCCGCGGCGGATCGCTTTGGATCGGCCGCGGTTCCGCGGCGGTTTAGCCGAGTTAGAATCCCAAATTTCTCCAGTAATCTTATAATTCCCTGCTTGTATTTTTAAGGGTCCCTGAAAAAATTTTAGACCCCGTTTTAAAATCGGCAGAAACTAGGTCAAATTGATGTTTTTTCGGATTCGTTTTGCGATCGAATTTCTAACGACTTTGCTAACAAGTTAGTTATGGTTTAGCGAGGCTCTGATACCACTGTAAATCGACGTTAGACACCCCACATGATGCGGGAAGGCGGAATAAATAAAACAATCATTTTGTTTGAACTAACATCGACTAACTTTACGGATCTTTGCTAAACCCTAATTAACAACAACATAGAAGTGATAAGCTACTATGAAGATGATTATACCAAATGAATCAAGTCCTTCTTGTTCTCGTAGACCACCTCCTCATCAGCCTCCTCGTCAGCCTCCTCGTTGTGATAGAAGATCCACCCGAGAGCTACTTCTCCAAGCTTAAACCTCTCACTTGAGGTGACTAGGTTGCTAAGAGTGCTAATCAAAGTAACTTAGAGGATATAGAAGAGGATTATGGATCTATTAGTCTTTCTAACCCTTGGATCTCAACACATGAGAGGTTAGGGTTAGTTCTTGGAAGAGAGAAAGCTTGAGGAGAGAGAAGGTGAGAGTGAGAATGATATGGAAAAATATCTCATTTGTGAATATATGAAGTATAAGATATTATTAAATGAATAACAAATAAAATATCAACCATGCTTCATTAACTCAATTTGTGTGATTCATCTCATGAGTCATCAAGCAATAAATGCATCATTAACTCCTTTGGATGAATCACACCATGAGTCACTAAACCATTTAATGCAAATTCCACCTAAGCCTCCAACTCATCAATCTTCTAGAAGCTTCTCGACTAATTACGAGAATTCCCCTCCCATCCGTGAAAACACGGAAATACCGAGACTTTATAAATCCAATAATCCAATAGTAGAATCTGGCTTAAACCAAAGCATGCTAGTATAAACTGTCTAAACTCGTACGTGCGTAAAAACACGTATGTGTCCGAACCATGTCGTAAAACCATACGACCTCTATATCGTTTCGCCCAAAGCAGGGAAACTCTCTGTTTGGGACTCTAAAGACTCGACACTACGCTGGCGGTGGGTTTAACCACAGACCGCAAGAGGCGCTAGCTGTACGTAACGGTCCCCAGGCAGATGTCGATAAGAAGGCCGATGAGAAAACCCATCCGAACTCCTACTGAGCCTGATATGACAATCTCCGTACAGTCCGATCTGTTCGTCTAAGACTATCGCATATCGGGCCTATGAGGGCGGCAAGCGTCAGTCCCCTATAAGCGGTATAAGTCGTGTCAGAGTGAAGTCCATTACACTATGAGAAGCTACTGGATATCCGACCAGTAAACGCTTTCCCTGGCCAGGGACTTTGCGTAATGGCTCTCCAAACACAGCGCGATATTAACTCCCAATACCGGGAGAGACGAATCCTATCTAACCACCACTGCCTCTAAGTGCTTCAGGACTGCACCCAACTGCTACCTGTTTGCAAGACTCCTTTGAGCCGTGGTAGGGTAGCAATCTAAGAACAGAGCGAACACACTCGAGACGAAGCAGCAGTGTCAAGTCTGCGGACTATGCTGTACTCATGTCACCTGGAAACTGTTAACTGACGACGGGTATAATATCAACCAACAGTTCCCTACGAGTCCTGTCCGGTGTACCCGTAACCCAACGAGCACCTGTATACTATCTCCAGTACAACGTACTGATGGCTGTGGGACAGACTATCTCCCCAACTAGGATGAGAAGTGCACACACTAGTCTACTCCGGAGTATCGATGCCCTGTCTCGATAATCCTATGATTAGGGACCTGAAAAAGGATGTTCTTGTAAACTACCCAGCCCCCACTAGTGTGACTGCCATCACAACGCTGGTAGTCAAGAAAGATCCAAAGGGCTCGATCAATATGTTTTCTCGATATGCTAACATATACACATATTAAGATAGAAATAAACCAAGTAGCATAC
Organism: Agapanthus africanus; assembly: GCA_030015575.1. Lineage (NCBI taxonomy): Eukaryota > Viridiplantae > Streptophyta > Magnoliopsida > Asparagales > Amaryllidaceae > Agapanthus > Agapanthus africanus. Next base: position 320,607,219 of record CM057350.1, read on the forward strand.
TACCATATTTACCAAGACTGTTAATATAACTGTGAATATCCCAAGCTTCCATTAAGTAATATACAAGCTAGTATGATACAATAATGGCCTCTAGGGTATATACACTAACATTAATTTCACAACACCTCTATCTCAATCTCTTGTTGTGTTTATCAATCTCGATCTCATATCATACCATTAACAACTCATACTTGTTCTCTTTCAATTCATACTTATCATGATTCACTTCCCATTTCATATTCTCAAGCAAATATATCCATTAGCGTCAACTTTATCATAATTATAATTTATAACATAATCTTCCATATCAATGGTTTCGGGGGTGCTATACGCCATCCACCCGATTTCCCCCGTAGGTATAAATCTACTCACCTGCTAAACTCCTCGCTTAGCCAAAGTCGATGTGCTTCTTTATCTCGGAAGTCCACGCGAAGGTACCTACAATAAATACACAATCGTAATGCAATTAAAACCAATATCCGAAAATCGATACGGGACACGAATTGCATATAGGTTAGAACCTATAGCCCACGCTTGCAAAAACAACCAAAAAACCCTCGTCGTTGACGTACAAACATCCAACGACCAATTCAAATCTCAAATATTAAAACCAAGAATTTACATATCGGAAAACATAGCCAAAACACTCTCAAACAACTCCCAGATTTTGGCTCAGGTCAATAGGGACTAAACAACCAAGTACAGGGAATAGGTTATAGGGTAAGTGAGCAACAGGCAAAACCACATCACCATAGGAATTAGGGGGTCCTGCGAGATGCCCTCAAAATCCGGCGCCGCCGATCAAACTAGGGTAGAATGGGCTCGTACTTCTGTGGTAGTCTTCTAGTGATTTATCTAGGTCAATGAACTTGCTTGATTTTCTTAAAAATATCCTAGATAGCTCCAGATACCCTGTAGGCTAACAAACTCCACAAATCCGACAAGGAACAATTTCTAAGTTTGTGTATCAGGTTCTAAACTCCTTTCCAGGCCAGAAAATCAATCTCTAAGGTCTTGTAAACACTCACTATATCTCAATTAACCACTTAACAGTAACTTAGAATTTTCAAAGATCACATATAATAATTAGATCAAATTCTACACTAAACTAGGATATTTAACATAAGCACTAATCTAAAGTGAAGAGATTATCTCATTTAGAAACTTGGGAAGATTCTTGAATTGCCAAAAGTCTTCAAAATCCAAACTTGAATGGTTCAAAGGGTAGGTTTGTGCATGTTTTATGTGAAGGGGGCATGAGGTTTTGGAAAGTAGTTGGAGATGATGCATGAAAGTAGTGGAGGTTGAAGAAGCATGGAGGAGATGAAGAAAAACAATAGGGAATGAGAATGGAGCAGCCAAGTCTAACCCTCTCTCTTATGCTCACTCTCTCACTCACAAATATCTCGAACACTCACTCTCAAAACAAATATCTCTTTTGTTTTTCACTCATATCTCCTTTCACACACAGCCCTTTTTCTTTCTTTGCATTTCCTTTTCTTTTCTCATTCTCACAAATTCACAAGTCACAAACACAAAAATAACATGCACATGACATGGTGCACTAGCCATGGAAAAATGTAAAAATACGGATTTGGCCAAATCGCGATTAGTAGTGCACTAATCAATTTTAATCGAAATTGCATAAAATTCTATATAAAATTTCCAAAATACGATAAATATTATTAAAATAAATAAATCATTTTTAATCTCCGATTATTTTCCAAATATTGGTATATACTTATACCATTTTACGATAAACCCCTATTCCCAAATCGAATAGTTTTCGCAAAATATATTATTTTAATATTTAATTTCCAAAAATAATATTTATATTTCTGAAATGTTACAGTCTTCCCCCCTTAAATAAATTCGGTCCCCGAATTTAAATTTAAATCCCCAAATGCTGAAACATTTCAATAATCAGCTCAAATCAACGGGGCTCCGAAATCACGGAAGATAAAGAAAGACCACAGCGCATCTTGTACGCCTGAAAAAGAGTACGAAACTCAAAATCAAACTCCGTCAAGCTTCACACAATCATCGAAGTTATAAAGGAAATACAAATAACTAATTCCACTACTGGAATCCAAATGCAGCATAGTCAAATCATAATACGTATATAGCACGCATCTTTGTAAAACCATTTTAAAAACCTGAATAACTCATGCCAAATTTTTTCCAAATCTTCGTGCTATGCATAGCACACGGCACAAGTGGCGGACGATCGTTTGTAAAGTAGTAAATACATACTTATATATGTTTTTCTCAAATTATACGTCCCGCCTTTTTGAAATATTCCAGAAGGTTTTCCATGTAAAATTTCATGTCACTCGCGGACACATAGGAAATAACTAGGCTATAGCTTCTTTTTGAAAACCATTTGGTAACTTTTTATGCATGGAAAAGTACTCAGGCACTGTCCTAAGACCAGCCCTGCTCGGCTACTATACAATATAGTATCCATCATCTAAATACAATACTTATAAATAAAATCAGCCCCAAAAGGCGTATCCAACATCACACGTGTTTGGTGCGCACGGAAATCAAATCCAATACAACTGCCACGAATATGCAGAAAAGAAAAACTAAGTGGAACAGGTGTGCACGAAAGTATCTGTCCAGTGCAACGGATATACACGACAACAATATCAAATGCATCTATAGTACACGAAAGCATCTGTCCAGCGCAACGGATGTGCACGACAACAATATCAAATGCATCTATAGTACACGAAAGCATCTGTCCAGCGCAACGGATGTGCACGACAACAATATCAAATGCATCTATAGTGCATGAAAATCTCAATCCAGTGCAACTAACATGCTCGAATGGAAATCCCAATCAAGTGCATCCAACATGCACGAATAAAAATCCTTATCGAGTGCACCCGGTGTGGACAAAATCTCATATCATGTGCCCACATGCGTGAAAATTCAAAACAAGTGTGTCTGGTCCATATAAAACATCTATTGCAGTAGCATGCACGATAATGAACGCCAAGCGCAGACGCTCACGAAAACATAAATCTGGTGCAACAAATGCACAGAATACAAATCCAATGCAACTAATGCACGAAAACTCATCAATATCTTAAATGCTCACAAAAACGACACCGAGTATACCAAGTTGTATAGAATCATAAACGTATGCAAATGCTTACACAAAACATGAATCAATTCAGTGCAAGTATATATAAGCTATACTGAGTGCATAAGTAAAGGCAAGGGCATACCACATGCACGAAATCAAATCGACAGTATCGAATCCACGAAACCATAAATGCGTGCAACGAAGGCACAAATCGATACCTAGTGCAATAAATACGCACAAATCATAAATCTCAATGTAGCGGTGTATAAAACATAAATCAAGTGCAATAACTGTGCACAAAATATAAATCTCCAATAGGTGCAGCCATGGTGTAAAAAAACATAAATCACGAAACCCAATCATCGAAACTCAAGTCCAAGCGATAAAAGTGTGATACTCGGATCACAAAACGCAAATCGCAATAACTGACATTAAGGTACACCTCCTACAATGTCGAAAAATATGCCGGTACGCCCAAAGATGGCAGAGCAAGATCATCTACTTGCCTCCTGCTCACGATATGGTGTCTTCGGTCTCAGGGTCCTCATTTTCTCTGTGGATTACCAATCTCACGATCCTTCTGCTCGTCGGCCTGGTCAGGTTTACTAACGGAACATTTTCGCTCTGGAACTCCGATCACCATTTGGCCAATCAACATGACCAATCTCAACGGCACATTACCGACGGCGGCATCTGGCCCTCTGAATACGCACGCTATAACTCATCCGGGTGCAAATCTCTATCGCTGCGGATGAAATGCTGTGCTGAAACTCAAGCGGGTGCCTAAAGCCTCCTAAAGCCTCTACCATAGTCGGCTGGTAAACTGGGTGCCTCGGTCGGACACGATACATGTCGGGACTCCATGCAGTCATATGATCTCATCGATGTAAATCTGGGCATACTGAGCAAATCCGAAAGTCGTCTTCACCGGCAGGAAGTGAGCCGCTTTCGTCAGTCGATCCACGATCACCCAAATGGAGTCATACCCTCGACCAGTCCTGGGTAGACCCACGCTGAAGTCCATAGAAATCTGTTCCCATTTCCACTCCGGAATGGGTAACGACTGTAGCTCTCCCTCTGGCCTCTGTTGCTCGGCCTTGACTTGCTGACAAGTCAGGCATCTCGACACGAAGTCTGCGATGTCCCTCTTCATTCCGTCCCACCAATAAACATCTCTCATATTATGGTACATCTTGGTGGACCCCGGATGAACACTGTACACCGATCTATATGCCTCCTCAAGAATCTCGCGCCGCAATCCCTCAGCATTTGGTACGCACAGTCTAGTCCCAAATCGCAGTATCCCCTGATCATCGATCACGAACTCGGAAAATCTGCCCTGTCCAATCCGTGCCATGATCTCTGAACAACGGTCATCACTATACTGTGCCTCATGTATACGGTCAAGCAATTGTGGGCGTGCACGAACATGTGCAAGCTGTCCCCCGATCGGCGTGAACTCGAACTGCACTCGGCTGTCACACAGAATCTGCCAATCTGCCGATGACTGCCTCTGCACTGTGCTCAAACAAGATAGACTACCCCCGGGCCTCCTACTCAAAGCATCCGCCACTACATTCTCCTTGCTCGGGTGATACAAGATCTCGCAATCGTAGTCCTTCACTAAATCCATCCAACGGCGCTGTCGAAGATTCAGGTCTCGCTGCTGAAATATATACTTTAAGCTCTTGTGATCTGTGAATATCTGAGACGACTCGCCGTATAGGTAATGTCGCCAGATCTTGAGTGCAAAGACCACTGCAGCCATCTCCAAATCATGAGTGGGGTAGTTCTATTCATGTTTCTTCAACTGCCGTGAAGTATACGCGATCACCCTGTCATGTTGCATCAATACGCACCTTAACCCTACTCGAGAAGCATCACAGAAGACCACAAATCCTCCCGATCCTGAAGGGAATGATAACACCGGCGCTGTAGTCAATCGAGTCCGTAGCTGCAGGAAACTGTGATCGCACTCTTCCGTCCAATCGAAAGGAACTACCTTCCGGGTCAACCCGGTCAAAGGTGCAGCAATACGGGAGAAGTCCTGCACAAATCATCTGTAGTAACCGGCCAACCCTAGAAAGCTGCGGATCTCCGTAACTGTTGTGGGTCTGGGCCAACTCTGAACGGCCTCGATCTTCCTCGGGTCTACACATATACCATCCCGTGTAATCATGTGACCCAAGAAGTCTACGCTGTCAAGCCAGAATGCTCACTTGGAGAATTTTGCGAAAAGCTGGTGCTCCTTCAATGTCTGCAGTGTGATCTGCAGGTGCTGCTCGTGCTCCTCTCGACTCCGGAAATACACCAAAATATCGTCAATGAATACGATGATGAACAGATCAAGATACGGCCTGAAAATACGGTTCATCATGTCCATGAATGCTGCTGGGGCATTGGTGAGTCCGAACGACATCACCAAAAACTCATAATGGCCGTAGCGCATGCGGAAAGCTGTCCTCGGAATGTCCTCCTGTCGAACCCGTAGCTAATGGTAGCTTGATCGCAAATCGATCCTCGAAAAGTATCCTGCCCCCTGAAGCCGGTCGAACAAGTCGTCGATGCGTGGCAAAGGATATCTGTTCCGCACGGTAACCCTGTTCAGCTTGCGGTAGTCGATACACAAACGCAAACTGCCGTCCTTCTTCTTGACAAACAGGACTGGAGCACCCCAAGGAGACATACTGGGTTGAATAAGTCCCTTATCCAGCAAATCTTGCAACTGACCCTTCAACTCTCTAAGTTCCGTCGGGGCCATCCGATAAGGCGGTATAGAAATAGGCCCCGTGATGCGAATTTAATCAATACAGAAAGAAATATCACGCTCTGGCGGTAGCCCAGGAAGCCTGTCAGGGAACACATCAGGGAACTCGCTAACAATCGGAACCTGATCCACTGGAACCTCTGTAGCTCTAGTATCGCAAACATAGGCGAGAAATCCCTGACATCCCTTCCTCAAAAGTTGTCCAGCGCAAAAAGAAGAAATCAAACTGTGAGGGGCGGCACCACGGTCCTCCTGCACAACAAAAGCCGACTCGCCGGGAAAATAAAACCTAACTGTCTTCTCGCGGCAGTCCACAGACGCATAGCACGTGGCTAACCAATCCATGCCCAAAAGAACGTCGATGTCCAACATCTCAAGAAGGATCAAGTTGACAGGCAACTCTCTCTCGCCAATAGGACAACATAGGATCGGAATACGTATCTAACAACAAATGACTCGCCCACAGGGGTGGTCACAACAAGCGGCTGATCAAGCAAACCAGACTCTCTACCCAGACTCGGCACGAAGTGTGTGGAAACGTACGAGTGCGTGGATCCCGGATCAAACAACACTTGTACGTCAACAGAACATACTGAAAGGATACCTGAGACCACCGCATTGGATGCCTGCGCGTCCTGATGCGTCAAAGCAAAAACCCGTGCCTGTCCTCCACCTGTAACTGACTGTCCCCTACTAACAACTGGCTGTGCTCTTCCTCGGCCACCTCGTCCTCTATGAGCAAATCCTCCGCGACCACGACCTCTCTGTGCATAAAACTGGCGTGGAGCAACGGTAGGTACAATAGGCAACGCCCTTTGGGGTGGTGAAGGTGGTAAAGCGACGTGTGGTATGGCGGTCTCGCCCTCGCGTTGCTCCGGGCAATCTCGAACATGATGATAAGTACTCCCGCATCGGAAACATCTAGATGGTGCTGGCTGACCCTTTTGGGGATAAGTGTTGAATAGCTGACCTCGTCCCGATGCTCCGCTAACCCACGTACCTTAACGGAACCTGTCGCGGTGCCTAAACAGCTGTCTCTGAGCTGACGTACCTGTATGAACCCTCTTCGGACCTGGAACTATCGAAGTCTCAGCAAGGCGCTCCTCGACTAATAAAGCTGCATCTACAGCTACTGCATAGGTCTCGCAATGCTCTGCGCTGATCACAAGAAATAACGGGGTAAGGAAGCCTCGAACAAACCTCTTGACTCGCATCTCCTCAGTAGCCACTAAATTTGGGGCATAGACCGATAGCTCAGTGAACAGCACATAGTACTCAGCCACTGTCATCTCCGGAGTCTGACGTAAGGACTTGAACCTGCGCGCTCTAGAATCTATGACACTCTGTGGAAGGAAGCGGGCAAGGAACACCGTCACGAACTCTGTCCAGGTCATAGGAGGAAGACCTGCAGCTCTGCCCTTCTAAACCGATTCACACCATTTCTGCGCAAGACCTTCCAAGCGAAAGCTCGCGAACTCTACCCATCTCGTATCTGAGCATCTGAGTGAACGACATATCCGATCCATCCTATCAATGAAAGACTGTAGCTCCTCGGCTGCATCGGTTCCTGTGAATACTGGAGGCTTCAGCCTCATAAACTCTGATAGCGATACTGTAATAACCTCTGTAGCTGCAGGGGCAACTGCCTGTACTGTGGGTACCATCACGGTCCCTGCAACGGGTGGAACTACCTCTGGTCGCTGCGCTCGGAGTGTCTCAACTAGCGATCCCATCATATGGCGCATCTCCTGCATACCGGATCCCATCATCTGGCGCATCTCCTGCATACCGGCCCCTAGCATAGTGATCTGGTCTGTCGAGGGAGGAACAGTCTGCTCTGGTGCAACGGGTGTACTACCCGGGTCTGTCCTCGTCTCTAACGAATCAACTCTAATCTCGGCTCTCGCGGCCGCTCTCTGCGCCCTAGTAGTCTTTGGCGGCATAATGGCTGAAAAGGAAATAGAATTTGATAAGGATACGGAAATCAAATCGCAAGAATGCATATAATCATGAAGGAATTTCAATCAATAAATCCTAAGGTCACTTAGGAGAAGTACCGTGTCGTGAGTATGCCGCGGAACATACACACGCTACGCCGCTCTGATTCAGCTACCTACTCCATCATACCAGGGTCATCCTACACTCCGAAAGGTAAAACCTAGGCTCTGATACCAACTTTGTCACGACCCGAAGTTCGACCCGTGACCGGCACTTAACCACGTAACGTCTATAGGCGTAACGCGACTAAGTAAGACAAAACCCAGAAATCAAAACCATTAAATGTAGTGAGTGTTGAAAACATTTGTTTTAATTGGAAAACCTTAAGCAGTTTAGTAACTTTCTTTAAAGTTCAAGTTATTATCTTAAAAATTTTGGCAGCATTTTCTTTGTAAAAACTAACCCCGAAATCGGGTACAAGACATGAATGAGTAAAATGATAAACAATATAATAAAGCATCCCAAACGGGAGCAAACACGCCAAACGGCGGAAACAATCACCACAAGAGTAATATACGACGCCGTAGCGAAGAAATAAGCAATAAGTGAAAAACATAACAAATAATAAAAACTGCATAAGTAAAGTTGGCTCACACGAGCTCGACACCAGAGTACAAATAATATATATCATCGTCCTCACACTGGTCTCTAAGTCAATACATGAAAAGTAGATGGAGAGTACTAGATAAAAAAGTGTGTACAAATGGAAAATAACCGGATACCACCATCCACCTAGCAGCAAAACAGCTCACGCACCAACTGAAGTGGTATCCGTATCCAAAAAGATACAAGAAAGCAGCCTGCCTCGAATACTCTGAGGAGCAACTTGCAAGTACTGTGGCACAATGGGGGTGAGTTGCCAACTCGTGAATAGAAGATAACATATAAAGGCAATCACGAGTATGCACGTACTGTGCTACTCTAACATATGGCAGCAGATAATATCTATATGCTACGAGCAGGATGTGCAATAATCATACATAAGTACTCTATCAGGTAATATGACTATAGGATGAGATGCATAATAATGAATGCTGAGCATGGGATAAAATAACATCTACACGTAATGTCAACGTGCAAAATTAATCGGTGTCCATCAATGCACCCAAATCCCAATAAAACTCAGGCGCCGTCACCCTCATCGGCTCTTAAATTCTGTAAATCTCTGAGAATCGTGAATGCCCAACATCGGCACTCAAAAAATCATGAAATAATCGTGTCCAGTATCGACACGCAAATCCTTATATATCGGGCTCCGTCTACGGAATCGGCCCTCGGCCCCAGCAGTACGGATCATCCCGTATCCATCTATCGACTCTGGTCAGTATCCTCCGGATAGCCGCCAGGTCCAACCAATCACCGGTAGGTAGTAGTCCCTCTGCCAGGCTCACCGTCTGTATACACAGCATCCCTTTCTTGCCCTGGGGTACCATACCGGGTCTACCATGTACCCGCAATCGGCCTCGTCCAGCTCCTCGATTCGGGTTCATATGTCACACGTCTCAGAACCGAGAAAACGCATGGTAGACGCACTGAAATATCATATCAAGAGAAACCGGGTCTTCAAAACAGTGCGTATTTTCTTAAAATAATCCCACAGTCCTCAAATACAGAAATCACATGAAATCCAAAGCTAATGCGTAAATCCATGCGAGGTAATATATGCGTCATAAGTCATACTATGAGTGAAAGGGAGAAACCGCTCTTTAAAATAGATTCAGTTTTTCAAAAGGTATCTTGCGGTCCCCAGTTTTTACAAAAAATCAACTTATCTAGGTAGGTACAATTGTATATGCATGAGTATGGATATGCAAATGTATATGTGCACAAGTAACATAATCATGTCAAATCATATATGAGGTGAGCTACAATATATTATTCATGGCAATTCTATAGCGTGAGTGTCATGGAAATTACTAACAGTGTGTGTGTAACATGCAGATTAGTGCTCGTGCAACATGAACGGTTAGTAACAGTGCGGTGTTTTATTAATTCTATGTTCATATACATATATATACATATATATATATAGTAGGAAATACAGTATGCAACCAAGGTATATGAATGCAAATATGCAGCTACGATAGCCTATCAAACCCTGACGCATAACGCCATATGGGCGATTTCCCCGTAGATGTTAAATCTACCCACCGTAGTCTCGTGCTAAGTGTAGCCGATGACTAGTTTCCCCTTCTTCGCTGCGTCAGTCATACTCGCCTGCGAACCTAGAATTTCACAAAATAACACACATAAGCTAAAATCAACAAAACACGACATTAAAGTGTGATTACGCGTCAGTGAAACCCGCGTCGCGAACCAAACGCGTGTGTGTCCGATATGCTAAAACGTGTGATTACGCGTCCGAAGCTACCCGACACGTCGCGATACGCAGAAAATCACCAAACCCACACACGTATCACACGTGTCGTGAAAGTTTAAAGTATTGGAAATAGGGTAAATGGTTCCAGATTTTCCTACAGAGAGAATTTTACAAAGTTGCATATACCATAAGTCTTAAAATTGTAGCAGACACCCACATAACAAACCCCAACACCCAGGTCCCCCATCTGGCCGCAATTTGCGGCCAGAATGAATATTCCGGCGGCCCACCTAGGGAGTTGTGCTCCCGTGCTTCGTGTGTGTTTTATAAATCTAGTTTATATGCTCCAGTAAATACAATTTTTGCCTGAAGAAATCGGGTCACAAGAAGATTACAACAGAGCACAAAACCTAGTTAAAAAGCTAATTTAACACTAGATCAATATATTAGGGTATTTTAGTGCAACCTGAAACAAACCCTTGGTTAAAACAACACTATAAGCACTTAAATAAGTTAAACAAGCCATAATAAAACTAACCTAACAAAAACTTCACTAATTCCCCTTCATTAGCACTAAAAATGCACAAAATACGATTTTTAGCAAACAAAACTACCAGTTATGAACTAAAGTGATAAAGGTGAGTTTAATACGTCCAAATCTCCCTAGGGAAACTTCACTTCGAGCCATTTCCCTCAAAGCCACTGATTTGTCACCAAAATCCCCAAAAGATCCATTTTTCCAAAGGTTTTTGTGAAGGAATATGAGATTTTGTGTAGGGTTTGTGTTTGTATCAAAAGAGAAGTGAAAGAAGAAGAAGATGGTGATGATGTTGCTGCTGTTACTGCTATCTCTACTGGAAGAGCAGAAAATGAGAGGGAGAGAGGGAAAATGAGTGAGAAAAATGGTCAAAATGTCAAGCCCAACTTCACCTACCCCACCATACCTCCCATTCTTCATTTTTATTTTAAAATGAAAGGGTTTGACTTGGTTTATTTAGAGATATAGAGCCATGCAAGAAGAAATAAAATGGTTACAGTTAACCTATGATACAAAATGATAAGTGTGCATGTTGTTACACTAAACCTTGCTTAAGAAAGTAATTAAGGAATTTTTTTTAATTAAGGTGAACACAAGCTAAATTATAATTACTAAACCCTATGTGTGTGTGTGTGTGTGTGTGTGTGTGTGTGTGTGTGTGTGTATAGAAACACTTCTCATCACAATTAGAACTAGTTTAAAGAGGAAAATAAGATTTACGGGTTTTTATGAAAAACACGCATCATTACTAACTAACGCGAAATTAACCTAAACGAATTTCAAAGTGTTACATAGGTAGAGCTTGATTCGTGACTTATGAATTGTTGGCGTTAGTCAAGGTCATAAGACCATGGGGTAAACATAACATCGGGAGTTCCAAACATACAGGGAACTTGCCAGATATGCGCATACCTTCTGGAGTGTGATAACTTGAGTGGATTCCATCAGGTTATCATGTGATGATAGTTGGATCCCGATTCCCACTGATGAGTTGGTTTACTCCTCGGGTAATTTTAGAGGATCCCGACTAATTCTTTTTTCAGGTTTGGAGGAGAATTTGAGTATACAGTGGGAGATATCCTGATTAGATAAAGTGATTAACCATTCTGTTCTAGGTTAGAGTACACACAGAGCGTTTCTTTTCTCTATCTCTTTGGCAGCGACGATGTCCCGACCCCAGACGATAACTCAGTAACGAAGTTAACCAAACTTTCTTAAAACACTGGATTTTGGATCGTCAAAGTTGCATACTTCATTGCCACTCCTACTTTTACCCTTTGCTTTTCTTCGGAATATTCCGTATCACTACGAAGATCCACATATATTGGATATGACCATCGTATCGTTACATACGAACTCGAAGAAACTTGTTTCAGATTCGAGGATGGTTTCCGGTTCTGGAGAAAATGAGTAGGACCATTCAGTTGTCTTTTTCTTTTACCTTCTCTCAGGTTGTGAGGGCTTCTAGGATTAGGAGAGGGTACACCTATTGCGCTTATTGGATATTCTTCTTCCAAAGCATAGGCAGGTGCTGAAAGGTAGGGAAAGAAGAAAACCAATTAGCCCAAGTGTGGTGTACAGGAGGTAATGAGTAAAGACAGCTAAAGGGATTAGAAAGAGGGCAAAGTAAATTGCGACTGCTATCATTAACGACCAAACCACGTATTTCATCGCCACTCCTACTTCACCTTTGAATTTCTCCAGAACACCCCGTATCACTACGAAGATCCACAGTTATTGGATAATCAATCATATGGTTGTATACGAACTCGAAGGAGTTCGTTCCAGTTCGAGAATGGATTCTGGTTCAGGAGAAATAGAATAAGGTTTATTTAGTTGTCTTTTATCTTTACCTTCTATCAGGTTGCGAGGGCTCCTAGGATTAAGAGAGTACACCTGTTACGCTTATTGTATAGTCTTCTTCCAAACCATAGGTTGGTGCCAAATGGTAGGGAAGAAGAAAACCATTTAGCCTAAAGAAGGTGTACAGAAGGTAATGAGTAAAGGCAAATAAAGGGATTTGGAGAGATGGCAAGGAAATATACGGTTATAGTCATGAATCTGGATAGTGGAAGAGGCATTACTAAGAGTACCCGGTTACCCCTTCGAAACATTTTCATATTTCAGTTTCACTATGTATAGTTAATAGAAAACCGATTTTCCAATTAGACCTTGCTCCAGGGTATGTATTTACTAGCTTTGATTCTTACATCTGTATAGTTTTACAGATGATGAGTGGGAGTAAGTTATTGGGAATAACGTGATCATCCTCATTATATCGGAATTCGTTGTAATTGGTGATATGTGAGGAAATCACCAAGGGTTGTTTGCCTGATGGCAAATTTTTGGTTTTGAATATCCATTGTTATGCACCAATTTCAAACTGATATATCTGTACGTTTATTTTATAAAGTGAGATATAACCTTTTGAATTTATGTCCATGACATTTACCTATATCAGTTGATGGTTAGGTAAGGAGCATTAAACAGAGGTGTAATTCTTCTTAACCATAAGTACAGTTTTCAACCTACGACGCACAGTGTATGAGTTATTAAACTCCGGGGACTTATACAAATTATTGTATGTTGTCCAGTGTCCATTAGGACAGAGGGGTTTGTCCTCGTACTATATTCTCTTTACTTGTGACTTCTCAAGTTTTAGGCAAGTATTTCGTAGAAATACAAGGTCTAAGTTTCGAGAAGTTATAGGCAGAAGAATAAAGTAAAGAACCATGTGTTGCAAGTATCAGGATTCTTCGAGGTGATCGAGGATGTAGATACTTATGTATGGTATTCAGTTGATAGTAATGGTTTTGATAACTTGCTTCTCTTTTAGGTTACTCATATCTGGATGCACTCCTAAGTTGATTAATGAATATCGGACTCTCTCCATTTAGTTGACATGTACTGAAGACAGCTGCATGATTTGAATCTGGTTCCAATTAAATCAATGCCTATGTTTCTATATTGTATATAGAATGGTTCATATCTTAACGATGTTAAGGTATATGGAGTTGTCCGGCTTATGCTTAAAACCAGACTCTGGATAACTTAAGGCACGTTTCAGTAATGGCAGTTTGTGGGTTAACCCGGGCTATGATGAGGGTTAACTTTCTACCATCTGGAAGATCAATAGTGATATTATTCTTGACTCGCCACAGTTTTAGTAAAATGGATTTTTTCAGAAAACAGTATTGGGAGTATGGTAGAAGTGAATGTGATTCCAGAACCGCAAACGATTACTGAAAATTTAATAGATCCTAAAGGTTCAATCGAGTTTGACATTCCATTAGCCATTCCGCAGATATGGTGGGTAAACTCAGGCGCCCGAGAGTTACTTTGGTATTCTCAAAGACGGTGATAGGGAGGTTCTTGTTTACCTAGACTTTCCATTACTGCTGCTCTAGACTGTGACACCCGGCTGGAAGATGAGTATAGCACCGTTCTAAACTAGCTTTAGAAGTGCACATGTATATGACTCTGCCACAGGATTGTTGTAGTCATTGGGAGCAGCGGAAGCATAGTGGACAAGTAGCTTATGTCTATTTATAGACTAAAGCAGTTATAGCGGTGATAGATCATCTATTTTTGATGTGATAGTCATAGGCTTTGACTTCATCAGAATAGAAGATGGATTTGTTAAGATGGTAATGGGGTGTGATGTCCTGGTATTTGGATGACATGCACTTTATAGGAAGTAAAATTCCTATCCTACAATCGGTTATACTGTGGTTGTCATACAGTGGTTTCTCCACATAGGATATGGATATAATATTAGGCATTCTGGTCACTAGATCCATGGTTTTAGATCTAGATTTGGGAAGTGTCCCAATCTGGGTACTTAGACAGCGTTCTAAAGGTGTTTTTGAATGGACGACTCCTGGCATGGTGGTGTACCTGCAGCTGATGGAGTTACCCTCTCTAAAGGTGTCTTACAGACTAAAGGGGAGAGGGATGTGCATGATTGGCATATCACTTGCTTAGGCAATTGAGTCCATTATAAGATGTCAAGTACCACACCAGATTCTGTTTTTGCACTAGCTGCAATAAGTTGATGTATTAATCCAATCCTGAAGAAACATTCAGAAGCTGTCTTTGAACATAAGCAGTTGTTTTAGGGATTTGATAACGGCAGCCTCCTTCGGGAGACGGTTATCATTCCTGGCTTCCAAGGTGACTTGGCTGACAGTGTGACTGTCAGAGTTATAGTTTTCCCTCTGACAAGGGGCAGTAGTTTGGACAGGTGGTCCAAGCGGATACTGAGGGTAGCATGGCGCAGGATACTGATTTAATTCAGTTGACGATACAGTCTAAGAAATTTGCTGGATTTGGAGTTCATTTAAGAACTGGGTCCCATCAGATATCCAAACATATTCTAAGACAGGTATTGCTCATTTTAGGAGATGGCTTTCTCCGTGAACTTGAGATAAAGAGAGACATAGAAAGAAACATCAGAGAGGATCCACTCACTGAGGCTATTTCTCGAAAGCAATAATTTTACAAATGAGCTTTGTAAAGCTGATTATTAGAGACATTGGGTATTCGGTATCCTACGGGCTGTGAGAATTCGACACCGCAATAATTAGCCTTAAGTGCAAGTGGGAGATTGTTAGCTATAGTGCCCTCAATTCAATTATTAGATCGCAGGCACGTGATTGCAATGATTGAGGGAGGACCTATACCGGTAGAACAGTCTTACTCGAGATGATAGTATGCTATCTGGTTTGTCTTTATCATAGTGTACATACTTCAGGTGACATTACAGATCAATATTATGTAAGTCTACGTTAGCGCCCCGGCCGTCTACAGACACCAAATGCGGAAGAAAAACTTTTTAACTGGCGCTATCGTATACTATAACCCGGATCTGCCATTATTGCCAAACTAACAAACTGTAAAGAGAGTAGAAAGGTTATACCGAACGATCCGAGTCCTTCGTTCTTTAACCATCATCCCATGCTCCGTTGCGGCTGCTCTGATCTCTTCGATCTCCGATCTGCTCGTCCAGGTGGCACCACGTCAACGATTCTTTAAACGGGCTCCTACCTCTGACTCGAGGCAACTCGGTCGTCAAGTTTGCTAAAAGAGACGACCAAGATTGATGTAGAGAATGAGTAGAAGACTTTGTCTCGTTCCGTCCAAAGCTATGGACGAACGGTTAATGAAGTTGCCAATTGATTCGGGTGATGGAATGAAATGAGCAATGAAATTTCCATACACCCTAAAAACTATCATAATCATTTTCCAAATGAATCATCAAGTAAGTGAGAGAGAGGGGAGGGGCCGGCCACTATATAGGAGTGGGGGGGTGAGTGTAGGAGGAGGGAGGTGACCACAAGAACAAATATCCTGTGTGAACAAAAGAAAATATCTAGTGTGAACACAAAGTGTGAACACAATAAATGCAACCAATGAAACATTAACACCATTCTAACCTAGTCACCTCTTCTAGAAACTTCTAGAACCTTCCACACTAATCTCAAGAAAAGATAAATCCGTCTTTAACCGAATGTTAAAAGACGACTGATAGAAAACTAGAAACTGGCAACTTCCAAAAGTGATCCCGAAACGAATTTCGGGATAACCCCGTAACTGTATAAATATACCCGCATTTGTATTACGACCGAATACAAATGCAACTGAGACAAAGATATTATATCTACTCAATATAATACTCGGATCCGGGTTAAACCAAAGCCGACCAGTATCATCTGTCCGAAAAATGACACGTGCGTAAACGCACGTGCATTTTCCGAACCCTGCCATAAAACCATACGGCCTCTACAACGTTTCGCCCGAACTTAGGAAACTGTCTGTGGGGGACTCTAATTACTCGTCAGTACCCTGGCAGTAGGTTTAACAACAATCCGTCAGCGGCACTAGCTATGCGTAACGGCTCCCCATGGACTGACCTCAAGGGAGGCCGATGAGCGAACTCATCCGGAAACCCTACTGAGCCTAACAGTGACAATGTATATACAGTCCGGTCCGTTCGTCTATGAGTATCGCATATCTGCCTAGGGGGCTAGTAACGTCAGACCCCTAATAGCAGTATAAGTCGTGTCGGAGTGTAGCCCAATAACACCCTGAGATACTACTGGAGTACCTACCAGTAAATCTCCTGCCACGGCCGTGGGCATCGTGTAATGGCTCTCTTAGACACAACACGATCTCACCCCCAATACCGGGAGAGACGAATCACCTGTCGATCCGCTCACGTGCCTCCATGTGGCTTGGGACTGTACCCAAAAACTACCTGTTTGCACGACTCCTTTAAGCCATGGTAGGGTAGAAATCAAAGCACGGTAGGAACTCACACGAGACAAATGATGACCTCAGGTCGATGAACTAACCTGTACACATGTCAGCAGGTAACTGCTATCTGACGATAGGTATAGTACTAACTAGCAGATTCCCGGCGAGTTCTGTCCGGTGTACTCATAACCCAATGAGCACCTGTATACATCTTAGGTGATCCAACTGACACCAGTGGCTTGTGAGACCGGCCACCGCCCCTCGTCGGGGTCTCGACTGTATACACTAGTCTACTCCGGAGTATCGATGCCCTGTCTCGAAACTCACACGACTAGGGACCACAATTAAGGATATGCGTATAAACTACCCAACTCTCACGTATATGATCGCCATCATACTGTTGGTAGTAAAGGAAGATCCTAAGGGCTCTATCAAAGTGTAACATGTAATCAGTCACCTGAACATGTACACGACTAATATAGGCAAACCAGATAGCATACTATCATCTCGAGTAAGACTGTCCTTCCGGTATAGGTCCTCCGCAATCATTGCAATCACGTACCTGCGATCCAATAATTGACTCTGAGGGCACTATCTCCAACAATCTCCCACTTGCACTTAAGGCTAATTATTGCGATGTCGACTACTCACAGCCCGTGTGAAACTGAACATCCAACTCCTCTACTAATCAGTTTCACAAAGCCCATTTGTAAAACTATTGTGTTCGAGAAATAGCCTCAGTGAGTGGATCCGCCTAGATGTTTCTTTCTATATCTCTCTTAATCTCAAGTTCGTGGAGAAAGCCATCTTCCGAATTGAGTAATACCTGTCTTAGAATATGTCTAGATATCTGATGGGACCTAGTTCATAAATGAACTTCAAATCCAAACTTCTTAGACTGTATCGATCACTGAACCTAATCAGTATCCTGCACCAAGCCTCCCACAGTATCCTCTTGGACTACCTGTCCATAAAACTGTCCCTCGTCAGAGGGAAAACTATAACTCTGACAATCACTCTGTCATCCATGTCACCTTTGAAGCCTGGAATGATAACCGTCTCCCGAAGGAGGCTGCCGTCATCAAATCCGTAGAACATGCACTTATGTTCTAAAACTGCTTCCTTATATTTCTCCAGGATTGGATTAATACAAACTTATTGCATCTAGTGCAAAAACAACATCTGGTGTGGTACTTGACATCTCATGATTGACTCAGTTGCCTAAGCAAGTGATATGCCAATCATGCACATCCCTCTCCCCTTTAGTCTGTAAGACACCTTTAGAGAGGGTGACTCCATCACCTGCAGGTACACCACCATGCCAGGAGTCATCTATTCTAAAGACCATTAGAATACTGTCAAAGTACCCACATTGGGAAATTACCCAAATCCAGATCTAAAACCATAGATCTAGAAACCAGAATGTCAAATATTATATCCATATCCTGTCTGGAGAAACAACTGTGTGACGACCACAGTACAACCGATCGTAGTATAGGAATTTTACTTCCTACTCTGTGTATGTCATCCAGATACCATGACATCACACCCTACTACCTTCTTAACAGATCCATCCCCTATTCTGATGAAGTCAAACCCATGACTGTCACATCAAAATTAGATGATCTATCTCCGCTATATCTGCTCTAGTCTATAAATAGACATAAGCTACTTGCCCACTAAGCTTCCGCTGCTCCCACTGACTACGACAACCCTCCTACCGGGTCTCATAGCCTGGAACAACAGTAGTGTCAAGTCTGGGTAAGCAAGAACCTCCCTGTCACCGTCCTTGAGGCTACCGGAGTACCTCTCGGGTGTCTGTGGTTACCCACCATATCTGCGGAGTGGCTATTGGAATGTCAAACCTGATTGAATATATAGGTCCTATTAAATTTTCTGTAATCGTTCGCGGTTCTGGAATCACTTCCAGTTCTACCATACTCCCACTACTGTTTTTCTGAAAAAATCCATTTTACTAAAATTGTGGCGAGTTAAGAACAATATCACTATTGATCTTCCAAATGCTAGAATATCAACCCTCGTCATAGCCAGGGTCAACCCACGAACAGCCATTACAGAAACGTGCCCTGAGTTATCCAGAGTCTGGTTTTAAGCATAAGCTGGACAACTCCCCGTACCTTAACATCTTTTAAGGTATGAACCATTCTATATCCAATATAGAAACTTTGGCACTTATTTAATTGAAACCAGATTCAAATCATGCAGCTGTCTCCAGTGCATATCAACTTAATGGAAAGAGACTAATCAGCATTACTCAACTTAGGAATCCATCCAATTATGAGTAACCTGAAAGAGAAACAAGTTTCTCAAAAACCATTACTATCATCTGAATACCAATCATAAGAATCTACATCTTCGATCTCTTTGAAGAATCCCGATACTTGTGACACCTGGTTCTCTACTTTATTCTTATACCCACAACTTCTCAAAACTTAGACTTTGTATTTCTACGAAACACTTGTCTAAAAACTAGAGAAGTCATCAGTAAACAGAACATAGTACGAGAACCTACCCCTTTGTCCTGATGGACACTTGGACAACATACAATACTCTGTATAAGTCCGCTGGGTTGAAAAACTCAAAACCTGTGCGTCGTAGGTTGGAAACTGTACCCTGGAGATTTCCTCAAATATCACCAATTACAACGAATTTCGATATAATGAGGATAATCACCTAATTCCCAATAACTTACTCCCGCTCATCATCTGTAAAACCATACAGATATAAGAATGAAACCTGGTAAATACATACCCTTGAAGTAAGTATCTAATCGGGAAAACAGTTTTCCTTTAACAATGCACTGAAACATGAAAATGTTTCGTAGGGGTATGTTGGTATTCCTAGTAATGCCTCTTCCGTAATCCAATTCATGACTTCAACCGTATATTTTATTGCCATCTCTCCAAATCCCTTTATTTGTCTTTAGTCGTTACCTTTTGTACACTATCGTTAGGCTAAATGGTTTTCTTCCTTCCCTACCGTTCGGCTCCAGCCTATGGTTTGGAAGAAGACTATCCAGTAAGCATAATAGGTGTACCCTCCTAAACCAAGGAGTACTCGCAACTTGAGAGAAGGTGATGATAAAAGACAACTGAATAATACCTTATTCTATTAAAGGTGAAATAGGAGTGGCGATGAAGTACGCGGTTTGGTCGTGAATGATAGCGGTCGCAATTTACTTTGCCCTCTTTCTAATCGCTTTATTTTGTCTTTACATATTACCTTCTGCACACCCTACTTAGGCTAATTGGTTTTCTTCATTCCCAACCTTTTGGCACCTGCCTATGGTTTGGAATAAGACTATCCAATAAGCGTAATAGGTGTACTCTTCTAAACTAAGGAGCCCTCGCAACCTGAGAGAAGGTGATAATAAAAGACAACTGAATAAACTTATTCTATTTCTCCTGAAGCTGGATCCATCCTCGAAGAAGTCCCTTCGAGTTCGTATATAACCATACGATGGATCTATCCAATGGAAGTGGATGTCCGTAGTAATACGGGTGTTTTGAGAAATACAAAGGGTCAAAGAAGGAGTGGCAATGACTTATGCAACTCAGACAATCCAAAATCCAGTATTTTAAGAAGGTTCGGTCAACTTGGTCACTTGAGTCATAGTCTAGGGTCGGTCAAAGGTCGCTGCCAAAGAGAGAGAGAAAAGAAACACTCTGCGTGCACTCTAACCTAGATCAGAATGGTTATCACTTTATCTAATCCGGAAACCTCCCACTGTCCTGTCAAATTCTCCTCCAAACCTAAAAGAAGAATCAACCGGGATCAACCAAAGAGTAAACCAACTCATCAGTGGGAATCGGGATCCAACTCTCATTGCAAGATAACGTGATGGAATGCATCCACGTTACTCATACTCCAGAAGGTATACGCATACTTGGCAAGTTTCAGTTTCTTTAGAAACTCCCGATTTAATTTTTTCCCTATGCTCTTATAACCTTAGCGTTAGGTCAAAATGTCATAAGTCACATGCCAAGTTCTACCCGTCACTATCTTGTTAATTTGAACCCACCCGCACATGCCCTTGACGTTAGGTCAAAATGGCAGAACGGCTGTCCCAAACCAACTCATCTATCCATGCAACAAATGAATACCCAGCAGCTACCAAACACTATGCCTTGGCGTTAAGTCAAAAAACATAGCTTGAATACTACTGAATACCCAAAAGAAGTGACGGAGGGATACGGCTAGTTTTTGGCGAAAAACCTTTAACATAACGAACTTGATATCGCTGAAGGAACCTGATAGCTTTTTTAAATATAGTGGCGAAAACCTTTTGCTAAAGAGATCACTCCCGGTGAAGGGATCTCGGCTCTTTCCTCGTGGAATGAGGTGCAGGATCTTCCGCTGAATACCGCGATGCAAAGTAACTTGTAATCGACTATAGTGAAGTTATTACCCTGACACAAACTTCTACCTAAGGGGTCAGTCCTGGTGAAGGGATATCGTCCCTTGCCCCGTCGAATGAGGTGCAGGATATTCCACTGAATACCGCTATGCAAAACAAAAGGAAACGTCTTTGTAATAACACTTTTTAAATTGTTCCAACAACTTCCAAATAGGTTTGTTTTCCTTTGCATTGATCAAAATCAACGCAGTCCCATCAATTAATCACACCAGAAAAGAATGAAAATAAAATGTACGTATATGCCATCCGCATTCGTCACTGGGTCCTGTCATCGCCCGTTAGGTTACTTAACTAACGACAGAGCGGGGACTGAACTAGCGCGGGTGTAAAACATATACAACATCTAATAGTATATAAACCAATATACAATAATCGCTCCAGGCATGATAATATGCAACATTACAGAAAAGTAATAAGCATCACAGAACAATACAGATAATCTGGGATCCCCGGGTTTCACAGAGCCGCTGCTGAAACCCGACGTTCCCCTGGTCATGTGGATAGCCTGTGCAATGAAACCTAGACCCCTATGGGTGCGGCAAGTTACCCGTCAAAACCTGAGGCGAGGCAGCCCCCTACAGCATAGTGAATGGACCACCCAGCATTTCACGGAATCCGGTAAATTAAGCACCCCTCCTTGGGTCAACCTGTACCCCCTACGAGTGCGGCGAATAGTCTGCCAATTTTAGAGTTAGGCCCCTCTGCCTCTCAAAACCATGAGATGCGGACCCGTTTCCCTCCAGAACCCGGCTATCCGTGCACTCCGTCGCGGGGTAAAACCAAGTACAGAAATGAAAAATAGTACAACAGGTACATCGACCGCAACCTGGTCGTGCCCCAAAAGAATATTATACAACAGGCAGTGACGGCAGTCCACATGTTGGACGCTCGCCCCGCAATATCAAATGTACAAATAAATCCAAACTGCACTACCATTGCACACTGCTATCCACCACGACAAATCCGCAACATCACAGCACAACATAGAATATCAACGCGAATATCACGTTCGCAAACCCGTCTAAAAGAACTATAGCAATCAGACGCGGTTTACCGATCAAATGACATTCACGGTCGGAGATATAATGTAAGTACTGTAAACTAACAAGTTTAAATTTCGATCGACTAAATATCACGAAGTGGGCCCCACGAACATCTGTTGAACAGTAACAAAATCTGGGCCCAAAAGATATATACCAGAAACCCCAAATTCCAGACAAGAACCCACTGTGCAAATTTGGGGGCATGATCACACAGAATGGCCGCGGATGCGCGGCCAAACCATAGGTTTGACCGCGATTCCGCGGCAGTCTTGTCGAATCATGAGCCCAAATTTGTACGGTGTTCTTAGAAAACCCTGCATAGATTTCTGTGATATGTAGAATAATTTTTGGAACCCTTTAAAAATCAACAGAAACTATGAACTAGAATTTTGCGGTTTTCGATATCCGGTTAGATCGATGTTTTAAACGCGTTAGCACAAGTTAGTAAAGCAAAATGGTGAGGCTCTGATACCACTGTAAGTCTACATTAGCGCCCCGGCCGTCTACAGACGTCAAATGCGGAACAAAAACTTTTTAACTGGCGCTATCGTATATTATAAACCGGATATGCCATTATTGCCAAACTAACAAACTGTAAAGAGAGTAGAAAGGTTATACCGAACGATCCGAGTCCTTCGTTCTTTAACCATCATCCCACGCTCCGTTGCGGCTGCTCCGATCTCGTCAATCTCCGATCTGCTCGTCCAGGTGGCAACACGTCAACGATTCTTTAAACGGGCTCCCGCCTCTGACTTGAGGCAACTCGGTCGTCAAGTTTGCTAAAAGAGATGACCAAGATTGATGTAGAGAATGAGTAGAAGACTTTGTCTCGTTCCGTCCAAAGCTATGGACGAACGGTTAATGAAGTTGCTAATTGATTCGGGAGATGGAATGAAATGAGCAATGAAATTTCCATACACCCCAAAAACTATCATAATCTTTTTCTAAATGAATCATCAAGTAAGTGAGAGAGTGGGGAGGGGCCGACCACTATATAGGAGTAGGGGGGTGAGTGTAGGAGGAGGGAGGTGACCACAAGAACAAATATCATGTGTGAACACAAGAAAATATCTAGTGTGAACACAAAGTGTGAACACATAGTTTGAACACAATAAATGCAACCAATGAAACATCAACACCATTCTAACCAAGTCATCTCTTCTAGAAACTTCTAGAACCTTCCACACTCATCTCAAGAAATGATAAATCCGTCTTTGACCGAATGTTAAAAGACGGCTGATAGAAAACTGGAAACTGGCAACTTTCAAAAGTTATCCCGAAACGAATTTCAGGATAACCCCGTAACTGTATAAATATACCCGCATTTGTATTACGACCGAATATAAATGCAACTGAGACAAAGATATTATATCTACTCAATATAATACTCGGATCCGGCTTAAACCAAAGCCGACCAGTATCATTTGTCCGAAAAATGACACGTGCGTAAACGCACGTGCATTTTCCGAATCCTGCCATAAAACCATACGGCCTCTACAACGTTTCGCCCGAACTTAGGAAACTGTCTGTGGGGGACTCTAATGACTCGTCAGTACCCTGGCAGTGGGTTTAACCACAAACCGTCAGCGGCACTAGCTATGCGTAACGGCGGCCCATGGACTGACCTTAAGGGAGGCCGATAAGCGAACTCATCCGGAAACCCTACTGAGCCTAACAGTGACAATGTATATACAGTCCGGTCCGTTCGTCTATGAGTATCGCATATCTTCCTAGGGGGCTAGTAACGTCAGACCCCCAATAGCAGTATAAGTCATGTCGGAGTGTAGCCCAATAACACCCTGAGATACTACTGGAGTACCTACCAGTAAATCTCCTGCCACGGCCGTGGGCATTATGTAATGGCTCTCCTAGACACAGCATGATCTCACCCACAATACCGGGAGAGACGAATCCCCTGCCGATCCGCTCACGTGCCTCCATGTGGCTCGGGACTGTACCCAAAAACTACCTGTTTGCACGACTCCTTTGAGCCATGGTAGGGTAGAAAGCAAAGCACAGTGGGAACTCACACGAGACAAATGAGGACCTCAGGTTGATGAACTAACCTGTACACATGTCACCAGGGAACTGCTATCTTATGATAGGTATAGTACTAACTAGCAGATTCCCGGCGAGTCCTGTCCGGTGTACTCATAACCCAATGAGCACCTGTATACATCTTAGGTGATCCAACTGACACCAGTGGCTTGTGAGACCGGCCACCGCCCCTCGTCGGGGTCTCGACTATATATACTAGTCTACTCCGGAGTATCGATGCCCTGTCTCGAAACTCCCATGACTAGGGACCACAATTAAGGATATGCGTATAAACTACCCAACTCTCACGTATATGATCGCCATCATACTGTTGGTAGTAAAGCAAGATCCTAAGGGCTCTATCAAAGTGTAACATGTAATCAGTCACCTGAACATGTACACGACTGATAAAGGCAAACCAGATAGCATACTATCATCTCGAGTAAGACTGTCCTTCCGGTATAGGTCCTCCGCAATCATTGCAATCACGTACCTGCGATCCAATAATTGACTCTGGGGGCACTATCTCCAACATATTACATGTTGATAGTGCCCATAGGATTCTTGCTTGACTACCAGCAGTATGATAGCGATCATATACGTGAGAGTTGGGTAGTCTATAAGCACATCCTTAAAGTGTCCCTAGTCGTGGGAGTTTCGAGACTGGGCATCGATACTCAGAGAGTAGACTAGAGTATACGGATCGAGACCCCGACGAGGGGTGATGGCCGGTCTCACAAGCCATTGGTATCAGTTGGTTCACCTAAGATGTATACAGGTGCTCATTGGGTTATGAGTACACCGGACGAACTCGCCGGGAACATGCTAGTTGGTATTATACCTATCATGCAGTTCCCTGGTGACATGTGTACATGTTAGTCTATCGATCAGAGATCGTCATTTTTCACGTGTGAGTTCCCACTGTGCTTTGATTACTACCCTACCACGGCTCAAAGGAGTCGTGCAAATAGGTTTTAGTTGGGTACAGTCTCGAGCCATATGGAGGCAGTTAGCGGATCGGCAGGGGATTCGTCTCTCCCGGTATTGGGGGTGATATCGCGCTGTGATTGGAGAGCCATTACATAAAGTCCTTGTCCAAGGCAAGTGAGATTTACTGGTAGGTATTCCAGTAGTTTCTCAAGGTGTTCTGGGCTACACTCCGACACGACTTATACCGCTATTGGGGGTCTAACGTTTACCATCCCCCTAGGCCCGATATGCGATACTCATAGACGAACGGACCGGACTGTACGTATATTGTCACTGTCAGGCTCAATAGGGTTTCAAGATGAGTTCACTCGTCGGCCTCCCTTTCGCTCAATACCTGGGTAGCCGTTACATACAGCTAGTGCCACTGACGTACTTGTGGTTAAAGCCACTACCAGCGTATTGACGAGTCTTTAGAGTCCCACACAGAGGGTTTCCCTAGTTCGGGCGAAACGTTGTAGAGATTGTATGGTTTTATGGCAGGGTTAGATCACATACGTGCACTTGTGCGTGGATCATGATCGGACGGATCATACTAGTGGGCTTTGGTTTAAGCCAGATCCTAGTATTAGATTTTTGGATTACTTTTGTCTTGTTGTATTCGTATTCAGTCGGAATACGGATGTAGGTATGTATATACGGATGCGGGATATTCTTGTAATTCGTTACGAGTTTACTTTTGGAGTTGCCATTTTCTTTTTTCCATTAAAAATTTTGTCTAAATGTTTGATTATGTAAAATGTGAGTAATGGGTTTTTGGTTTAATTTTGGGCTAGGAAATTTCGTGGCCAATTTTTAGTGGTGGCTGTTGATATTGTGGTGTGGAATTTAGTGACTCATGCTTTAGCCTTTATGGTTTTTGTTTGTGTAAAGATATTTTAGTAGGATCTTTTCTGAGTGTGCAAGGTTGTGTGGCTGCTTCTTTTTGTGGGGGATTAATTATTGAGTTGCTTAATTTTCTCACACACCTCACCCCTTTAGAATTCCACAGAGAACCATTTTTGGCCGAGCCCAAAAAAATTCTACAGAAAGCTCATTTTTCTTTGCCAAAAACCTATGCTCACATTCTTCATCTCACTTGGCAACTTCATTCACCTCAACCCAAATCCTTGGGTGCTTTAAGACAAAGTATTCACATACTATCTCTACTTCACCTTGGGTATCTAGGCTAGCAAACTGGATGCCCGATTTGCTTCGGTTTTGAAGGGAGAGCCCGTATTACTAATTCTCGACGTGGATCGTCTTCGACGAGGGAGACCGGAGAGTGAACTTGATCGAGGATGTCACGACGAGCTTGGACAGAGGTTGAAGACCGAAGGAAACGGATCGTTCGGTATAAGCTCTCTAAACTCCTTTTACAATAAACTAGTTAGGGTTAATGGCACGATCTGGGTTTTAGGGTTACGTTAGCGCTAAGTTTTAAAAGTTTTTGTTCCACATTTGGCCACGGATTGATGACCGGGGCACTGCCGTAGCCTTCCAGGTGTCGCATACTCACAGCCCGTGTGATATCGAACACCCAACTTCTCTACTAATCAGTTTTACAAATTGCGATCGAGAAATAGCCTCGGTGAGTGGATCCGCTACAATGTTTCTTTCTATATCTCTTTTTATCTCAAGTTCGCGGAAAAAGGTATCTCCCGAAACGAGCAATACCTGTCTTAGAATATGTCTGGATATGTGATCGGACCCAGTTCACAAATGAACTCCAAATCCAGCAAACTTCTTAGACTGTATCATCCACTGAATTTAATCAGTGTCCTGTGCCATGCCTTCCTCAGTATCCGCATGGACCACTTGTCCAAACTACTGCCCCTCAAAAGAGGAAAAAGTATAACTCTAATAGTCACTCTGTCATCCAGGTCACCTTGTAAACCTGGAATGATAACCGTCTCCCGAAGGAGGCTGTCGTTACCAAATCCCCAGAACATCCTCTAATGTTCAAAAACTGCTTCCGAATGTTTCTCCAGGATTGTATTAATATATAAAATTATTGCATCTAGTGAAAAAAAAATCAGGTGTGGTACTTGACATCTCATGATTGACTCAATTGCCTAAGCAAGTTATATGCCAATCATCCACATCCCTCTCCCCTTTAGTCTGTAAGACACTTTTAGAGAGGGTGACTCCATCACCTGCAGGTAGACCACCATGCTAGCAGTCGACCATTCTAAAACACATTTAGAATAGTGTCAAAGTACCCAGATTGGGAAACTACCCAAATCTAGATCTAAAATCATAGATCTAGTAACCAGAATGCCCTGATATTATATCCATATCCTATGTAGAGAAACTACTTTGTGACAACCACAGAATAACCGATCGTATTTTAGGAATTTCACTTCCTATAAAGTGCATGTCATCCAAATACCAGGACATCACACCCTACTACCTTCTTAACATATCCATCTCCTATTCTGATGAAGTCAAAGCCTATGACCGTCACATAAAAAATAGATGATCTATCTCCGTGATACCTGCTTTAGTCTATGAATAGACATAAGCTACTTGTCCACTATATTTCCGCTGCTTCCACTGACTACAACAACCCTCTGGCAAAGTCATATACACAAGCACTTTTAAAGCTAGTTTAGAACGGCGCTATACTCATCCTCTTGCCAGGTCTCATAGTCTAGAACAACAACAATGGCAAGTCTGGGTAAACAAGAACCTCCCTGTCACCGTCTTTGAGGATACCGAAGTTCCTCTCGGGCTCCTAAGGTTACCCACCATATTTGCGGAGTGGCTAATGGAATGTCAAAAACCGATTGAATCTTTAGTTTCTATTAAATCTTAAGTAATCGTTTGTGGTTCTGGAATCACTTCCAGTTCTACCGTACTCCCACTACAGTTTTCTGCAAAAAGTCCATTTTGCTAAAACTGTGGCAAGTCAAGAACAATATCACTATTGATATTCTAGATGGTAGAAAGTTATCCTTCGACATAGCCCGCGATAACCCACAAACAACCATTACTGAAACGTGCCTTGAGTTTATCAAGAGTCTGGTTTAAAGCATAAGCCGGACAACTCCATATAACTTAACATCGTTAAGTTATGAACCATTCTATATACAATTTAGAAACAGAGGCACTAATTTAATTGGAACCAGATTCAATTCATGCAGCTGTCTCCAGTGCATGTGAACTGAATGGAGAGAGGCCGTTCAGTATTACTCAACTAAGAGGGCATCTAGATATGAGTAACCTGAAAGAGAAGCAAGTTCTCAAAACCATTACTATCAACTGAATACCAAACACAAGTATCTACATCTTCGATCACCTTGAAGGACCCCGATACTTGCAACACCTGGTTCTCTACTTTATTCTTTTACCTATAACTTCTAAAAACTTGGACCTTGTATTTCTACGAAATACTTGTCTAAAAACTAGAGAAGTCACAAGTAAACAGAATATAATATGAGCACCATCCCCTTTTTCCTAATGGACACTAGACAACATACAATACTTTGTATAAGTCCCCTGAGTTCAATAGCTCAAACCCTGTGCGTCGTAGGTTGAAAACTGTACTATGGTTAAGAAAAATTACACCGTTGTTGAATGCTCCTTACCTAACCATCAACTGATATAGGTAAATGTCATAGATATAATTTCAAAAAGTTATATCTCACTTTATAAAATAAACGTACAGATATATCAGTTTGAAACTGGTGCATAACTACGGATATTCAAAACGAAATATTTGCCGTCCGGCAAAAACCCATGTGATTTCCTCAAATATCACCAATTACAACGAATTCCGATATAATGAGGATATAATCACATAATTCCCAATATCTTACTCCCACTCATCATCTGTAATACCATACAGATGTGAGAATCAAATCTAGTAAATACATACCCTGGAGTAAGAATCAAATTGGGAAATCAGTTTTCAATTAAGAACTTACAGCGAAACTGAAACATGAAAATGCTTCGAAGGGGTATCCGGGTATTCCTCGTAATGCGTCTTCCATTATCTAGATTCATGATTGTAACCGTATATTTCCTTGCCATCTCTCCAATCATTTTATTTGTCTTCACTTATTACCTTCTGTACACCGTACTTAGGCTAAATGATTTTCTTCCTTCCCTACCTTTTGGCACCGGCCTAAGGTTTGGAAGAAGACTATCCAATAAGAGTAATAGGTGTACATTCCTAATCCTAGGAGCCCTCGCAACCTGAGAGAAGGTAAAACGAAAAAGGCAACTGAATAATCCTTATTCTAATTCTCCTGAACCAGAAACCATCCTCGAACTGGAACAAGTTCCATCGAGTTTTTATGTGACTATAAGATGGCGTATCCAATAAATGTGGATCTTCGTAGTGATACGGAATTTTCCGGAGAAATGCAAATGTGATGTAGGAGTGGCGATGATATACGCGGTTTCGTTGTGAATGATAGCAGTTGCATTTTACTTTGCCCTCTTTCTAATCCCTTTATTTGTCTTTACTCATTACCTTCTGTACACCACACTTTGGTTAATTGGTTTTCATCCTTCCCTACCTTTCGGCACCAGCCTATGGTTTGGAACAAGATTATCCAATAAGCTTAATAGGTGTACCCTCTCCTAATCCTAGGAGCCCTCACAACCTGAGAGAAGGTAAAAGGAAAAGACAACTGAATAGTCATATTCAATTTCTTCGGAACCAGAAAACATTCTCAAATCGGAAACAAGTTTCTTCAAGTTCATATGTAACTATACGATGGTCATATCCAATAATTATGGATCTTCGTAGTGATACGGAATGTTCCGGAGAAAAGCAAGGGTAAAAGTAGGAGTGGCAATGAAGTATGCAAACCTGACAATCCAAAAGTCAGCGTGTTTTAAGAAGGTTCTGTTAACTTGGTTCATTAGTTTTAGTCTAGGTTCGGGCCATGGTCGCTGCCAAAGAGAGAGAGAGAGAAAAGAAACACTCAGGGTGCATTCTAACCTAGATCAAAATGGTTAATCACTTTATCTAATCTGGATGTCTCCCACTGTTTCCTCGAATTCTCCTACGAACCCAAAATAAGAATTATTCGAGATCATCTAAAATCACCCGAGGATTAAACCAACTCATCAGTGGGAATCAGGATCCAACTATCATCATATGATAACTTGATAGAAGCCACTCAAGTTATCACACTCCAGAAGGTATGCGCATGCCTGACAAGTTTCAGTTTCCTTAGAAAATCCCGATGTGATTTTTACCCCATGCTCTTATGACCTTAACTATGGCCAACAAATCATAAGTCATATGTCAAGTTCTACCCATCATTGTCCAGGCTAATTTGAACCCACCCATACTCGCCCTTGACTAAAGCCAACTAGGCTGTACGACTGTCTCAGACCAACGCATCTATCTATGCAACAGAAAAGTAACAAATAGCTACCATACATTATGCCTTGACGAAGGCCAACAAACATAGCATGAATACAAAGTGCTACCCATCTGAAATGACGGAGGGCTACGAATGGTGTTTGGCGAAAAACGTTTAACGTGCTGAATTTGATATCGTGGAAGGAACCGGATAGCATTACAAATATATAATGGCGAAAACTTTTGCAAAAGAGGTCACTCCCGGTGAAGGGATCTCGGCTCTTTCCTCGTCGAATGAGGTGCCGGATATTCCCAACTGAATATCTCGATTCAAAGCAAAAAAAAAATAATCGACTATAGTGAAGTTATTACCCTGATGCAAACTTCTGCCCAAGAGGTCACTCCCGGTGAAGGGAACTCGGCTCTTGCCTTGTCGAATGAGGTGCTGGATATTCCTAACCGAATACCGCTGTGCAAAACAAAAGAAAACGTCTTTGTAATAACAGCTTTTGAAAATTGTTCTAACAACATAAAATAGGTATGTTTTCCTTGCATTGATCAGAATCAATGCAGTCCCATCAATTAATAACACCAGAAAAGAAAGAAAATAAAATGTGTAGGGTTCCTAGGCACTCTAGTGAAGTCTCACATGTGATCAAACATGCACAAATCAAATTTTACGGGTGCCTACAAACCCTAATACGGATCGTTTACTAGATATCTAGGCAAAGCGACGCAAATAAACAACTTTATCTAAAAGGAAAAGAGCTACAACCTTTGTAGATCCGGTCCACCACTTCGTATGCTCCGCGATGATCTCCCTCCGCTGTCTAAATCGAACTCACGACTCTAGCATTGGCATCATCGAAGAATGGGCGGGCTTAATCGTCGGTTCGATGCCGAAGATGATCTACGTCGAGGCATCACAAAACTCGAGCTCCGCCTTCGCCAAGTCAAGAAACTTGTGAATACAACACACTCTACTACATGGCAAGTAGTAGAGGATGAAGAAATAGGAAATGGGTAGACTTTAGATTTGGATTTCTCACTTGTTTTTGGCTAGTTGCCATTAAAGGTGCAAGCTTTCTTCAACTTGAAGATGAAGAAGAAGATGATAAAGAATTATGATAAGATATATTAAAATAGAAAATAAATCATTCTTATCATAATGTCAACTATGGTTAGATGTAGAGAACAAACTAAGGTTAAAGTGAATGGTTAAGGTTAAGGAAACAAACAAAATAGTCAACCATTCAAAGCTTCATGAAGCTTCAAAGATTATCCAAACTTAGCCACTATTTTATTTGTTTCAATAAAGAATAAATGAATAAATAAATAAGCAAATAAAATGAAACCCTAACCATTCATATAACCATGGTCAATTCTTTACACAAACCCTAGCTTGCATGTATCATCAAACATGATACAATCTTGTGCACAAAAGTATATCACATATACAACTTGTGCATACCAAGTGAGAAAATCCATTTAAAGTGAACCAATACTAGTTAATGCAAAGTGATATATCAAATATAAAATTATACATTAAATCATTAAATCAACACTTGATTCAATGATCCGGTTATATCGCATATAACCGGCTAGTATCCAATGTATCGGCTTATCGAATCAATCCTTGATTCGATAACTAGGTTATATCGCATACAACCATTCGACACATTCATCGCGAGAATGAAATACGGTATCATATACACGCATTATTCTCGGTCCCGCACATATCTCATATGCGCTCCTATTTCGTTTCGCTTGAGCCAGGAAACCTCTGTGTAGGACTCTAAAGACTCGTCAATACGCCGGCAGCGGATGATGATCATATCAAACACCCACAAGCCGCAAGCGGTCTGCTAAACGTAACGGCCACCCGGGTATTGAGCGATCAGAAGATCGACGAGCAAGCCCGCTCACACTCCTGCGAATCCAACCAGTAACACTTACCGTATAGTCCGGTCTGTTCGTCTGATATGTCGCATATCTCGCCTAGGGGTGGTAAACGTCAGACCCCAATAGCTCGATAAGTCATGCCGACGTAGGGTCCATAACATTCGTGAAACTACTGATAACTCTTACCAGTATATCACTGCAACCCTGGCCAGGGATTTCCTGTTATGGCCAGTCGAGCATAGCACAACATCAACCCCCAATACCGGGAGAGACGAATCCCCTCCTATCGCTCATTGCCTCCATGTGAATCGGGACTGTACCCAAAAACCACCTGTTTGCACGACTCAGTAGAGCCGTGGTAGGGTGGAAATCAAAGCACAGTGGGAGACACACAAGACTCTATGACAATCTCGGGTCTACAAACTAAGCTGTACCAGTGTCACCAGAGAACTGCCATCTGACGTGAGGTATAATACCATCTGGGAGTTCTCGGCGAGTCCGTTCAGTGTACCCAGTCTCCACTGAGCACCCGCATACCATCTCCGATGTCAAACACCAATGGATATGGGATCATCCATCGCCCATCGCATGGGTCGAGAAGATATACGCTAGTCTACTCTGGAATATCGATGCCCCGTCTCGATATTCCCTCGACTAGGAACAATGAAGGATGTACTCATTGACTACCCAGGCCCCACTAGTATGATCTGCATCATAGTCCTGGAAGTTGAGTATACATCCTAAGGGCTTTATCAACATGTAATCAGAGAGACAGAAAGTATACATGTTAAGATAAAGAGCAACCAGATAGCGTACTATCATGTCGAGCAAGAAAGTCCTACCTATATATGTCCCAGCATCTACTACAATATACATCCAATGTACAGTAATGGCCTCTAGGGCATACATATAACTAACAATCTCCCACTTGCACTAGGGCCATCTGTAGCAGTGGTCGCAGTATCTAATACTCAACCATCCCCTAAAAGTCACTCTTTGGGAAAAGGGCCTTCGTGAGTGGATCCGCCGTGTTGTCCTCTGAGTCTACTCTCCTAACCTCGATCACCCTGGAGATCAACTATCTCCATGATCAGGTGATGCTGCCTTAGATTATGTCTGGGTCACTGATGGGACCAGGGTTCCAGGGCCAAAGCCACACTTCCATTGTCATACAATGGCAGGAACCTAGTTCATCTTATGAACTAATATACACCCAAACTTCCTCTTTGGCAGTATCTTCAATAGCGATGTTACCAGCCTTTATCGTCTAGTTTGCCACGGTATCTAGCTTGGAACTCTTCCAACATACCGTCCCTTTACTGAGGGTAAAGACAATGCCTGTGACTGACATTCAGTCGTCTTTATCACTCTGGAACCCTTCCAGTGATTCTCCCCAGGATCGATTGATACCATCTCACTACAACTAGCGAGTATCCTAACATCTAATTAGATCTATCTCATAGATCCAAAGCTTAGGATTTAGTATGTATCACTTTGATCCTATATGGAAAATCATTGTGATAAGCGGAGATTGATCGAGCGTAGCATAGGAAACTCCTTCCTTAACAAGAGTATGTCATCCACGCACTTTACGAGGATCGTCACCATACTCCCTACTACCTTTTTGTTTATACAAGGTTCATCTACCATTTTGATGATGTCAACTTCTTTGACAAATCCATCAAAACAGATGTTCCAACTCCGCGATGCCTGCTTTATCCTATAAAGCATCTCGCACACGTTTCCGCTGCTCCCACTGACTACGAGGCCCTCTGGCTGTGTTCTTATAGACGTTCTCTTCTAAATCAATTATTTAGAAAAGTAGTCATGGCACCCAACCACCAGATATCGTAGTCATGGTATGTAGCCGTGGCAAGTAGGATCTGGATGGATTTAAACATAGTCCCTGGAAAAGGTTTCATCATTATCCGTGCCTGGTTGATGACGAAAACCTTTAACAAGTCTAGCTTTGAAAATCTCAACTTGTCCATGTACACCAAGTAATCTTCTCAAGATATACTTGCTCCTGATGGGGATTTAACCCTTCAGATATCGCAACCAAAATCCATACTTTGTTGGTGTATATGGATTCCATCTCAGATTGCTAAGCATCCAGCCATTCTTACAGAGTCCCTACTCTTGATGGCCTGCTCGAATCTAGTTGGGTCATCATCTTATGATGTATTCCATGCTCCCACTGTCATCGAGAAACCGAGGTATCTCTCAGGTGGGTGAGGAACCCTACTAGATCGGCGGAGAGGCTGATGTTCGTCGGAAACTATTGAATCCTTTGGTTCTACCAAATTATCTGCAGTTTTGTACAGCTGGAACCTTTCCAGTTCTACAGAACTGATCTTGCCTCGATCTTGTCCGGATTTTGCTTTTGACATAGGCCGGACAATCCCAAATCTTAACTTACTTAAGAGATAGGCTCTTCCCATACCATATCTCATATGGAATGGTAGGCACTGATTTGATTCGAACCTAATTCAATAGGTATGCAGCTTCTCAAGTGCATAACTCCCAAAAGGAAATAGGTAACTCAGTAATACTCATCATAGAGCACACGATATCTAATATTGTGTGATTGCTCCGCCCCGATACACCGTTGTGCTGTGGTGTATTCAGAGGAGTAATACTGAGAGAGAATCTCATTTTCCTTTAGAATAGTCCAAGGATTCCATGCTCAAGTATTCTCCTCCCTGATCTCATCATAGGACATAATACTTATACCCGGTTATTGGTTCTCTACTTCAAACTTATATTCTGTGAATACCTCAAAAGGTTCGGACTTATGTTTCAACAGGAACATATGACTGAATCTTGAGAGATTATCAAAGAATATAATGAAGTAAAAAGAACCAGTCCTGGCATGTGTAGACAGGAGACCTTACATACATCATCATGTATCAGTCCCAAGAGTTTACTAACTCTTTCTCTGTTTCCAGTAAACAGAGCTGGTGTCATTATATCTTTGTGACATGACTGGCAAGTTTCACAAGATGTAAATTCAAACTGATTTAAATATGCATCTAAATGTAACTTCAGCTAGTCGGGTCGCATTGATATGACCTAGTCTACAATACCTCAAGAAGAATTCGTTCATTTCTGAACTCTTCCTCTTGTGTGTGTTCTGTATACAAGGAACTGTAGTTTGATTTAGAACGTCAATGCTTTTAGATAACGTGCCTGAACCGATCAACTTTTGATATAGGAAGTGTTCAAAACATTATCCATCAATACAAAATTATATCCTTTCTTTACTAATAAAGAGACTGATATGATTTTGTATATTAGGTTCGGTATCTAATAATATTCGTTCAGAATCAATGTATTAGTAATACAGGGTGACAGTGACCAACAGACTTGGCTGCAACGCTTGCCCCGTTTTCTGCCTCATGAAACTTATCACCCGTTCTCAGTTCTCTACTTTTCTGTAGCCCTATGTAACAGATTACATATCTGGGATCCTGATCTGGTATCACATACCCAGGATGTAAAGAATACTGAGAAACAGTTCTCTGTAATGAACACACCCGAAGATGATGCATCAGCATGCACTCTCTTCGTTTGGGCGGTACGGGAATTCTGGTAATCCCCTATTTCCTGCTCTGTCTTATAACAATTATAAGTTGGAGCGGGACCAACGTTCCCCAGCTCAGTATAACAAGCGGGTTCGTTCAAAATTCCGTATTATTATCTTGATTGAGGCGTGATATGGTCGCTACCAGGAGAGAGTGAGAAGAAAACACTCTGCGTGCGCTCTTGCAAGATCAGATTGGTTATATATTTTATCTAATCAGGATGGCTCCCACTGTTTTTATCAAATCTTCCTTCAAACCCTAAAAGGAAAGACTAGCCGGGATTAATTACACTCTACAAGTTCGCCAATTTTTCAGCCAGGCCAGTGTCGGTACTTTGAGGGAGGTTCCCCGTGCTTTCGCACGGACCTAATTACTGTAAACCTCGTTTTCCCAGAGGCATAACCCCGTTGACACCTTTCTAGACACCTACTTGATCGGCTAATTGCAAAGTGCAAAACTCTCCCAGGAGTAACAATTACTCGCAGTGGTTATCGGGATCCAACTATCATATAGAAGGTATGCAATCTCATTGCAAATTTCAACACTTGAAACTCCCGATAAAGGTTTTTACCCCTAGCACCTATGACCTTAACTATGGTCAACAAATCATAAGCACTAGTCAAGTTCTACCCGTCATTTCGTGATTAATTAGACCCACCCACATGACCCTTAACTAAGGTCAACAAAGTCACGCGACTGTCCTAACTAATCGCATCATATGGGGTGTAGGAAGACATCACTTAGCTACCGTACACTGTGCCTTGACTATGGTCAACAAACACAGCACGAATACTAAGTACTCTACTTCCTAAAATGACGGAGGGTTGCGAATGGTTTTTGTGAAAACCTTTAACGCTTTGAACTTGATCTCGTTGCGGAATCAAATGGTTTTTAAATGGAATGTTTTTGAGGCTTTTCTAGTTTTGCTAAAGGGGTCACTCCCGGTGAAGGGATCGTCGGCCCTTTCCTCGTCGAATGAGGTGCGGGATATATCATATATATCACTGTGCAAAGCAGAAACTATAGAAGCGATCAAATACAAACTGAGTGTGTAGCATCTGCCAGTTATTGCTAAAGGAGTCACTCCCGGTGAAGGGATCTCGGTCCTTTCCTCATCGAATAAGGTGCAGGATGTTCTATAATGAACACCACAATGCAAAGCAAGAACTGTAGCTACCTGTTTTTATTTTGAAATTCGATTCCACAACATCAGTTAGGTTTATTTTCTTTCATTAATCTCATTAATGAATATCCCATCATTTAAGTCCACCTAATCATCACAGATAAATATAACGTACGCTTGTGCCATCCGCATTCGCCTCGATGTCCTGTCTGCACCGTTAGGTTAGGTAACTAACGGCAGAGCGGGGCAGGGCTAGCGTGGGTGTAAAACATAAGCAACGTCTATATAATATATCATATATACTATATATAATATCTGTCACAGAACATCACATGATCTCATCACAGATAAATCACAGCAGAAGAAACATATGAAATATTGGATATACTAGGACGTCCGTGTTTTCAATACGAGCCAGTATAAAACACGGATTCCATGGTCGTGATGAATAGCCAATCCCACACCCCAAGACCCCTACGAGAGCGGCAAGAAACCCTACCAATTCTAGGGTTAGGAGACCCGGACTCGACTCCTCGAGTTGGTCTCCCACTGGACCCAAGAACCCGGTTACTTGTGCTCCCCTCCTTGGGTCTATCCTAGTGCAGAAAAGTAAATAATATACATCAACGATGACAACTTCCGCAACCTGGAAGTGCCCCAATAAAAGAATATTACATACAAGTTTTTACATGAATGAAAATGAAAAAAACACTCATCTCACATAAAAACCCCCGGCTATTCAAACACGACGATCCAATATAACATATCCAGCAACACATAACATCTCATGTCATCAACGTAAGTAAATATGCGCATCCCAATTATCGTTGACATATAGCAACGAAACCGGCGATATCACATATTACACTTACGGTCACAGAAAAGAAAGTGTAAAACTACAACAGTTGGAATCCACAACCACCTCAGACATCGCATGCCTGACCAAATGAATTCTTTAGACATCGCATGCCTAACAATTATAAACCCCGCATTTTAGTCTCATTATCGAAAACACTTTTCAATACCAAGTCGGGTAATTCAACAAGATTCCCGACATTCTGATCGAATGCTCGTCGCAAACTTTAGTAGGCGGCCGCACCCCCGATACCGTCGACGAAGTGCACCAAGGCGGAACACCGCTGCCGCGAGCACCCGAAACGGATGCTTTCGGCGACGGGGTTCTCCTACAGTCACTTGGTCGGGGCTATGGAGTGAGGCTGTCTATTAAGTTTACCCGGTGAGTATCCGCGTACGCTACGTGATTGCGACGGACTTTTGATCACATCAAAATTCCGTGGCAACCGATCAAGTGAGACTAAACTGCTATGTTTATAATATTCATTCAGTTATCTCATAACCTTTTGTGAATTCCAATTATTGTATCACATTCCGGATAAATAGAAAATGCTAAACTTTTCGATCGAACAATCGAACACCCAAGTTTTCCTGATACAGCTCAACACATGAAATAAGTCTAACAACATTCAGTTCGTGCCTCAGTACCAACGGTCCAGCCGTAGAAGGGTCAAGCCAACGCCTCACATGTGGCACGCTGTACTGCCCCAAACCCGAAGGTTCAAAGGGCAGTTCAAGACGGTCACATAATCGAGTTAAGGTTTGTTGTCTTCTAGAGGGTCCATCGAGTTACTTGCACTACTTAGAACGTCGTTAAACTACGGAAAAGTCCAACAATTGGAAATTTCCCGGCAGGGGAAAAAGTGGGTATTTGTATCCAGTCGAACTTTTTAACATATTCTAAAATTACCCGGAAAGCCACACCGACAAAATTAGACAGTCCGATCGAATATACAGAGTTCCCAATACAAGCCAGAAAATAAAACTCTGGAATAAATATTAAAATAATCCCAGGAAACCCAGCACTACTTACTAAGAGTTACTGTGCAAACGTCGATGCACAAAACGACAAACTAGTCGCGGAACCGCCGCATGAGCATGCTCATGCCGCGGATCCGTGGTGACTTTAAGGAATCAGTACACCGAATTTTGCAGTAACCCTTACATTTTCCTGCTGAATTTTCTGGATATTTTTAATTTCGAAAAATCCACATTTTACAGAAAAGTCCAGAGAGCAATTTTCAAGTCGGGTTTTGGGTCGATCGGACTTCTGATTCCGTCGGGACTTCGCCTAAGGCTCTAGCTAGGCTCTGATACCACTGTAGGGTTCCTAGGCACTCTAGTGAAGTCTTACATGTGATCAAACATGCACAAATCAAATTTTACGGGTGCCTACATACCCTAATACGGATCGTTTACTAGATATCTAGGCAAAGCGACGCAAATAAACAACTTTATCTAAAAGGAAAAGAGCTACAACCTTTGTAGATCCGGTCCACCACTTCGTATGCTCCGTGATGATCTCCCTCCGCTGTCCAAATCGAACTCACGACTCTAGCATTGGCATCATCGAAGAATGGGCGGGCTTAATCGTCGGTTCGATGCCGAAGATGATCTACGCCGAGGCATCACAAAACTCGAGCTCCGCCTTCGCCAAGTCAAGAAACTTGTGAAGACAACACACTCTACTACATGGCAAGTAGTAGAGGATGAAGAAATAGGAAATGGGTAGACTTTAGATTTGGATTTCTCACTTGTTTTTGGCTAGTTGCCATTAAAGGTGCAAGCTTTCTTCAACTTGAAGATGAAGAAGAAGATGATAAAGAATTATGATAAGATATATTAAAATAGAAAATAAATCATTCTTATCATAATGTCAACTATGGTTAGATGTAGAGAACAAACTAAGGTTAAAGTGAATGGTTAAAGTTAAGGAAACAAACAAAATAGTCAACCATTCAAAGCTTCATGAAGCTTCAAAGATTATCCAAACTTAGCCACTATTTTATTTGTTTCAATAAAGAATAAATGAATAAATAAATAAGCAAATAAAATGAAACCCTAACCATTCATATAACCATGGTCAATTCTTTACACAAACCCTAGCTTGCATGTATCATCAAACATGATACAATCTTGTGCACAAAAGTATATCACATATACAACTTGTGCATACCAAGTGAGAAAATCCATTTAAAGTGAACCAATACTAGTTAATGCAAAGTGATATATCAAATATAAAATTATACATTAAATCATTAAATCAACACTTGATTCAATGATCCGGTTATATCGCATATAACCGGCTAGTATCCAATGTATCGGCTTATCGAATCAATCCTTGATTCGATAACTAGGTTATATCGCATACAACCATTCGACACATTCATCGCGAGAATGAAATACGGTATCATATACACGCATTATTCTCGGTCCCGCACATATCTCATATGCGCTCCTATTTCGTTTCGCTTGAGCCAGGAAACCTCTGTGTAGGACTCTAAAGACTCGTCAATACGCCGGCAGCGGATGATGATCATATCAAACACCCACAAGCCGCAAGCGGTCTGCTAAACGTAACGGCCACCCGGGTATTGAGCGATCAGAAGATCGACGAGCAAGCCCGCTCACACTCCTGCGAATCCAACCAGTAACACTTACCGTATAGTCCGGTCTGTTCGTCTGATATGTCGCATATCTCGCCTAGGGGTGGTAAACGTCAGACCCCAATAGCTCGATAAGTCATGCCGACGTAGGGTCCATAACATTCGTGAAACTACTGATAACTCTTACCAGTATATCACTGCAACCCTGGCCAGGGATTTCCTGTTATGGCCAGTCGAGCATAGCACAACATCAACCCCCAATACCGGGAGAGACGAATCCCCTCCTATCGCTCATTGCATCCATATGAATCGGGACTGTACCCAATAACCACCTGTTTGCACGACTCAGTAGAGCCGTGGTAGGGTGGAAATCAAAGCACAGTGGGAGACACACAAGACTCTATGACAATCTCGGGTCTACAGACTAAGCTGTACCAGTGTCACCAGAGAACTGCCATCTGACGTGAGGTATAATACCATCTGGGAGTTCTCGGCGAGTCCGTTCAGTGTACCCAGTCTCCACTGAGCACCCGCATACCATCTCCGATGTCAAACACCAATGGATATGGGATCATCCATCGCCTATCGCATGGGTCGAGAAGATATAGGCTAGTCTACTCTGGAATATCGATGCCCCGTCTCGATATTCCCTCGACTAGGAACAATGAAGGATGTACTCATTGACTACCCAGGCCCCACTAGTATGATCTGCATCATAGTACTGGAAGTTGAGTATACATCCTAAGGGCTTTATCAACATGTAATCAGAGAGACAGAAAGTATACATGTTAAGATAAAGAGCAACCAGATAGCGTACTATCATGTCGAGCAAGAAAGTCCTACCTATATATGTCCCAGCATCCACTACAATACACATCCAATGTACAGTAATGGCCTCTAAGGCATACATATAACTAACAAAATGTACGTATATGCCATCCGCATTCGCCACTGGGCCCGTCATCACCCGTTAGGTAACATAACTAACGACAGAGCGGGGGATGGACTAGCATGGGTGCAAAACATATACAACATCTACTAGTGTGTATATATATATATAAATCATCCCAGGCATGATATATACAACATCAAAGAATAACAATAAGCACCACAGAACAAACGGATAATCTGGGAGCCTCGGGTTTCCTTTGAGCCGAAAGTGAAACCCGACGTTTCCCTGGTCGTGTTGATAGCCTGTGCAATGAAAACCTAGACCCCTACGAGCAAGGAAAGTTACCCGCCAATCCCAGAAGTGAGGCAACCCCAATCAACAACGTGAATGAGCCACCCAGCACTTCACGGAATCTGGTAACTTGAGCACTCCTCCGTGGGTCAACCTATACGCCCCACGATTGCGATGAATAGCCTGTCAATTCTAGAGTGAGGCCCCTTCCATCGCAACGCCATGAGATGCAGGCTTGTTTCCCTATAGAACCCGGCTAACCGTGCACTCCACCGCGGGGTAATCTTCGTACGGAAAAGAAAAGAATATGTACAACGGTGACATCGACCTCAACCCGGTCGTGCCCCAAACAAATAATATACAAATTGGCAGTGACGGCAGTCCACATGTTGGACGCTCGCCCTGCAATATCAAATGTACAAATAAATCCAAACTGTACTACCATTGCACCCAAGCTATCCACCATGGCGATCCCGCCACAACCACAGCACAACACAGAACATCAACGTGAATGTCACGTTTGCAAACTCGTCTAAAAGAACATATAGCAATTAGATGAGTTGTACCACTCTAATGAAATTCACGGTCGTAGATAGTAATGTATGTATTGAAAACTACGACATTGTAATTCCACACACAATTAGCAAACTAAACCAATTTCTAAAACCATGAAAAAACAGTGAGCTAAAATTCCAAAAACCGACCGTTTAAAGCCAATTCGAAAGTTCGAATAAAAAAGAAACGCGCCCGAACTTTCACGGGGAGTTAGAGCATGAAATTAACTACGAGTCGGGGGCCTAAAGTGGGTACCCCACCCGTGAGGCCACCACGAGGTGGCCAGGGGGTGAGGCAGACCCGAAACTGCCTAAGGTGGGGCAGTTTCGGGTCCCCACCGCCATGACAACCTTGTGGTGGTCTTGGGGAGTGGGCCCAGCCGTTCGTTCCCCTCCGTGAATTCCCCAGGGTGCCCATGCACCACCTCGTGGCTTCTCAGTTCAAACTGTGAGCCCGCGGGGTGTGCAAACATCGCAAACTTTTAGTTTTTGGAACAGTTTTTGTTGGTGGTTTTTGCACAGCAAAAACGATGGATTTCTAATGTTGCAAAGAGTTAACTAAGGCTTATGGAGTGTCTATGTTACCATGTTGGGTTACGTCAGCACCCTAGCCATTAATCCGTGACCAAATGCGGAACAATAATTTATAAAACTTGGCGCTACCACAACCAATTACCCGGATCAACCCATAAGCTGTAGATAACAAAACATGCAAAGGAGTTAGAATGGTTATACCGAATAGATCCGTGT
This sequence comes from Agapanthus africanus, assembly GCA_030015575.1. Lineage (NCBI taxonomy): Eukaryota > Viridiplantae > Streptophyta > Magnoliopsida > Asparagales > Amaryllidaceae > Agapanthus > Agapanthus africanus. The sequence continues at coordinate 320,650,555 of CM057350.1, forward strand.
CCTTCGGTCTTCAACCATCATCCCAAGCTCCTAGGGGCTTCCTTGATCAATCTTGATCTCCGGTCTCCCTCCATCGAAGATGATCCACTCGAGAGTCTATGCAACGAGCTCCAACCTCATATCCGAGGCACCTAGATCGCTACTCCAGATACCGTAAACGAAGTATTGAGTGATGAAGGTTTAATTTGTCTCAAGACACCCAAGGATTCTCAACACATGAAAGGGTTTTGGTGGAGCTAGAGGAAGAAGATGATGCCATGAGAATGAGGTGCTAAGAGCAACTTAAGAAAGAGAAAAAGAAATGAATAATAGCTTGTGTTTTTTTGTTGTGTGAGTGTGATAAGAAATAATGGAGCCATCACATAAATGTCCATATCTCTAAAATATCTTAGTCAACAAAAAATATATCAAGTCAATATAATCTCATAACAAACAAAACCCTAAGCATGCTAGAATAGTAACCATGGGTCACTAATTAGCCATGCTACAAAAATGCAATAAACACCTCATCCTACACCTCAATAACCTTTTAATCCAAAAAGGTCTAAACCATAATGAGATGTAATCTTCTAAAAGTAATCTTGTAATAAATTACAAGAATACCCCTCAACCGCATATACATATCCACATCCGTATTCCGAAAAATACGAATACTAAGAGATGAAAATAATCCAACAAATATAATACTAGGATCTGGCTTAAACAAAGCCCACTAGTATTATTCGTCTGAATATCATCCGTGCACAAGTACACTTATGTGATCGAACCCTGCCGTAAAACCATACGGGCTCTACATCGTTTCGCCCAAAGAAGAGAAACCCTCTGTATGGGACTCTAAAGACTAGTCAATACGCTGGCAGTGGGTTTAACCACAAGCACGTCAGCGGCACTAGCTGTACGTAACGGCTACCCAGGTATTGCGCGAAAGGGAGGCCAACGATCAAAGTCATCCTGAAACCCCTACTGAGCCTGACAGTGAAAATATTCGTACAGTCTGGTCTGTTCGTCTATGAGTATCGCATATCTAGTTTAGGGGTCGATAAAGTCTGACCTCTAATAACTTGACATTCAGAGTCGGTATGAAATCCATCACCGCATGAGAAACTACCGATCCTAGATCAGTAATTCTCGACTACCATGGCCAAGGATTTCTAGTGATGCCCACCCGTGCACAACGCGACATCAACCTCCAATACCGAGAGAGTCGAATCACCTGACGATCCACTCACTGCCTCCATATGGCTCGGGACTATACCCAACTAAAACCTGTTTGCACGACTCTTTTGAGCCGTGTTAGGGTAGTAATCAAAGCACAATGGGAACTCACATAGGACAAATGACGATCTCAGGTCGATAGACTAACCTGTACACATGTCACCTAGGAACTGCTATCTGACAATAGGTATAATACCAACTAGCATGTTCCCGGCGAGTCCGTCCGGTGTACTCATAACCTAATGAGCACCTGTATACATCTTAGGAGAAAAAACTGACACCAATGGCTTGTGAGACCGGCCACCGCCCCTCGTCGGGGTCTCGATCAGGATATACTAGTCAACTCTTGAGTATCTATGCCCAGTCTCGAAACTCCCATGACTAGGGACATTTTAAGGATGTGCTTATAGACCCCCAGCTCCCACGCATATGATCGCCATCATATTGCTGGTTGTCAAGCATGAATCTTATGGGCTCTATCAATATATAATAGTGATCTGTAAAGCCACCTAAAGCAAGTACACGTTGATAAAGACAAACCAGATAGCATACTATCATCTTGAGTAAGACTGTTCTACCGGTATAGATCCTCCTTCAATCATCGCAATCGCGTGCCTGTGATCCAATAATTGACTTGAGGGCACTATAGCCAACAATATCAATGTGACACGACTAGCTATGTTACATAAGGATGGATATTTGAATCCGTTCGAATTGTCATCTTATGAAACTTTCCAGTCATGTCTCAATGGCAAGATGACCAAAACTCCGTTTGCTGGACACGGAGAAAGAGTTACGGAACTCTTAGGACTGATGCATGGTGATGTATGCGGTCCCATGCCTACACATTCCAGGAATGGTTCCTCGTACTTCATTACATTCACTGATGATCTCTCAAGATACGGACATGTGTTCCTGTTAAAACACAAGTCTGAAGCTTTTGAGAAATTCAAAGAATATAAGCATGAAGTCAAGAACCAAACGGGTAAAAGTATTAAAATCCTACGATCTGATCGAGGAGGAGTATACTTGAGCACGAAATTCTATGATTATCTAAAAGAGAATGGGATTCTCTCTCAGCTTACTCCTCCGTAAACACCACAGCACAACGGTGTATCGGAGCAGAGAAATCACACCCTATTAGATATGATGCGCTCTATGATGAGTACTGCTGAGTTGCCTATTTCCTTTTGGGGTTATGCGCTTGAAACGGCCATACACCTATTGAATATGGTTCTTACCAAATCAGTGCCTACCACTCCATTTGAGATATGTAAGGGGAAGAGACCATGTCTTAATTATATTAAGATTTGGGGTTATCCGGCTTATGTTAAAACGCAAAATCCGGACAAGATCGAGGCAAGGTCAGTTCTATGCAAGTTTGTAGGATATCCTAAAAACTCACGTGGATATATCTTCTACCACACCGAGGAAAAAAACGAGTTTGTTTTTCGCAATGCCACCTTTTTAGAAAAGGAATTTCATGAAAAAGAAATTAGTGGCAAGGAGGTAGAACTGGAAGAAGTTCCAGCTATACAAACTACGACAGAAGATATGGTAGAACCAGATGATTCGATAGTTCCCAACGAATCTCAGCCTCTCCGCCAATCTAGTAGGGTTCCTCATCCACCTAAGAGATGCTACGGTTTTCTCATTGATGGTGGGAGTGGGGATTGCATCATGGAAGATGATGACCCAACTAGCTTCGAGCAGGCCATCATGAGTGGGGACTTCGTGAAATAGCTGGATGCAATTAGATCTGAGATGGAATCCATATACACCAACAAAGTATGGACTTTGGAAGTTGTTCCCGAAGGGGTAAAACCCTTTGGGAGCAAATGGATCTTTAAGAAGAAACTTGGTGTAGATAGAAAAGTTGAGAGTTTCAAACCTAGACTTGTTGCAAAAGGTTTTTGTCAATGACCAGGTGTTGATTATGATGAAACCTTTTCACCAGTGGCTATGCTTAAGTTCATCCGGATCCTACTTGCCATCGCTGCATACCATGACCATGAAATCTGGCAGATGGATGTTAAGACCGCCTTTCTAAATGGTGATTTAGAAGGGAACGTGTACATGACTTAGCCAGAGGGTTTCGTGGACAGTGGGGGCAGCGGAAAGGTGTGCAAGCCGCTTAAATCAATCTACTGGTTAAAGCAGGCATCGCGGAGTTGGAACATCTGTTTCGATGTGGTAGTCAAAGAGTTTGACTTCATCAAAAATATAGATGAACCTTGTATATACAAGAAGGTGGCAGAGAGTAAGGCCGTCTTCCTCGTATTTTACGTGGATGAAATACTCTTAATAGGAAATGATGTTACTATACTGCAATCGGTCAAGCTCTTATTATCACAAGGATTCTCAATGAAAGATCTAGGTGATGCCTCCTACATCTTGGGGATTAATATCTATAGAGATATATCTAAGCGGATACTGGGATTGGCCTAATTCAGGTACATCGACACCATACTAAAGAGCTTTAGTATGTAGGATTCCAAGCGTGGGAATTTACCCACGATCTTAGGAATCACTCTCTCCAATGAGATGTCTCCCAAGACTGATTAGGAGAGAGCTCGCATGCAAGGGATACCCTATGCATCGGCAGTAGGCTCAATCATGTACGTGATGTTATATACCAGACCTTATGTAGCATACTTACTAAGTGTAGTGAGTGGGTATCAAGAAGATCCAGGAGAGAATCACTGGATAGCTATGAAGAACATTCTCAAGTACTTGAGAAGGACTAAACAGATGTTCTTGGTGTATGGTAACGGTGAACTCTAAGTGGAGTACTTTAATAATTCGAGCTTCCAGAGTGATAAGGGCGACTCTAAGTCGGTCTCGGGATTTGTCTTTACCCTCAATGGAGGGGCAGTTTGCTGGAAGAGTTCCAAGCAAGAAACCATGGCAGACTCGATGATGGTGGCTGAATACATCACTGCCAACGATACTGCCAAAGAGCCTGTCTGGATGAAGAAGTTCATAACTAAACTTGGAGTGGTCCATCCATCGAGCATCCAATACCTTTGTATTGTGATAACAATGGAGCTGTAACATATTAGAAAATAAAATATTATTTTGGGAATTTAAATAAGTAAAATAAAAAATATTATGAATATTTAAAGTATAGAGATTGGTTGTAAATGAGAAGAGAATAATTTTATACCGATAAATTAAAAAATATTTGGAAAATTAATTTGAATTACTAAATTTGTAAAGAAATTAGGAGAATTGAGCATTTGTAGACTTTTAAATAATTGTTGTATACTATGTAAATACTAAACTTGATTAATATTTATTAATTATGCATTATGCATGTTTATGTACATGTCATGCAACATAATATGTTTCAAACAACTTGTTACATTTTATTTAACCATGGCTTCTTTTTTTTTTTAAAAAAAATCATTTGGTGTTTTGTTTTTTCTTAAATAAAAAGGAAAAGATAAATAAAAGAAAAGAAAAGAAAAGAAATAGATGAGAGAAAAGAGTGATGGGACATGTATCATGGTTGATATGAGAGAGAGTGAGAAGGTTCTAGACTTTCCTATGTTTTTTTATTTGCTCTCATTTGTTCCTCATCATCTTCTTCATCTCATTCTCCCTCCACATCCTCCACTTCCTCTACCACCTTCAAACCACCCCAAAATCCACTAAAAATCTCACACTCTCTTTACAAAAATTGATCCTAAGCCCACCCTAAATCTTATGGTGTTATCAAGTCAAGGTTTTTAAGACTTTGAGCAACTCAAGAAAATTCTTGAGTTGCCAAATGAGATATTTACACACCATTAGTTTAGTAATTGAGTTTCATTAGCTTCTCTTTTAGTTTAGAATTGGTTCAGTATGGATTAGTGAGCTTTGAAATTTCCAAGATAAGGTTTAAAAGGGTATTATGAATTGTGATGGTGTGTTGAGGTGTAATTAGTGAGTACAACCCCTATAGTGTTAGTATTGTGAACTAAACCAGACATGAACTTAGATCCGATGTCGGGTTTCGTGAGAAATTGTGGTGATAATTGGAGATCTGCTATAACCCGGGAACCCTAGAAATTATTTAGCAATTACAGTGATACAAGCAGATGACCTAGAAGCTAACCTAGAGACCCGAGCACCACATCTTCCATCATGGCCGCAATTAAATGATTTCTGGCCGCAATTTGCGGCCTTGGTATTAGATTTTATCCTCGTGCTTGGTCCAAGGCTCCATTTTCAGTAAATTAGACCCTCCACACATGCAAAAATGGATAATTTCACCTAGAGAAAAATTTGTAAGTGTTTTTCATAGTTTCTGATTTCGGTTTGTGAATTCTGTGAACTTGAACTTTGGTATTTGTATTTTGTCTCGGTCTCTTGACGTTTGTACGTCAATATCGGGAGTTGTTTGGTTATTCCTGCATGCGTAGACATAGGTTTTAACCTATGTGTGATTCATGTGCCGTTTTGGTTTTCTTACGCGATTCTTGTTTATGATACTATGTGTTTATATATATAGACACCTTCACATAGACTTCGGAAAACAAGGGAAAACGTGGCGTCATCGACTTCGGCAAGTGAGGATCAAGGTGAGTAGATTTATATCTACGGGGGAAGTCGGGTGGATGGCCTATAACACCCCCGCAAATGTAGAATAGGGTTATTACCATGTTATTATGATTTGGATGTGATATTGGATACTTAGCGAGTAGGGTGTTTAGAAGACCTTAGGTTAGATTAGGTTGATCTAGGGAGACCTATCTATAGGATGATTACCTTAGTGGCGAATCACAGGTTTCATGTAGATACACACACGCACACACACACTTGACTTTGTGTATATTTGTGTGTGTGTAAGTGTGTGTGTGTGTGTGTGTGTGTGTGTATGTATGTATGTGTTAGTGTATATGCCCTAGGGGCCATTATTGTATCATACTAGCTTGTATATTACTTAATGGAAGCTTGGGATATTCACAGTTATATTAACAGTCTTGTCAAACATGGTAGTATGCTACTTGGTTTATATCTATCTTAATATATGTATATGTTAGCATATTAAGAATACATATTGATAGAGCCTTTAGGATCTTTCTTGACTACCAGCGTTGTGATGGCAGTCACACTAGTGGGGGCTGGGTATTCTACAAGCACATCCTTTTTCAGGTCCCTAGTCGTAGGATTATCGAGACAAGGCATCGATACTCCGGAGTATACTAGTGTGTACGCTTCTCATCCAAGCAGGGGAAATGGTCTGTCCCACAGCCATTAGTACGTTGTATTGGAGATAGTATACAGGTGCTCGTTGGGTTACGGGTACACCGGACAGGACTCGCAGGGAACTGTTGTTTGGTATTATACCCGTCGTCTGTTAAAAGTTCCCAGGTGACATGAGTACAGCATAGTCCATGGACTTGACACTGCTGCTTCGTCTCGAGTGTGTTCCCACTATTCTTAGGCTGCTACCCTACCATGGCTCAAAAGAGTCGTGCAAGCAGGTAGCAGTTGGGTGCAGTCCCGAAGCACTTGGAGGCAGTGGCAGTTAGATAGGATTCGCCTCTCCCGGTATAGGGAGTTGATATCGCGCTGTGTTTGGAGAGCCATTACGCAAAGTCCCTGACCAGGGCAAGCGAGATTTTCTGGTAAGATTTCCAGTAGCTTCTCAAGGTGCAATGGGCTTTGCTCCGACACGACTTATACCGCTTATAGGGGACTGACTCTTGCCGCCCCCTAGGCTCGATATGCGATAGTCTTTGACGAACAGACCGGACTGTATGAAGATTGTCACATCAGGCTCAGTAGGATTTTGGATTGGTTTCCTCATCGGCCTTCTTATCGACATCTACCTAGGGACCATTACGTACAGCTAGTGTCGTTTGCGGTCTGTGGTTAAACCCACTGCCAGCGTAGTGTCGAGTCTGTAGAGTACCACACAGAGAGTTTCCCTGCTTCGTGCGAAACGATATAGAGGTCGTATGGTTTTACGACAGGGTTCGGACACGTACGTGTTTTTACGCACGTACGATATTCGGACAGTTTATACTAGCAGGCTTTGGTTTAAGCCAGATTCTAGTATTGGATTATTGGATTTATACAGTCTCAATATTTTCGTGTTTTCACGAATGGGAGGGGCATTCTCGTAATTAGTCGAGAAGCTTCTAGAAGACTGATGAGTTGGAGACTTAGGTGGAATTTGCATTAAATGGTTTAATGACTCATGGTGTGATTCATCAAGGAGTTAATGATGCATTTATTGCTTAATGACTCATGAGATGAATCACACAAAGTGAGTTAATGAAGCATGGTTGATATTTTATTTGTTATTCATTTAATAATATCTCATGCTTTATATATTCATAAATGAGATATTTTTCCATATCATTCTCACTCTTACCTTCTCTCTCCTCAAGTTCTATCTCTTTTAAGAACTAACCCTAACCTCTCATGTGTTGAGATCCAAGGGTTAGCAAGACTAATAGATCCCTAATCCTCTTCTATATCCTCTAGGTTACTTTGATTAGCACTCTAAGCAACCTAGTTACCTCAAGTGAGAGGTTTAAGCTTGGAGAAGTAGCTCTCGGGTGGATCATCTATCACAATGAGGAGGCTGAGAACAAGAAGGACTTGATTCATTAGGTATAATCATCTTTCATAGTAGCTTATCACTTCTATGTTGTTGTTAGTTAGGGTTTAGCGAAGATCCATAAAATTAGTCGATGTTGGTTTAAACAAAATGATTGTTTTACCTATTCCGCCTCCCCGCATCATGTGTGGTGTCAAACGTCGACTTACAGCGGTATCAGAGCCTCGCTAAACCATAACTAACTTGTTAGTAAAGTCTTTAGAAATTCGATCGCAAAACGAACCCGAAAAACATCATTTTGGCCTAGTTTCTGCCGATTTTAAAACGGGGTCTAAAAAATTTTTCAGGGACCCTTAAAAATACAAGCAGGGAATTATAAGATTACTGGAGAAATTTGGGATCCTAACTCGGCCAAACCGCCGCGGAACCACGGCCGATCCAAAGCGATCCGCCCCGGATCTGCGGCCGAGTTGAAGCCGAGTCTGCCCAAATTTGCCAGTAACTCTTCTGTGTTGATTTTGTTTTTTCTGGAATGTTTTGTTTCTACTCAGGTTTCAGGTGCACAGAGGAATATTTGGAGTAGAATCATTTGTGTTTGCTTGATCGAAATTCTAAGATATTTGGCAAACTTGATTATATCTGTGATTTGTATAATGTGTTCGTAAACCTCCCCTAACTGCTAGTATGTCGGTTAGCAGGGGGTTGCACATTTCTGTAATGGCTTTTACTGGTTTGTGTTTATGGACTTGTTGGATTGTCGTGAATGGATAGCCGGGGATGTGAGACGAGTGTTTCTTTCATTCAAATGTAATTTTTAATTTGTTGTAATATTCTTTTGCGGGGCACATCCGGGCTGAGCTTGTAGCCACAGTTGTATTATTTCATTTACTGTTTTCTGCTCCTAGATTAGACCCAAGATGGGGTGCACAAACTACCGGGTACTTTGAAGTGTTTAGTGGCCTACTCACGTTGTTGAGGGAGACCGCTTCACTTCGGGTACTTGGAGGGTAGTTTGCCGTACTCGTAGGGGTCTAGGGTAGGGTTTTGGCTATTCATCGCGATTGTGTAATCCGTCTTTCTTTGCAGGCTCAAAAGGAATGCAGATTCGTAGAAAATCCAATATGTTCATCTGTGATCTGGAATGCCTATTATTGCATCTGACGAATGTACAATATCTATGTTAGTTATATGTATGCCCTAGAGGCCATTACTGTACATTGGATGTATATTGTAGTGGATGCTGGGACATATATAGGAAGGACTTTCTTGCTCGACATGATAGTACGCTATCTGGTTGCACTTTATCTTAACATGTATACTTTCTGTCTCTCTGATTACATGTTGATAAAGCCCTTAGGATTTGTACTGGACTTCCAGGACTATGATGTAAATCATACTAGTGGGGCCTGGGTAGTCCATGAGTACATCCTTGAATTGTTCCTAGTCGAGGGAATATCGAGACGGGGCATCTGTAAGTGCACGGCGGCGCCCCGGCCGTCAATCCGACGGCCAAATGCGGAAGCGGTGATAAACTTTAAATTTTACTTGAACTGGCAAATCGCCGCGCACTAATACCCGGATCGAACCATTAATTAGTCCTAGCTAACTACAAGAAAGGGAATAGAGATATACCGACGATCCAAGTCCTCCGGTCTTCTCGTCATGGTCCCGATCTCATGCGGAATGTCCCGTCTCCTCCTCGTCGCCGGAAGTGCACCACATCGCCTACTTCTTTTACGGGCTCCCACCTCAATGCCGAGGCAACTCGGGCACGAAGCCGGCTACTCGACGTGCCCAAGATTTGCTGTAGAATATAATGTGGATTACATGTCTCATTTGGGATTATGGAGTTGCCTTTTGTGGTGGAGGAAGAAGAACTTGGAGAGAGGTGAAGGAAAAAATGTATCATGCAAAGAATGAAATTGACATCTTTCTCACTACCAAAAGAAAAGCCCCCCCCACCCTCACTAGTGGCCGGCCAAGCATGATGGTGGTAGGTGGGAATGGAGTGAAGTCAAATGAAAGACAAGGGAGTGGGTGAGCTATCATGCAAGGAAGAATAATGAGTGATGATCAAAACAATATCATCACAAACAAAAACAAACACTCCAAAGCAACCATGATGACTCCAAATGGTCAAGCCATCATGAAGAAGTCAAGAAGTCAAGGTCAATGGAGCAACCATCATGATCCAACCAATAAGCAAAGACCCCCTCCACAAATACTTATTTGCAACAATGCAAATAAGCCCTCCTCCACCAATCTTCGGCCAATGAACGGAACAATGGAAATCGGCCGAAACAGAAAGCAAACTGGCAACTCCAGAAAACTGGTCCCGTAATAAATTACAGGAAAACCCCGATACTGTGCATACACACTTGCATTTGTATTCCGACCGAAATACAAATGCAATGAGACAAAATCTACACTGTACTATACTAGGATCCGGCTTATACCAAAGCCGGCTAGTAATATCTGTTCGATCCTGATCCGTGCAATACCGCACGTATCTGATCGAACCCTGCCATATAACCATACGGCCTATAGTACAGACTGTCCGATCCTGATCCGTGCAATACCGCACGTATCTGATCGGACCTTGCCATATCTCCATACGGCCTCTACAACCTTTCGCCCGAAAGCTGAGTAACAGAATGTGGGGGACTCTAAAGACTCGTCAACACCTTGGTTGTGGATTTAACCACTAGCACGTTAGAGGTATAAGCCAATACATAACGGGCTACCAGGTATTGACCAAAAGGGACGTCTGTGAGCGAACTCAGCCTGACTCCCTACTGAGCCTGTCAGTGACAATATCCCTACAGTCCGGTCCGTTCGTCTATGAGTATCGCATTACGGGCCTAGGGGGTTGGTAAAAGTCAGACCCCCAAAAGCGGTACAAGTCGTGTCGGAGTGTAGCCCAGAACACCCTGAGATACTACTGGAATACCTACCAGTAAATCTCCTTGCCTCGGCCGAGGGCTTCGTGTAATGGCTCTCCTAGACACAGCACGACCTCACCCCCAATACCGGGAGAGACGAACCCCTGAAGATACGCTCACTGCCTCCATGTGGCTCGGGACTGTACCCAACTAAAACCTGTTTGCACGACTCCTTTGAGCCGTGGTAGGGTAGTAATCAAAGTACAGTGGGAACTCACACAAGACAAATGACGATCCCCAGGTCGATGAACTAACCTGTACATATGTCACCAGGGAACTGCCATCTGACGTCTGGTATATGACCAACTGGCATGTTCCCGGCGAGTCCTGTCCGGTGTACTCATAACCCAATGAGCACCTGTATACATCTTAGGTGATCCAACTGACACCAGTGGCTTGTGAGACCGGCCACCGCCCCTCATCGGGGTCTCGACTGTATACACTAGTCTACTCTGGAGAATCGATGCCCTGTCTCGAAACTCTCACGACTAGGGACCTTTTAAGGATATGCTTATAGACCCCCAGCTCCCACTTATATGATCGCCCTCATACTGCTGGTGGTCAAGCAAGAATCCTAGGGGCTCTATCAACGTGTAATAGCGACGTGTCAGGTCACTTAAAACAGTACACGATGATAAAGGTAAACCAGATAGCATACTATCATCTCGAGTAAGACTGTCCTACCGGGATAGGTCCTCCATCAATCATTACAATCACGTACCTGTGACCTAATAATTGACTCTGAGGGCACTATCTCCAACAATCTCCCACTTGCACTCAAGGCTAATTATTGCGATGTCGCATACTCACAGCCCGTGTGATACCGAACACCCAACTCCTCTACTAGTCAGTCTCACAAAGCTCGTTTGCGAAACTATTGCGTTCGAGGAATAGCCTCAGTGAGTGGATCCGCCTTGATGTTTCTTTCTATGTCTCTCTATATCTCATGTTCGCGGAGAAAGCCATCTCCCGAAAAGAGTAATACCTGTCTTAGAATGTCTGGATGTCTGATGGGACCTAGCTCATAAATGAACTCCAAATCATAAATGAACTCCAAATCCAAACTTCTTAGACTGTATCGTCAACTGAACTTAATCAGTATCCTGCGCCATGCCACCCTCAGTATTTCCTTGGACCACCTGTCCAAAATACTGCCCCTCGTCAGAAGGAATAACTATAACTCTGACAACCTCCTTGTCGTCCATGTCACCTTGGAAGCCTGGATTGATAACTGTCTCCTGCATGAGGCTATCGTTATCATATCCCTAGAAAATCCACTTATGTTCTAAAACTGCTTCCGACTGTTTCTCCAGGATTGGATCAATGTCAACTTATTGCCTCTAGTGCAAGAACAACATCTGGTGTGGTACTTGACATCTTATGATTGACTCAATTGCCTGAGCAAGTGATCTGCCAATCATGCGCATCCCTCTCCCCTTTAGTCTGTAAGACACCTTTAGAGAGGGTGACTCCATCTTCTGCAGGTACACTACCGTGCATGGAGTCGTCCATTCTAAATACTCTTAGAATGCTGTCTAAGTACCCTGATTGGGAAACCACCCAAATCTAGATCTAAAACCATAGATCTAGTAACCAGTTTGTCTGATATAATGTCCAAGTCCCATATGGAGAAATTACTGTGTGACGACCAAAGTATAACCGATTATAGTATAGGAGTTTCTTTTCCTACTCTGTGTATGTCATCCATACACCATGACATCACACCCTACTACCTTCTCAACAGATCCATCCCCTATTCTGATGAAGTCAAACCCACGACTGTCACGTCAGAAGTAGATGATCTATCTCCGCTACATTTGCTTTAGTCTATAAATAGACATAAGCTACCTGTCCACCAATGCTTCCGCTGCTCCCACTGACTACGACAACCCTCTGGCAGAGTCATATAGACGTACACTTCTAAAACTAGTTTAGAACGACGCTATACTCATCCTCCCACCGGGTCTCGCAGCCTGGAACAACAGCAATGGTAATTGTGGGTAAACAAGAACTTCCCTGTGACCGTCCTTGAGGCTACCGTAGTACCTCTCGGGTGCCTGAAGTTACCCACCTTATCTGCGGAGTGGCCAATGGAATGTCAATCCAGATTGAATCTTTAGGTTCCTTATCAAATCTTCAGTAATCGTTTGTGGTTCTGGAATCACTTCCAGTTCTACCATACTCCCACTACTGTTTTCTGAAAAAATCCATTTTTATTAAAACTGTGGCGAGTCTAGAACAATATTGCTATTGTTCATCCAGATGGTAGAAAGTCAACCCGCGTCATTGCCTGGGTCAACTCACAAACAGCCATTACAGAAACGTGCCTTGAGTTGTCCAGTGTCTGGTTTTAAGCATAAGCCGGACAACTCCCCGTACCTTAACATCGTTAAGATATGAACTGTTCTATATCCCATATAGGACCAGAGGCACTGATTTAATTGAACCAGATTCAAATCATGCAACTGTCTCCAGTGCATGTCAACTAAATGGAAGGAGGCCGATCAGCGTTACTCAACTTAGGAATGCTTCCAATTATGAGTAACCTGAAAAAGAAGCAAGTTCTCTTAGTCATTACTATCAACTTAATACCATACACAAGTATCTACATCTTCGATCTCTTTGAAGAATCCCGATACTTGCTACACCTGGTTCTCTACTCTATTCAAATACCTATAACTTCTCCAAATTCGGACCCTGTGTTTCCACGAAACACCTGTCTAAAAAGTAGAGAAGTCATAAGTAAACCGAATATAGTACGAGGACCAACCCCTCTGTCCTGATGGACCCTGGACAACATACAATACTCTGTATAAGTCCCTTGAGTCTGATAACTCATTCACTGTGTGTCGTAGGTTGAAAACTGTACTTATGGTTAAGAAGAATTACACCGCTGCTTAATGCTCCTTACCTAACCATCCACTGATATAGGTAAATGTCGTAGACATAATTTCAGAAAGGTATATCTCACTCTATGAAAATAGACGTACAGATATATCAATTTGAAATTGGTGCATAACAGCGGATATTCAAAACCAAATATTTGCCGACCGGCAAACAGCCCAGGTGATTTCCTCAAATATCACCGATTACAACGAATCCCGATATAATGAGGATAATCACCCAATTCCCAATAACTTACTCCCACTCATCATCTGTAAAACCATATAGATGTGAGAATCGTACCTGGTAAATACATACCCTGGAGTAAGTATCTAATCGGGAAATCAGTTTTCCTTTAACATTGCACAGTGAAACTGAAACATCGAAATGTTTCGATGGGGTATCCTGGTATTCCTAGTAATGCCTCTTCCAGATTCACGACTGTAACCGTATAATTCTTTGCCACCTCTCCAAATCCCTTCATATGTCTTTAGTCTTTACCTTCTGCACACCCCTTTAGGCCAAATGGTTTTCTTCCTTCCCTACCGTTCGGCACCAGCCTATGGTTTGGAAGAAGACTATCCAATAAGCATAATGGGTGTACTGTCCCAATCCTAGGAACACTCGCAATGAGAGAAGGTGAAGATAAAAGACAACCGAATAAACCTTATTCCTATTTCTCCTGGACCAGAATCCATCCCCGAACTGGAACAAGTTCCTTTCGAGTTCGTATATAACCATACGATGGAGTATCCAAATAAACTGTGGATCTTCGTAGTGATACGGAGTGTCCTGGAGAAATACAAAGGTGATGTGGGAGTGGTAACGAAATATTTGGTTTGGTCGTGAATATCTGTTGCAATTTACTTTGCCCTCTTACTAATCCCTTGCTTTGTCTGAACTTAATACCTTCTGTACACCATCGTTAGGCTAATTGGTTTTCTTCATTCCCTACCGGTCGGCACCAGCCTAAGGTTTGGAAGAAGACAATCCAATTTGCGTAATAGGTGTACTACCCCTAAACCAAGGAGTACTCGTAACCTGAGAGAGGGTAAAAGGAAAAGACAACTGAATAATCCTATCCGTTTTCTCCAGAACCGGAAACCATCCTCGAATAAATTCTTTCGAGTTCGTATCTAACCATACGATGGTTTTGTCCAATGGAAGTGGACGTTCGTAGTAATACGGGGTGTCCTGGAGAAAAGGGCGAAAGTGGGAGTGGCAATGAGGTCTGCAACTCTGACAATCCAAAAGCCAGTGTCAAGAAGGTTCGGTCAACTTGGTCACTGAGTCATAGTCTTAGGGTCGGGTCAATGGTCGCTGCCAAAAAGAGAGAGAAAAGAAATACTCAGCGTGCACTCTAACCTAGATCAGAATGGTTACCAATTTATCTAATCAGGAATCCTCCCACTGTACCTCAAATTCTCCTCCAAACCTAAAAGAAGAATTAGTCGGGGTTACCCGAGGAGTAAACTAACTCATCAGTGGGAATCGGGATCCAACTATCATCGCATGATAACGTGACGGAATCCGCTCACGCTATCACACTCCAGAAGGTATGCGCATATCTGGCAAGTTTCAGTTTTTTTGAAACTCCCGATGTGATTTCTACCCCATGCTCTTATGACCTTGACTTTGGCCAACATATCATAAGTCACATGTCAAGTTCAACCCGTCATTCTCCAGGTTAATTTGAGTCCACCCGTACCTACCCTTGACTTTGGCCAAAATGGCAGTACGACTGTCCCAAACCAACGCATCTATCTATGCTGCATATGAATACCCAATAGCTACCAAACACTGTGCCTTGACTTTGGCCAACATACACAGCTTGAATACTATTGACCACCCATATGAAACGACGGAGGGCTACGAATGGTTTCTGGCGAAAACCTTTAACGTAAAGAACTTGATATCGTCGAAGGAACGGATAGCTTTTTGAAAATATAGTGACGAAAACCGTTGCTAAAGAGGTCACTCCCGGTGAAGGGATCTCGGCTCTTTCCCCGTAGAATGGGGTGCAGGATATTCTAAATGAATACCGCGATGCAAAGCAAAAGCAATCGGCTATAGTGAAGTTAATGCCCTGACGCAAACTTTTTGTCCAAGGGGTCACTCCCGGTGAAGGGATCTCGGCCCTTGCCTCGTCGACTGAGGAGCAGGATATTCCAACTGAATATCACGATGCAAAACAAAAGTGAACGTCCTTGCAATAACAGCTTTTTGAAAAATGTTCCAACAACATCATATTAGGTTTGTTTTTAACTTGCATTGATCCGAATCAATGCAGTCCCATCAATGATCACACCAAAAAGAACGAAAATAATATGACGTACGTATATGCCATCCGCATTCGCCACTGGGTCCCGTCATTACCCGTTAGGTTAGCTAACTAACGACAGAGCGGGGACTGGACTAGCGCGGATGCAAAACATATACAATATCTACTAATATATATACCAATATATTATATTTCGCTCAAGGCGTGAATAAAATGCAACATCACATAAAAGTACAGCATCACAGAAACAATACAGATATCTGGGATCCCCGGGTTTCACAGAGCCGCTGAAACCCGACGTTCCCCTGGTCGTGTGGATAGCCTGTGCAATGAAATCCTAGACCCCTACGGGCGCGGCAAGTTACCCGCCAAAACCTGAAGCGAGGCAGCCCCCTTCAGCGCCGTGAATGGACCATCCAGCACTTCACGGAATCCGGTAACTTGGGCACCCCTCCTGGGTCAACCTGTACCCCCTACGAGTGCGGCGAATAGCCCGCCAATTCTAGAGCGAAGCCCCCTCCGTCCCAATGCCATGAGATGCGGGCTTGTTGCCCTCCAGAACCCGGCTATCCGTGCACCCCACCGCGGGGCAATCCTAGTACAGAAAGTAAAATATACATACAACGGGTACATCGACCGCAACCTGGCCGTGCCCCAAAATAATAATACAAACAGGCAGTGACGGCAGTCCACATGTCGGACGCTCGCCCCGCAATATCAAATGTACATAATACAACCACAACTGTACTAGCATTGCATCCAGGCTATCCCCCACGACCGATCCGCAACATCACAGCAAAAACAGAACATCAACGTGAAAGTCACGTTCGCAAATCCGTCTAACCGGGCTATAGCAGTTAGACCGGATTTACCGATCAAGTGACATTCACGGTCGCAGATATAATGTAAATACTGTGAAATAATGTGTTTAAAATATCCGATCGATCAAATTTTAATAAGTGGGCCCCCAAGCAATACTGTAGCACACACAGAAATTCTGGGCCCAAAATTAATATTCCAAAACCCCAATTTAAAGCCCACAAAGACACTGTAGAAATTTCACACAACAAGGACACTGTTCAGCGGCGGAACCGCGGCCCAAGTGGGGGTTTGGCCGCGGTTCCGCGCTCTGTTGGACGACTGAATGTGTCGAATTTCTACAGTATTCTTATAACATCCAGTGCATCACTATTTTACAACCTGAAAAATTTTTCGAGACCAAAAATTTTCAACAGAAACTGATGCTGAAAGAAATGCGGGTTTTGGGATTTTTGATCGATCCGAATTGCAAACACATTAAACCAAGCTAGACTAAGTTAATGGCGAGGCTCTGATACCACTGTAAGTGCACGGCGGCGCCCCGGCCGTCAATCCGACGGCCAAATGCGGAAGCGGTGATAAACTTTAAATTTTACTTGAACTGGCAAACCGCCGCGCACTAATACCCGGATCGAACCATTAATTAGTCCTAGCTAACTACAAGAAAGGGAATAGAGATATACCGACGATCCAAGTCCTCCGATCTTCTCGTCATGGTCCCGATCTCATGCGGAATGTCCCGTCTCCTCCTCGTCGCCGGAAGTGCACCACATCGCCTACTTCTTTTACGGGCTCCCACCTCAATGCCGAGGCAACTCGGGCACGAAGCCGGCTACTCGACGTGCCCAAGATTTGCTGTAGAATATAATGTGGATTACATGTCTCATTTGGGATTATGGAGTTGCCTTTTGTGGTGGAGGAAGAAGAACTTGGAGAGAGGTGAAGGAAAAAATGTATCATGCAAAGAATGAAATTGACATCTTTCTCACTACCAAAAGAAAAGCCCCCCCCCACCCTCACTAGTGGCCGGCCAAGCATGATGGTGGTAGGTGGGAATGGAGTGAAGTCAAATGAAAGACAAGGGAGTGGGTGAGCTATCATGCAAGGAAGAATAATGAGTGATGATCAAAACAATATCATCACAAACAAAAACAAACACTCCAAAGCAACCATGATGACTCCAAATGGTCAAGCCATCATGAAGAAGTCAAGAAGTCAAGGTCAATGGAGCAACCATCATGATCCAACCAATAAGCAAAGACCCCCTCCACAAATACTTATTTGCAACAATACAAATAAGCCCTCCTCCACCAATCTTCGGCCAATGAACGGAACAATGGAAATCGGCCGAAACAGAAAGCAAACTGGCAACTCCAGAAAACTGGTCCCGTAATAAATTACAGGAAAACCCCGATACTGTGCATACACACTTGCATTTGTATTCCGACCGAAATACAAATGCAATGAGACAAAATCTACACTGTACTATACTAGGATCAGGCTTATACCAAAGCCGGCTAGTAATATCTGTTCGATCCTGATCCGTGCAATACCGCACGTATCTGATCGAACCCTGCCATATAACCATACGGCCTATAGTACAGACTGTCCGATCCTGATCCGTGCAATACCGCACGTATCTGATCGGACCTTGCCATATCTCCATACGGCCTCTACAACCTTTCGCCCGAAAGTTGAGTAACAGAATGTGGGGGACTCTAAAGACTCGTCAACACCTTGGTTGTGGATTTAACCACTAGCACGTTAGAGGTATAAGCCAATACATAACGGGCTACCAGGTATTGACCAAAAGGGACGTCTGTGAGCGAACTCAGCCTGACTCCCTACTGAGCCTGTCAGTGACAATATCCCTACAGTCCGGTCCGTTCGTCTATGAGTATCGCATTGCGGGCCTAGGGGGTTGGTAAAAGTCAGACCCCCAAAAGCGGTACAAGTCGTGTCGGAGTGTAGCCCAGAACACCCTGAGATACTACTGGAATACCTACCAGTAAATCTCCTTGCCTCGGCCGAGGGCTTCGTGTAATGGCTCTCCTAGACACAGCACGACCTCACCCCCAATACCGGGAGAGACGAACCCCTGAAGATACGCTCACTGCCTCCATGTGGCTCGGGACTGTACCCAACTAAAACCTGTTTGCACGACTCCTTTGAGCCGTGGTAGGGTAGTAATCAAAATACAGTGGGAACTCACACAAGACAAATGACGATCCCCAGGTCGATGAACTAACCTGTACACATGTCACCAGGGAACTGCCATCTGACGTCTGGTATATGACCAACTGGCATGTTCCCGGCGAGTCCTGTCCGGTGTACTCATAACCCAATGAGCACCTGTATACATCTTAGGTGATCCAACTGACACCAGTGGCTTGTGAGACCGGCCACCTCCCCTCGTCGGGGTCTCGACTGTATACACTAGTCTACTCTGGAGAATCGATGCCCTGTCTCGAAACTCTCACGACTAGGGACCTTTTTAGGATATGCTTATAGACCCCCAGCTCCCACTTATATGATCGCCCTCATACTGCTGGTGGTCAAGCAAGAATCCTAGGGGCTCTATCAACGTGTAATAGCGACGTGTCAGGTCACTTAAAACAGTACACGATGATAAAGGTAAACCAGATAGCATACTATCATCTCGAGTAAGACTGTCCTACCGGGATAGGTCCTCCATCAATCATTACAATCACGTACCTGTGACCTAATAATTGACTCTGAGGGCACTATCTCCAACAGCATCGATATTCCAGAGTAGACTAGCGCATATCTTCTCGACTCATGCGATGGGCGATGGATGATCCCATATCCATTGGTGTTTGACATCGAAGATGGTATGCGGGTGCTCAGTGGAGACTGGGTACACTGAACGGACTCGCCGAGAACTCCCAGATGGTATTATACCTCACGTCAGATAGCAGTTCTCTGGTGACACTGGTACAGCTTAGTCTGTAGACCCGAGATCGTCATAGAGTCTTGTGTGTCTCCCACTATGCTTTGATTTCCACCCTACCACGGCTCTACTGAGTCGTGCAAACAGGTGGTTTTTGGGTACAGTCCCGATTCACATGGAGGCAAAGAGCGATAGGAGGGGATTCGTCTCTCCCGGTATTGGGGGTTGATGTTGTGCTATGCTCGACTGGCCATAACAGGAAATCCCTGGCCAGGGTTGCAGTGATATACTGGTAAGAGTTATCAGTAGTTTCACGAATGTTATGGACCTCAAGTCGGCATGACTTATCGAGCTATTGGGGTCTGACGTTTTCCACCCCTAGGCGAGATATACGACATATCAGACGAACAGACCGGACTGTACGGTAAGTGTTACTGGTTGGATTCGCAGGAGTCTGAGCGGGCTTGCTCGTCGATCTTCTGATCGCTCAATACCCGGGTGGCCGTTACGTTTAGAAGACCGCTTGCGGCTTGTGGGTGTTTGATATGATCATCATCTGCTACCGGCGTATTGACGAGTCTTTAGAGTCCTACACAGAGGTTTCCTGGCTCAAGCGAAACGAAATAAGAGCGCATATGAGATATGGGCGGGACCGAGAATAATGCGTGTATGTGATACCGTATTCTATTCTCGCGATGAATGTATCGAATGGTTATATGCGATATAACCTAGTTATCGAATCAAGGATTGATTCGATAAGCCGATACATATGATACTAGTCGGTTATATCCGATATGACCGGATCGTTAAATCAAGTGTTGATTTAATGATTTAGTGCATATTTATATATTTGATATATTACTTTGCGTTAACTAGTATTGGTTCACTTTAAAAGGATTTTCTCACTTGAATTGTACACATTGTATATGCGATATAGTTTTGTGCACATGTTTGTATCATGTTTGATGATACATGCTTACTTGGTTAAGTATAAAGAATCAAACCATGGTTTAAGTTAATGATTAGGGTTTTGATTATTTATTCATTTATCTTTTTCTTATTTATTCATTTTGGAAAAGAAAAAGATAAATGAATGGTTGCATGTTTTGTTTTTTAGTTGAAGTTTCTTGAAACTTTGACTAAGTCACTTTTTTGTTGTTTTGCTTAACCCTAACCATTTAACTAACCCATGTTAATTCTCTACACTTAACTATAGTTGAAAGTATGATAAGTATTGAATTATTTATCTAATTAAAAAGGACTTATCATATCATCTTCTTCTTTCTTCATCTTCTTCTTCAATGAAGAAAGCTTGCTACTCCAATGGCAAGTCATGAAATCTAGTGAGAAATCCAAAACTAAAGTTTACCCACTTCCTATTTCTTCATCCTCTACCTCTTTCCAAGTAGTATAGGGTGTTTCCTTCACAAGTTTTTCCGACTTGGTGAAGTTGGAGCTTGTTCTAGCGATGCCTCGACGTAGATCATCTTCGGCATCGAACCGACGATCAAGCCCGCCCATTCTTCGATGATGCCGACGCTAGAGCCGTGGAGGTGGTGGACCGGATCTACAAAGGTTGTATGTCCGTTCCCTTAGTTAAAATGTTAACTAGTTTGCTTGTTTCGCCTAAAAATATCTAGTAAACGATCCGTAGTCGGGTTTGTAGGCACCCGTAAAATTTGATTTGTGCATGTTTGATCACTTGTGAGACTTCACTAGAGTGCCTAGGAACCCTACAGTGGTATCAGAGCCTAGCTAGAGCCTTAGGCGATCGGTAGACGAAGTTAGAGATCCGATCGAACCGCGAAACCCTAAGCAAAATCGCTCTCTGTACATTTTTCAAAACTGTTGAATTTTGTGAATTAAAAATATGCAGAAAAATAAGCAGGAAACACTAAGAATTACTGTGAAATTTGGTCGACTAATTCAATAATTGGAGCGCGGAACCGCGGCCAAAACAGGTGTTTGGCGGCGCTTCCGTGGCCCAAATTTCGACTTAGTCCCTCAAATTTCATATATTTATTCTTAGGTCCTTTCTTGGCAATTTTTGATGTGAATTTTTTAATTCCACTCTGGTGTTGAGTTTTCTAGGGTTTTATTGGGGATTCGTTAATTTGATCGGATAATTTAACTTTGTTTATGTTTTTCCGGATATTTTAGAAACTATTAAAATGTTCGACCGGATATAAATACCCAATTTTTCCCCTGCCGGAAAATTTCCAAGTGTTGGATTTTTCCGTGGTTTAAAGACGTTCTAAGTAGTGCAAGTAACGCGATGGACCCTCTAGAAGACAACAAACATTAACTCGATTATGTGACCGTCTTGAACTGCCCTTTGAACCTTCGGGTTTGGGGCAGTACGGCGTGCCACATGTGAGGCGTTGGCTTGACCCTTCTACGGCTGGACCGTTGGTACTGAGGCATGAACTGAATGTTTTTAGACTTGTTTCATGTGTTGATCTGTATCGGGAAAACTTGGGCGTTCGAATGTTCGATCGGAAAGTTTAACATTTTATGTTTATCCGGAATGGGATACAATAATTGGAATTCATAATAAGTTATGAGATAACTGAATGAATGTTATAAACATAGCACTTTAGTCTCACTTGATCGGTTGCCACGGAATTTTGATGTGATCAAAAGTCCGTCGCAATCACGTAGTGTACGCGAATACTCGCCGGGTAAGCTTAATAGACAGCCTCACCCCATAGCCCCGACCAAGTGACTGTAGGAGAACCCCGTCGCCGAAAGCATCCGTCCGGGTGCTCGCGGCAGTGGTGTTCCGCCTTGGTGTACTTTGTCGACGGCGTCGGGGGTGCGGCCGTCTACTAAAGTTTGCGACGAGTATTCGATCAGAATGTCAGGAATCCTGTTGAATTGCCCGACTTGATATTGAAAAGTGTTTTCGATAATGAGACTAAAATGCGGGGTTTATAATTGTTAGGCATGCGATGTCTAAGTAATTCATTTGGTCAGGCATGCGATGTCTGAGGAGGTTGCGGATTCCAACTGTTGTAGTTTTACACTTTCTTTTCTGTGACCGTAAGTGTAATATGTGATGTCGCCGGTTTCGTTGCTATATGTCAAGGACAATTGGGATGCGCATATTTACTTACGTTGATGACATGTGTTGTTATGTGTTGCTGGATATGTTATATTGGATCGTCGTGTTTGAATAGCCGGGGGTTTTTATGTGAGTTGAGTGTTTTTTCATTTTCATTGATGTAAAAACTTGTATGTAATATTCTTTTATTGGGGCACTTCCAGGTTGCGGAAGTAGTCACCGTTTGTATATTATTTACTTTTCTGCACTAGGATAGACCCAAGAAGGGGAGCACAAGTAACCGGGTTCTGGGGTCCAGTGGGAGACCAAATCGAGGAGTCGAGTCCGGGTCTCCTAACCCTAGAATTGGCAGGGTTGCTTGCCGCTCTCGTAGGGGTCTAGGGGTGTGGGTTTGGCTATTCATCACGACCGTGGAATCCGTGTTTTATACTGGCTCGTATTGAAAACACGGACGTCCTAGTATATCCAATATTTCATATGTTTCTTCTGCTGTGTTTTATCTGTGATGTGATCATGCGATGTTCTGTGACGGGTATTATATATAGTATATATGATATATTATATAGACGTTGCTTATGTTTTACACCCGCGCTAGCCCTGCCTTGCTCTGGCGTTAGTTACCTAACCTAACGGTGCAGACGGGACATCGAGGCGAATGCGGATGGCATAAGCGTACGTTATATTTATCTGTGATGTTTAGGTGGACTTAAATGATGGGATATTCATTAATGAGATTAATGAAAGAAAATAAACCTAATTGATGTTGTGGAATCGAATTTCAAAATAAAAACAGGTAGCTACAGTTCTTGCTTTGCATCGCGGTGTTCATTATAGAACATCCTGCACCTTATTCGATGAGGAAAGGACCGAGATCCCTTCACCGGGAGTGACTACTTTAGCAATAACTGGCAGATGCTACAACCCTCGGTTTGTTTTTGATCGCTTCTATAGTTTCCGCTTTGCACAGTGATATATATGATATATCCCGCACCTCATTCGACGAGGAAAGGGCCGACGATCCTTTCACCGGGAGTGACCCCTTTAGCAAAACTAGAAAAGCCTCAAAAACGTTCCATTTAAAAACCATTTGATTCCGCAACGAGATCAAGTTCAAAGCGTTAAAGGTTTTCACAAAAACCATTCGCAACCCTCCGTCATTTTAGGAAGTAGAGTACTTAGTATTCGTGCTACGTTTGTCGACCATAGCCGAGGCGTAGTGTGCGGTAGCTAAGTGATGTCTTCCTACACAGCATATGATGCGATTAGTTAGGACAGTCATGTGGCTTTGTTGACCTTAGCCAAGGGTCATGTGGGTGGGTCTAATTAATCACGAAATGACGGGTAGAACTTGACTGGTACCTATGATTTGTTGACCTTAGCCAAGGTCATAGGTGCTAGGGGTAAAAACCATTATTGGAAGTTTCAAGTGTTGAAATTTGCAATGAGATTGCATACCTCCTATATGATAGTTGGATCCCGATACCCACTGCGAGTAATTGTTACTCCTGGGAGAGTTTTGCACTTTGCAATTAGCCGATCAAGTAGGTGTCTAGAAAGGTGTCAACGGGGTTACGCCTCTGGGAAAACGAGGTTTACTGTAATTAGGTCCGTGCGAAAGCACGGGGAACCTCCCTCAAAGTACCTACACTGGCCTGGCTGAAAGATTGGCGAACTTGTAGAGTGTAATTAATCCCGGCTAATCTTTCCTTTTAAGGTTTGAAGGAAGATTTGATAAAAACAGTGGGAGCCATCCTGATTAGATAAAATATATAACCAATCTAATCTTGTAAGAGCGCACGCAGAGTGTTTTCTTCTCTCTCTCTCCTGGTAGCGACCATATCACGCCTTAATCAAGATAATAAAATGGATGAATTGACCGAACCCGCTTGTTATACTGAGCTGGGGAACGTTGGTCCCGCTCCAACTTATAATTGTTATAAGACAGAGCAGGAAATAGGGAATACCAGAATTCCTATGCCGCCCAAACGAAGACAGTGCATATGATGCATCTCCTTCGGGTGAGTTCATTACAAAGAACTGTTTCTCAGTATCCTCTGCATCCTGGGTATATGATACCGGATCAGGATCCCAGATATGTAAGTTGTTACATAGGGCTACAAAAAGGTAGAAAAACTGAGAATGAGTGATAAGTTTCATGAGACAGAAAACGGGGCAAGTGTTGCAGCCAAGTCTGTTGGTCACTGTCACCCTGTATTACCAATACATTGATTCTGAACAAATGCTATTAGATACCGAACTTGATATACAAAATCATATCAGTCTCTTTATTAATAAAGAAAGGATATAATTTTGTATTGATGGATAATGTTTTGAACATTTCTATATCAAAAGTTGATCGGTTCAGGCACGTTATCTAAAAGCATTTACGTTCTAAATCAAACTACAGTTCCTAGTATACAGAACACACACAAGAGGAAGAGTTCAGAAATGAACGAATTCTTCTTGAGGTATTGTAGACTAGGTCATATCAATGCGACCCGACTGGCTGAAGTTACATTTTAGATGCATATTTAAATCAGTTTGAATTTACATCTTGTGAAACTTGCCAGTCATGTCACAAAGATAAGATGACCATAGCTCTGTTTATTGGAAACAGAGGAAGAGTTAGTAAACTCTTGGGACTGATACATGATGATGTATGTAAGGTCTCCTGTCTACACATGCCAGGACTGGTTCTTTATACTTCATTATATTCTCTGATAATCTCTCAAGATTCAGTCATATGTTCCTGTTGAAACATGAGTCCGAACCTTTTGAGATATTCACAGAATATAAGTTAGAAATAGAGAACCAAAATACAGGTATAAGTATTATGTCCTATGATAAGATCAGGGAGGAGAATACTTGTGCATAGAATTCCTGGACTATTCTAAAGGAGAATAAGATTTTCTCTCAGTGTTACTCCTCTGAATACACCACAGCACAACGGTGTATCAGGGCGGAGCAATTGCACAATATTAGATATGGTGTGCTCTATGATGAGTATTACTGAGTTACCTATTTCCTTTTGGGGTTATGCACTTGAGAAGCTGCATACCTATTGAATTAGGGTTCTAATCAAATCACTGCCTACCATTCCATATGAGATACGGTATGGGCAGATCCTATCTCTTAAGTAAGTTAAGATTTGGGATTGTCCGGCCTATGTCAAAAGCAAAATCCGGACAAGATCGAGGCAAGATCAGTTCTGTAGAACTGGAAAGGTTCCAGCTGTACAAAACTGCTAATGATTTGACAGAACCAAAGGATTCAATATTTTCCGACGAACCTCAGCCTCTCCGCCGATCTAGTAGGGTTCCTCACCCACCTGAGAGATACCTCGGTTTCTCGATGACAGTGGGAGCGAGGATTGCATCATGAGATGATGACCCAACTAGATTCAAGCAGGCCATCAAGAGTAGGGACTCTGTAAGAATGGCTGGATGCTTAGCCATCTGAGATGGAATCCATATACACCAACAAAATATGGACTTTGGTTGCGATATCTGAAGGGTTAAATCCCCATCAGGAGCAAGTACATCTTGAGAAGATTACTTGGTGTAGATGGAAAAGTTGAGACTTTCAAAGCTAGACTTGTTAAAGGTTTTCGTCATCGACCAGGCGTGGATAATGATGAAACCTTTTTCTAGTAGCTATGCTTAAGTCTATCCAGATCCTACTTACCACGGCTACATACCATGACTGCGATATCTGGTGGTTGGGTGCCATGACTACTTTTCTAAATACTGATTTAGAAGAGAACTTCTATAAGAACACAGCCAGAGGTCTTCGTAAACAGTGGGAGCAGCGGAAACGTGTGCAAGTTGCTTTACATAATGAAGCAGGCATCGCGGAGTTGGAACGTCTGTTTTGATGTGATGGTCAAAGTGTTTGACTTCATCAAAATGGTAGACGAACCTTGTATATACAAAAGGGTAGTAGAGAGTAAGGTGGTCATCTTCGTATTGTACGTAGACAACATACTCTTGATAAGAAAAGAGTTTCCTATACTACGATCGGTCAATCTCCTATTATCACTAGAATTCTCCAAATAGGATCAAAGTGATACCTCCTAAATCCTGAGTTTTCATCTATGAGATAGATGTAATTGGATGCTAGGATTCTCACTAGATGTAGTGAGATGGTATCAATCGATCCTGGGGAGAATCACTGGAAGAGTTCCAGGGTGATAAAGACGACTGAATGTCAGTCACAGGCACTGTCTTTACCCTCAGTAAAGGGACGGTATGTTGGAAGAGTTCCAAGCTAGATACCGTGGCAAACTAGACGATAAAGGCTGGTAACATCGCTATTAAAGATACTACCAAAGAGGCAGTTTGGGTGTATATTGGTTCATATGATGAACTAGGTTCCTACCATTGTGTGACAATGGAACTGTGGTTTTGGCCCTAGAACCCTGGTCCCATCAGTGACCCAGACATAATCTAAGGCAGCATCACCTGATCATGGAGATAGTTGATCTCCAGGGTGATCGAGGTTAGGAGAGTAGACTCAGAGGACAACACGGCGGATCCACTCACGAAGGCCCTTTTCCCAAAGAGAGACTTTTTGGGGATGGTTGAGTATGTGATACTGCAACCACTGCTACAGATGGCCCTAGTGCAAGTGGGAGATTGTTAGTTATATGTATGCCCTAGAGGCCATTACTGTACATTGGATGTATATTGTAGTGGATGCTGGGACATATATAGGAAGGACTTTCTTGCTCGACATGATAGTACGCTATCTGGTTGCACTTTATCTTAACATGTATACTTTCTGTCTCTCTGATTACATGTTGATAAAGCCCTTAGGATTTGTACTCGACTTCCAGGACTATGATGTAGATCATACTAGTGGGGCCTGGGTAGTCCATGAGTACATCCTTGAATTGTTCCTAGTCGAGAGAATATCGAGACGGGGCATCGATATTCCAGAGTAGACTAGCGCATATCTTCTCGACTCATGCGATGGGCGATGGATGATCCCATATCCATTGGTGTTTGACATCGAAGATGGTATGCGGGTGCTCAGTGGAGACTGGGTACACTGAACGGACTCGCCGAGAACTCCCAGATGGTATTATACCTCACGTCAGATGGCAGTTCTCTGGTGACACTGGTACAGCTTAGTCTGTAGACCCGAGATCGTCATAGAGTCTTGTGTGTCTCCCACTGTGCTTTGATTTCCACCCTACCACGGCTCTACTGAGTCGTGCAAACAGGTGGTTTTTGGATACAGTCCCGATTCACATGGAGGCAATGAGCGATAGGAGGGGATTCGTCTCTCCCGGTATTGGGGGTTGATGTTGTGCTATGCTCGACTGGCCATAACAGGAAATCCCTGGCCAGGGTTGCAGTGATATACTGGTAAGAGTTATCAGTAGTTTCACTAATGTTATGGACCTCAAGTCGGCATGACTTATCGAGCTATTGGGGTCTGACGTTTTCCACCCCTAGGCGAGATATACGACATATCAGACGAACAGACCGGACTGTACGGTAAGTGTTACTGGTTGGATTCGCAGGAGTCTGAGCGGGCTTGCTCGTCGATCTTCTGATCGCTCAATACCCGGGTGGCCGTTACGTTTAGCAGACCGCTTGCGGCTTGTGGGTGTTTGATATGATCATCATCTGCTGCCGGCGTATTGACGAGTCTTTAGTGTCCTACACAGAGGTTTCCTGGCTCAAGCGAAACGAAATAGGAGCGCATATGAGATATGGGCGGGACCGAGAATAATGCGTGTATGTGATACCGTATTCTATTCTCGCGATGAATGTATCGAATGGTTATATGCGATATAACCTAGTTATCGAATCAAGGATTGATTCGATAAGCCGATACATATGATACTAGTCGGTTATATCCGATATGACCGGATCGTTAAATAAAGTGTTGATTTAATGATTTAGTGAATATTTATATATTTGATATATTACTTTACGTTAACTAGTATTGGTTCACTTTAAAAGGATTTTCTCACTTGAATTGTACACATTGTATATGCGATATAGTTTTGTGCACATGTTTGTATCATGTTTGATGATACATGCTTACTTGGTTAAGTGTAAAGAATCAAACCATGGTTTAAGTTAATGATTAGGGTTTTGATTATTTATTCATTTATCTTTTTCTTATTTATTCATTTTGGAAAAGAAAAAGATAAATGAATGGTTGCATGTTTTGTTTTTTAGTTGAAGTTTCTTGAACTTTGACTAAGTCACTTTTTTGTTGTTTTGCTTAACCCTAACCATTTAACTAACCCATGTTAATTCTCTACACTTAACTATAGTTGAAAGTATGATAAGTATTGAATTATTTATCTAATTAAAAAGGACTTATCATATCATCTTCTTCTTTCTTCATCTTCTTCTTCAATGAAGAAAGCTTGCTACTCCAATGGCAAGTCATGAAATCTAGTGAGAAATCCAAAACTAAAGTTTACCCACTTCCTATTTTTTCATCCTCTACCTCTTGCCAAGTAGTATAGGGTGTTTCCTTCACAAGTTTTTCCGACTTGGTGAAGTTGGAGCTTGTTCTAGCGATGCCTCGACGTAGATCATCTTCGGCATCGAACCGACGATCAAGCCCGCCCATTCTTCGATGATGCCGACGCTAGAGCCCAAGACATGATTTGGACAGCGAGGGGACTTCATTGCGGAGCCGTGGAGGTGGTGGACCGGATCTACAAAGGTTGTATGTCCGTTCCCTTAGTTAAAATGTTAACTAGTTTGCTTGTTTCGCCTAAAAATATCTAGTAAACGATCCGTAGTCGGGTTTGTAGGCACCCGTAAAATTTGATTTGTGCATGTTTGATCACTTGTGAGACTTCACTAGAGTGCCTAGGAACCCTACAATCTATATATGATAGCTATTAGGCATCACTTATGCTTTACACCCGCGCTAAACCAAACCCCGCTCTGTCGTTAGTTAAGTAACCTAATGGGTGAATGACGGGACCCAGTGGCGAATGCGGATGGCATAAGAGGACGTTGTATTTTCGTTGTTTTCTGCAATGATAGGTTAATTGATGGGATGCATTATATTAATGCAAAAAAAATAAACCAAAGTTGAATCGTTGGAACAGTTTAAAAGAAACCACTCAGTTATTTTAAAAAAGAAGATATTTTTTAAATTACGGAGCTTTAACCACTCTTTTTAAAAGCTATCAGGTTCCTTCGATCATATCAAGTTCACTACGTTCACGGTTTCGCCAAAACCATTCATAGCCCTCCGTCATTTCATTTGGGTATTCAGTAGTATTCAAGCTATGTATTTTGACCAACGCCAATGCATAGTGTTTGGTAGCTGCTGGGTATTCATTTGTTGCATAGATAAATGAGTTAGTTTGGGACAGTCGTATTATCATTTGACTAATGTCAGGGGTATGTACGGATGGGTTCAAATTAACAAGATAATGATGGGTAGAACTTGACATGTGACATATGACATTTTGACCAACGCCAAGGTCATAAGAGCATGGGGCAGAAATCCATATCGGGAATTTCTGAAGAAACTAAAATTTGCAAAGAGATGCATACCATTTGGAGTGTGATAATTTTGGTAGGATTCTTTCAGCTTTATCACACGATGATATTTGGATCCCGATCCTACTGTGAGTATCCGCTACTCATCAGGAGATTCGTCACTTAAACGATCAATGCTATAAACCAAGTAGGTGTCAGCGGGGCTACGCCCCAGAGAAAATAGGTTATTTAATTAAGGAACTTCGCTAAAGCGTCGTAAAACCTCTTTCGAAGTACTAACACCGGCCTGGCTGAACAGTTAAGCAAGTATTGTACGGTGAGAATAGTCCTGACTAGTTCTTCCTTTTTGGTTTGAGGAGGGATTCGAAAAACAGTGGGAGCCATCCAGTTTAGATAAACTAAAAACCACAATAAACTTGCAAGAGCATCATGCTAAAGTGTTTCCTCTCTCTCATTGCAGCGACCCAGAACATGACAGGCCTTAAGTTACTATTAGAAAAAAATATTTTGACAGGGCAGAACTATAAAGATTGGTTCCGGAATGTTAAGATGGCTTTGACTTATGACAAATTAGGGTATGTCCTCACTGCTAAGGCACCTGCTGTCGCTGGTCTAGATTCTAGTATTGCGGATAAGGAAATCCATAAGACTTGGGAGTTAGATTGCTTGAAGGCCAAATGCATCGTGCTTGCCTCTATGAATAATGAACATCAGAGGAGGCACGAGGATATGGATCTTGAATCCATATTTCTCTACACAAAAGATCTGTATGGAGAGCAATATCGTATAGCAAGATACGAGACCTCGAAGAACTTGTTTCAGTTGAGGCTGGCCGTCGGATCATCTGTAGGAGAACATGTCCTAAAGATGATTGGCTATATAGAAGAGCTCGCGGACCTCGGGACGACTTTAGAGAACGAGCTGTATACAGACTGGGTTCTTCAGTCCCTTCCTTCCACCTAAGCCCAGTTTATTCTGAATTTCAACATTCAAGGAAAAGAAGTTGAACTTCCAGAACTCCTTAACATGTTGAGGAGTGCAGAGGGCACCTTGCAGAAAGCAAGGGAAACACACACTATGTTTGTTCGCGTTGCTTCCTCTTCCGGGTCCAAGGCTAGGGCCAAAGGAAGGAAGAAGAAGGCCGCTACCAAACCAAGAGGTGGTGTTAGTAAGGTGGGAGTTAAGGGAAAGGCAAAGGTTGCGGTGCCAGTAGAGGCAAAGGACGAGTGCTTCCACTGTCGTAGGAAATGCCATTGGATGAAAGATTGCGAAACTTGGATTGCCAAGAACCAGTACCCGAAGCAAGCTGTGGCTTCGACTTCACTTGTGTTTGTAATTGAAAATTATCTGTCAATCAACTCTACATTCTGCGTATTGGATACCAGATCAGGATCTCATATATACAATTCATTGCATGCACTGAGAGACCGTAGAGTGCTGATGGTTGGTGATATGACCCTCCAGGTTGCTAACGGAGCTAGCGTGGGTGCTGTCTTCATAGGGGATTATCACCTAGAATTGACGAGTGGACATATTTTAGTTTTGCGCAACTATTTTTGTGTATCTAGTTTAACGTGTAATATCATATCAGTATCGTTGTTATCAAAAGAAGGTTATGATTTCACGTTTGTAAGCGATGTTATTAACATCCACCTTAATCATGGTTTGATTGGGTCCGGTACACTAGATAACGGTATATACGTACTAAACCAATTACAGATTTTCAATGTCCAGAACACACTGAAAAGAAAGTTTAAAGATATAAATCAGGCTTTCTTATTGTATTGTAGAATGGGTCACATAAATGAGACAAGGTTAACTAAGTTACATAGAGAAGGATATTTGGATCCGTTCGAATATCAATCTTATGCAACTTGTCAATCATGTCTCAAAGGAAAGATGACAAAGACTCCATTCACTGGACATGGAGTAAGAGCGAGCGAGCTCTTAGGACTCATACACTGCGGTGTATGTGGTCCAATGTCTACACATGCAAGTGGTGGTTTTTCATATTTCATTAATTTTACGGACGATTACTCTAGGTATGGATTCATTTTCTTAATGAAACATAAATCTGAGGCCGTTGAGAAATTCTAAGAATATAAGAATGAAGTAGAAAACCAAACCGGCAAAATTATCAAGACACTGAGATCTGATCGAGGTGGTGAATACTTAAATGC
The DNA here is from genome assembly GCA_030015575.1 of Agapanthus africanus. Taxonomy (NCBI): domain Eukaryota; kingdom Viridiplantae; phylum Streptophyta; class Magnoliopsida; order Asparagales; family Amaryllidaceae; genus Agapanthus; species Agapanthus africanus. The sequence continues at coordinate 320,682,893 of CM057350.1, forward strand.
CAAGTTTAGAAGAGTGCATCTATATGGATCAGCCAGAAGGGTTCAATCATAGTGGGAGCAGCGGGAAAGTATGCAAGTTTCTTAAGTCCATTTATGGACTAAAGCAGGCATCGCGAAGTTGGAACATCTGTTTTGATGAAACAGTCAATGAATATGACTTTATCAAAAATCCAGATGAACCGTGTATATATAGTAAAATTGTAGCACGAACTGTAGTATTCCTCATCTTGTACATGGATGACATTCTATTGATTGGAAATAACATTCCTATGCTACAATATGTCAAAGGATTCTTGTCACACAGGTTCTCCATGAAAGACCTGGGTGATGCCTCTTACATTCTGGGGTACCAGATCTATCGTGATAGATCTAAGAGGATGTTGGGACTTTTGCAGTCCAGGTATATCGACACTGCACTGAAAAGATTCAGTATGGAAGATTTTAAGCGCGGTAATTTACCGGCTTGTCACGGAATCACCCTATCCAAAGAGATGTCTCCCAAGACTAATTTGGAAAGGGATCGCATGTTAGTTATACTCTACGCTTCTGCGGTAGGCTCTATAATGTATGCGATGTTATGCACCAGACCAGATGTAGCTTACGCACTGAGCGTGGTAAGCAGGTATCAGTCAAACCTAGGGGAGAAGCACTGGATAGCAGTAAAGAACATTCTCAAGTACCTGAGAAGGACTAAAGATATGTTCTTGGTTTACGGCGGAATAGACCTCCAGATCGAGGCTTTTGCCGACTCCAGCTTCCAGAGTGATAAGGATGACTCCAAGTCCATGTCAGGTTATGTCTTTACCCTCAATGGAGGGGCGGTGTGCTGGAAGAGTTCCAAGCAGGACACCGTTGCTGACTCAACGATGGAAGTGGAGTATATCGCTGCTTGCGATGCCGCAAAAAAAGCAGTCTGGATAAAAAAGTTCCTAACAGAACTTCAGGTGGTTCTTACTAATGCTGATCCAATACAGCTGTATTGTGACAACAACGGAGCTATAGCTTTAGAGAAGGAACCCAGGTCCCATCAAAAGTCCAGACACATCTTAAGGCGGTATCACCTGATCAGGGTGATCATAGATCGACAAGAGATCGAGGTCCGGAGAGTTCCTACAGAGGAGAACACTGCAGATCCATTTACTAAGGCCTTACCTCAGATTCAGTTCGAGAGGCTGCTCGAGATGACAGGTCTTCGATACGCCAGTACATGGCGCTAGTGCAAGTGGGAGATTGTAAGTGTATAAGCCCTAGGGGCCATTATTGTATCATACTAGCTTGTATATTACTTAATGGAAGCTTGGGATATTCACAGTTATATTAACAGTCTTGCTAAACATGGTAGTACGCAACTTGGTTTATATCTATCTTAATATGTGTATATGTTAGCATATCGAGAATACATATTGATAGAGACCTTAGGATCTTGCTTGACTACCAGCGTTGTGATGGCAGTCACACTAGTGGGGGCTGGGCAGACTACAAGCACATCCTTTTTCAGGTCCCTAGTCGTAGGATTATCGAGACAGGGCATCGATACTCCGGAGTAGACTAGTGTGTACGCTTCTCATCCCAGCAGGGGAAATGGTCTGTCCCACAGCCATTAGTATGTTGTACTGGAGATAGTATACAGGTGCTTGTTGGATTACGGGTACACCCGACAGGACTCGCAGGGAACTGTTGGTTGGTATTATACCCGTCGTCAGTTAACAGTTCCTAGGTGACATGAGTACAGCATAGTCCGCGGACTTGACACTGTTGTTTCGTCTTGAGTGTGTTCCCACTGTTCTTAGATTGCTACCCTACCACGGCTTAAAGGAGTCGTGCAAACAGGTAGCAGTTGGGTGCAGTCCCGAAGCACTAGGAGGAAGTAGCGATTAGATAGGATTCATCTTTTCCGGTATTGCGAATTGATATCGCGCTGTGTTTGGAGAGCCATTATGTAAAGTCCCTGGCAAGGGCAAGCGAGATTTACTGGTAGGATTTCCAGTAGCTTCTCAAGGTGTAATGGGCTTCGCTCCGACATGACTTATACCGTTTATAGGGGACTGACGCTTACCGCTCCCTAGGCCAGATATGCGATAGTCTTAAACGAACAGACTGGACTGCACGGAGATTGTCACATCAGGCTCAGTAGGAGTTCGGATGGGTTTCCTCATCGGCCTTCTAATCGACATCTACCTGGGGACCGTTACGTATAGCTAGTGCCGCTTGCGGTCTGTGGTTAAACCCATTGCCAGCGTAGTGTCGAGTCTTTAGAGTCCCATACAGAGAGTTTCCTTCCTTCGGGAGAAACGATATAGAGGTCGTATGGTTTTACGACAGGGTTCGGACACATACGTGTTTTTACGTACGTACGATGTTCGGACAGTTTATACTAGCAGGCTTTGGTTTAAGCCAGATTCTAGTATTAGATTATTGGATTTATACAGTCTCAGTATTTCCGTGTTTTAACGGATGGGAGGGGCATTCTCGTAATTAGTCGAGAAGCTTCTAGAAGATTGATGAGTTGGAGACTTAGGTGGAATTTGCATTAAATGGTTTAATGACTCATGGTGTGATTCATCCAAAGGAGTTAATGATGCATTTATTGCTTAATAACTCATGAGATGAATCATACAAAGTGAGTTAATGAAGCATGGTTGATATTTTATTTGTTATTCATTTAATAATATCTTATGCTTTATATATTCATAAGTGAGATATTTTTCCATATCATTCTCACTCTCACCTTCTCTCTCCTCAAGCTCTCTCTCTTCCAAGAACTAACCCTAACCTCTCATGTGTTGAGATAGAAGGGTTAGCAAGACTAATAGATCCCTAATCCTCTTCTATATCCTCTAGGTTACTTTGATTAGCACTCTTAGCAACCTAGTTACCACAAGTGACAGGTTTAAGCTTAGAGAAGTAGCTCTCGGATGGATCTTCTATCACAACGAGAAGGCCGACGAGGAGGTGGTCTACGAGAACAAGAAGGACTTGATTCATTAGGTATAATCATATTTCATAGTAGCTTATCACTTCTATGTTGTTGATAGTTAGGGTTTGGCAAAGATCCGTAAAGTTAGTCGATGTTAGTTTAAACAAAATGATTGTTTTACCTATTCCACCTCCCCGCATCATGTGCGGTGTCTAACGTCGACTTACAGTATGCGTGTAGGTTTATAAAAGTATATATATATATATATACATGAATTTACATGTGAGATGAGGATAGTATATGATACTTGGAGATGAGTCGATATGATAGGGCATGATGCCGTGAGATTTGATATGTGATTGAGTCATGATATGATATATGATGTGATATTATTATAGAACGTTGGGCGATGCGTATTCATATATACGATAATATGTGTTGATGATATTGGAATGCACGAGACTTTAGGACAGTACCCCTGGTCATGATATTGTTCAATGATGAAACCGTATGAAGGACGATGTACGTATGATAGTTGACTCGTACTCCAGATTTTGGGGATGACGTACGACGAATTTTACTGTATGAGGTATAGATATGATAATTGATCCCCACTCTTGACTCGAGGATGTCGTACTATGTATTATACAGTACGTGACGCTATGAGACTGGATCGCCAACTTCTAGGTATATGGAATCGGAATTTAGGTGGAATTCTTACCCTTTCGGCTAGTTTCTTAGTTTTGTCTTTTAGTTGATTAGGTAGATGTTAGACTAGGCTCGAGTCATACCTATTTTCAAAAACTAATGAATCGTGAGTATTTTCAAAAGACATTCCGAGGGATGCTATGGATTTTCAAAGGACATAACTTTTCTTAAAAACACCGTAACCCCTATTTTTCTAAAAACCACGATTCGTGCTATTTCAAACACCCAAAACTTTATGACTCGTATATAGATATGTATATTCTACAATGTTGCGTTTACTACTCACTCTCCATTATATTCATGATTGTTCTCATAGCATTGCATGCTATACATGTGTTTTCTTTTGTTATCATGAACCCCATCTGTTAGGACACCAGCACCATTACCGATGATGCGTATGCTCCGTGTATACTTGTTTACCGGCTCGTACACATCATCATCGGTAATTGCTATGTCGTGTACACTATATAAAAAGTTACTTCATTGGTATAACCTGCTAGCAGGTAGTTTCAACATATTATTATTATGCTTGCTCTCATGTGCTAGTTAGAATATTGCATTCCTTGCTTAGATACCCCATGCATTTATATATCCATTCTGTTATGCAACATTGTGGGCATTATGCCGATATTCATTGCTTATTGACTCTCGATTTTAGGATTTCAGATTTTCTATGAGATTTTTGGATTTGGGGGAAAACCGCATGACTTTTATAAACTCATTATCTTTTTAAAATGCAAGTTGCGGTTTTCTCGTGATATGAGATATGTGTTGTCAACCATGAGTTTTCCTGATTTTCTGTTGGTTTTCGAGACCCGATTCAGGGAGTTGGATGAACCGTTTCGGGTACATAGTGGGACCGGTAAGGTACCCCCGGGCAAGAAGCTCGAGTTGTAGACGATGAGCCTGGCAGGGGCAGACTACCTATCGGTGATGTCTGGCGCGGCGGATATCCGGAGGATACCGACCGTAGTCATGAGATTTGATCATATGGGCCGATCCGGATTGACGGAGCCCGAGATATTGAGATATTGAGACATTGAGATATTGAAATATACATATATTATGTCGATGCTTGACACGGATTTTCTGTCGATTTCACTGATGATGTTCCGGATTTATTATTCAAGTTTTACTAAGATAAAAACATAGATTTTCTCATATCCATATTTCAGGGTTGATTGTTTCATTCATGATGATTTCATACATCAGATATATGACTTGTTGCTCCTTGTGACACTAACACGAGTACTGAGTTTTACACTATGCATAGATTGTTACCCTGCCACTACTAGATGTCCAGTGTTATATTGAGTATTTTATTGTATGACCTAGGAGAGCGTCAAACATGCGATTTCTACTCGGTGATGTCTTCTACTCACAAGTTGGCAACTCAACCCTGTTGTGCCACAGTTTCTTGCAGGTTTTGCCGTACAGGTTCTATGGCCACTTCGCTGGCACACTACATCCTTCCGGGTGGTTGCTTTGGTGGGTGGGTTCACTTGTATCTTGACCACCGTTGTACTTTTATTTATTTCAGTTGTATTTAGTAAGCTCCATCAACCAGACTTGTATATTTTATAGATTTAGAAAACCAGTTGTATATTCTTTCCACCATAGAGTTGCGCTCTTGTAGTATTATTTCTTTCTGGTTTTCTGAATCATAGTTTTCTTGCTTCCTTTCATGGTTTTGGATCCTTGCCTTTGACGTTGTATATTTGCTTTACTTGAGTGGTTGTTTCTACCAGTTGGCGAAGAGCTAGCTCCCGCTTGGGGACGCCTTATATATTATTGCTTGTATTCTATTTGGGTTAAAAATTACAAAGGAGGTGCCGCCCAAACTTTCAATGACGAAAATGTTTTCATGTTAAAAATAAACATTGCGTCTTCGTATACAATTATTTATGTTTTGTGGAAGGAACTTGTTTTCATTATACCATTATTTCTAAAACTTCACCTCCATTATTTTCTTTTAAAAAGGTTTAGATTTATGGGCTTTGGCTTACTTATATTTGGTGTATTCCTAAAGACTTCACCTAATGCAAGTGCATGTCACGTGCCTTTTTCGGGTTATGACAAAGTTGGTATCAGAGCGTTGGGTTTAACCTTGGTTCGAGTCTTGGTTTGACTATGCGGAGTCTAGGGCGTATATATATATATACGGAACCTAGGCTTGACCTTTTGGAACTTAGACATGACAGATGGGGTATTAGACCCGAACATTCGTTGCGTAGGTTGACCTTGGTTGATAGAGTAGGTGACTTAAGCAGAGTGACGTACCGTGTGTATGTTCCGCGGCATACTTACGATACGCTACTCCGCCTAAGAAGCCTTAGGATGTACATTTTTTAGGCACTGTAATTCTATTCGTTCCTATTATCTATCCTCATCGATGTCGGATTGTCGTTTCTGTTCCCACGGTTACATGAGCAGAGAGAGAGAGATGCGGCTAGAGTTGCTGTCAGCATGAGCTCTTCAGGGATGAGGACTGATCAGGTTTTTTTTTTCCGGTAGCATACAAAACACGTCGATATATTGTTATTTAGATTTTCCGTTGACACGAGCGTTCGAGATCTGCCCCAGATGATTGGGCTATTGGCAGAGGAGCCAGTTGTTGCTGAATTTGATAAGATATCTACCCTAGATCTTTGAATGCTATTGCAGCATGTGGTAACACTGAAGAATGTGATAGAAGATCGCTAGTCACCCTTAGATAAGACTAGGGCATTTTATTCGTTTGATGCTTTGATGCAAGATCATCCGATTGACTGACTTTAGTTAGAAGAGGCCCTCACACAAACGTGCTGTGAGTCGACCTGGAAAAGGCGTTATTCGTCGGATGCTCTGATGTAGGATCAGTTAGATGGCCAGCTCTGGATAGAAGGATCTTACCCATATGCATTGAGAGTCGATCGAAAATGGACGAATGAAGAGTATTTCTCCGACGAATTGGAAGAGTTTCTGATGACGTAGTTGGCCAGATACCTACCACAAGACATTGAGCTGTTGAATTCGTAATTTCGGAAGGGAGACCCTTGATATGAATGCAGCCGTTTGTAGCCCAGTTCATATATCTATGATGAGATGATTCCGAATTGGTCCATATTGAAGTGAAGTCGAGTAAGAGGTTCGTACGTGATCTTGACGAGATGACATTCCACTCTGATGACACCAAGGACGTGATACGTATGGAGAGGTGTTGGATACGGATATATCTTCCAGAAGGAAGTCATGAAGAGGATGCAGCTGTCCCGGAATAAGGAATAGGTTAAGTAAAAGGTGATAACTTTAGGGCAGTTCGGCAGAGATGAGATTTGGGAGAGACCCCGACAGAATCTTTGTGGGATACTACACGAGTTAGACTTGGAACCAGGATCGATTGTATCACGCATATTCAGTGGCCCAGAGTATCCATCATTGACGAGGCATGTTATGAGTGACTAAGCTTAATGGTCTGGAGATCTTCTAAAAAGCGCCAGAATCGGGCTGTAGAGCCGGAGAGAAATATAACCGGTAATCCACGGAGAGATATGAGAACCTAAGGGCAGAAGGCGCCAGACCATAAACAGGAGGCAAGTAGATATCCTGCTCTGCCAGCTCGACACTTTCTGGACCCTGAAGGAAGGACACATCGATGACGGTCAATTATGATTTGTGATTTGGTGATTCGGATTTGACGTTTCCACTTTTTTGGATTCTGGTATTGTGAGTATTTCGTTTTATGATTGATGTTTCCTATGTGCACCACAGTTGCACATGATTCATATTTCCATGTAAGAGTTATGCTGGATTTTGTTTTTTGCACATTCATTGCACTCGATATCGATTTCATGCCGTCCGAGACATTTGATTTGGATTTCATACGTATTGGCATACATATGATTTGACTTATGCTTTCGGTATTTTTCATGTACTTTTAATACCTTGATTTGATTTTGTGCATGCTGATGCACATGTTTATGAGTTTATGCACTGTGGTATACTCGAGTTGGATTGATGTATGTTGTATACCTTCGATTTCGATTGAGAGTTCGATATTTGTTTTCGTGCACCATGTACACTTGACTGAGGTTTCTGCACACACTTGGCGCACTTGATGCGATTTTTTGCACACCAGATGCACTAAATCGAGATTTTCATGCATATCTGATGCACCTGATATTGTCGTCGTGCACACCCGTTGCACCTGACAGATGCCCGTTGCACTTAGATTTTGTTCTGTGCTCATGTATGGTACTTGCTTTTGATTTCGATATCCGTGCGCACCAGACGCATGTGGTATTCTTGTTTACATTTTTGGGTTGATTTTCTGTTGAGCATCATGTTTTTATAATATTTACTATTTGGTTCAGTAACCGCGCTGGACTGTTCTGAGAACAGTACCTAAGTGTTTTTGCATGCATAGATAATTACCGAAGGGATTTCCAAAAAGGAGCAATAGTCTCAATATTTTCTTACGTGTCCATGATGACACGAAACTTTACAAAAGAAACTCTTCTAAATTATTTTCAAAAGGCAGAATGTGTATTTTAAACAAAAGATATGTATATATATAGCTATTTTCGTTATAAATGAACGTCCGCTACTTGTGCCGTGATACGCGCATCACACGGCAATTTGAAAAGGGGTTTCACATGCACTTTCATTTGGTTGTTTTGACGATTTCATAATGATGCGTACTGCATATAGGCTATAGCCCTATTTATATCATATGCGATTTTCATAATGGTTTTTGGACACTTGTGTTTTCAACTCCCATGTTGGCGTGACGCTTGACGGATTTTGATTTGAGTTTTACCCTCATTTTCATGCACATGCATTGCGCTAAGAGATGTTTTATATATTCATGATGCTCGGAGCCCCGTTGATTTAATATATCAATTGAAATGTTTTAAGTATTGGGGGAGTTTAAATATAAATTCGGGGACCGAATTTATTTAAGGGGGGAAGATTGTAACATTTTAGAAAATTAAATATTATTTTGGGAATTTAAATAATTAAAATAATAAATATTATGAATATTTTAAAGTATAGAGATTGGTTGTAAATGAAAAGGGTATAATTATATACCGATAAATTGGAAAATATTTGGAAAATTAATTTGAATTATTGATTTTGTAAAGAAATTATGTGAGTTGAGCATTTGTAGATTTTTAAATAATTGTTGTATTCTATGTAAACACTAAACTTGATTAATATTTATTAATTATGCATTATGCATGTTTATATACATGTCATGCAACATAGTATGTTGCAAAAAACTTGTTACATTTTATTTAACCATGGCTTCTTTTTCTTATTTAAAAATGATTTGGTGTTTTTTTTTTCTTAAATAAAAAGGAAAGGATAAATAAAAGAAAAGAAAAGAAAAGAAATAGATGAGAGAGAAGAGTGATGGGACATGTATCATAGTTGATATGAGAGAGAGAGTGGGTGAGAAGGCTCTAGATTTTCCCATGTTTTTTTATTTGTTCTCGTTTGTTCCTCATCATCTTCTTCATCTCATTCTCCCTTCACATCCTCCACCTCCCTTACCACCCTTAAACCACCCCAAATCCACTAAAAATCTCACACTTTCTTCACAAAAATTGATCCTAAGCCCACCCTAAACCCTATGGTGTTATCAAGTCAAGGTTTTGAAGACTTTGAGTAACTCAAGAAAATTCTTGAGTTTCCAAATGAGGTATTTCCTACACCATTAGTTTAGTAATTGATTTTCTTTAGCATCTGTTTTAGTTTAGAATTGGATAAGTGTGGATCAGTGAGCTTTGAAAATTTCAAGATGAGGTTTAGGAGGGTATTATGAATTGTGATGGTATGTTGAGGTGTAATTAGTGACTACAACCCCTGTAGTGTTAGTATTGTGAACTAAACCAGACACTAAAACCTCAAGACATGAACTTAGAATCTTCAATGTTAGGTTTTGTGAGGAATTGTGGTGATAATTGGAGATCTGCTATAACCCGGGAACGCTAGAAATTATTTAGCAATTACAGTGATACAAGCAAATGACCTAGAAGTGAACCTAGAGACCCGAGTCCCACATCTTCCTTCGTGGCCACAATTAAATGATTTCTGGCTGCAATTTGCGGCCTTGGTATGAGATTTTAGCCTCGTTCTTGGTCCATGGCTCCATTTTCAGTAAATTAGACCCTCCACATATGTATAATCGGCTAATTTCACCTGAAGAAAAATCTGGAAGTGTTTTTCATAGTTTCTGACTTCGGTTTATGATTTCTGTGAACTTGAAGATTGCTATTTTTGTTTTGTCTCGGTCACTTGACGTTTGTACGTCGATAGCGGGGTTTTTTTGGTTATTCCTTCATGCGTAGACCATAGGTTTTAACCTATGTGTGATTCGTGTGCCGTTTTTGTTTTCGTACGCGATTCTTGTGTATGATACTATTGTTTATATATATAGGCACCTTCACGTGGACTTCGGACAACAAGGGAAAACATGGCGTCATCTATATCGACAAGCAAGGATCAAGGTGAGTAGGTTTATATCTATAGGGGAAGTCGGGTGGATGGCATATAACACCCCCGGAAATATAGAATAGGGTTATTACCATGTTATTATGAGTTGGATGTGATATTGGATACTAAGCAAGTGGGGTATTTAGAAGACCTTAGGTTAGATTAGGTTGATCTAGGGAGACCTATCCATAGGATGATTACCTTGGTGGCGAATCACATGTTTCATGTAGCCACACACACACGCACTCACGCACACTTGACATTGTGTGTGTGTGTGTGTGTGTGTGTGTGTGTGTAGGTTTATATACACACACACATGCATGCATGCATTTACACGTGAGATGATGATAGTATTGATACTTGGAGATGAATCGATATGATTGGGCATGATGCCGTGAGATTTGATATGTGATTGAGTCATGATATGATATATGAAGTGATATTATAGTGGATCGTTGGGCGATGTGTATTCATACATACGATAATATGTGTTGAAGATATTAGAATGCATGATACTTTAGGACAGTACTCTTGATCATGATATTGTTCGATGATGAAACCGTATGAAGGATGATGTACATATGATAGTTGATCCGTACCCCAGATTTTGGGGAAGCCGTACAATGGATTTTACCGTACGAGATATAGATATGATGATTGATCTGCACTCTTGACTCGAGAATGTCGTACTATGTATTATACAGTACGTGACGCTATGAGGCTGGATCACTGACTACTAGGTATATGGACTCGGAATTTAGCTGGAATTCTTACCCTTTCGGCTAGTTTCTTAGTTTAGTCTTTTAGTTTATTACGTAGATGTTAGACTAGGCTAGATTCATACCTATTTTCAAAAGCTAACGAATCGTGAGTATTTTCAAAAGACAATCCGAGGGATGCTACAGATTTTCAAAGGAAATAACTTTTCTTAAATGCATCGTAGTCCTATTTTTCTAAAAACCACGATTCATGCTATTTCAAACACCCAAAACTGTATGACTCGTATATAGATATGTATATTCTACAATGTTGCATTTACTACTCATTCTCCGTTATATTCATGATTGTTCTCATCGCATTGCATGTTATACATGTGTTTTCTTTAGTTATCATGAACCTCGTCTGTTAGGACACCAGCACCATTACCGATGATGCGTATGCTCCATGTACACTTGCTTGCCGGCTCACACACATCATCATCAGTAATTGCCATGTCACGTACACTTTAGAAAACATTATTTCATTGGTATAACCTGCTAGCTGGTAGTTTCAACATATTATTATTATGCTTGCTCTTATGTGCTAGTTTAGATATTGCATTCCTTGCTTAGATACCCCATGCATTTATATATCCATTCTGTTATGCAATATTGTAGGCTTTATGCCGATATTCATTGCTTATTGACTCTCGATTTTGGGATTTCAGATTTCCTATGAGATTTCTGGATTTGGGAGAAAACCGCAAGACTTTTATAAACTCATTATCTTTTTAAAATGCAAGTTGCGGTTTTCTCGTGATATGAGATATGTGTTGTCCACCATGAGTTTTCCTGATTTTCTGTTTGTTTTCGAGACCCGATTCAAGGAGTTGGATGAACCGTCTCGGGTTTATGGTGGGCCCGGTAAGGTACCCCCGGGCAAGAAGCTCGAGTTGTAGACGATGAGACTACCTACCGGTGATGTCTGGCGCGAAGAATATCCGGACGATACCGACCGTAGTCATGAGGTTTGATGATATGGGCCAATCCGGATTGACGGAGCCCGAGATATTGAGATATTGAGACACCGAGATATTGAAATATACATATATTGTGTCGATGCGTGACACAGATTTTCTGTCGATTTCACCGATGATGTTCCAGTTTTATTATACACGTTTTACTAAGATAAAAACACAGATTTTCTCATATACAGATTCCGGGGTTAATTGTTTAATTCATGATGCATTCATACATCAGATATATAACTTCATGCTGCTTAGTGACACTAACACGAGTACTGAGTTTTACACTATGAATAGATTGTTACCCTGCTACTACTAGATGACCAGTGTTATATTGAGTATTTTATTGTTGGACCTAGGAGAGCGTGATACATGCGATTTCTACTTGGTGATGTCTTCTACTCACGAGTTGGCAACTCACCCCCGTTGTACCATGGTTTCTTGCAGGTTTTGCCGTACAGGTTCCATTGCGGCTTCACTGGCACACTACATCCTTCCGGGTGGTTGCTTTGGTGGGTGGGTTCATTTGCATCTTGACCACCGTTGTACTTTTATTTATTTCAGTTGTATCTAGTAAGCTCCATCAACCAGACTTGTATATTTGATAGATTTAGAAAACTAGTTGTATATTCTTTTGACCTTTGAGTCGCGCTCTTGTACTATTATTGCTTTCTGGTTTTCCTGAGGCTTAGTTTTCTTGCTTTCTTTCAGGGTTTTGGATGCTCGCCTTTAGTGTTGTATATTTTCTTCACTTGTGTGGTTGTTTCCGCCAGTTGGCGAAGAGCTAGCTCCTGCTTTGGGATGCCTTCTATATTATTGCTTGTATTCGTTTTGGGTTAAAAATTACAAAGGAGGTGCTGCCCAAACTTTCAATGACGAAAATGTTTTCATGTTAAAAATAAACATTGCGTTTTCGTATACTATTATTTATGTTTTGTGGAAGGAACTTGTTTTCATTATACCATTATTTCTAAAACTTCACCTCTACTATTTTCTCTTTAAAAGGTTTAGATTTCTGGGCTTTGGCTTACTTGTATTAGGTGTAGTCCTAAATACTTCACCTGATGCAAGTGCCTCTCATGTGCTTGTTTCGGGTCGTGACAAAGTTGGTATCAGAGCGTTAGGTTTAACCTTGGTTCGAGTCTAGGTTTGACTATGCGGAGTCGTCCTTTGGGATCTCCTGTAAACCGCCATTCTATTTGTTAAAGGGGGATATTAGGGGAAGCAGTGAGTGGAGATTCCCCTGTAGAGAGCCGGATGAGGGGGGACCCTCATGTCTGGTTCGGAGGGCGGGGATATCCCGACCCTATTATCATTATGCCTTTGCAATGTTACTTTGTTCAACTCCATTTGTGACCATTTAGGGCATATATATATTCGGAACCTAGGCTTGACCTTTTGGAACTTAGACTTGAACGAGGGGGTTCTAGACCCGAGCTTTCGTCGCGTAGGTTGACCTTGGTTGATGGAGAAGGTGACTTAAGTAGAGTGACGTACCGTGTGTATGTTCCGCGGGATACTTACGATATGCTACTCCGCTTAAGAAGCCTTAGGATGTATATTTCTTAGGCACTGTAATTCTATTCGTTCCTATAATCTATCCTCATCGATGTCGGATTGTGGTTTCGGTTACCATGGTTACATGAGCAGAGAGAGAGAGATGTGGCTAGAGTTGCGGTCAGCATGAGCTCGTCAGGGATGAGGACTGAACAAGTTGTTTTTTTTCTATAGCATACGAAACACGTCGATATATTGTTATTTAGATTTTTCGTTGACACGAGCATTCGAGATCTTCCCCAGATGATTGGGCTATTGCCAGAGGAGCCAGCTGTTGCTGAATTTGATAAGATATCGCCCCCAGATCTTTGAATGCTGATCCTTCTTAAGATGTTGGACTTTGACGTTCTCCTGGGCATGGACTGGTTAGCCACGTGCTATGCGTCTGTGGACTGCCATGAGAAGACATTTAGGTTTTGTTTTCCCGGCGAGTCGGTTTTTGTTGTGCAGGGGGACCATTGTGCCGCCCCTCACAGTTTGATTTTAGCCCTACGCGCTAGTCGGCTTTTGAGGAGGGGATGTCAGGGATTCTTAGCTTCCATTCGTGATACCGGAGCCACTGTAGATTCGTTGGACCGGGTTCCTATCGTACGAGAGTTTTCGGACGTCTTTCCCGATGAGTTACCTGGATTCCCTCTAGAGCGTGAGATAGAGTTTTGTATTGATCTGATTCCCGGCACGGGGCCGATTTCTATACCGCCTTACCGAATGGCCCTGGCGGAGCTTAGGGAGCTGAAGGATCAGTTGTAGGAGTTGCTAGATAGGGGACTTGTACGTCCGAGTGTTTCGCCGTGTGGTGCTCATGTCCTGTTCATCAAGAAGAAGGACAGCAGTTTGGGTTTGTGTATTGATTACCGTCAACTGAACCGGGTTACTGTGGGGAACAGATATCCCTTGCCAAGTATCGATGATTTCTTCGACCAGCTTCAGGGGGCGGGACACTTCTCGAAGATTGACTTGCGATCAGGCTACCATCAGTTGTGTGTTCGGCAGGAGGATATTCCGAGGACAGCTTTTGCACGCGTTATGGCCACTATGAGTTTTTGGTGATGTCGTTCGGACTCACCAACGCCCCAGCAGTGTTTATGGACTTGATGAACCCGTCTTCAGGCTGTATCTTGATTAGTTCATCATCAGATTCATCGACGACATCTTAGTGTACTCCTGGGGTCGAGAGGAGCATGAGCAGCACTTGCGTATTACGTTGCAGACCTTGAGGGAGCATCAGCTATTCGCTATATTCTCCAAGTGCGCATTCTGGCTCGACAGAGTTGACTTCTTGGGTCATGTGGTGACGAGAGATGGCATATGTGTGGACCCGAAGAAGATCGAGGTCGTTCAGCATTGGCCCAGACCAGCATCAGTTACTGAGATCCGCAACTTTCTTAGACTGGCCGGCTACTACCGACGATTTGCTCAAGACTTCTCCCGTATCACTGCACCGTTGACCGGGTTGACCCGGAAGGGAGTTCCTTTTGTTTGGACGGAGGCATGCGAGCATAGCTTTCAGCAGTTGCAGACTCGTTTGACTACGGTGCCGGTGTTATCATTGCCTTCAGGATCGGGCGGATTTATGGTTTATTGTGATGCTTCTTGAGTAGGGCTAGGGTGTGTATTGATGCAGCACAACAGGGTTATCACTTATGCTTCTCGGCAGCTGAAGAAACACGAATAGAACTACCCCACTCATGATTTAGAGATGGCTGCAGTGGTATTTGCACTCAAGATCTGGAGACATTACCTATACGGCGAGTCATGCCAGATATTCACGGACCACAAGAGCTTGAAGTATATATTTTAGCAGGAAGACCTGAATCTGAGACAACAACGTTGGATGGAGCTACTGAAGGACTACGATTGCGAGATCCTTTATCATCCGAGCAAGGTGAATGTAATGGCGGATGCTTTGAGTCGGAGGCCCGAAGGTAGTCTATCTTGTTTGAGCGTAGTGCAGAGGCAGTCGTCGGCAGATTGATAGACTTTATGCGACAGCCGAGTGCAGTTCGAGTTTACTCCGACCGGGGGACAGCTTGCGTGTATCCGTGCACGTCCATAGTTACTTGACCGTATCCGTGAGGCGCAGCCCAGTGATGACCGTCTTTTAGAGATCAAGGAGCAAGTTAGACAGGGCAGAGACTCCGAGTTCATGATCGATGATCAGGGGATACTGCGATTTGGGACTCGACTGTGTGTACCAGATTCTCAGGGTCTGAGGCGTCAAATTCTCAAGGAGGCAGATCGATCGGTATACAGTGTTCATCTAGGTTCCACCAAGACATACCATGATCTGAGAGATGTTTACTGGTGGGAAAGGATGAAGAGGGACGTCACCGACTTCGTTTCGAGATGCCTGACTTGTCAGCAAGTCAAGGCCGAGCAATAGAGGCCCGCGGGAGAGCTACAGCCGTTGCCCATTCCGGAATGGAAATGGGAGCAGATTTCTATGGACTTCATTGTGGGTCTACCGAGGACCAGTCGAGGGTACGACTCCATTTGGGTAATTGTGGATCGATTGACGAAAGCGGCTCACTTCCTGCCAGTGAAGACCACTTTTGGATTTGCTCAATATGCCCAGGTTTACATCGACGAGATTGTACGATTGCATGGCGTCCCGACTTGTATTGTGTCCGAGCGAGGCACCCAGTTCACCAGTCGACTATGTCAGAGACTTCAGGATGCTTCGGGCACCCGCTTAAGTTTCAGCACAGCATTCCATCCGTAGGCCGATGGCCAGTAAGAGCGGACTGTTCAGACTCTTGAGAACATGCTTCGAGCTTGTATTCTAGATTTCAGTGGCAGCTAGGATCGTCAATTGCCCTTGATAGAGTTCTTCTACAATAATATCTTCCAGGATACGATTCAGATGGCACCTTTCGAGGCCTTATATGGGAGGAGATGTCGATCGCCCATCTGTTGGACAGAGCTCAGTGAGAGCAGTACTTTGGGGCCGCAGATTGTACAGGAGACGACTGAGAAGATACAGCTGATTCGTGACAGGATGAGGACAGCTCAGAGTAGGAAGAAATCGTATGCTGACAGACGCCATCGCAGACTCTAGTTCGCCGTTGGCGATCATGTTTTTCTAAGGGTCTCTCCGATGAAGGGCGTAATGAGATTTGGGTGGAAAGGGAAGCTTAGTCCTTGATTTCTAGGTCCCTTCGAGATCCTCGAGTGTGTCGGCGCGGTTGCATATCGTTTGACTCTTCCACCCAGCTTCCCGGATGTTCACCCCGTATTTCATGTGTCGATGCTTTGCAGATACCTTCATGACCCTTCTCACATGATTCAGCACCAGACCGTTCAGCTTTAGCGCGATCTTTCGTTCATCGAGCAGCCAGTAGCGATATTGGATCGGCAGGTGAAGAAACTTCGATCAAAGGTCTTGCCATCTGTGAAGGTTGTTTGGCGTAGCCCGAATGGTGAAGAGGTCACTTGGGAGGCTGAAGGCGGGATGTGGAAGAAATTCCCTCATCTCTTTGAAGGTACGCCTAGTAAATTTTTTTATAAAAATTCGGGGACGAATTTCTATAAGGAGGGAAGATTGTAACACCTTAGGATGTGATTAGGGGTTAATTAAGCGATAGTATGGTTTTTAGTAAAAAGTTTACCAAAACAGACTTCAAATATTTTATAAAAATTAATGAATATTTTTTTAGTATTTAAATTGGGCTTGCACACACACGTGCATGTTAACCAAGGGCTAATTTAGGGTTAAACAATGCATAGTAGCCATGGTGCTTTAACCATTCTATTAGGATATTACGTATTTAGTTAAGTATTTTAGCTTACAAATTCAAATTTAATGTTTTTCTTTTGGGTTGACTTAATGAAGGAGGAAGAGAGAGAGAGAGGGAATGATGAGGCTTAAGCATGGGAGACAAGCATGCTTCGCATTAAATGATGAGAGAGGAAGTGCATGCTTGCTCCCATACCCTCCTCTCACTCTCTCTCTCTCTTCTGTTTGAAACCCCATTTTCTTTCCCTCATATTTTTCCTCCACTCTCTCTCCCAACTAAAACTTTTCTTCCCCTTCACCAAAACCAAACCCAAATCTTCTAAAATCCTTACTACCCTCACCAAAATAAACTTCACCCTTCTCTAAACTTAAGCCAAAGCCCATGGAGATCACTTAGTGCTTGGAAAGTTAGCGTTTTGAGCAAGTTTGGGAAGGTAGTTCTCTTCTTACTGTTAATTAGCTAGTTAACATGTTGCATTGTCTTGTAGTTCCAGTTTAGAACCATAAAGTGTTAGTTTTAGTGCCGATATCGTGTTTTAGTGTTTTAGTTAAGAATTATAGCCATTTTGGGATCTGCTTTCACTCGAGATGCTTCAGGGAAAAATTGAGTTTACTGGAGCATGTTCACTAGACCTAGACCACACACACAGAGCACGAGACCCCCAGTCCAATTTGTGGCCACAAATTAATTCGTTCTGGCCGCAAATTGCGGCCAGGTGGTGGTGCTTGGTGTCGAGGTTTGGGCTACTGGAGTCTGCTGTATATTTAAGATGTTTGGTATATGCAACTTTTCTTTTTTCAACTCGTATCAAAATCTGGAACCTATATCTTTGTTTTAGTGTTTTTTAAGTTTGCGCGACACGTACGTTATGTGAGTGGGTTTTGTGGTTGCTGTGTGTCGCAGCGTGTCAGGGTGGTTTAAGACGATTGTACACACGTCTTGGTGTATCGGATGCACACGCGTTTAGCTTGCGACGCGAGTTTCTCTTTCGGTCATGATATCGTGTTTTTGCATGATTTTAGCCTTATGTGTGTTGCTTTGTGTAAATTCTAGAGTCGCAGGCGGGGACTTCGGACGCCACGAAGAAGGGGAAGCAGGTGGTCGGATACACATAGATCGAGATCACGGTGAGTAGATTTAACATCTACGGAAAAATCGCCCGTAAGGCGTTATGCGTCTGGGCTTGATAGAATGTTGTAGCCTCATGTTATAATCATATATATATAGGTTGTGCATATGTACCATAGTTGCATACCCATCTCTTGTTGCATATGGACATAGTAGCTATGAAACACCGCACTGTTACTAACGGTTCATGCTGCACGAGCACTAATTGTATGTTACACACACACCATTAGTAATTGCTATTACACTTGCTCTATAGAATTGCTATGAACCATACATCATTTAGATTATCTCATCATTGATGGTTAGACATGATTCTGTTCCTTTGTGTGCATACATAATTGCGCATCTACATACATGCATTTTCACACTTACTTATGCACATTGTACACTCATACTTGCGTATATACCATTTGTATATCCATATTGGCGCGCATGCACATTGTATACTCATACTTGCATATATACCACTTGTACATCCATATTGGGGCACATGCACATTGTACACTCATACTTGCGTATATACCACTTATACATCCATATTGGCGCACATGCACATTGTACACTCATACTTGCGTATATACGACTTGTACATCCATATTGGCGCATATGCACATTGTGCACTCATACTTGTGTATATACCACTTGTACATCCATATTGGCGCATATGCACATTGTACACTCATACTTGCATATATACCACTTGTACATCCATATTGGCGCACATGCACATTGTACACTCATACTTGTGTATCTACCACTTGTACATCCATATTGGCGCTCATGCACATTGTACACTCATACTTGCGTATATACCACTTGGCGCACATGCACATTGTACACTCATACTTGCGTATATACCACTTGTACATCCATATTGGCGCACATGCACATTGTACACTCATACTGGCGTATTGTAGGGTTCCTAGGCACTCCAAAGAGGTCTCACAAGGCATCAACCATGCCAATTTCAAAATTTAACGGTGCCGAGAAACCCTAAAAAGATCGTTGGCTAGAAGTTTAGGCGAAAAACAAACTAGTTAACACTTAACTACAAGAATACGGAAATACAACCTTTGTAGATCCGGTCCTCTACCTCCACGGCTCCGTGATGAAGTCCTCTCCGCTGTCCAAATCAAAATCCGGGCTCTAGCGTCGGCTTCATCGGAGAAAGAGCGGGCTAGGTCATCGACGACGTGCCGAAGATGATCTACGTCGAGGCATCGCTAGATCAAGCTCCAACTTCACCAAGTCAAGAAAACTTGTGAAGGAAACACACTCTACTACTTGGCAAGAGGTAGAGGATGAAGAAATAGGAAGTGTGTAGACTTTAGAATTGGATTTCTCACTCATTTTCATCAATCACCATTGATGAAGAAAGGTTTTCTTCATTGAAGAAGATGAAGAAGAAGAAGCATATATTATGATAAGTTCTCATGAAAAAGAAAAGAAAATCAAAACTTATCATCATATAACCATGGTCAAGTGTAGAGAATAAACTAGGGTTAAATGGAGTGGTTAGGGTTAAGCATGAGACAAAATGGTCACTTTGGTCAAAGCTTCATGAAGCTTCAATATCAAACAAAGAAAGCCACCATTTTTCTCTTTATGCAAATTATTTTCCAAAGAGAATAAAGAATAAATAAATAGATAATTAAAAGAAAACCCTAACCATTACACAACCATGGTTTAATCTTTACACAAACCCTAGAGAGCATGTATCATCAAACATGATACAATCAAGTGCACAAAAAGTATATCAAATATACAATGTGCACATCCGAGCGAGAAAATCCATTTAAAGTGAACCAATACTAGTTAATGCAAAGTAATATATCAAATATATAATTATGCATTAAATCATTAAATCAACACTTGATTCAATGATCCGGTCATGTCGCACACAACCGACTAGTATACAATGTACCGATTTATCGAATCAATCCTTGATTCGATAACTAGGTTATATCGCATACAACCATTCGACACATTCATCGCGAGAATAGAATACGGTATCACATACACGCATTATTCTTGGTCCCGCACATATCTCATATGCGCTCCTATTTCGTTTTGCTTGAGCCAGGAAACCTCTGTGTAGGACTCTAAAGACTCGTCAATACGCCGGCAGCAGGTGATGATCATATCAAACACCCACAAGCCGCAAGCGGTCTGCTAAACGTAACGGCCACCCGGGTATTGAGCGATCTGAAGATCGACGAGCAAGCCCGCTCACACTCCAGTGAATCCAACCAGTAACACTACCGTACAGTCCGGTCTGATCGTCTGATATGTCGCATATCTCGCCTAGGGGTGGTAAACGTCAGACCCCAATAGCTCGATAAGTCGTGTCGATATGAGGTCTATAACAATTCGAGAAACTACTGGTAACACTTACCAGTAAATCTCAGCAACCCTGGCCAGGGATTTCCTGTTATAGCCAATCGAACACAGCGCAACATCAACTCCCTATACCGGGAGAGACGAATCCCCTCCTATCGCTCATTGCCTCTATGTGACTCAGGACTGTACCCAAAAACCATCGTTTTGCATGCCCTCTTGGACGTGGTAAGATGGAAATCAAAGAACAGTGGGAACCACACAAGACTCTATGACGATCTCGGGTCAACAGACTACTCTGTACCAGTGTCACCAGAGAACTGCCATCTGACGTAAGGTATAATACCATCTGGGAGTTCTCGTTGAGTCCGTCCAGTGTACCCAGTCTCCACTGAGCACCCGTATATCATCTCTGATGTCAAACACCAATGGATATGGGATCATCCATTGCCCATCTGTATGGGTCGAGAAGGTATACGCTAGTCAACTCTGGTATATCGATGCCCCGTCTCGATACACCCACGACTAGGGACTTTGAAGGATGTACTTATGGACTACCATGTCCCCACTAGTATGATCTGCATCACAGTCCAGGTAGTCAAGTACACATCCTAAAGGCTTTACCAACATGTAACAGAGAGACAATCAGTATACACGTTAAGCTAAAGAGCAACCAGATAGCATACTATCATGTCGAGCAAGAAAGTCCTCCCTATATATGTCCAAGCATCCACTACAATATACATCCTATGTACAGTAATGGCCTCTAGGGCATACATATAACTAACACGTATATACCACTTGTAAATCCATATTGGCGCACATGCACATTGTGCACTCAAACTTGCGTTTATACCCACTTGTAAATCCATATTGGCGCACATACATATTATACACTCATACTGGCGTATATACCGCTTGTACAACCATATTTGCGTACATGCACATTTATACATACATAAATGATGCTAGCTTTGATTTTGGAGAATTCGGGAACCGCATGACGTATTTTAAAATTGTATTTATTTTAAAAGAGTGGTTTCCCTCAATATGCACATATCACGGCTTTAGGTTGCATACGTCACATTGCATGGATTTACGCATTTAGTTTTGGATTTCATGTGATTTCTGGAGTTGAGAACCGTGGTATTATTTAAGAAAGTATGCACTGTTTTAAAAACCCGGTTTCTCTTGATATGATATTTCAGTGCGTCCACCATGCGTTTTCTCGGTTCTGAGACATGTGCTTGAAACCCGATTCGAGGAGATGGATGATCCGTTTGCGGGTCCATGGTGGACCCGGTATGGTTCCCTAGGGCGAGAATGTTTTCGTGGAGTAGACGATGAGCCTAGCAGGGTGGCGAGTACCTACCGGTGATTTGTTGGACCTGGCGGTTATCCGGAGGATGCGGACCGGAGTCGAGAGATGGATATGGGTCGACTCGTACTGCCGAAGCCCGAGGGCCGATCCTGCAGGCGGAGCCCGATATATATATGGATTTACGTGTCGATGCTAGACATGAGTATTTCATGATGTTTTTGAGTGCCGATGTTGGGCACTCCAGTTCCATGAGATTTACAGGATATGAGGGCCGGATAAAGTGACGGTGCCTGAGTTATCGGGATTTTAGGGTGTTTTTGGTAGACACCGGGTTTTTCCACGAAGACGATTCATGTTGGTCGTAGTGCCCTCAAAGTTAATTATTGGATCGTAGGCACATGATTGCAATGATTGAGGAGGACCTGTACCGGTAGGACAGTCTTACTTAAGATGATAGTATGCTATCTGGTTTGCCTTTATCATCGTGTACAGCTTTAGGTGACATTACTGTTCACTATTACACGTTGATAGAGCCCTTAGGATCCTGCTTGACTACCAACAGTATGATGGCGATCATATACGTGAGAGTTGGGTAGTCTATAAGCACATCCTTAAAAGTGGTCCCTAGTCATAGGAGCTTCGAGACAGGGCATCGATACTCCAGAGTAGACTAGTGTAGACAGTCGAGACCCCGACGAGGGGCGGTGGCCGGTCTCACAAGCCATTTGTGTCAGTTGGATCACCTAAGATGTATACAGGTGCTCATTGGGTTATGAGTGCACCGGAAAAGACTCGCTGGGAACATGCTAGTTGGTATTATACCTAGCGTCAGATAGCAGTTCCCTGGTGACATGTGTACAGGTTAGTTCATCGACCTGAGGTCGTCATTTGTCTCGTGTGAGTTCCCACTGTGCTTAGATTACTACCCTACAACGACTCAAAGGAGTCGTGCTAACAGGTTTTACTTGGGTACAGTCCCGAGCCACATAGAGGCGGTGAGTGGATCGGCAGGGCATTCGTCTCTACCGGTATTGTGGGTGAGATCGCGTTGTGTCTAGGAGAGCCATTACACCAAGTCCTTGGCCAAGGCGGGTGAGAATTACTGGTAGGTATTCCAGTAGTTTCTCAGGGTGTTCAGGGCTACCCTCCGACACGACATATACAGCTTTTGGTGGTCTGACGTTACCATCCCCTTGGCCGGATATGCGAGGCTCATAGACGAACGGACCGGACTGTACGGATATTGTCATTGATAGACTCGGTAGGGCTTTAGGATGAGTTCGCTCATCAGCTTCCCTTTCCGTCAATACATGGGCAGCCGTTACGTACAGCTAGTACCACTGACGGCTTGTGGTTAAACACACTGCCAGAGTATTGACGAGTCTTTAGAGTCCCCCACAGATCGTTTCCCAAATTCGGGCGAAACCTTGTAGAGGTCGTATGGTTTTATGGCAGGGTTCGAACATGCACGTGCATTTGTGCATGTGTCATATTTCGGACAGATAATACTGGTGGGCTTTAGTTAAGCCAGATCCAAGTATTATATTGAGTCGGAATATTTTTGTCTCATCGTATTCGTATTCGGTCGGAATACGGATACAGGTATGTATTTATAGGTGAGGGGTATTCTCGTAATCCGTTACGAGATTACTTTAGAAGATGCATTTCATTTTGGATTAATCATTATGGTTTAATTGATTATTGGATTTGGAAAGTGTGACTCATTCATGGTGACACATTTCTTCTAGCATGTTCACTAGTGACTCATGCAATTGAGTCACTAAGTGAGTCATGATAGAATTAATGATGTTTTGTTTTGGGTGTAGATATTTTAGGGTTTGTGAAGATATTTCTGGGAGATATTTTTTTATGAGATATTTTCTTTACACAACCTTATATATCTACTCACAAAAGAAAGCCATAACAAGTTTTATGCTTGGTTCTTTTGCTTATTTGATTCATTTCTTGAGCTCACACTCTCCAAACCTTAGCATCTTCTTCAACCTCCACTCTTACGCTCTCATGTAATGAGAACCAAAGAGTGTATTGAGACAAAGTATTCCGCTTATTCTCTACTTCATCTTGGTCAACTCTTTTAGCAGACTTGATGTCCGAGTTGCCTCCGTATAGAGGCGGGAGCCCGTATAAAGAATCGATGATGTGGTGCCACCTCGTCAAGAAGATCGGAGTTGCAGCGAGGAGCGTGGGATGATGGATAAAGACCGAAGGACACGGATCGATCGGTATAGCCTTTCTACCTTTTTACAGTTTGTTAGTTTAGCGTTAATGGAAAGATCCGGGTTATACTATGCGATAGCGCCAGTTGTAAAAGTTTTTGTCCCGCGTTTGGCCTCAGATTATTGGCCGAGGCGCTACCGTTGACTTACATGGTATCATAGCCACGCCATTAACCTTTACTAGGTTGTTCTAATATGTTTAAAATATCGATCGAACGAAATTTCGAAAACCGCATTTTCAATGTTAAAGTTTCTGTCGAATTTTTAAACTGGTCTAAAAATTATTTTGGGTATGTAAGAAAATCGTGCAGTCTTTTTTTAAGACTCTAGAAGAAATTTGGTTGACTGAACCTTCAAGACTGCTGCGGAACCGCCGCACAAGCCTTGTATTGGCCACGGTTCCGCCGCCGTTTTGAGGCTTCAGTACACCATTTTTCGTCTGGGTGTCTTTCATGTGGAATTGTGGTTTCTGGAATATTTTGTTTGGGCCCAGATTTTGTTTGAGTTCTGGAGTTGTACCTGGGGCCCACTTCGGGAAGTTTTGTCGATCGGAATTTAAAATGTGTTAGTTTACAGTACTCACATTATATCTCCGACCGTGAATGTCATTCGAGCGGTAAATCGTGTCTAATCGCTATAGCTCTTTTAGACGGGTTTGTGAACGTGACATTCGCGTTGATGTTCTGTGTTGTGCTGTGATATTGCGGATTTGTCGTGGTGGATAGCTGTGTGCAATGCTAGTGCAGTTTGGATTTATTTGTACATTTGATATTGCGGGATGAGCGTCCAACAGGTGGACTGCCGTCACTGGCTGTTTGTATATTATTGTTTTGGGGCACGACCGGGTTGAGGTCGATGTACCCGTTGTACATATTTTCATTTCTGTACTAGGTTTACCTCACGACGGAATGCAAAGATAGCCGGGTTCTAGAGAGCAATGGGTCCGTATCCCATGGCTATGAGAGGTAAAGGGGCCTCACTCTAGAATTGGCAGACTATTCGCCGCACTTGTAGGGGGTACAGGTTGACCCAAGATGGAGTGCCCAAGTTACCGGATTCCGTAAAGCGCTGGGTTGTCCAATCACTTTGCTGTAGGGGACTGCCTCGCTTTAGGTTTTGGCGGGTAACTTGCCGCACTCGTAGGGGTCTAGGTTTCATTGCACAGGCTATCCACACGACTAGGGGAACGTCAGGTTTCAGTTGCAGCTCTGTGAAACTCGGGGATCCCAGATTATCTGTATTGTTCTGTGATGCTTATTACTTTTCTGTAATGTTGCATTTATCACGCCTGGGGCGATTATTGTATATTGGTATATATAATAGTAGATGTTGTATATGTTTTTCACCCGCGCCAGTCCATTCCCCGCTCTGTCATTAGTTACGTAACCTAACGGGTGATGATGGGACCTAGTGACGAATGCGGATGGCATATACGTTCATTTTATTTTCGTACTTTTCTGGTGTGATTAATTGATGGGACCGCATTGATTCTGATCAATGCAAAGCAAAAACAAACCTGTTTGATGTTGTTGGAACAATGTTTTGTAGGGTTCCTAGTGTCACGTCCCAAAAGTATGGAACATGACCGGCACCTAGAGTACGAACGTCTCAAGGCGTACGTACTCTAAGTAAGCCGAGCCCAGAAATCCAAACCAAGAAAAGAAATAGAGAGTAGGAAGAACCATATCAGATCAACCAGTAAGCAACATAATATACAACGTCTAAAGGCGAGGATCACAACAGAAATGAAACTCAACCAGCAAGAACCCATGGAAATATAACACGCGACTCTAAGGTCGAAAAAATAACATCACTGGTCTCTATCTCAAAAATAAATACATGTTTGGTTGATTGAAATTCTAGATACAACTGAAATATAATATACAATGTATAATGATGGGTACGAAACAATAAACCCACCTACTAGCAAGTCACCCGAAAGGAACAGTGCCCGCAAAGCCGTAATGAAACCTGTACGGCAAACCTGCAAGAAACTGGGGCACAACGGGGGTGAGTTGCCAACTCGTGAGTAGAAAAAGATCTACGAACAGAAAATCGCATGTATGACGCAATCCTAGGTCATACGATCATAATATATAATCCTCAAATATATAACCAGCAATCTCTAACCATGTCTAGGGTAAATATCTAACCCATGTGTAAACCCATGTGTCCATGTCAGTGCATCAGGTGGCAATATATATCATATGAATGATGTATGAATGCATGAAACAGAATGTATGTACTGAAGAAAACTACTTTCATAAATTTGTGAGATTTCTGTATTTTAAAATGAGGTATCATAATGAAATCAGCATAAAACAGTGCCTAGCATCGGCACAAAACATAAATCTCAATATCCCGATATCTCTGTATCATAATCTTTGTACCTCAATATCTCAAATCTCAATGTCTCAATCATAATATCCAGGGCGCCGTCAGTCCAGATCGGCCCCTGCCATCCATCTCGTGACTACGACGGTATCCTCCGGATATCCAACGTGTCGGGTAATATCACCGGTCGGTCGTGCTCCCCTACCAGGCTCAACGCCATCTCCTGCGATCTTCTTGCCCCAGGATACCGCACCGGGCCCACCATGTACCCGAAACGGTTCATCCGTCTCCTCGAATCGGGTCTCGAAATCCATCAGCAAACTCATGGTGGACGACTCATACATCATGGAAAAACCGCATTTTTATTTAAAAAGAGAAGGCAGTTTATATATATGTTTTGCGGTTTTTCCTCCAAATCCAGGAAACATCATGGAAATCCAAATCCAAATCATCAGCATGTAAAATCATGAATATAAGCATGAGAATCCATGAATGCGGCATATAATGAATAACAGCATGCATGAAGTGATAAGTAATAACTATAATGTCAAGCTGGCATATAAGGCAAGCATACAAATATCATGTCACTACTAGCTAGCAAGCTAAATTAAGCAATAATATTTTCTAAGTGTGCGTGACATGGAAATTACCGATGAAGATGTGTGTGCGCCGGCAAATAAATGTACGTGGTACATACGCATCATCGGTAATGGTGCTGGTGTCCTAACAGCAGGATATCAAATAATAAAATATGAATCACAACAGTATGCGATGCAGAGCAACAATAATAATATGCGGGAGCTGAAATACTGAACACCATGATCGCTAAACAGCATCTAAGGTCATAAAAGTCATATAGCTACACCACTACAAGGCTGAGCTAAAGCTAACAGTAGGTAAGGGAAACCGCCTAAACTCTGAGTCGATACATATAAATACATATATATATAGTCGGTGATCCCGCCTCGATAATATCATATCCGATAACATATCTATATAATCAGTTATTCCCAAATCAAGAGTGCGGATCAAACATCAATTTATAGCTCGTACGTAAATCCGTCGTACGGCATCCCCAATCTGGGTACGGGTCAATATCACATTCGTCATATCATTCATCTGGTATTTTCTTTATCAAATATCATTATCTGGGTACTGACCTATGTCTAGTACAATGCTAATATCATTACTATGATCAAGATCTGACTACTGATCGACAGTTTAGTATAAATCGATATTATCCTCATAAATCATCAATATAATCATAATCCGGCTTCCGATTGACAGCCTCTAGTAAAAATGATATCATCAGCACTTGTCATCTCAAGGAGTATACATCGCCCAAGGCGGCCTATCAAAAATATCCTGTCATATCATATCATATCATATCATATCCTATCTCATATCATAATCACATGTCGATCATTTACATATATATGTCACTATTTCTATGGCACCATAATCCCAAAATCCGCTAGAGCATCAAGACGTATCTCAATTATGAATTTTATCATATCACCGATATCATAATTTTAGATCTAACTCATTGACTCATCTCAACCCCATGTATCAGCTTCAATCTGTATGTGAACACGTAGTCCCATACCTAAGTGAACAAATATCTATATAGAATCCCATAACCACATATGAACAAGGATGTATGCAAGTATGTATGTGTGTATATGTATGTGTAATGCACCCACTACATAGGGTTTCGTAACCTAAATCATCCAAGTCCACCAATTATCCATCCTAACATCCATAATTTCCCAAACAACATATAATAAATTGTAGGTGTGTATACGCATCCGTATACATCACCTCGGACTGCGGGGGTGCTATACGCCATCCACCCGACTTCTTCCCGTAGATATAAATCTACTCACCTTGTGTTATGTGTGCCGGTGCAAATGTCGCCATCTGCATCTCCAACGCTTCGACGTCATGTGAGTACCTATAAGAATATCACACGCTAAAACACATGAAAACCATGTCGGAAACCAAAATGGTTCACGCTACGCCCATAGGTAAAAACCTGTGTCCTCGCGTGAAAACACAGCCAATGCTCACTGGTCATTGGCGTTCAAACGCCACCCGACAGAACGAAACATCGACTACCAAAAATCCATACGGAAAACAGGTCGTAAATCATACGCCAACTCATAAAAATCAACTCAGATTTTATCCTAACTGGAAACAGTCAAAACTAGACATACAGGGGGTCAAATTTACATAAAATAGGGCCGTGCACGCAAAACAAGGCAGTTCCACCCCGGTCTGGCCGCAAATTGCGGCCAGAAGGAATTAAATGGCGGCCCAAAAATGGTGGTTGGGGCTAGGGTTTTGGGTGATGGTTTCTATCTACCTGCCTATCTCACTGCCAAGTCAATTTTATTTTAGGAGGTCCGGGTTGATAGCAGTTTCCAGAAAGCCACAAAGTCGACAAAAATGCTGAATTACGCCAAGTATAACCAATCTGGTATTTTGGTGAAATCTGGGAAAATTCTGGGGTAATCTTGGTTACAATAGTCTCAAACACACCTAATAAGGTTGCCCTAGCAATCAAAACCATCACATGGCCACATCTCACTCAAATCACCTAAAACTAGCACTAAATCACCAATATAACACTACATTTCAGCTAGCTAAACAGAACTTGGAAAAATAGGAGTTGGGTTGCAAGATTATACCTCAAGAGTGTCCTAGGATGTAGGAGAAGGGAGGGAGCAGGTGAAGAGGAGTGTTGCTGCCGCTAGATTGCTGCCACAGCTGCTGGGGTTGCTTTGTAGCTGATGCTGTTGTTGTTTGTTTTGCTGCTGCTGCTAGCAATTCTCTTCTCTTTTATTTTTTGGCTGAGCAGCAGCTACAGCTGGGCTGGTGTTGTGAAGGGTTGTTTGATGTTAGGGTGCTGTTGTAGTATTGTGTTGGTGTGGTGTGGTTGTAGTATATGAAGATGTGTGTTGTAGTTGGAGTGGACTTGCTGCTGATGCTGAAACAATGGCTGAAATGTGTTGAGCTGATGCAGTTTCAGCAGCTGATGTAGCTGCAGGTGTAAGGGGGCTGATGTGATGAAATTGAGGTTGTAAAGTGTTGATGGGAGTGTGTAAGTGTGGGCTATGGTGTTAGGGCTGGTGTAGGGCTGCTGATGCAGCTGCTGCTGATTATGGGGGCTGATGTGGGGGAAAGGGTTGTATTATGATGGAGTGTGAGAGTGTGAAGGTAGGATGTGAGTGATGAGAGGGTGTGAGAGGGAGAGATATGATCAATGAGAGGGAGGGTGAAAGAAACAATGGATTAAGGCATAACCTCAAGTTAACCCCCTCACCCTTGTCTTTCCATTAGATGTTAGCATGTCCAAAACCATCATGGCTCTCTTTCT
This sequence comes from Agapanthus africanus, assembly GCA_030015575.1. Lineage (NCBI taxonomy): Eukaryota > Viridiplantae > Streptophyta > Magnoliopsida > Asparagales > Amaryllidaceae > Agapanthus > Agapanthus africanus. The sequence goes on from CM057350.1 coordinate 320,712,748, forward strand.
CTCTCACCTACCTACTAGTCAACACCTACCCTAAACACCTTTAACCAAACCCAAGACCCTAATTAACCCAATGAGCCTAATCAAATAGTTCAACCCACCATGGTCGCCTAAACATGGTCCAACCCTAGGCCACCAAGAATTCAAAACATGAACAAGTGTAACAAGTATAAAAATGTTATGTGCAACATTCTTGCACAAAAAGCCAAAAATCCACTTAGCGATTGTTAATCGCGATTAATACCAAAATAATATATAATCCATCATAAAAACTGTAAAATGACATATTTCCACAAAATAAGCTATTTTAGAATTTCTTTAATTTTCTCCAGAATTTTCTCCATTTATCGGTATTTAATTATACCGACTATTAAAATATTCATTAAAAATTAATATTAAATTATGAAAATTCCCAAAAATAATATTTTATTTTTTTGAAATGTTACGCCTAAGCACTCTTGTGAGGGTTCATAAGGTATCAATCATGCCCGAATAAAATTTTAGACGTGCCGAACAACCCAAAACCGGGATCTTTGCTAGATTATTAGGGTTCAACATGAAAGTAAACATCTTTACAACTATGTGTGAGGGATTACAACCTTTGTAGTCCGCTCTTTCGCTTCATAAGCTCCGAGTAGAAGTCCCTTCGCCGCGATCCACAATCTCCCGGACTCAAGAGAGGCTCCACGACTCGAACGATCCATGATAGCTTGTGGTGTTCCTTTTCTCCGATAATCTACGTCGAAATTGCTATAACTCAAGCTCTCTCACTCTAATGAGGTGAACACCCAAATCTAATGGGCTAGATTAGATGAGGATGATGGAGTAGTATTTATGGTATCTTTTTATATCAAATTCTCACTTGAAAACATCACAAAAAAAAAGTAAGCTTTCTCAAAGCTCAAGAAAGAAGAGGATAATGAAAAATGAGTTAATCCTTTTGTAATGAATAATGAAATGAATATATGAATTAATAATGCAACCATGGTTTAGGATGACAAGGATAACCCTTGTAGAGAATTAACTAGGGCTAGGGTTTGCATGGGTTAAAGAATGAGTCATAACAAAATATCAACATAATATCTTAACCATGACAAAAGAAAATCCTTCTAGAAGCATCAAGATGGAACTAACCCAAATCAAACCCTAATCTAGTTTAATCTCCACTAAACATGTTTCATTATTAATCATATCATGTTACAATAATATATATCATATATATATTATATATTTGTAACAAAAGAAAATAATACAATTAATATATATCGCATATATATCAATGTATTATCCAATGAGAAAATGAAATAATAAAGTGAGCTAATATTAGATAATGTAATACAATATATTATATATATTTTTATACATTAAATCATCGAATCAACACTTGATCCGACAATCTGGCTATATCGAATATAACCGACTAATATATCATGTACCGATTCATCGAATCAACACATGATCCGATGATCCGGTTCTTATCTAAATATCTCGAGAATATAATACGGTATCACATATCGCATTATCCTCGATCGTGCACATATCACATATGTGCCCCTACTCCGTTTTGCCTGAGTCAAGAAACCTCTGTGTAGGACTCTAAAGAATCGTCAATACGCCGGTAGCAGGTGATGATCATATCAAACACCCACAAGCTGCAAGCGGTCAGCTAAATGTAACAGCCACCCAGGTATTAAGCGATCAGAAGATCAACAAGCTAGCCTGTGCGTTCTCCTGTGAATCCAATCAGTAACACTCTCGTACAGTCCGGTTTCTTCGTCTGATATGTTGCATATCTGGTCTAGGGGTGGTATACGTCAGACCCCAGTAACCGATAAGTCATGTCGATGCGAGGCTCATAACTGGTCGAGAAACTGCTGATAACACTTACCAGTAAATCTCCATATCAGGCCTGGCCAGGGACTTCCAGTTATAGCCAATCGAACACAGCACAACTTCAACTCCCTATACCGGGAGAGACGAATCCCCTCCTATCGCTCATTGCCTCCATGTGATTCAGGACTGCACCCAAAATCCACCATTTTGCACGCCCACTTGGACGTGGTAAGGTGGAAATCAAAGCACAGTGGGAATTACACAAGACTCTATGACGATCTCGGGTCTACAAACTACCCTGTACCAGTGTCACCGGAGAACTGCCATCTGACGTGTGGTATATCACCATCTGGGAGTTCTCGGCGAGTCCGTCCAGTGTACCCAGTCTCCACTGAGCACCCGTACACCATCCTTGATGTCAAACACCGATGGATATGGGATCATCCATCGCCCATCATATGGGTCAAGATGCGTATACGCTAGTTTACTCTGGTGTATCGATGCCCTGTCTCGATATACCCTCGACTAGGAACAGTTATAGGATGTACTCATCGACTACCGTGGCCCCACTAGTATGATCTCATCATAGTCCCAGTAGTCGAGTACAGATCCTAAGGGCTTTATCAACATATGAGAGTAAGACAGTAAACCAGTACAAGTCAACATGTTAAGATAAAGTGAAACCAAATAGCATACTATCATGACGAGCAAGAAAGTCCTCTCTATATATATCCAAGCATCTACATCATAAGTACAACAATAGCCTCTAGGGCATATACATAACTAACAATCTCCCATTTGGACTAAGGCCAGCTGCTGTAGTATCTCATACCTAGCATCCCGAATAATCTTTTAAACTGTATCTGGGGAATGGACTTCGTGAATGGATCCGCAGTGTTGTCCTTCGTGTCTACTCTCCTGACCTCAATCTCCCAGCGATCAACTGTCTCCCTGATGAGGTGATACCGCCTCAGAATATGTCTGGACTTTTGATGGGACCTAGGTTCCTTGGCCAAAGCCACAGCTCCGTTATTATCACAATACAGAGGTATTGGATGCTCAATGGATGGAACCACACCAAGTTCACTAATGAACTTCTTTATCCAGACAGCCTCTTTGGCAGCATCGTTGGCAGCGATATATTCAGCCTCTATCGTCGAGTCTTCAACGGTATCCTGTTTGGAACTCTTCCAACATACCGCCCCTCCATTGAGGGTAAAGACAAATCCCGAGTGCGACTTAGAGTCGTCCTTATCACTTTGGAAGCTCGAATCGGTAAAGGACTCCAGCTGGAGTTCTCCGTTACCATACACCAAGAACATCTCCTTAGTCCTTCACAAGTACTTGAGAATGTTCTTCACAGCTGTCCAGTGACTCTCTCCATGATCTGCTTGATACCGACTCACTACACTTAGTGAGTATGCTACATCGGGTCTGGTACATAGCATCGCATACATGATAGATTCTACTGCCGAAGCATAGGGTATCCCTTGCATGCGAGCTCTTTCCAAATCAGTCTTGGGAGACATCTCTTTGGAGAGAGTGAGTCCAGAGATCGTGGATAGGTTCCCACGCTTGGATTCTTCCATACTAAACCTCTTTAGTATGGTGTCAATGTACCTGGATTGGGACAATCCCAATATCCGTTTATATCTATCTCTATAGATCTTAATTTCCAGTATGCAGGAGGCATCACCTAGATCTTTCATTGAGAATCTTTGTGATAAAAAAAGCTTGACTGATTGCAGCATAGGAACATCATTTCCTATCAAGAGTATGTCATCTACGTACAATACGAGGAATACAACTTTACTCTCCGCAACCTTCTTATAGATACATGGTTCATCTACGTTTTTGATAAAGTCAAACTCTTTGACTACAACATCAAAGCAGATGTTCCAACTCCGCGATGCTTGCTTTAACCCATAAATGGATTTAAGCAGCTTGCACACCTTTCCACTGCTCCCACTATCTACGAAGACCTCTGGCGGAGTCATGTACACACACTCTTCTAAATCACCGTTTAGAAAGGCGGTCTTAACATCCATTTGCCAGATTTCATAGTCATGGTATGCAGCAATGGCAAGTAAGATCCGGATGGACTTAAGCATAGCCATTGGAGAAAAGGTTTCGTCATAATCCATACCTGGTCATTGACGAAAACCCTTTGTAACAACTCTAGATTTGAAATCCACAACTTTTCCATCTACACCAATTTTCTTTTTAAAGATCCACTTGCTCCCAATGGGTTTTACCCCTTCAGGAGCATTTTCCAAAGTCCATACTTTGTTGGTGTACAAGGATTCTATCTCAGATCGCATTGCATCCAGCCATTTCACAGAGTCACCACTCGTGATGGCCTGCTCGAAACTAGTCGGGTCATCATCTTCCATGATGCAATCCTCGCTTCCACCATCAATGAGAAAACCGTAGTATCACTCAGGTGGATGAGAAACCCTGCTAGATCGGCAGAGAGGCTGGGGTTCGTCGGGAACTACTGAGTCCTCCGGTTCCACTAAATCTTCAGTTGCAGTTTGTGTCGCTGGAACCTCTTCCAGCTCTACCTATTTGCCACTAATTTCTTTTGCAAGAAATTCCTTTTCTAAAAAGGTGGCATATTGAGAAACAAACACTTTTTGTTCCTCAGCGTGGTAGAAAATATATCCTTGAGAATTCTTTGGATATCCCACAAACTTGCAAAGAACTGATCGTGCCTCGAGTTTGCCCGGATTTTGTCTTTTGACATAGGCCGGACAACCCCATATCTTAAATATTTTAAAATACGGTTTCATTCCCCTCCATATCTCATACGGGGTTCAAGGCACTGATTTAGATAGAACTTGATTCAATAGGTATGCCGCAGTCTCAAGCGCATAACCCCAGAAGGAAATAGGTAACTCTGCTGTACTCATCATAGAGCGTACCATATCTAATAGGGTGCGATTCCTCCGCTCCGATACACCGTTGTGCTGTGGTGTATAAGGAGGAGTAAGCTGAGAGAGAATCCCATTCTCTTTTAGATAATCCAGAAAATCATTGCTCAAGTATTCTCCTCCTCGATCAGATCGAAGGATTTTAATACTTTTACCCGTTTGATTCTCTACTTCGTGCTTATATTCTCTGAATTTCTTAAAAGCTTCAGACTTGTGTTTCATCAGGAACACATGTCCGTATCTAGGGAGATCGTCAGTGAATGTAATGAAGTAGGAAGAACCGTTCCTGGCATGTGTAGACATAGGACTGCATACATCACTATGTACCAGTCCTAAGAGTTCCGTAACTCTTTCTCCATGTCCACTAAACGGAGTTTTGGTCATTTTACTTTTGAGACATGAATGGTAAGTATCATAAGATGATAATTCGAACGGATTCAAATAACCATCCTTATGTAACTTAGCCAGTCGTGTCGCATTGATATGACCAAGTCTACAATGCCACAAGAAGGATTCGTTCATTTCTGAACTCTTCCTCTTGTGTGTGTTTTGTATATTGAGGACTGTATTTTGATTGAGAATGAATATGCCATTATGTAACGATCCTGATCCAATCAACTTTTGATTTAGGAAGATGTTCATAACATTATCCTGTACTACAAAATTATATCGTTCTTTACTTAATAAAGAAACTAATATAATGTTGCTTATCATGTTCGGTATATAATAGCACTCATTCAGAATCAGTGTATTATGACTTGGTAATACTAGGTGATATTCGCCAACTGCTTTGGCTGCAATACTTGCACCATTCCCTACTTGAACGGAATGATCACCTTTTCCAAGTTCTCTACCTTTACGTAGCCCATGTAATAATTTACATATATGAGATCCCGATCCGGTATCTAATACCCAGGACGTTGGGTGAACTGAGAAACAGTTCTCAATAACTAACACACCCAAAGAAGATGCATCAACATACTTGTTCTTCGTTTGGGCGGAGTGAGAATCTAGATATTCTCCTGTTTCTTGTTCAGTCTTATAACTCTTATAAGAAAAAACGGGTCCAACGATCCCCTGCTCAGTATAATAACTAGGTTCAGTCAATACATTCATTTTATTATCTTGATTAAGTCCTGACATGGTCGCTACCTGGAGAGAGAGAGAAGGAAACACTTTAGCGTATGCTCTTGCAAGATTAGATTGGTTATTATCTTATCTAATCAGGATGTCTCCCACTGTTTTTATCAAATCTTCCTTCAAACCCTAAAAGGTAAGATTAGCCGGGATTAATTACACTCTACAATTTCCTCAATCTTTCAGCCGGATCAGTGTCGGTACTTGAGGGAGGTTCCCCGTGCTTTCGCACGGACCTAATTAAAATAAACCTCGTCTTCCCAGAGGCATAACCCCGTTAACACCTTTCTAGACACCTACTTTATCGGCTAATTGTCCTGTGTAAAACTCTCCCAGGAGTAACTCTTACTCGTAGTGGGTATCAGGATCCATCTATCTCATAGAAGGTATGCAATCTCATTGCAAATTTCAACATTTGAAATTTCCGATAATACTTTTACCCCGAGCAACTCATGACCTTAACATGGTCAACAAATCATAAGCGCTAGCCAAGTTCAACCCGTCATTTCCCGATTGAATTAAACCCACTCGTACGACCCTTTACATGGTCAACAAAGTCGTACGACTACCCTAATCCAATCACATCACATGTATTAGCAGATAAGCACTAATTAGCTACCGCACACTACGACTTAACATGGTCAACAAACGTAGCACGAATACTAAGTGGTACTTATCTGAAATGACGGAGGGCTACGTAGGTTTTTAAGAAAAACCATGAGCGTAATGAACTTGATATCGTCGTAGAATCAAGTTATTTTTGAAAAGGAGTGTTTTTTAGGCTTCTAGTTTCGCTAAAGAGGTCACTCCCGGTGAAGGGATCTCGGCTCTTTCCCCATCGAATAAGCAGGATATATCATATATACCGCTGTGCAAAGCAAGAACTATATAAGCTATCAAAAACTAAACCGTAAGTTTGTACCATCTGCCAGTTTCGCTAAAGAGGTCACTCTCAGTGAAGGGATCTCGGCTCTTTCCTCATCGAATAAGGTGCAGGATATATCATATATACTGCTGTGCAAAACAAAACTGTAGCTACCCTTTTTATAAAGTTTTGATTCTACAACATCTTTTAGGTTTCTTTTCTTTTTATTAATCTCATTAATAAAAATCCCATCAGCTTATGCTTCCTAAGCATCACAGAAGAAACGAAAGCAGTAATATTTATATATCAGCATATATATAGTATAAGCATTCGTCTCAGACAGTAATATGATCTCATCACAGAACATTGCAACAAAAGAACATATATGAAATATTGGATATACTAGGATGTCCGTGTTTTTAATACGATCCGGTATAAAACACGGATTCCACGGTCGCGATGAATAGCCAAACCCACATCCCTAGACCCCTATGAGAGCGGCAAGTAACACTGCCAATTCTAGGGTTAGGAGACCCGGTCTCGACTCCTCGAGATGGCCTCCCACTGGACCCTAGAACCCTGTGACTTGTGCTCCCCTCCTTGGGTCTACCTAATGCGGAAAAGTAAATAATATACAATGGTGACATCGTCCTCAGCTCGGAAGTGCCCCAATAAAAGAATATTACATACAAATGAATTTTACATGAATAAAAATAAAAACCCTCATCTCACATAAAACTCCCGGCTATTCAGAACACGACGATCCAATATAACATATCACAGCAACACATAATATCATATGTCATCAACGTAAGTAAGTATGCATACACCGATCGTCGTTGATGTATAGCAACGAAGACCAGCAATACAACTACATACTACACTTACGGTCACAGAAAAGAAATTGTAAAACTACAATATTTGGAATCCACAATCATTTTAGACATCGTAAATCCGAAATAACACATACTTCGCATTTCATGCCTAACTATATGAATTCCACATATTGTATCACATTCCAGATAAATAGACAGTATTAAACTTTCCGATCGGATAATCAAATACCAAAGATTTCCTAAATAGCTCAACACTTGAGCGGAGTTCAAATAATCCCAGAATATGTCACAGTACCAATGATCCAGCCGTAGAAGGGTTAAGCCAACGCCTCACATATGGCATGCCGTACTGCCCTAAACCCTAAGGTTTAGAGGCAGTTCAGACGGTCACATAATCGAGTTATGGTTTGTGTTCTTCTAGAGGGTCCACCGCGTAACTTTACGTTTTTCCGAAAGATTTAAACCCGAGAAAAATTCAACACTTGAAAGTTTTTCGTGCCGGGAAAATGTGAGTTAATGATATCCGTTCGAACATTTTCACAGTTTCTAAATATTCGGAAAACATAACGAAATTAAATATTCCGATCGAATCAACGAATACAAAATAATCCCCAGAACACTCAACACTTGAGTCAGGTTAAAAATACCCAGAAAACAGAACATTCAGCTACGGTCATTACGGTGCTAAAACGAGTGCATAAGTCTTCTGTACTGCCGCGGATCCGCGGTCCAAGCGCGGTACGGCCGCGGTTCCGTGGCGGTTTGTACGGTTTATGCGCTCATTTTTCACTGTAATGCTTATATTACCCTGCTGATTTTTTTAGGTATTTTTAATTCTGAAAAATCATAGTTTTTTAAAAATGACCAGAGCGGGGGTCGTTTTGACGTTTCGGGGTTCGTTCGGAGTTTTAACTTCGTATACACGTCGCCTAATGCGCTAGCTAGGCTCTGATAACACTGTAGTGTTCCTAGGCACTCTTGTGAGGGTTCATAAGGCATCAACCATGCCTGAATAAAATTTTAGACGTGCTAAACAACCCAAAGTCGGGATCTTTGCTAGATTATTAGGGTTTAACTGTTGAAGATAGTGCCCTCAGAGTCAATTATTGGATCACAGGCACGTAATTGCAAAGATTGAGGGAGGACCTATCCCGGTAGGACAGTCTTACTCGAGATGATAGTATGCTATCTGATTTATCTTTATCATTGTGCACTGCTTTAGGTGACCTGACATGTCGCTATTACACGTTGATAGAGCCCTTAGGATTCTTGCTTGACCACCAGCAGTATGAGGGCGATCATATAAGTGGGAGCTGGGGTCTATAAGCACATCCTTAAAAGGTCCCTAGTCGTGGGAGTTTCGAGACAGGGCATCGATACTCCAGAGTAGACTATGTATACAGTCGAGACCCCCGACGAGGGGCAGTGGCCGGTCTCACAAGCCATTGGTGTCAGTTGGATCACCTAATATGTATACAAGTGCTTATTGGGTTATGAGTACACCGGACAGGACTCGCCGGGAACATGCTAGTTGGTCTTATACCTGACGTCAGATGGCAGTTCCCTGGTGACATGTGTACAGGTTAGTTCATCGACCTGAGGATCGTCATTTGTCTCGTGTGAGTTCCCACTGTACTTTGATTACTACCCTACCACGCTCAAAGGAGACGTGCAAACAGGTTTTAGTTGGGTACAGTCCCGAGCCACATGGAGGCAGTGAGCGGATCTTCAGGGTTTCGTCTCTCCCGGTATTGGGGGTGAGGTCGCGCTGTGTCTAGGAGAGCCATTACACAAAGCCCTCGGCCGAGGCACGAGATTTACTGGTAGGTATTCCAGCAGTATCTCAGGGTGTTCTGGGCTACACTCCGACACGACTTGTACCGCTTTTGGGGGCCTGACTTTTACCAACGTCCTAGGCCCGCCATGCGATGCTCATAGACGAACGGACCGGACTGTGCGGATATTGTCGCTGACAGGCTCAGTAGGGCGTCAGGATGAGTGTCACGTCCCGAAAGTACGGAACATGACCGGCACTTAAACTATGAAACGTCTCGAGGCATACGTAATCTAAGTAAACCGAAAACCCAGAAATCCAAACCAAGAAAAGTAGTAGAGTGAAGGAAAAAAAAACCAATTTAAATCAAGTAGTTTTAATAGCATAGCCGAATTATGCGTTTTAAAAAAAAACATCAAATATTTCCTGAAAATTTCGGCAGAGTCACCTTTGTAAATACTGGCCCCCAAACGGGATACAACATGAATAGTATACGAAATCAATAAAAAGGCATCCCCAAGCGGGAGCTAGCTCTTCGTCAATCGACGGTCACAACCACACAAGCAATATAATATACAACGCCAAGGGCGAGGATCAAAACTCAAAAGGAACTCAAAACAACAAGAAAACCATAGAAATACAACGCGCGACTCTAAGGTCGAAAGAATAACATCACTGGTCTCTATCTCAAAAATAATACATGTTTGGTTGATGGAACTTCTAGATACAACAGAATAATAATATACAAGATTTAAAATAGGGGTACGATACAAGTAAACCCACCTACTAGCAAATCACCCGAAGGAAACTATGCCCGCAAGCCGTAAAGAAACCTGTACGGCAAACCTGCAAGAAACTGGGGCACAACGGGGGTGAGTTGCCAACTCATGAATAGAAAAATATCTACGCACAGAAATCGCATAAATAACGCAATCCTAGGTCAATGATCATAATATATCCTCAAATATATGAATAACATGCAGCCTATAACAATGGCTAGGGTAATATCTAACCCGAGTGTGATCTCATATGCCCGTGTCAGTGCCTCAGGTAGCAATATATCATATGAATGAGGTATGAATGCATGAAAACAGAGTACATTTAAATGAAGAAACTGTTTTCATAAATTAGTGAGATTTCCTTTGTATTTTTAAAATGAGGTATCATAATGAAATCAGCATAAAACAGTGCTTAGCATCGGCACAAAACGTAATCCCAATATCTCGATATCTCTGTATCACAGTCTATGTACCTCAATATCTCGAAATCTCAATGTCTCAATCACAATATCTAGGGCGCCGTCGGTCCAGACCGGCCCCTACCATCAATCTCAAGACCACGACGGTATCCTCCGGATATCCGACGCGTCGGGTAAAATCACCGGTAGGTAGTGCTCCCCTGCCAGGCTCACATCGTCATCATCATGCGCTTCTTGCCCCGGGGTACCTAACCGGGTCCACCATGTACCCGAAACGGTTCATCCGTCTCCTCGAATCGGGTCTCGAAATCCATCAGCAAACTCATGGTGGACGACTCATACATCATGGGAAAAACCGTACTTTTTATTTAAAAAGAGAGAAATCAGTTTATATAAGTTTTGCGGTTTTCCCCCCAAATCCAGAAAATTTCATGGAAATCCGAATCCAAATCATCAATAGCATATAAAAACCATGAATATAGGCATAACAATGAATAACAGTATGCATGAAGTGACAAGTAATAACTACAATGTTAAGCTGGCATATAAGGCAGGCACACTAATATCATGTCAAATTACTAACTAACAAGCTAAGTCAAGCAATAATATTTTCTAAGGTGTACGTGACATGGCAATTACCGATGAAGATGTGTGTGAGCCGGCAAGTAAGTGTACGTGGTACATACGCATCATCGGTAATGGTGCTGGTGTCTTAACAATATGATATCAACATTGCAATAAGAAATTATAACATAAGTATGCGATGCGAAGCGAACCACAAAAATAAGCGGGAGCTGAATACTAGACGCAACTGTAACAACCTGCATTAATCTAATATAAGTCCTACAAATGGTGCCTTTTGAAATAACACGAATCATGGGGTTTTGAAAATAGGGGCTACGGTGTTTTTATGAAAAGATACGTCTTTTGCAATATCCGTAGGAACCCTTGGGCTGTCTTTTAAAATACCTACGATTCGTTAGTTTTGAAATAGGTAAGAATCGAATCTAATCTAACAACTAAACTAAACTAAAGGGCTAAGCTGACCAGCTGGGCTACAGGTAAGGAAACCGCCTAACATCTGAGTCGATACATATACATACCTATATATATATTAGTCGGTGATCCCGCCGCAATAATATCATATCCGATACCATATCTATAATCAGACATCCCAAGTCAAGAGTGCGGATCAATCATCAAAATATAGCTCGTACGTAAATCCGTCGTACGGCATCCCCAAATCTAGGTACGGGTTAATACCATATTCATCACACTATTCCTCTGGTATCCTCTTTATTCAAGATCATAGTCTAGGGTACTGACCTATGTCTAGTACAATACTAAGATCATCAATATAGTCATGATCTGACTACTGATCGACAGTCTCGTACAAATCGATATCACAACGACAAACAAATCTCATCGACTCAGCTCAATCCCTAGTATCGTCCTCATATCCGTATGTGAACACATTGTCCCATACCCATGTGAACACATAACTATAAAGAATCCCATGAGCACATATAAATAGGAATGTATGCAAGTATGTATGTGTGTATGTATGTGTGTATGTGTAGTGCAACACTACCCTAGGGTTCGCAACACTAAAGTAATCCAACACACCAATATCCATCCTAACATCATTATTAATCCCAAATAACATATAATAATTTTTGGTGTGTATACGCATCCGTATACACCACCACGGACTGCGGGGGTGCTATACGCCATCCACCCGACTTCTCCCCGTAGATATAAATCTACTCACCTGGTCCTCGCTCGCCGGTGCCGACGCCGCCATGCGCTTGCTTGCCGTCTCGAAGTCCACATGGGGGTACCTATATATCATAACGCACCGCATCGCATTAAAATCCGACTCATGACCAAAACGACGCACGAATCCCACATAGGTCAAAACCTATGGTTGCCTTCACAAATCGACCCAAAAACCCTCGACGTCGGCGTACAAACGCCAAACCTTCGAGAAAACTCCCAACACACTCATTTGTACAATTACAAGCACTAATTATAATATTAAATAGCTTAAAATTAACAAAAACCCCAATTTCACTTAAAAAGTCATTTTTCCGAAAATTTAGCAAGCACAAATCACCGTTTTAGTACAAAACTCGATGTATAAACGAACCTAGCATCCACAATATTCACTAAATATCATAACAAAGTCATATAAACCATTCCTATAATTTATTCTCATCAATTTGCATAAATTCCAAAGTCCTAGTTTGCAAAAATATCAATTTTTAACACCTTTTAAAACAAAATTCACAATTCAACAATTATGCTTGGTTTTGCATAACCTAAGATATTAAACCACTCATAATAATGTTAATGATGTAATAAAAACATAATTACATTTTTAACCCAATTATTTAACCAATTTTAAATAGCTAGTTAGCAAATTAGCGTAATTATCATAATTTTTAAACTAACAATTAACAACTAGCTACTAACTTTGTTTTAACAAGCCATAAGAGCCTAATACATTACACAACCATACACCAATTTCACAAAACCCTAACTTGCATTCAAACCCTTTCTTGAATTTTATAACTAACAAAATCCAACCCAAACTATACATGAAACACTAAATTAGCACTAATTTGAAGCCCAAAAAGCAAGTTAAACTCTTAGATTTGGTTTGTATAAAACACTAGATAGCAAAATAAAATAATTAACTTAATAATGGTGTGCTAAAAACCCTAGTTTAACTCAAACCATTCTCTTGAAGATCCTAGATGAAAATAGCACCAATATTAACACTAAAACAACTCATTTAAAAAAATCTAACCATAAGAATTTAAATGGGTAAGAATTATACCACTAGATCTAGAGATCTAGCAAGAAATTTTGACTCCAAAGATGGCCTCCTAGCAACCAAAATCCATGCAAGAATGGTTAAGAAGAATGGATGAAGGATGGGCTTGAAATTGTGAAGTTTAAATGGAATTTTGATGGAATTTTGATGAGTTTAGAAGAAAAATGAGAGGGGAAATTTTGGGGCTGTTTATTGCAGGAATTTCGGCTGAGGAGGGAGTGGGGAGAGGTGTGGGGGAGTTGTGGAAAAGAATCCAAGTCAAAGCCCCTCCCAAATTACCATAATACCCCCACCTACTTTACTATATATAAAAACCTTATTTTAACCCATTTCTCACATGATTTAAGGTCAAAAAGAGGGAAATAAAATTCTTGGGCTGCTACAATAGTGTGGGGCTGGCCAAGGGGAGTGAGGGTGAGTGTGAGAGACTTTACAAAAAAATTCTATGCAAAAAGAACCCCCGCAATACCATATTTGCAAGTTTTAGTTCAAAATAACTATATTTTTGTTTTCCATAAAATAAATCAATTAAAACTTGAAATAAAATACTAAAAAATTATATTACAACTATATTTTAATTAACATGAGTTTAAAGATTAAAATTAGCCCATTTAAATTTGTATTTATCGCTAATTTAATGTATTTTCTTACCGGCTTAAAATAATATTAAAATAATTAATTTCGAAAAAAAATTCAGAAAATTTGAAATTTCAGCAGTGGCTCAATAAACACAAAATACTAGCAATTACATAGCTAGAATATGTATATTTAATTTTATAATAAAGATATTTGCATTTTGACTTTTTACAGAAAACCCCCTTATTTTACCGTTTTTTCGAAATTTCACCGAAACGATTTTCAAAACGTTACAATCTTCCCCCCTTAAAGAAATTCGGTACCCGAATTTAAATTAAAACTTCCCCCAAATACTAAAATATTTCAGCCAAAACCATCAAATCGCCGGGGCTCCGAAATCATAAATACATAAAACAAATCGTAGCGCAACGCATGCGCATGAAAAATGAGCATATAACTCAAATCAGAACTCCGTCAAGCATCCCGCAATCATCGGAGTCATGGGGAAGACATCAATACCAAATCCAAAGCAAAACCAATATGATATAACTCGAAACTATACATGTAAAATATATTCAGGTACTGTCCTCTGAATAGTCCTGCTCAGTACGAAAACACATAGCAATATCATAAAAACGTACTGCTCTATAAGAAAAATCAATCCCCAAAATACGCGTATGAATACTACGTGCGTCTTGTGCGCACGGAAATCAAAATCCAAATATGTGCCATACATATGCACAAAAACAACATCTAAGTGCATCGGGTGTGCACGAAACATCTGTCATAGGCAAGATGTGTGCCTGACAGCAAAATCAGGTGCATCTGACATGCACGAAAAATCTCGATTTAGTGCATCTGGTGTGCACCAAAATCACACTTCAAAACATGCGCCCAACATGCGCGAAAATCCAAATCAGGTGCATCCATCGTGCACGAAATCATGAAATCCAATATCAAGTGCCGAACATGCGCAAAATCAAATCAGGTGCACAAGGTGCACAAAACAAATATCGAACATCACCATCGAAATCAAAGTCCAGGGCATCTAAATGCACAACATACGTAACACTGCACTGCAAGCATATATGAACTATACCGCGTGCAAAAACTAAATCGTGTGCGTATACACGCACAAAATCAACTCAAATGTCTAAAACCGTAAAATCGCAAACATGTGAAACCAAGCACGAAAACGATATCAACTGCAACACTGTGCAAAGATCGTAAATCCTCAATCATCAAAATCAAATCAAGCGAATCAATCACCCAAAACATCGAAATCAATAATGGCAGAATAGTACCGCTCAAGTGCATCCTCTAAGAATCTCGGACCAACTGTCATGGTCACTCATAGCATATCTCGTCGACGATCCTGAACTCTGGCCCGCTGAATGCACATGACACATCTGATCCTGGGTGCAAATATCATTGCAGCAGTAGCCTGGAAGGATTCCTGCTCAAGGTCTCTTCCAAGTCTCATCTCTGCCTAATTGTCCGGAAGTCATCGTCCTTTACTAAGAAATTTCTTGTTCCGGAACGGCTGCATACTCATCGCGACTCCTTCTGGAAGGTATATCCATGCACAATGCCTCGGCAAGCGTATCGCATCTCTGATGTCGGCGGAGTGGAACGTCGTTTCATCAAGATCTCGTATGAACCTCTTACTCCACTTTTCTAATGTCGACTGCTCTGGACTCGTCTCGTCGTGGCTGCATGGACTGAGCTCCAACGACTACCCTCGTATCTGGAGTCTCCCAAGAATGCATCTCACCACCTAGCATCCGAATTAAGTCGAGCCATCCGATCGAGTCGTCAAAACCTCATAATCCCCCAAGAGCTCAACATCTTGGGCACAGTTTAATAGTATCGAGTACATACCACAGCATCGATGGTCCAGCCGTAGAAGGGCAAACCCAAGCCTCACTAATGGCGCCGCAGAACTGCCGCAAACCCGAAAGTTCAAAGGCTTTCACACGGTCATTAAGTCGAGTTAGGGTTTCATTCTACTAGAGGGACTGTCACGACCCGCAGGGTACGGAACGTGACTGGCACTCAAGTTTACGAAACGTCTAAAGACGTCCGTAAAATAAGTAAGCCAAAGCCCAGAAAACAAAACCCATTAAGCAAAAGAGTGAAGAAAACCCAATCATTTGAAGCAAGTTTATCAAATAAGTCATGTAAAACCCTTTTTAAAAACAATACCAATTTTTCCCGAAAATTTCGGCAGAGTCTCCTTTGTAAATACAGGCCCCCAAAAATGGGTACAACAAGAATATATGTAAAACCAACAAATAAGGCGTCCCCAAGCGGGAGCTAGCTCTTCGCCATAAGGCGGTCACAAATCCCACGCAATGTAAATGACAACAAGCATAATAAAGCATAATAAAGCATGAGAAAAGCAGCATGTCGGCTCAAGTGAGCTCGACCCCAAAATACAGCATAAAATCCACAAACCTCACAGTCTCATCTCTAGGTCAATATACAATAAATCTGGTAGAAACAGTAGATGGAGTACACTAGATACAAAGAATATACAAGTGGTACAAAATAATAACATAACCCACCGATGAGCAAATCTCGAGCTCAGGCAAAAGAGGCAAAAGACAAGTGCGCCCGCCGCTACTGAACTGACGGAGCGGACCTGCAAAAGACTGTGGCACAACGGGGGTGAGTTGCCAACTCGTGAGTAATAAATAACATCTACAAAGGCTATCGTATGCATGCACACAAGCATCCTAGCATCTATAATACGGGTATGACTGGATGCACTAGCAGGTGTGTATATAACATCAGTGTACTAATATGTATGCAACATGAATATCTGAGGTCTCAATAGGTATATATAGGAAATATTTTATCTCTTTTTGTTTTTGAAACTCTTTTAGAATGCCAGCATAATGTCAATGAATCGACGAAAATCGGTGTCCAGCAACGACACCCAAAAGCTGTCTCAAATCTCATAAATCCATGTCATAGTGTCTCTGGCCTCAGCCATCCGGCTGACCCATCTCAGTATCAATATATCATCCTCTCGCGGCCCCGGTCGGTATCCTCTGGATATCCGCCGTGCCCAATGAAGTCACCGGTAGGTAATCCGTCCCCTGCCAGGCTCAACGTCATCACCACATTCCTCTTGCCCCGGGGTACCTTACCGGGCCCACCATGTACCCGTGCCGGTTCCTCCACTCCTCGACACGGATTTCCAAATCCACAGCAAACTCATGGTGGACGACACTTACATCACTAGAAAACCGCAATTTACATATTTTAAAAATATAATAAGTTTAGAAATTTTGCGGCTTTCCCCCGAAATCCAGCAATATCATAAAATCTCAAGAAATCCTCATAAGTGCATATATCAATGATAATGAATGCGTATGATATCAATAATCAAGTTGCGATGTGTGATTAATGGATTAAGCATGAACAATTAATATGATGAAGTACATGCACATGAATAGCAATTCTACGGTTTCATTTTAAGGAATTAAAGGCAATAGCACCAGTTTAAATATCAATTAGTAAAAGGTTTAAATTTAAATGTTATCTAGTGTGGTGGCATGGCAATTACCAGGGTGTGTGTGTAAGCATGAATAGTGCTCGTGCTGCATATAAAAACCTGGTAATGGTGCATGTGTCCTACAATTGAGTTTGCGTATATGGGTATAATATATTGATCTAATTGCAGCAATTATCATGCCAGTAATATTATTCTAATGTCACAAGTGGTTATCCAGTTTACTATTTTTCAGTTTACTAAATCTATCGGGCGACTTGCGCCATCCAAACGATCGTCCCCCGTAGATGTTAAATTTACTCACCGGGATCCCTGGCTAGCTGTGTCCAATCACCGCCTTTCCCTTTCGCGCCGCGTCTGACGTCTCCGCGACCGAACCTGGAATTTACATCAGTACCAAATATAAGGTTACATATCAAGAACGACGCAAAACCCCAACGAAACTACTAAAGTTCGCTAGCTAGGTACAACGTGCACAAAGTGCGCGGAACACACGCGAAAATCGCAAAAACTGCCAAAAAACGCCGATTTGGGTCGCCCGGCGAAACTAAAACCCGACTACCCAAAAAACCGCACTCACGCATCCTAAAAGTCGTAGGACAAGCCATTACAATCATCAAGATACTAAAAATAATTCATCACATAACTTATATAAAAATCTAGTAAGCATTTGCATTCCAATTTGATGCAAACATCGACAATTTAGCGACAAGTCAACACCACCCAACACCAACATCCAAACTAACCAAATAGCTAGCCAATACACTAATTTTAAACCATCAACCATGCTTAAAAAAACTAATTTCCATAAACAAAACCTTCTCTTGATTTTTGTAATTAGCAAATATAAACCAAACTATATATGAAAAACCTTAATTTAACACTAGATTTTTGCCTAATAAGCAAGTTAACCACTTAGATTAAGGTTAGCAAAACACTAGATAGCAAATTAGGTTTAATCAATTAAATAATGCTTTCTAAAACTTAATCCACTCACTAATCAAGCTTCACAAACCAATTCCATACAAAAACCCTCTCTTGAAAATCCTAAAATAGCAGTTTCACACTTCTAAATTTAACCAAATTAGCATAATTGAAAACTACATCAACAAGATAACTATATGGATTAGTTAATTAACTACTAGATTAACTATAAAACAATCTAATTAAGTATTATGGCTTCAAAACCCTAGCTAAAATTTTCAAGCAAAACCTAAGAAACTAGATTAAACTACACTAAATTAACACTAAACCATCTAACATAAGAACTTAAACAAAAGAATTTAACATGATAGAAATTATACCTCTTGATCTATGGATCAAGAAAGAAAATTTTGCTCCAAATGATGGCCTCAACACCAAGATCCAAGCAAGAATGGCTAAGGATAATGATAGCTTAAGGATTTTGTTTGGATTTTTGAATTAAATCATGGATTTTGATGTATTCTCTTGAAGAAATTGAAGAAAATGAAAAGAAAAGAGAGGAAGAAGAGGGTGTGCAGGATTTTCGGCCAGAGGAGGAATGGGGGAGGGTGTGGGCAAGTGGGGAAAGTCAAGGGTCAAGTTCCAAAGTCAAATGTATCATAACTTATTCATTATATTTAAAATAAATCAAAAAAACCCTTAAATCAACTCAAGAAAGCAACTAAAGAAAAGAGGCCAGAAATTTCTGGTCTCACACAAGGTGGGGCTGTCCTAGGGCTGAGGAAAAAGAGAGAGGGGTTTTACAAAAGAAATTTTATGCAAAAAGGCCCCCTACAACTCAAAAATTGCAAGTTTTAGCCCAAAATTCAATAAATTCGTTTCAAATCATAAAAATTTGAAAAAAATCAAAATAAATTACTAAAAATTTATGTTATCACTAGATTATAATTATAATAATTTTATAGATTAAAATTAGCCCGGAAAAATTTGTATTTATCGCTTATTTAATGTATTTTCTTACCGGCTTAAAATAATATTAAAAAATTGAAAAATAGGGAAAATTTTTTAAATGACCAAAATTTCATAATTAACTCGTTAGCTACTAAAAACAAGTAATTACCTATCCATTTAAGGTATAATTAGCCCTAAACTGCAAAATAACAAGAAAGACGGTTTTCGGAAAAATACCGAATTTTCACCGAATTTCAGGAAAACATCAAAACGACATTTCAAGACGCTACAGGGACCATAGAATTGCCTGCATGTCTTTCCGACTACTTTAAACTTGGAATAATAGGTTTCTGACATTCGATCGTCTCTGCCGACTCCCAACGTCTCCGCGTGAAGTCGTCTCTAGCTGGAATCAATCTATCTGATGACCTCGCATCGGGGTAGGCGAACGATCCACATGTCCTAGTCATTCATCCTCGATGACTAGCGACCTTCTATCATCTCTTAGTACAACTCGTTCTACACTAACGCCAGCATCTGGGGCAATATCTCGTCGTTCGCCGCAATAACTGGCTCGCTCGTCTACACGCTGAACAGTGCCTCGACCATCATGAATAAGCAACACACCAACGGTCATCAAAATCTGGCTGGCCTCTGTCAGTGGCCCAATCCTCTGATACTGATCGGCACGTCCGAGAAATCTCATAAAGGTGATCCGCCAAACGCTCGTGGCGTGGAAACACAGTAAAAAGACATATCTCCGCAATCGAGTGTCGCCGGAATTTCGCCCTGGTCAGTCCTCGTTCATGACGAGCTCGTGCTGACCGCAACTCTAGCCGTAGCTCTCCCTGCCCGTAATCGTGGCAGCAAAACCATAACTGGTACTGATGAGGCTAGATCTGAATGAATATAATACTGAGCAAAGAAATGTACATCCTAAGGCTTCTTAAGTGGAGTGGTGTATCGTAAATATGCCGCGGAAAATACCCACGGTACGTCACTCTACTTTAGTCACCTATTCCATCCACCAAGGGTCATCCTACGCTCCGAAGGTAAAACCTAACGCTCTGATACCAACTTTGTCACGTCCCGAAAGTACGGAACATGACCGGCACTTAAACTACGAAACGTCTCGAGGCGTACGTAATCTAAGTAAACCGAAAACCCAGAAATCCAAACCAAGAAAAGTAGTAGAGTGAAGGAAAAAAAACCAATTTAAATCAAGTAGTTTTAATAGCATAGCCGAATTATGCGTTTTAAAAAAAAACATCAAATATTTCCTGAAAATTTCGGCAGAGTCTCCTTTGTAAATACTGGCCCCCAAACGGGATACAACATGAATAGTATACGAAATCAATAAAAAGGCATCCCCAAGCGGGAGCCAGCTCTTCGTCAATCAACGGTCACAACCACACAAGCAATATAATATACAACGCTAAGGGCGAGGATCAAAACTCAAAAGGAACTCAAAACAACAAGAAAACCATAGAAATACAACGAGCGACTCTAAGGTCGAAAGAATAACATCACTGGTCTCTATCTCAAAAATAATACATATTTGGTTGATGAAACTTCTAGATACAACAGAATAATAATATACAAGATATAAAATAGGGGTACGATACAAGTAAACCCACCTACTAGCAAATCACCCGAAGGAAACTATGCCCGCAAGCCGTAAAGAAACCTGTACGGCAAACCTGCAAGAAACTGGGGCACAACGGGGGTGAGTTGCCAACTCGTGAATAAAAAAATATCTACGCACAGAAATCGCATAAATAACGCAATCCTAGGTCAATGATCATAATATATCCTCAAATATATGAATAACATGCAGCCTATAACAATGGCTAGGGTAATATCTAACCCGAGTGTGATCTCATGTGCCCGTGTCAGTGCCTCAGGTAGCAATATATCATATGAATGAGGTATGAATGCATGAAAACAGAGTACATGTAAATGAAGAAACTGTTTTCATAAATTAGTGAGATTTCCTTTGTATTTTTAAAATGAGGTATCATAATGAAATCAGCATAAAACAGTGCCTAGCATCGGCACAAAACGTAATCCCAATATCTCGATATCTCTGTATCACAGTCTCTGTACCTCAATATCTCGAAATCTCAATGTCTCAATCACAATATCTAGGGCGCCGTCGGTCCAGACCGGCCCCTACCATCCATCTCATGACCATGACGGTATCCTCCGGATATCCGACGCGTCGGGTAAAATCACCGGTAGGTAGTGCCCCCCTGCCAGGCTCACATCGTCATCATCA
Source organism: Agapanthus africanus (assembly GCA_030015575.1). Classification (NCBI taxonomy): domain Eukaryota; kingdom Viridiplantae; phylum Streptophyta; class Magnoliopsida; order Asparagales; family Amaryllidaceae; genus Agapanthus; species Agapanthus africanus. The sequence continues at coordinate 320,734,409 of CM057350.1, forward strand.
CGCGCTTCTTGCCCCGGGGTACCTTACCGGGTCCACCATGTACCCGAAACGGTTCATCCGTCTCCTCGAATCGGGTCTCAAAATCCATCAGCAAACTCATGGTGGACGACTCATACATCATGGGAAAAACCGCACATTTTATTTAAAAAGAGAGAAATCAGTTTATATAAGTTTTGCGGTTTTCCCCCCAAATCCAGAAAATTTCATGGAAATCCGAATCCAAATCATCAATAGCATGTAAAAACCATGAATATAGGCATAACAATGAATAACAGTATGCATGAAGTGACAAGTAATAACTACAATGTTAAGCTGGCATATAAGGCAGGCACACTAATATCATGTCAAATTACTAACTAACAAGCTAAGTCAAGCAATAATATTTTCTAAGGTGTACGTGACATGGCAATTACCGATGAAGATGTGTGTGAGCCGGCAAGTAAGTGTACGTGGTACATACGCATCATCGGTAATGGTGCTGGTGTCCTAACAATATGATATCAACATTGCAATAAGAAATTATAACATAAGTATGCGATGCGAAGCGAACCACAAAAATAAGCGGGAGCTGAATACTAGACGCAACTATAACAACCTGCATTAATCTAATATAAGTCCTACAAATGGTGCCTTTTGAAATAACACGAATCATGGGGTTTTGAAAATAGGGGCTACGGTGTTTTTATGAAAAGATACGTCTTTTGCAATATCCGTAGGATCCCTTGGGCTGTCTTTTAAAATACCCACGATTCGTTAGTTTTGAAATAGGTAAGAATCGAATCTAATCTAACAACTAAACTAAACTAAAGGGCTAAGCTGACCAGCTGGGCAACAGGTAAGGAAACCGCCTAACATCTGAGTCGATACATATACATACCTGTATATATATTAGTCGGTGATCCCGCCTCAATAATATCATATCCGATACCATATCTATAATCAGACATCCCAAGTCAAGAGTGCGGATCAATCATCAAAATATAGCTCGTACGTAAATCCGTCGTACGGCATCCCCAAATCTAGGTACGGGTTAATATCATATTCATCACACTATTCCTCTGGTATCCTCTTTATTCAAGATCATAGTCTAGGGTACTGACCTATGTCTAGTACAATACTAATATCATCAATATAGTCATGATCTGACTACTGATCGACAGTCTCTTACAAATCGATATCACAACCACAAACAAATCTCATCGACTCAGCTCAATCCCTAGTATCGTCCTCATATCCGTATGTGAACACATTGTCCCATACCCATGTGAACACATAACTATAAAGAATCCCATGAGCACATATAAATAGGAATGTATGCAAGTATGTATGTGTGTATGTGTAGTGCAACACTACCCTAGGGTTCGCAACACTAAAGTAATCCAACACACCAATATCCATCCTAACATCGTTATTAATCCTAAATAACATATAATAATTGTTGGTGTGTCTACGCATCCGTATACACCACCACGGACTGCGGGGGTGCTATACGCCTTCCACCCGACTTCTCCCCGTAGATATAAATCTACTCACCTGGTCCTCGCTCGCCGGTGCTGACGTCGCCATGCGCTTGCTCGCCGTCTCGAAGTCCACATGGGGGTACCTACATATCATAACGCACCGCATCGAATTAAAATCCGACTCATGACCAAAACGACGCACGAATCCCACATAGGTCAAAACCTATGGTTGCCTTCACAAATCCACCCAAAAACCCTCGACGTCGGCGTATAAACGCCAAACCATCGAGAAAACTCCCAACACACTCATTTGTACAATTACAAGCACTAATTATAATATAAAATAGCTTAAAATTCACAAAAACCCCAATTTCACTTGAAAAGTCATTTTTCCGAAAATCTAGCAAGCACAAATCACCGTTTTAGTACAAAACTCGATGTATAAACGAACCTAGCATCCACAATATTCACTAAAAATATCATAACAAACACATATAAACCATTCCTATAATTTATTCTCATCAATTTGCATAAATTCCAAAATCCTAGTTTGCAAAAATATTAATTTTTAACACCTTTTAAAGCAAAATTCACAATTCAACAATTAAGCTTGGTTTTGCATAACCTAAGATATTAAACCACTCATAATAATGTTAATGATGTCATAAAAATATAATTACATTTTTAACCCAATTATTTAACCAATTTTAAATAGCTAGTTAGCAAATTAGCGTAATTATCATAATTTTTAAACTAACAATTAACAACTAGCTACTAACTTTGTTTTAACAAGCCATAAGAGCTTAATACATTACACAACCATACACCAATTTCACAAAACCCTAACTTGCATTCAAACCCTTTCTTGAATTTTATAACTAACAAAATCCAACCCAAACTATACATGAAACACTAAATTAGCACTAATTTGAAGCCCAAAAAGCAAGTTAAACTCTTAGATTTGGTTTGTATAAAACACTAGATAGCAAAATAGAATAATTAACTTAATAATGGTATGCTAAAAACCCTAGTTTAACTCAAACCATTCTCTTGAAGATCCAAGATGAAAATAGCACCAATATTAACACTAAAACAACTCATTTAAAGAAATCTAACCATAAGAATTTAAATGGGTAAGAATTATACCTCTAGATCTAGAGATCTAGCAAGAAATTTTGACTCCAAAGATGGCCTCCTAGCATCCAAAATCCATGCAAGAAAGGTTAAGAAGAATGGATGAAGGATGGGCTTGAAATTGTGAAGTTTAAATGGAATTTTGATGGAATTTTGATGAGTTTAGAAGAAAAATGAGAGGGGCAATTTTGGGGCTGTTTATTGCAGGAATTTCGGCTGAGGAGGGAGTGGGGAGAGGTGTGGGGGAGTTGTGGAAAAGAATCCAAGTCAAAGCCCCTCCCAAATTACCATAATACCCCCACCTACTTTACTATATATAAAAACCTTATTTTAACCCATTTCTCACATGATTTAAGGTCAAAAAGAGGGAAATAAAATTCTTGGGCTGCTACAATAGTGTGGGGCTGGCCAAAGGGAGTGAGGGTGAGTGTGAGAGACTTTACAAAAAAATTCTATGCAAAAAGACCCCCCACAATACCATATTTGCAAGTTTTAGTTCAAAATAACTATATTTTTGTTTTCCATAAAATAAATCAATTAAAACTTGAAATAAAATACTAAAAAATTATATTACAACTAGATTTTAATTAACATGATTTTAAAGATTAAAATTAGGCCATTTAAATTTGTATTTATCGCTAATTTAATGTATTTTCTTACCGGCTTAAAATAATATTAAAATAATTAATTTCGGAAAAAATTTCAGAAAATTTGAAATTTCAGCAGTGGCTCAATTAACACCAAATACTAGCAATTACATAGCTAGAATATGTATATTTAATTTTATAATAAAGATATTTGCATTTTGACTTTTTATAGAAAACCCCCTTATTTTACCGTTTTTTCGAAATTTCACCGAAACGATTTTCAAAACGTTACAATGAGTTCGCTCATCGACATCCATTTTGGTCGATACCTGGTAGCCCGTTACGTATTGGCTTATACCTCTGACGTGCTAGTGGTTAAATCCACAACGAAGGTGTTGACGAGTCTTTAGAGTCCCCAACATTTAGTTGCTCAAGTTTTTGGGCGAAACGCTGTAGAGGCCGTATGGAGATATGGCAGGGTTCGATCAGATACGTGCGGTATTACACGGATCAGGATCGGACGGATAATACTAGCCGGCTTTGGTTTAAGCCGGATCCTAGTATAGTACAGTGTAGAGTTTGTCTCATTGCATTTGTATTTCGGTCGGAATACAGATGCGGGTGTGTATGCACAGTAGCGGGGTTTTCCTGTAATTTATTACGGGACCAGTTTTATGGAGTTGCCAGTTTGCTTTCCGTTTCGGCCATTTTCATTTGTATCTTTCAATGGCCGAAGTTTGGTGGAGGAGGGCTTATTTGCATTTGTGCAAATAAGCATTTATGGAGGGGGTCTTTGCATATTGTTGTATCATGATACTTGCACCATCATTGCTTGACTTTCTTTAGTCATCATGTTTTGACTTGTGGTTTGATGATGGTTGTGGTTGAGTGTGGATGTGTTTGTGATCATGTTCTTTCATGATTATCTTTATTCCCTTGGATTACTGTGTGGCCTCTCTCATTATTCTCACTCACTCCCTCATTTTCTTTCCATCACCATGCATGGCCGGCCAAGAGCAATGAGGGGGCTGTCCCAATTTGTTGTGGGGGGTTTTCATCTCTTTTGGCTTGGTAAAATCCCCACAAGTTCCATCTCCAAAAGCCAAGTTCATTTCCTCCACCAAAAGGCAAACTCCATGAACCCCAAATGAGACATATAGATCTTCACTATATTCTACAGCAAATCTTGGGCACGTCGACTCGCCAGCTTCGTGCCCGAGTTGCCTCGGTATAGAGGCGGGAGCCCGTAAAAGAAGCAGGCGACGTGGTGCCCTTCCGGCGAGGAGGTGGAGACCGGACATTCCGCGGGAGATCGGGACGACGACGAGAAGACCGGAGGACACGGATCACTCGGTATATCTCTCTTCCCATCTTCTAGTTAGTTAGGACTAGTTTAATGGTTCGATCCGGGTTTATAGTGCGCGGTGCTGCCGGTTTGAAAATTTAAAGTTAACCATCGCTTCCGCATTTGGCCTCGGGATGGAGGCCGGGACGCCACCGTGCACTTGCAGTGGTATCAGAGCCTCGCCATTAACATAGTCTAGCTTTGTCTAATGTGTTTTACATTTCCGATCGAACCATTTTCCAAAAACCGTATTTTTCTTCACATCAGTTTCTGTCGAAATTTTTTGAAGTCCAAAAATTTTTCAGGTTGTTTCAGAATGATGTGCAGGACATTCTAAGAGTTCTGTGAAAATTTGGGCTCGTGAACAGTCCAAACCACCGCGGAACCGCGGCCAAACCCATGCTTGGGCCGCGGTTCCGCCGCGACTTGAACTGTTCAGTCCCCCAAAATTCTATAGAATGCTCCTGAGTGGAAAATAGGTTTTCTGGAATGTTATTTTTTGGGCCCAGAATTTCTTGATGTGCTACAGTAGTACTTGGGGGCCCACTTGGTAAAATTTGATCGATCGGATATTTTAAACACATTAGTTCACAGTATTTACATTATATCTGCGACCGTGAATGTCACTTGATCGGTAAATCCTGTCTAACTGCTATAGCCCGGTTAGACGGATTTGCAAACGTGACCTTCACGTTGATGTTCTGTGTATTGCTGTGATGTTGCGGATTGGTCGTGGGGGATAGCCTGGTTGCAGTGGTAGTACAGTTTTGTTGTATTATGTACATTTGATATTGCGGGGCGAGCGTCCGACATGTGGACTGCCGTCACTGCCTGTTTGTATTATTATTTTGGGGCACGATCAGGTTGCGGTCGATGTACCCATTGTATGTATATTTTACTTTCTGTACTAGGATTGCCCCGCGGAGGGGTGCACGGATAGCCAGATTCTAGAAGGCAACACACCCGCATCTCATGGCATTGGGACGAAGGGGGCTTCACTCTAGAATTGGCGGGCTATTCGCCGCACTCGTAGGGGGTACAGGTTGACCCAGGAGGGGTGCCTAAGTTACCGGATTCCGTGAAGTGCTGTGTGGTCTATTCACGTTGCTGAAGGGGGCTGCCTCGCTTCAGGTTTTGGCGGGTAACTTGCCGGCCCGTAGGGGTCTAGGTTTTTCATTGCACAGGCTATCCACACGACCAGGGGAACGTCGGGTTTCAGTAGTGGCTCTGTGAAATCCGGGGATCCCAGATATCTGTATTGTCTGTGATGCTGTACATTTCTGTGATGTTGCATTTATTTTATCACGCCTTGAGCGAAATATTATATATTGATATATATATACTAGTAGATGTTGTATATTTTTTGCATCCGCGCTAGTCCAGTCCCCGCTCTGTCGTTAGTTAACTAACCTAACGGGTAATGACGGGACCCAGTGGCGAATGCGGATGGCATATACGTACATCAGTATATTTTCGTTCTTTGTGGTGTGATCAATTGATGGGACTGCATTGATTCGGATCAATGCAAGTAAAACAAACCTAATCTGATGTTTTTGGAACACTTTTCAAAAGGTTGTTATTGCAAGGACGTTCTCTTTTGTTTAGCATCGTGGTATTCAGTTGGAGTGTCCTGCTCCTCAGTCGACGAGGCAAGGGCCGAGATCCCTTCACCGGGAGTGACCCCTTGGACAAAAGTTTGCGTTAGGGCAATAACTTCACTATAGCCGATTACTTTTACTTTGCATCGTGGTATTTAGTTGGAATATCCTGCACCTCATTCTACGGGGAAAGAGCCAAGATCCCTTCACCGGGAGTGACCTCTTTAGCAAAGGTTTTCGTCACTATATTTTTATAAAATTATCCGTTCCTTCAACGATATCAAGTTCATTACGTTAAAGGTTTTTGCCAGAAACCATTCGTATCCCTCCGTCGTTTCATATGGATAGTTAATAGTATTCAAGCTGTGTTTGTTGGCCAAAGTCAAGGCACAGTGTTTGGTAGCTGTTGGTTATTCATATGCAGCATAGATAGATGCGTTGGTTTGGAACAGTCGTACTGCCTTGTTGGCCAAAGTCAAGGGTAGGTACGGGTGGATTCAAATTAACCTGGAGAATGACGGGTAGAACATGACATGTGACTTATGATTTGTTGGCCAAAGTCAAGGTCATAAGAGCATAGGGTAAAAATCACATCGGGCGTTTCTAAAGAAACTGAAACTTGCCAGATATGCGCATACCCTCTGGAGTGTGATAGCGTGAGCGGATTCCGTCACGTTATCATGCGATGATAGTTGGATCCCGATTCCTACTGATGAGTTGGTTTACTCCTCGTGTGATCCCGACTAATTCTTCTTTCAGGTTTGGAGGAGAATTTGAGCTTACAGTGGGAGGTTTCCAGATTAGATAAATTGGTAACCATTCTGATCTTGGTTAGAGTGCACGCTGAGTGTTTCTTTTCTCTCTCTCTTTGGCAGCGACCATTGACCCGATCCTAAAACTATGACTCAGAGACCAAGTTGACCGAACCTTCTTAACACTGGCTTTTGGATTGTCAGAGTTGCAAACCTCATTGCCACTCCTACTTTTACCCTTTTCTCTAGGACACCCTGTAATACTACGAACGTCCACTTCCATTGGACAAAGCCATCGTATGGTTATATACGAACTCGAAGGGATTTATTCGAGGATGGTTTCCGGTTCTGGAGAAAACGAATAGGACTATTCAGTTGTTTTTTCCTTTTACCTTCTCTCAAGTTGCGAGTACTCCTTGGTTTAGGAGATAGTACACCTATTGCGCAAATTGGATAGTCTTCTTCCAAACCTTAGGCTGGTGCCGAATGGTAGGGAATGAAGAAAACCAATTAGCCTAAACGGTGTACAGAAGGTATTAAGTTAAGACAAAGAAAGGGATTAGAAGGAGGGCAAAGTAAAGTGCGACTGATATTCACGACCAAACCAAGTATTTCATTACCACTCCCACTTAACCTTTGTATTTCTCCAGGACACTCCGTATCACTACGAAGATCCACAGTTTATTAGATACTCCATCGTATGGTTATATACGAACTCGAAAGGAACTTATTCCAGTTCGGGGATGGATTCTGGTTCAGGAGAAATAGGAATAAGGTTTATTCGGTTGTCTTTTATCTTCACCTTCTCTCGCTTTGCGAGTGTTCCTAGGATTAGGATAGTACACCCATTATGCTTATTGGATAGTCTTCTTCCAAACCATAGGCTGGTGCCGAACGGTAGGGAAGGAAGAAAACCATTTGGCCTAAAGGGGTGTGCAGAAGGTAATGACTAAAGACATATAAAGGGATTTGGAGAGGTGGCAAAGATATATACGGTTACAGTTGTGAATCTGGATAATGGAAGAGGCATTACTAGGAATACCAGGATAACCCCATGAAACATTTTAATGTTTCGGTTTCACTGTGTACTGTTAAAAGAAAACTGATTTTCCAATTAGACACTTGCTCCAGGGTATGCATTTACCAGGTATGATTCTCACATCTGTATGGTTTTACAGATGATGAGTGGGAGTAAGCTATTGGGAATTAGGTGATTGTACTCATTATATCGGGATTCGTTGTAATCGGTGATATTTGAGGAAGTCACCTGGGTTGTTTGCCATACGACAAATATTTGGTTTTGAATATCCGCTGTTATGCACCAATTTCAAGTCGATATATCTGTACGTCTACTTTTATAGAGTGAGATATACCTTTTTGAAATTATGTATGTGACATTTACCTATATCATTGGATGGTTAGGTAAGAAGCATTAAAGAGCGGTGTAATTCTTCTTAACCATAAGTACAGTTTTCAACCTACGACACACAGTGAATGAGTTATCAGACTCAAGGGACTTATACAGTGTATTGTATGTTGTCCAGGGTCCATCAGGACAGAGGGGTTGGTCCTCGTACTATATTCGGTTTACTTATGACTTCTCTAGTTTTTAGACAAGTGTTTCGTAGAAACACAGGGTCCGAATTTTGAGAAGTTATAGGTATTTGAATAAAGTAGAGAACTAGGTGTTGCAAGTATCGGGATTCTTCAAGGAGATCGAAGATGTAGATACTTGTGTATGGTATTCAGGTGATAGTAATGATAAAGAGAACTTGCTTCTTTTTCAGGTTACTCATAATTGGAAGCATTCCTAAGTTGAGTAACGTTGATCGGCCTCCTTCCATTTAGTAGACATGCACTAGAGACAGCTGCATGATTTGAATCTGGTTCAATTAAATCAGTGCCTCTGGTCCTATATTGGATATAGAACAGTTCGTATCTTAACGATGTTAAGGTACGGGGAGTTGTCTGGCATATGCTTGAAAACCAGACTCTGGATAACTCAAGGCACGTTTCTGTAATGGCTGTTTGTGGGTTGACCCAGGCTATGACGAGGGTTGACTTTCTACCATCTGGAAGATCAATAGTGATATTGTTCTTGACTCGCCACAGTTTTAATAAAAATGGATTTTTTCAGAAAACAGTAGTAGGAGTATGGTAGAACTGGAAGTGATTCCAGAACCACAAACGATTACTAAAGATTTGATAGGAACCTAAAGATTCAATCTGGTTTCATATTCCATTGGCCACTCCGCAGAAACGGTGGGTAACCTCAAACACCCGAGAGGTACTTCGGTATGCTCAAGGACGGTGGCAGGGAGGTTCTTGTTTACCCACACTTGCCATTGCTGTTGTTCCAGGCTGTGAGACCCGGCGGGAGGATGAGTATAGCGTCGTTCTAAACTGGCTTTAGAAGTGTACGTCTATATGACTCTGCCAGAGGGTTGTCGTGGTCAGTGGGAACAGCAGAAGCATTGGTGGACAAGTGGCTTGTGTCTATTTATAGACTAAAGCAGATGTAGCGGAGATAGATCATCTATTTCTGATGTGACAGTCATAGGTTTGATTTCATCAGAATAGGGGATAGATCTGTTAAGAAGGTAGTAGGGTGTGATGTCCTGGTATTTGGATGACATACACAGAGTAGGAAGTGATATTCCTATACTACGATCGGTTATACTTTGGTCGTCACACAGTGGTTTCTCCACATGGGACTTGGACAGTATATCAGACATACTGGTTACTAGATCTATGGTTTTCGATCTAGATTTAGGTGGTTTCCCAATTAAGGGCACTTAGACAGCATTCTAAGAGTATTTAGAATGGACGACTCCTGGCATGGTAATGTACCTGCAGGTGATGGAGTCACCCTCTCTAAAGGTGTCTTACAGACTAAAGGGGAGAGGGATGTGCATGATTGGCAGATCACTTGCTTAGGCAATTGAGTCAATCATGAGATGTCAAGTACCACACCAGATGTTGTTCTTATAGTAGATGCAATAAGTTGATATTAATCCAATCCTGGAGAAACAGTCGGAAGCAGTTTTAGAACATAAGTGGATGTTCTAGGGATGTGATAACGACAGCCTCGTTTAGGAGACAGTTATCATTCCAGGCTTCCAAGGTGACCTGGACGACAGGGTGGTCGTCAGAGTTATAGTTTTCCTTCTGACGAGTGGCAGTATTTTGGACAGGTGGTCCAAGCCAATACTGAGGGAGGCATGGCGCAGGATACTGATTAAGTTCAGTTGACGATACAGTCTAAGAAGTTTGGATTTGGAGTTCATTTATGAGCTAGGTCCCATCAGAAATCCAGACACATTCTAAGACAAGTATTGCTCATTTCGGGAGATGGCTTTCTCCGCGAACTTGAGATATAGAGAGACATAGAAGGAAATATCAAAGCGGATCCACTCACTGAGGCTATTTCTCGAACGCAATAGTTTTGCAAATGAGCTTTGTGAGACTGACTAGTAGAGGAGTTGGGTGTTCGGTTTCACACGGGCTGTGAGTATACGGCATCGCAATAATTAGCTTTGAGTGCAAGTGGAAGATTGTTGGAGATAGTGCCCTCAGAGTCAATTATTGGATCACAGGCACGTGATTGCAATGATTGAGGGAGGACCTATCCCGGTAGGACAGTCTTACTCGAGATGATAGTATGCTATCTGGTTTATCTTTATCATCGTGTACTGCTTTAGGTGACCTGACATGTCGCTATTACACGTTGATAGAGCCCGTAGGATTCTTGCTTGACCACCAGCAGTATGAGGGTGATCATATAAGTGGGAGCTGGGGTCTATAAGCACATCCTTAAATGGTCCTTAGTCGTGGGAGTTTCGAGACAGGGCATCGATACTCCAGAGTAGACTAGTGTATACAGTCGAGACCCCGACAAGGGGCGGTGGCCGGTCTCACAAGCCATTGGTGTCAGTTGGATCACCTAAGATGTATACAGGTGCTCATTGGGTTATGAGTACAACGGACAGGACTCGCCGGGAACATGCTAGTTGGTCTTATACCTGACGTCAGATGGCAGTTCCCTGGTGACATGTGTACAGGTTAGTTCATTGACCTGAGGATCGTCATTTGTCTCGTGTGAGTTCCCACTGTACTTTGATTACTACCCTACCATGCTCAAAGGAGACGTGCAAACAGGTTTTAGTTGGGTACAGTCCCGAGCCACATGGAGGCAGTGAGCGGATCTTCACGGGTTCGTCTCTCCCGGTATTGGGGGTGAGGTCGCGCTGTGTCTAGGATAGCCATTACACAAAGCCCTCGGCCGTGACAGGAGATTTACTGGTAGGTATTCCAGTAGTATCTCAGGGTGTTTTGGGCTACACTTCGAAACGACTTGTACCGCTTTTGGGGGTCTGACTTTTACCAACCCCCTAGGCCCGCCATGCGATGCTCATAGACGAACGGACCGGACTGTACGGATATTGTCACTGACAGGCTCAGTAGGGTGTCAGGATGAGTTCGCTCATCGACGTCCCTTTTGGTCGATACATGGTAGCCCGTTACGTATTGGCTTATACCTCTGACGTGCTAGTGGTTAAATCCATAACCAAGGTGTTGACGAGTCTTTAGAGTCCCCCACATTTAGTTGCTCAAGTTTTCGGGCGAAACGCTGTAGAGACCGTATGGAGATATGGCAGGGTTCGATCAGATACGTGCGGTATTGCACGGATCAGGATCGGACGGATAATACTAGCCGTCTTTGGTTTTAGCCGGATCCTAGTATAGTACAGTGTAGAGTTTGTCTCATTGCATTTGTATTTCGGTCGGAATACAGATGCGGGTGTGTATGCACAGTAGCGGGGTTTTCCTGTAATTTATTACGGGACCAGTTTTCTGGAGTTGCCAGTTTGCTTTCCGTTTCGGCCATTTTCATTTGTATCTTTCAATGGCCGAAGTTTGGTGGAGGAGGGCTTATTTGCATTTGTGCAAATAAGCATTTGTGGAGGGGGTCTTTGCATATTGTTGTATCATGATACTTGCACTATCATTGCTTGACTTTCTTTAGTCATCATGTTTTGACTTGTGGTTTGATGATGGTTGTGGTTGAGTGTGGATGTGTTTGTGATCATGTTCTTTCATGATTATCTTTATTCCCTTGGATTATTGTGTGGCCTCTCTCATTATTCTCACTCACTCCCTCATTTTCTTTCCATCACCATGCATGGCCGGCCAAGAGCAATGAGGGGGCTTTCCCAATTTGTTGTGGGGGGTTTTCATCTCTTTTGGCTTGGTAAAATCCCCAAAAGTTCCATCTCCAAAAGCCAAGTTCATTTCCTCCACCAAAAGGCAAACTCCATGAACCCCAAATGAGACATATAGATCTTCACTATATTCTACAGCAAACCATGGGCACGTCGACTCGCCAGCTTCGTGCCCAAGTTGCCTCGGTATAGAGGCGGGAGCCCGTAAAAGAAGCAGGCGACATGGTGCCCTTCCGGCGAGGAGGTGGAGACCGGACATTCCGCGGGAGATCGGGACGATGACGAGAAGACCGGAGGACACGGATCACTCGGTATATCTCTCTTCCCATCTTGTAGTTAGTTAGGACTAGTTTAATGGCCCGATCCAGGTTTATAGTGCGCGGTGGTGCCGGTTTGAAAATTTAAAGTTAACCATCGCTTCCGCATTTGGCCTCAGGATGGAGGCCGGGGCGCCGCCGTGCACTTACATTAACATGCAATTAATATCTTTACACCTAACTGTGAGGGATTACAACCTTTGTAGTCCGCTCCTTCGCATCATAAGCTTCGAGTAGAAGTCCCTTCGCCGTGATCCACGATCTCCCGGACTCAAGAGAGGCACCACGACTCGAACGATCCATTCTAACTTGTTGTGTTCCTTTTCTCCGCTGATCTACGTCGAAATTGCTATAACTCAAGCTCTTTCACTCTAACGAGGTGAACAACCTATTCTAATGGGCTAGATTAGATGAGGATGATGGAGTATTATTTATGCTATCTTTTTATATCAAATTCTCACATGAAAACATCACAAAAGAAAAAAAAAGTAAGCTTTCTCAAAGCTCAAGAGTTTAGGATGAATATATGAATTAATATATGAATTAATAATGCAATCATGGTTTAGGATGACAAGGATAACCCTTGTAGAGAATTAACTAGGGCTAGGGTTTGCTTGGGTTAAAGAATGAGTCATAACAAAATATCAACATAATATCTTAACCATGACAAAAGAAAATCCTTCTAGAAGTATCAAGAAGGAACTAACCCAAATCAAACCCTAATCTAGTTTAATCTCCACTAAACATGTTTCATTATTAATCATATCATGTTACAATAATATATATCACATATATATTATATATTTGTTACAAAAGAAAATAATACAATTAATATATATCGCATATATATCAATGTATTATCCGGTGAGAAAATGAAATAATAAAGTGAGCCAATATTAGATAATGTAATACAATATATTATATATATTTTTATACATTAAATCATCGAATCAACACTTGATCCGACAATCCGGCTATATCGAATATAACCGACTAATATATCATGTACCGATTCATCGAATCAACACTTGATCCGATGACCCTGTTCATATCTAAATATCTCGAGAATATAATACGGTATCACATATCGCATAATCCTCGATCGTGCATATATCACATATGTGCCCCTACTCCGTTTTGCCTGAGTCAAGAAACCTCTGTGTAGGACTCTAAAGAATCGTCAATACGCTGGTAGCAGGTGAAGATCTTATCAAACACCCACAAGCTGCAAGCGGTCAGCTAAATGTAACAGCCACCCAGGTATTGAGCGATCAGAAGATCAACAAGCTAGCCTGTGCGTTCTCCTGTGAACCCAATCAGTAACACTCCCGTACAGTCCGGTCTCTTCGTCTGGTATGTTGCATATCTGGTCTAAGGATGGTATACGTCAGACCTTAGTAACCGATAAGTCATGTCAATGCGAAGCTCATAACGGGTCGAGAAACTACTGATAACACTTACCAGTAAATCTCCATATCAGCCCTGGCCAGGGACTTCTAGTTATAGCCAATCGAACACAGCCCAACATCAATTCCCTATACCGGGAGAGACGAATCCCCTCCTATCGCTCATTGCCTCCATGTGATTCGGGATTGCACCCAGAAGCCACCGTTTTGCATGCCCTCTTGGACGTGGTAAGGTGGAAATCAAAGCACAGTTAGAATTACACGAGACTCTATGATGATCTCGGGTTTACAGACTACCCTGTACCAGCGTCACCGGAGAACTGCCATCTGACGTGTGGTATATCACCATCTAGGAGTTCTCGGCGAGTCCGTCCAGTGTACCCAGTCTCCACTGAGCACCCGTACACCATCCTTGATGTAAAACACCGATGGATATGGGATCATCTATCGCCCATCATATGGGTCAAGATGCGTATACGCTAGTCTACTCTGGTGTATCGATGCCCTGTCTCGATATACCCTCGACTAGGAACAGTTATAGGATGTACTCATCGACTACCGTGGCCCCACTAGTATGATCTCATCATAGTCCCAGCAGTCGAGTACAGATCCTAAGGGCTTTATCAATATGTGAGAGTAAGACAGTAAACCAGTACAAGTCAACATGTTAAGATAAAGTGAAACCAAATAGCATACTATCATGACGAGCAAGAAAGTCCTCTCTATATATATCCAAGCATCCATTATAATATACATCATATGTACAACAATGGCCTCTAGGGCATATACATAACTAACATTTTTAAAAACTTTTATTAGAAGGACGTTTTCTTTTGTTTTGCACAGTGGTATTCAGTTGGAATATCCTGCACCTCATTCGACGAGGCAAGGGCCGAGATCCCTTCACCGGGAGTGAGCCCTTGTGCAGAAGTTTGCGTCAGGGTAATAACTTCACTATAGTCGATTACTTGTTGCTTTGCGTCGCAGTATTCATTTGGAATATCCTGCACCTCATTCCACAAGGAAAGAGCCGAGATCCCTTCACTGGGAGTGACCTTTTTAGCAAAGGTTTTTGCCACTATATTTTTGTAAAAAGCTATCAGGTTTCTTCAGTGATATCAAGTTCGTTACGTTAATGTTTTTTCACCAAAAACCATCCTAGCCCTCCGTCATTTCAGTTGGGTATTCAGTAGTATTCAAGCTATGTATTTTGACCAACGCCAAGGCATAGTGTTTGGTAGCTGCTGGGTATTCATCTGTTGCATAGATAGATGAGTTGGTTTGGGACAGTCGTTCTTCCATTTGGCCAACATCAGGGGTATGTACAGATGGGTTCAAACTAACAAGATAATGATGGGTAGAACTTGACATGTGACTTATGGCATTTGGAAAACGTCAGGGTCATAAGAGCATGGGGCATAAATCCATATCGGGAGTTTCTAAAGAAACTGAAACTTGCCAGGCATGCGCATACCTTCTGGAGTGTGATAACGTGAGTGGATTCCTTCACGTTATCATGCGATGAGAGTTGGATCCCGATTCCCACTGATGAGTTGGTTTACTCATCAGGTGATCCCGACTAATTCTTCTTTCAGGTTTCGAGGAGAATTTGATGGTACAGTGGGAGGTTTCCTGAATAGATAAAGTGATAACCATTCTGATCTAGGTTAGAGTGCACGCGGAGTGTTTCTTTTCTCTCTCTCTTTGACAGCGACCATTGACCGACCCTAGACTGTGACTCAGTGACCAAGTTAACCGAACTTTCTTAAAATACTGGCTTTTGAATTGTCTGAGTTGCATACATCATTGCCGCTCCTTCTTTTACCCTTTGCATTTCTCTAGAACACCACGTATTACTACGAACATCCATTTTCATTGGATAAATCCATCGTATGGTTATATACGAACTCGAAGGGACTTCTTTAAGGATGGATCCAGGTTCAGGAGAAATTGAATTGGTTTATTCAGTTGTCTTTTATCATCACCTTCTCTCAGGTTGCGAGTACTCCTTGGTTTAGGAGAGTACACCTATTACGCTTATTGGATAGTCTTCTTTCAAACCATAGGCAGGTGCATAAGGTAGGGAATGAAGAAAACCAATTAGCTTAAGTAGGGTGTACAGAAGATAATAAGTAAGACAAAATAAAGGGGTTAGAAAGAGGGCAAAGTAAATTGTGACTGCTATCATTCACGACCAAACCGTGTAGTTCATCGCCACTCCTATTTCACCTTTTCTTTTCTTGTAGGGTTCCTAGGCACGCTAATGAGGTCTCGTATGGCATCAACCATGCCAATTTCAAATTTTACAAGTGCCGAGAAACCCTAATACGGATCGTTAACTAGATTTTAGGCGAAACATGCAACTAGTTGACAACTTAACTAAGTGAACGGAAATACAACCTTTGTAGATCCGGTCCTCCACCTCTATAGCTCCATGATGAAGTCTCCTTGCTGTCCAAATCAAATCCCGGCTCTTGCGTCGGCTTCATCGAAGAAATGGGCGGGCTAGGTCATCGACTACGATGCCGAAGATGATCTACGTCGAGGCATCACAAGATCAAGCTCCAACTTCACCAAGTCATGAAACTTGTGAAGGAAACACCCTATACTACTTGGCAAGAGGTAGAGGATGAAGAAATAGGAGGTGGGTTCACTTTAGAATTGGATTTCTCACTCTTTTCATCAAATCACCATTGATGGAAGCAAGGTTTTCTTCTTTTAAGAAGAAGAAGAAGAAGAAGAAGATAATTATGATAAGTTAATTAAAAATAGAAAAGAAAATGAATACTTATCATAATATCAACCATGGTTAGGTGTAGAGAATTGACTAAGGTTAGATGAATGGTTAGGGTTAAGCATGAAGACAAAATGGTAACTTTGTCAAAGCTTCATGAAGCTTCAATAACAAACAAAGAAAGCCACCATTTTGCTCTTTATCTTTTCATAATAAATAAATAAATAAATAGATATGAAAATCAAAACCCTAACCATTTAAATAACCATGGTTTAATCTTTATACAAACTCAAGTAAGCATGTATCATCAAACACGATACAATCAAGTGCACACAAAAATATATCACATATACAATGTGCACATCAAGTGAGAAAATCCTTTTAAAGTGAACCAATACTAGTTAATGCAAAGTAATATATCAAATATATAATTATGCATTAAATCATTAAATCAACACTTGATTTAACGATCCGGTCATATCGCATATGACCGACTAATATTAAATGTATCAGCTTATCAAATCAATCCTTGATTCGATAACTAGGTTATATCGCATACAACCAATCGACACATTCATCGCGAGAATAGAATACGGTATCACATACACGAATTATTCTCGGTCCCGCACATATCTCATATGCGCTCCTATTTCGTTTCGCTTGAACCAGGAAACCTCTGTGTAGGACTCTAAAGACTCGTCAATACGCCGGCAGCAGGTGATGATCATATCAAACACCCACAAGCCGCAAGCGGTCTGCTAAACGTAACGGCCACCCGGGTATTGAGCGATCAGAAGATCGACGAGCACGCCCGCTCACACTCCTGTAAATCCAACCAGTAACACTTACCGTACAGTCCGGTCTCGTCGACTGATATGTCGTATATCTCGCCTAGGGGTGGTAAACGTCAGACCCCAATAGCTCGATAAGTCGTGTCGATATGAGGTCTATAACAGTTCGAGAAACTTCTGGTAACACTTACCAGCAAATCTCAGCAACCCTGGCCAGGGATTTCCAGTTATAGCCAATCGAACACAGCGCAACATCAACCCCCTATACCGGGAGAGACGAATCCCCTCCTATCGCTCATTGCCTCCATGTGATTCGGGACTGTACCCAAAAACCACCGTTTTGCATGCCCTCTTGGACGTGGTAAGGTGGAAATCAAAGCACAGTGGGAACCACACAAGACTCTATGACGATCTCAGGTCAACAGACTACTCTGTGCCAGTGTCACCAGAGAACTGCCATCTGACGTTAGGTATAATACCATCTGGGAGTTCTCGGCGAGTCTGTCCAGTGTACCCAGTCTCCACTGAGCACCCGTATATCATCTCCGATGTCAAACACCAATGGATATGGGATCATCCATCGCCCATCTGTATGGGTCGAGAAGGTATATGCTAGTCTACTCTGGTATATCGATGCCCCATCTCGATACACCCATGACTAGGGACCATGAAAGATGTACTTATGGACTACCATGTCCCCACTAGTATGATCTGCATCATAGTCCAGGTAGTCAAGTAAACATCCTAAGGGCTTTACCAACATGTAACAGAGAGACAATCAGTTTACACGTTAAGGTAAAGAGTAACCAGATAGCATACTATCATGTCGAGCAAGAAAGTCCTCCCTATATATGTCCCAGCATCCACTACAATATACATCCAATGTACAGTAATGGCCTCTAGGGCATACATATAACTAACAATCTCCCACTTGCACTAGGGCCATCTGATAGCAGTGGTTGTAGTATCTCATACTCAACCATCCCATAAAAGTCTCTCTCTGGGAAAAGGCCATTGTGAGTGGATCCGCCGTGTTGTCCTCTGAGTCTGTTCTCCTAACCTTGATCACCCTGGAGATCAACCATCTCCATGATCAGGTGATACTGCCTTCGAATATGTCTGGATCACTGATGGGACCGGCGTTCCTTGGCATAAGCCACAACTCCATTGTCTCACAATGGTAGGAACGTAGTTCATCTCATGAACCAATATACACCCAAACAGCCTCTTTGGTAGCATCTTAAGTAGTGATGTATCCTGCCTTTATCGTCTAGTATGTCACGGTATCTAGCTTGGAACTCTTCCAACATACCGTCCCTCGATAGAGGGTAAAGACAATGCCTGTGACTGACATTCAGTCATCTTTATCATCCTGGAACACTTCCAGTGATTTTCTTCAGGATCGATTGATACCATCTCACTACAACTAGTGAGTATCCTAATATCCAATTAGATCTATCTCATAGATCCAAAATCCAGGATTTAGGAGGTATCACTTTGATCCTTTATGGAGAATCATTATGATAAGCGGAGATTGATCGAGCGTAGCATAGGAAACTCCTTCCCTATCAAGAGTATGTTATCCACGTACTTTACGAGGATCGTCACAATACTCCCTACTACCTTTTTGTTTATACAAGGTTCATCTACCATTTTGATGATGTCAAACTCTTTAACTACTTCATCAAAACAGACGTTCCAACTCTGCGATGCCTGCTTTATCCTATAAAGCATCTTTTACACGTTTCCGCTGCTCCCACTGTCTACGAAGCCCTATGGCTGTGTACTTATAGACGCCCTTTTCTAGAACATCATTTAGAAAAGCAGTCATGACACCCAACCGCCAGATATCGTAGTCATGGTATGTAGCCGTTGCAAGTAGGATCTGGATGGACTTAAGCATAGCCACTGAAAAAGGATTCATCATTATCCACGCCTGGTCGATGATGAAAACCTTTAACATGTCTAGCTTTGAAAGTCTCAACCTTTCCAAGTACACCAAGTAATCTTCTCAAGATATACTTGCTCCTGATGGGGATTTAACCCTTCAGATATAGCAACCAAAGTCCATACTTTGTTGGTGTACATGGATTCCATCTCAGATCGCTAAGCATCCAGCCATTCTTATAGAGTCCTACTCCCGATGGCCAGCTCGAAACTAGTTGGGTCATCATCTCATGATGCCATCCTCGCTCCCACTGTCATTGAGAAACCGAAGTATCTCTCAGGTGGGTGAGGAACCCTACTAGATCGGCGGAGAGGCTGAGGTTCGTTGGAATCTACTGAATCCTTTGGTTCTATCAAATCATCAGCTGCAGTTTGTATGGCTGGAACATTTCCAGTTCTACATAACAGACCTTGCCTCGAGTTTGTCCAGATTTTGCTTTTAGACATAGGCCGGACAACTCCAAAACTTAACTCACTTAAGAGATGGGCTCTTCCCTTATCATATTAAATATGAAGTGGTAAGCAACTGATTTGATTTGAACCCTATTCAATAGGTATGCAGCATCTCAAGTGCATAACTCCCAAAAGGAAATAGGTAACTCAGTTGTACTCATCATAGAGCACACCTTATCACATAGGGTGTTATTGCTCCTCCCCGATATTCCATCGTGCCATGATGTATATGGAGGAGTATTGCTGAGAGAGAATCTCATTCTCCTTTAGAAAAGTCCAGGAATTCTATGCACAAGTATTCTCCTCCTTGATCTCATCAAAGGACATAATACTTATACCCTTATTGGTTCTCTACTTCTAAATCATATTCTGTGAATATCTCAAAAGGTTCGGACTTGTGTTTCAACAGGAACATATGTCTGAATCTTGAGAGATTATCAGAGAATGTAACGAAGTACAAAGAACCAGTCCTGGCATATGTAGACAGGGGACCTTACATACATCAACATGTATCATCCCAAGAGTTCACAAACTCTTTCTCTGTTTCCAATAAACAGAGCTGGTGTCATTATATCTTTGTGACATGACTGGCAAGTTTCACAAGATGTAGATTCAAACTGATTTAAATATGCATCTACATGTAACTTCAGCTAGTCTGGTCGCATTGATATGACCTAGTCTACAATGCCTCAAGAAGGATTCGTTCATTTCTGAACTCTTCCTATTTTGTGTGTTCAGTATACTAAAGAACTGTAGTTTGATTTAGAACATCAATGCTTTTAGATAGCGTGCCTGAACCGATCAACTTTTGATATAGGAAATGTTCAAAACATTATCCAACTATACAAAATTTTATCATTTCTTTACTAATAAAGAGATTGATATGATTTTGTATATTAGGTTCGGTATCTAATAACATTCGTTCAGAATCAATGTATTGGTAATACAGGGTGACAGTGACCAACAGACTTGGCTGCAACTCTTGCCCCGTTTTCTGCCTCATGAAACTTATCACCCGTTCTCAGTTCTCTACCTTTCTATAGCCCTATGTAACATATTACATATCTGGGATCCTGATCTGGTATCACATACCAGGACGTAGAGGATACAGAGAAACAGTTCTTTGTAATGAACACACCCGAAGATGATGCATCATATGCACTTTCTTCGTTTGGGCGGCATAGGAATTCTGGTATTCCCCAATTTCCTGCTCTGTCTTATAACAATTATAAGTTGGAGCGGGACCAACGTTCCCCAGCTCAGTATAACAAGCGGGTTCGGTCAAAATTCCGTATTATTATCTTGATTAAGGCAAGATATGGTCGCTACCTGGAGAGAGAGAGAGAAGAAAACACTCAGCGTGCGCTCTTGCAAGATCAGATTGGTTCTTATTTTATCTAATCAGGATGGCTCCCACTGCTTTTTATCAAATCTTCCTTCAAACCCTAAAAGGAAAGACTAGCCGGGATTAATTACACACTACAAGTTCGCCAATCTTTCAGCCAGGCCAGTGTCGGTACTTTGAGGGAGGTCCCCCGTGCTTTCGCACGAACCTAATTAATGTAAACCTCATTTTCCCAGAGGCGTAACCCCGTTGACACCTACTAGATCGGCTAATTGTAATGTGTAAAACTCTCCCAGAAGTAACAATTACTCGCAGCGGGTATCGGGATCCAACTATCTCATAGAAGGTATGCAATCTCATTGCAAATTTCAACACTTGAAATTCCCGATAATATTTTGCCCCTAACGTGCTATGACCTTGACGAAATCCAACAAACCATAGCCCGCTAGTCAAGTTCAACCCGTACATTTCTTGATTGAATTAAACACACCCGCACGACCCTTGACGAAAGCCAACAAAGCCGCACGACTACCCTAATCCAATCGCATCGTATGCAGCAGATAAGCTGCATATAGCTACAGCACACTACACCTTGACGAAAGCCAACAAATGTAGCACGAATACTATATACAACTTATCTGAAATGACGGAGGGCTACGACAGGTTTTTCTGAAAACCTATTGCGTAATGAACTTGATATCGTTGTAGAATCAAATGATTTTAAAATGGAGTGTTTTTGAAGCTTTTCTAGTTTTGCTAAAGGAGTCACTCCCGGTGAAGGAATCGTCGGTCCTTTCTTCGTCGAATGAGGTGCGGGATATATCATATATATCACTGTGCAAAGCAAAAACTCTTAAAAGCAATCAAAAGACAAACCGAGTGTGTAGCATCTGCCAGTTATTGCTAAAGGAGTCACTCCCGGCGAAGGGATCTCGGTCCTTTCCTTATCGAATAAGGTGCAGGATATATCATATATACCGCTGTGCAAAGCAACAACTGTAGCTACATATTTTATTTTTTGAAATTCGATTCTACAACATCTTTAAGTTTCTTTTATTTCATTAATCATATTAATGAAGTCCCATCATTTAAGTACCTAAACATCACAGATAAATACGACGTACACTTATGCCATCCGCATTCGCCTCGATGTCCCCTCGTGCACCGTTAGGTTAGGTAACTAACGGCAGAGCGGGACAGAGCTAGCGCGGGTGTAAAACATAAGTAACGCCTATATAATATATCATATATACTATATAAAGTATCCATCACTGAACATATCACATGATCACATCACAGATATCGCAGCAGAAGAATCATATGAAATATTGGATATACTAGGACGTCCGTGTTTTCAACATGAGCCAGTATAAAACACGGATTCCACGGTCGTGATGAATAGCCAAACCCACATTCCTAGACCTCTACGAGAGCGGCAAGCAACCCTACCAATTCTAGAGTTAGGAGACCCGGACTCGACTCCTCGAGTTGGTCTCCTACTGGACTCCAGAACCCGGTTACTTGTGCTCCCCTTCTTGGGTCTATCCTAGTGCGGAAAAGTAAATAATATACAAAGGGTGACATCTTCCGCAACCTGGAAGTGCCCCAATAAAAGAATATTACATACAAGTTTTTACATGAATGAAAATGAAAAACACTCATCTCACATAAAAAAAACCCCGGCTATTCAAACACGACGATCCAATATAACATATCCAGCAACACATAACATCACATGTCATCAACGTAAGTAAATATGCGCATCCCAATTGTCGTTGACATATAGCAACGAAACCGGCGATATCACATATTACACTTACGGTCACAGAAAAGAAAGTGTAAAACTACAACAGTTGGCATCCGCAACCTCTTTAGACATCGCATGCCTAATCAAATGAAATACTTAGACATCACATGCCTAACAATTATAAACCTCGCATTTTAGTCCCATTATCGAAAACTCTTTTCAATATCAAATGAGACTAAACCGCTAGATTTATAGCATTCATTCAGCTATCTCATAACTGTTTGTGAATTCCAATTATTGTATCCCATTCCGGATAAATAGAAAATATTAAACTTTCCGATCGAACATTCGAACACCCAAGTTTTCCCGAAACCATTCAACACATGAAATAAGTTCAAAGACGTTCACTTCATGCCTCAGTACCAACGGTACAGCCGTAGAAGGGTCAAGCCAACGCCTCACATGTGGCACGCCGTACTGCCCCAAACCCTAAGGTTCAAAGGGCAGTTCAAGACGGTCACATAATCGAGTTAAGGTTTGTTGTCTTCTAGAGGGACCATCGCGTTACTTGCACTACTCAGAACGTCCTTAAACCACAGAAAAATCCAACACATGGAAATTTTTCCGGCAGGGGAAAAGTTAGGTATTTATATCCGGTCGAACTTTTTAACATATTCTAAAGTTATCCGGAATCCACGTAGACAAAATCTGATAATCCGATCGAATCATCGAATCCCCAAAACAACCCCAGAAAATACAACTCTTGAATAAATATTAAAAATTCCCATAAAACTCAGCACTGTGAAAGAGGAATTACTGTGCAAATATGGAGGGCTGACGTCACCAGAGAGCCGCGGAACCGCAGCAGAAGCTAGGCTTCTGCCGCGGTTCCGCCGCAAGTTTGAGGTATCATTGGTCAAATTTTGCACCGTAATTCTTATAATTCCCTGCTGAATTTTTTAAGCATTTTTAATATGGAAAAAACCCAGTTTTTGGAAAAAGTCCAGAGAGCAATTTGGTTTTTAGGGTTTCGGTTCGATCGGGTTTCAAACGTCGTCTACCCTTCGCCTAAGGCTCTAGGTAGGCTCTGATACCACTGTAAGGTTCCTAGGCACGCTAATGAGGTCTCGTATGGCATCAACCATGCCAATTTCAAATTTTACAAGTGCCGAGAAACCCTAATACGGATCGTTAACTAGATTTTAGGCGAAACATGCAACTAGTTGACAACTTAACTAAGTGAACGGAAATACAACCTTTGTAGATCCGGTCCTCCACCTCCATAGCTCCATGATGAAGTCTCCTTGCTGTCCAAATCAAATCCCGGGCTCTTGCGTCGGCTTCATCAAAGAAATGGGCGGGCTAGGTCATCGACTACGATGCCGAAGATGATCTACGTCGAGGCATCACAAGATAAAGCTCTAACTTCACCAAGTCATGAAACTTGTGAAGAAAACACCCTATACTACTTAGCAAGAGGTAGAGGATGAAGAAATAGGAGGTGGGTTCACTTTAGAATTGGATTTCTCACTCTTTTCATCAAATCACCATTGATGGAAGCAAGGTTTTCTTCTTTTAAGAAGAAGAAGAAGAAGAAGATAATTATGATAAGTTAATTAAAAATAGAAAAGAAAATGAATACTTATCATAATATCAACCATGGTTAGGTGTAAAGAATTGACTAAGGTTAGATGAATGGTTAGGGTTAAGCATGAAGACAAAATGGTCACTTTGTCAAAGCTTCATGAAGCTTCAATAACAAACAAAGAAAGCCACCATTTTGCCCTTTATCTTTTCATAATAAATAAATAAATAAATAGATATGAAAATCAAAACCCTAACCATTTAAATAACCATGGTTTAATCTTTACAAAAACTCAAGTAAGCATGTATCATCAAGCATGATACAATCAAGTGCACACAAAAATATATCACATATACAATGTGCACATCAAGTGAGAAAATCCTTTTAAAGTGAACCAATACTAGTTAATGCAAAGTAATATATCAAATATATAATTATGCATTAAATCATTAAATCAACACTTGATTTAACGATCCGGTCATATCGCATATGACCGACTAATATTCAATGTATCGGCTTATCAAATAATTCATTGATTCGATAACTAGCTTATATCGCATACAACCAATCGACACATTCATCGCGAGAATAGAATACGGTATCACATACACGCATTATTCTCGGTCCCGCACATATCTCATATGCGCTCCTATTTCGTTTCGCTTGAGCCAGGAAACCTCTGTGTAGGACTCTAAAGACTCGTCAATACGCCGGCAGCAGGTGATGATCATATCAAACACCCACAAGCTGCAAGCGGTCTGCTAAACGTAACGGCCATCCGGGTATTGAGCGATCAGAAGATTGACGAGCAAGCCCGCTCACACTCCTGTAAATCCAACCAGTAACACTTACCGTACAGTCCGGTCTCGTCGTCTGATATGTCGCATATCTCGCCTAGGGGTGGTAAACGTCAGACCCCAATAGCTCGATAAGTCGTGTCGATATGAGGTCTATAACAGTTCGAGAAACTTCTGGTAACACTTACCAGCAAATCTCAGCAACCCTGGCCAGGGATTTCCGGTTATAGCCAATCGAACACAGCGCAACATCAACCCCCTATACCGGGAGAGACGAATCCCCTCCTATCGCTCATTGCCTCCATGTGATTCGGGACTGTACCCAAAAACCACCGTTTTGCACGCCCTCTTGGACGTGGTAAGGTGGAAATCAAAGCACAGTGGGAACCACACAAGACTCTATGACGATCTCGGGTCAACAGACTACTCTGTACCAGTGTCACCAGAGAACTGCCATCTGACGTTAGGTATAATACCATCTGGGAGTTCTCGGCGAGTCTGTCCAGTGTACCCAGTCTCCACTGAGCACCCGTATATCATCTCCGATGTCAAACACCAATGGATATGGGATCATCCATCGCC
The DNA here is from genome assembly GCA_030015575.1 of Agapanthus africanus. NCBI lineage: Eukaryota > Viridiplantae > Streptophyta > Magnoliopsida > Asparagales > Amaryllidaceae > Agapanthus > Agapanthus africanus. Next base: position 320,760,211 of record CM057350.1, read on the forward strand.
CATCTGTATGGGTCGAGAAGGTATATGCTAGTCTACTCTGGTATATCGATGCCCCATCTCGATACACCCATGACTAGGGACCTTGAAGGATGTACTTATAGACTACCATGTCCCCACTAGTATGATCTGCATCATAGTCCAGGTAGTCAAGTAAACATCCTAAGGGCTTTACCAACATGTAACAGAGAGACAATCAGTTTACACGTTAAGGTAAAGAGTAACCAGATAGCATACTATCATGTCGAGCAAGAAAGTCCTCCCTATATATGTCCCAGCATCCACTACAATATACATCCAATGTACAGTAATGGCCTCTAGGGAATACATATAACTAACATTTCTCCAGTTGAGGAGGAATAGAATAATGTTTATTCAGTTGTCATTTATCATCACCAACTCTCAAGTTGCGAGTACTCCTAGGATTAGAAGAGCACACCTATTACGCTTATTGGATAGTCTTCTTCCAAACCATAGGTTGGTGCCGAATGGTAGGGAAAGAAGAAAACCATTTAGCCTAACGATGGTGTACAGAAGGTAACGACTAAAGACAAATAAAGGGATTTGGAGAGAAAGCAAAGAAATATACGGTTATATTCATGAATTGGATTATGGAAGAGGCATTACTAGGAATACCAGGATACCCCTTCGAAACATTTTCATGTTTCAGTTTCACTATGCATTGTTAAAGGAAAACTGTTTTCCCGATTAGATACTTACTCCAGGTATGTATTTATCAGGTATGATTCTCCCATCTGTATGGTTTATAGATGATGAGTGGGAGTAAGTTATTGGGAATTAGGTGATCATCCTCATTATATCGGAATTCGTTGTAATTGATGATATTTGAGGAAATCCCCTGGGTTTTTACCGGACGACAAGTATTTGGTTTTGAGTATCCATCGTTGTGAACCAATTTCAAACTGATATATCTGTACGTTTATTTTTATAAAGTGAGATATAACTTTTTGAAATTATGTCCATGACATTTACCTATATTAGTTGACGATTGGGTAAGGAGCATTGAACATCGTAGTAGTTCTTAACCATAAGTACAGTTTTCAACCTACGATGCACAGGTTTTGAGTTATTCAACTCAGCGGACTTATACAGAGTATTGTATGTTGTCCAGTGTCCATTAGAACAAAGGGGTTGGTCCTCGTACTATGTTCTGTTTACTTGTGACTTCTCTAGTTTTTAGACAAGTGTTTCGTAGAAATACAAGGTCTATGTTTTGAGAAGTTGTGGGTATAGGAATAAAGTAGAGAACCAGATGTCGCAAGTATCGGGATTCTTCAAAGAGATTGAAGATGTAGATACTTGTGATTGGTATTCAGTTGATAGTAATGGTTTTGAGAAACTTGTTTCTCTTTCAGGTTACTCATAATTGGATGCATTCATAAGTTGAGTAATGCTGATTAGCTTCATTCCATTAAGTTGATATGCACTGGAGACAACAGCATGATTAGAATCTGGTTCCAATTAAATAAGTGCCAAAATTTCTATATTGGATAAAGAATGGTTCATACCTTAACGATGTTAAGGTACGGGGAGTTGTCCGGCTTATGCTTAAAACCAGACTCTGGATAACTCAAGGCACGTTTCTGTAATGGCAGCTTGTGGGTTGACCCGGGCTATGTCGAGGGTTGACTTTCTACCATCTGGAAGATCAAGAGTGATATTGTTCTTGACTCGCCATAGTTTTAGTAAAATGGAGTTTTTCAGAAAACAGTAGTGGGAGTATGGTAGAACTGGATGAGATTCCAGAACAACAAACAATTACGGAAAATTTAAAAGGACCTAAACATTCAATCCGGTTTGACATTCCATTAGCCACTCCGCAGATATGGTGGGTAACCTCAGGCACCCGAGAGGTACTTCGGTAGCCTCAAGGACGGTGACAGGGAGGTTCTTGTTTACCCAGACTTGACACTACTGTTGTTCCAGGCTATGAGACCCAGCAGGAGGATGAGTATAGCGTCGTTCTAAATTAGTTTTAGAAGTGCACATATATATTAGTTTTAGAAGTGCACATATATATTATTCTGCCAGAGAGTTGTTGTGGTCAGTGGGAGCAGCGGAAGCATAGTGGGCAAGTAGCTTATGTCTATTTATAGACTAAAGCATATATAGCGGAGATAGATCATATATTTTTGATATGACAGTCATGGGTTTGACATCATCAGAATAGGGGATGGATCTATTAAGAAGCTAGTAGGGTGTGATGTCTTGGTATTTGGATGACATACACAGAGTAGGAAGTAAAATTCCTATACTACGATCCGTTATATTGTAGTTGTCACATAGTTGTTTCTCCTTACAGGATATGGATATAATATCAGACATTCTGGTTACTATATCTATGGTTTTTAAATCTAGATTTGGGTAGTTTCCCAATCTGGGTACTTAGACAGTATTCTAAAGGTGTTTTAGAATGGACGACTCCTGGCATGGTGGTGTACCTGCAGGTGATGGAGTCTCCCTCTCTAAAGGTGTCTTACAGACTGGTGGGGAGAGGGATGTGCATGATTAACATATCACTTGCTTAGGCAATTGAGTTGATCATGAGATGTCAAGTACCACACCAGATGTTGTTTTTGCAATAGCTGCAATAAGTTTAAATTAATCGAATCCTGGAGAAACATTCGGAAGCAGTTGTAGAACATAAGTGGATGTTCTACGGATTTGATGACGGCAGCCTCCTTCGGAGACGGTTATCATTCTAGACTTCCAAGGTGACATGGATGACAGAGTGATTGTCAAAGTTATAGTTTTCCCTCTGTCGAACGGGGCAGTAGTTTGGACAGGTGGTCCAAGAGGATGCTGTGGGAGGGGTGCAGGATACTAATTAGTTTCAGTTGACGATACAGTCTAAGATGTTTGGATTTGGAGTTCATTTATGAACTAGATCCCATTAGATATCCAGACATATTCTAAGACAGGTATTACTCAATTCGGGAGATGGCTTTCTCCGCGAACTTGAGATTAAGAGAGACATAGAAAGAAACATCAGGGTGGATCCACTCATTGGGGATATTTCTCAAACACAAGGGTTTTACAAACGAGCTTTGTGAAACTGGTTAGTAGAGAAGTTGGGTGTCTGGTATCACACGGGCTATGAGTATGGGACATCGCAATAATTAGCCTTAAGTGCAAGTGTGAGATTATTGGTCATAGTGCCTTCAAAGTCAATTATTGGATCGCAGGCATGTGATTGCAATGATTGAGGAGGACCTATACCGGTAGGACAGTCTTACTCAAGATGATAGTATACTATCTGGTTTGCCTTTATCATCGTGTACAGCTTTAGGTGACATTACTGTTCACTATTGCACGTTGATAGAGCCCTTAGGATCCTGCTTGACTACCAACAGTTTGATGGCGATCATATACGTGAGAGTTGGGTAGTCTATAAACACATCCTTAAAAGTGGTCCTTAGTCATAGGAGTTCGAGACAGGACATCGATACTCCAGAGTAGACTAGTGTATACAGTCGAGACCCCGACGAATGGGCGGTGGCCGGTCACACAAGCCATTGGTGTCAGTTGGATCACCTAAGATGTATATAGGTGCTCATTGGGTTATGAGTGCACTGGACAGGACTTGCCGGGAACATGCTAGTTGGTATTATACCTAGCGTCAGATAGCAGTTCCTTGGTGACATGTGTACATGTTAGTTCATCGACCTGAGGTCATCATTTGTCTCGTGTGAGTTCCCACTGTGCTTAGATTCCTACCCTACCACGGCCCAAAGGAGTCGTGCAAACAGGTTTTAGTTGGGTACAGTCCCGAGCAACATAGAGGCAGTGAGCGGATCGGCAGGGGATTCGTCTCTCCCGGTATTGGGGGTGAGATCGCACTTTGTCTAGGAGAGCCATTACACCAAGTCCTTGGCCAAGACAGGTGAGAATTACTGGTAGGTATTCCAGTAGTTTCTCAGGATGTCCAGGGCTATCCTCCGACACGACTTATACAGCTTTTAGGGGTCTGACGTTACCAGCCCCTAGGCCGAATATGCGATGCTGATAGACGAACGGACCGGACTGTACGGCTATTGTCACTGATAGGCTCAGTAGGGTTTCAGGATGAGTTCTTTCATCAGCTTCCCTTTCTGTCAATACATGGACAGCCGTTACGTACAGCTAGTACCACTGACAGCTTGTGGTTAAACCCACTGCCTGAGTATTGACGAGTCTTTAGAGTTCCCCACAGATAGTTTCCCTAGTTCGGGCAAAACGTTGTAGAGGCCGTATGGCTTTATGGCAGGGTTCGAACATGCACGTGCATTTGTGTACGTGTCATATTTCGGACAGATAATACCGGTGGGCTTTAGTTTAAGCCGGATCCAAGTATTATATTGAGTCGGAATATTTTTGTCTCATCGTATTCGTATTCGGTCGGAATACGGATACAGGTATGTATTTACAGGTGAGGGGTATTCTCGTAATCCGTTACGAGATTACTTTAGAAGATGCATTTTTTTTATCATTCATTTTGGTTTAAATGATTATTGGATTTGGAAAGTGTGACTCATTCATGGTGACACATTTCTTCTAGCATGTTCATTAGTGACTCATGCTAATGAGTCACTAAGTGAGTCATGATAGAACTAATGATGTTTTGTTTTGGGTGTAGACATTTTAGGGTTTGTGGAGATATTTTTGGGAGATATTTTTTTGTGAGATATTTTCTTTACACAACCTTACATATCTACTCACAAAAGAAAGCCATAAAGATTTTTATGCTTGGTTCTTTTGCTCACTTGATTCATTTCTTGAGCTCACACTCTCCAAACCTTAGCATCTTCTTCAACCTCCACTCTTACCCTCTCATGTGATGAGAACCGAAGAGTGTATTGAGACAAAGTATTCCGCTCATTCTCTACTTCATCTTGGTCATCTCTTTTAGCAGACTTGATGTCCGAATTGCCTCGGTATAGAGGTGGGAGCCCGTATAAAGAATCGATGATGTGGTGCCACCTCGTCGAGAAGATCGGAGTCGCAGCGAGGAGTGTGGGATGATGGCTAAAGATCGAAGAACACGGATCAATCGGTATAGCCTTTCTACCTCTTTACAGTTTGTTAGTTTAGCGTTAATGGCAACATCCAGGTTATAGTATGCGATAGCGCCAGTTATAAAAGTTTTTGTTCCGCGTTTGGCCTCAGATTATTGGCCGGGGCGCTACCGTAGACTTACAAATCATGTGGATGATATTTTATCCCATGCTCAGCATTCATTGTTATGCATTACATCATGTAGTCGTAGTACCTGATAGAGTACTTTGCATGATTATTGCATACCCAGTTCATCATATAGATGTTATTAGATTGCTCATGTTATGCATGATTATTGCATACCCAGTTCATCATGTAGATGCTATCAGATTGCACATGTTAGAGTATCGCAGTACGTGCATACTTACGATTACCTTTATATGTTATTTACTATTCACGAGTTGGCAACTCACCCCCGTTGTGCCACAGTTTTTGCAGGTTGACCCTCAGAGTAGTAGCGGCAAGGCTACCTGTTTGTATATTTCGCTACGGATATCACTGCAGTTGGCGTGTGAGCCGTTTTGCTTAAAGGTGGGTTTTGTAGTATCCGTTTATTTTCCATTTGTACACTCTATTGTATCTAGTACTCTCCATCTACCATATCATGTATTGACTTAGAGACCAGTTGTGAGGACGATGTTGTATATTATTTTGTACTCTGGATGTCGAGCTCATGTGAGCCGATTTTATTTATGCAGTTTTATCTTTTATGATGTTTTTTACTTATATTGTTCATTTCTTCGCTACGGCGTCGTATATTATTCTCGTGGTGATTGTTTCCGCTGTTGGGTGTGATTGCTCCCGTTTGGGGATGCCTTATCTATATTATATGTCATTTTACTTGTTTCATGTCTTGTACCCATTTCGGGGCTAGTTTTTACAAAGGTGGTGCTGCCGAAATTTTAAAGAAAATAACTTAAACTTTAAAGATTTTACTCGAGTTTTCTAAACGTTTTAAACCAATGTTTTCATCACTCACTACTTTTAATTGTTTTGATTTCTGGGTTTCGGCTTACTTAATCGCGTTACGCCCGTAGACGTTACGTGGTCAAGTGCCGGTCACGGGCCAAATTCTGGGTCGTAACATTGCAGCATGTGGTAACACTCAAGAATGTGATAGAAGATAGCTAGTCACCCTTGGATAAGACTAGGACATTTTATTCGTTGGATGCTTTGATGCGAGATCATCAGATTATCTGACTTCATTTAGAAGAGGTCCTCACACAGACGTGCTGTGAATCGACCAAGAAAAGGCGTTATTCGTTGGTTGCTCGGATGTAGGATCAATTAGATGACCAGCTCCAGATAGAAGGATCTTACTCAGATGCATTGAGAGTCGATCGAAAACGGACGAATGAAGAGTATTCCTTCGACGATTTGGAAGAGTTTCCGATGACGTAGTTGGCCAGATACCTACCACAAGACATTGAGCTGTCGAGTTCTTAATTTCGGAAGAGAGACCCTAGATATGAGTGCAGTTGTTTGTAGCGCAGTCCATATAGCTACGAAGAGATTATTACGAATTGGTCCATATTGAAGTAAAGTGGAGTAAGAGGTTCGTACGAGATCTTGACGAGATGACGTTCCACTTTGTTGACACCAAGGACGTGATACGTACGCATAGGCACTGGATAGGGATATATCTTCCATAAGAAAGTCATGAAGAGGATGCAACTGTCCCGGAATAAAGAATGGGTTAAGTAAAAGGTGATAACTTTAGGGCAATTCGGCAGAGACGAGATTTTGGAGAGACCCTGACAGAATCTTTCTGGGATACTACATGAGTATACTTGGAACCAGGATCGATTGTCACGCATATTCAGTGGCCCAGAGTTTCCATCGTTGACGAGGCATGTTATGAGTGACTATGCTAATTGGTCAGGAGATCTTCTGAAAAGCACCAGAATCGAGCTGTAGAGCCGAAGAGGAATATAACCGGTAATCCACGGAGAGATGAGAACCTAAGGGCAGAAGGCACCAGACCATAAACAGGAGGCAAGTAGATATCTTGCTCTGCTAGCTTGGATGCCCCGATACTTTCTCGACCCTGAAGGAAGGACACATCGACGATGGTCAATTATGATTTGTGATTTGGTGATTCGGATTTGACGTTTCCATTGTTTTGGATTCTGGCATTGTGAGGATTTCGTTTTATGATTGATGTTTCCTATGTGCACCACAGTTGCACATGATTCGTATTTCCATGTAACAGTTGTGCTGATTTTTGTTTTGTGCACATTCATTGCACTAAATATCGATTTCATGCCGTCCGAGACATTTGATTTGTATTTCATACGTATTGGCATACATATGATTTGACTTATGCTTTCGTTATAGTTTTCATGTGCTTTGAATCCCTTGATTTGGTTTTCTGCATGCTAATGCACATGTTTATGAGTTTATGCACTACGATATACTTGAGTTGGATTGATGTATGTTGTATACCATTGATTTTGATTGATAGTTCAATATTTATTTTCGTACACCATGTGCACTTGACTGAGGTTTTTGCGCACACTTGGCGCACTTGATGCGATTTTGTGCACACCAGATGCACTAAATAGAGATTTTCATGCATATCTGATGCACCTGATATTGTTGTCGTGCACACCCGTTGCACCTGACAGATGTTTTCGTGCACACCCGTTGCACTTAGATTTTGTTCTGTGCTCATGTATGGCACATGGTTTTGATTTCGATTTCCGTGCGAACCAGACGAATGTGGTATTCTTGTTTACATTTTTGGAATGATTTTCTGTTAAGCATCATGTTTTTATGATATTTATTATTTGTTTCAGTAACCGAGCAGGACTGTTATGAGAACAGCACCTAAGTGTTTTTGCATGCATCGATAATTACCGAAGGGATTTCCCAAAAGGAGCTATGGTCTCAATATTTTCTTATGTCTCAATGATGACACGAAACGTTACAAGGGAAACCCTTTTAAATTATTTTCAAAAGGAGGAATGTGTATGTTAAACAAAAGATATATATGTATATATAGTTATTTTCCTTATAAATGAACGTCCTCTACTTGTGCCGTGATACGCGCATCGCACCACAATTTGAAAAGGGGTTTCGCATGCACTTTCATTTGGTTGTTTGACGATTTCACAAGGATGCGTACTTCATATAGGCTATAGCCCTATTTATATCATATATGATTTTCGTAATGGTTTTTAGACACTAGTGTTTTCAACTCCCAGGATGACATGACGCTTAACGGAGTTCGATTTGAGTTTTACCCTCATTTTCATGCGCATGCATTGGGCTAAGAGGTGTTTTATATATTCATGATACTCGGAGCCCCGTTGATTTAATTTATCGATTGAAATGTTTTAAGTATTGGAGGAGTTTAAATTTAAATTCGGGGATCGAATTTATTTAAGGGGGCAAGATTCTAACATTTTAGAAAATAAAATATTATTTTGGGAATTAAAATAATTAAAATAATAAATATTATGAATATTTTAAAGTATAGAGATTGGTTGTAAATGAAAACAGTATAATTATATACCGATAAATTGGAAAATATTTGGAAAATTATTTTGAATTATTGATTTTGTAAAGAAATTATGTGAATTAAGCATTTGTCAACTTTTAAATAATTGTTGTATTCTATGTAAATACTAAACTTGATTAATATTTATTAATTATGCATTATGCAACATAGCATGTTGCAAATAACTTGTTACATTTTATTTAACCATGGCTTCTTCTTTTTTTATTTAAAAATGATTTGGAGTTTTGTTTCTTTTCTTAAATAAAATGGAAAAAATAAATACAAGAAAAGAAAAGAAATAGATGAGAGAAAAGAGTGATGGGACATGTATCATGGTTGATATGAGAGAGAGAGAGTAAGAAGGCTCTAGATTTTCCTATGTTTTTTTATTTGTTCTCATTTGTTCCTCATCATCTTCTTCATCTCATTCTCCCTCCACATCCTTCACCTCCTCTTCCACCCTCAAACCACCCCAAAATCCACTAAAAATCTCACACTCTATTCGCAAAAATTGATCCTAAGCCCACCCTAAACCCTATGGTGTTATCAAGTCAAGGTTTTGAAGACTTTGAGCAACTCAAGAAAATTCTTGAGTTTCCAAATAATTTATTTCCTATACCATTAGTTTCGTAATTCAGTTTCTTTAGCTTCTATTTATGTTTAGAATTGGTTAAGTGTGTATTAGTGAGCTTTGAAAATTCCAAGATGAGGTTCAGGATGGTATTATGAATTATGATGGTGTGTTGAGGTGTAATTAGTGACTACAACCCCTGTAGTGTCAGTATTGTGAACTAAACCAGCGACTAAAACCCCAAGACATGAACTTAGAATCTCCGATGTCGGGTTTTGTGTTGAATTAGGGTGATAATTGGAGATCTGCTATAACCCGGGAACCCTAGAAATTATTTAGCAATTACAGTGATACAAGCAGATGACCTAGAAGCTAACCTAGAGACCCGAGCCCCACATCTTCCATCATGGCCGCAATTAAATGATTTCTGGCCGCAATTTGCGGCCTTAGTATGAGATTTTGGCCTCGGGATTGGTCCATAGCTTCATTTTCAGTAATTAGACCCTCCACACATGCAAAATTGGCTTATTTCACCTGGAGAAAAATCTGGAAATGTTTTTCATAGTTACTGATCTCGGTTTGTGAATTCTATGAACTTGAACATTGGTATTTACGTTTTGTCTCGGTCACATGATGTTTGTACGTTGATATCGGGGGTTGCTGTGTTATTCCTGCATGCGTAGACCATAAGTTTTAACCTATGTGTGTTTCGTGTGCCGTTTTGGTTTTCGTACGCGATTCTTGTTTACGATACTATGTGTTTATATATGTAGGCACCTTCACGTGGACTTCGGACAATAAGGGAAAACGTGGCATCATCGACTTTAGCAAGTGAGGATCAAGGTGAGTAGATGTATATCTACGGGGGAAGTCGGGTGGATGGCGTATAGTACCCCCGCAAATGTAAAATAGGGTTATTACCATGTTATTATGAGTTTGATGTGATATTGGATACTTAGCGAGTAGGGTATTTAGAAGACCTTAGGTTATATTAGGTTGATCTAGGGAGACCTATCCATAGGATGATTACTGGTGGGAATTCACCCGCGCGCGCAAACACGTATGTTTTGGAAACGGATATGATTTTAAGGAAATGGAATGCGCACGCGAGCTCGTTCTTGTTTTAAAATTTATAAACCGCAAGTGCACGGCGCGTTGTAGCAAGCCGGCAAGTACGGGTCGATCCGCAGGGAGTTGTGTATTAGGTCTCATTGTTTAAGGTTCAACAAATAACGAATGGGTTTGGTTTGTCACAAAAAAAATGAAAGAATACGAAAACAAAGAAAAGCAAGCAAAGAAGCTAAGAAAGAAGTGGTTGTGGCTTTGGATCGGAAGGTCAAATCGTGACGATTCCTTTGATTCTCCCTTGATCATGAGTTGTCCCTCCTTACGTCGATCCCGGCATGAAGCATGACTTGTCAAGGCGGTTGCGGAGCATAAATCGTCAATTCCGATATTCGGCCCAAAACATGAAACGAGTCCATTTTGTTCACATACCGTTTTGTATGTCTGAGCTTGGGGTATCAATACTAAGCACGAGGGTTAGCAAGCTTACCACAACATCAAAACACAAATTAGTTAATGAGAGCAAATGATTTTAATGTTGAGTTTGCTAAGTGTTTGTGATAGTATATAGTATATAAAACCAAGAGATTGTCAAGCACTTGATCATAAAATACCATATCTAACCCTAGCAAACTTAACACCAAAATGATTCTAACCTTAGGCTTGCAAGATGGGGTTTGTGGGGAGAATATGGTATGTGATGAGATTACAAAGTAACCAAGGAATCAACAGACCATATCAACCCATCCAAGTTACAATACTAAGTTTATAATCACATTAAAGCACATTAAATATTAACAGGAGGAGGAGGAGGCAAAGCCTTTCATCTCACTTCCTTACCATTGCCATAACCAAAGAAGATTAGTTATACATAATAATGAAAAGAAAAGCAAAGAATGTAAAGAAAAGAAAGCAAATAACAAAGCAATATATTAACACTTGAAGTTGAGTTACAAGATATTGGTAACTTGTTCAACCTCCATAATGAAACTCTCAAGAGAAAGCTTCAAGAGTGAAGAAGAAGAAGAGACTAAGTTAAAGCCCACTCACTCTCAAGCCTAAACCAAAAACAAAAGAAACTATCAAAATGTATGCATCTATGTGGATATGTGAGAGCATGAGAGAGCCCTTCCCTTGCTCACTGATCTGGCTTTTATAGGCACCAAAAAAGATTAAACAAGTAATAAAAATAAGGTGATGTGACTGCAAGGAAGGGACAGAGAAAATATGGGGACAAATGGGGTAAGGGGGCAGCGAGCTTGGATTATTAGGGGGTATGGCCAGCCTTGGTCCGAGCAAAGGAGCTCGTTTTGATGTGGTGGTCTCGTGTCTACTCCAACATCATCCTGATACTATTTGATATGTCTAAAATAACCTGGTTTGCATTTAGAGATTTGGAGGGAACATCAAGCAATGTATCACATCAAAACTTTTAGCATTTATTACCCATGTCCCCCCACATGCGTCCACTAGTTGCATAATTCATCATTTTTCTGTGCCAAGGCATCCCCACCATGGTTCAAGCTAAAGAGTTGTGTGTACACTTGTATTGTGTTGGACCAAAATTGTGTGCACACCTTTATTTGCAAAAGAACTCTTTCGAGATCGGTCGGTTTCCAGGTCTGCTTGCAGTGTCGGCTCCCAAACGTTATATCCATGATTTTGAATGTGTTTCCAGTATTTTATCACGAACACCTGTAATCTGTAATTACTGAGTAGACATTGGTTAAAAGTACCGATAAATAACAAAATAGATCATGAATAAGGGTATTAAAATGCAATTTTTTATGATGAACAAATACCCCTAAACTTATCTTTTGCTTGTCCCGAGCAAAACAAAAATCCTAGCCTCACTTTCGCAGGGAACGCGATTGCATTGAGCATGTGCAACTAGCCGTTAAACCTCTAGGTGTCCCTAGCAGGAGGAGTGTTGTCTCCTGAGGGTTTTCAACGGATTACACCCACAAAATGCAGTCAAGTTTAGCGTCGTGGAGAAACTGTTCATTCTAATCTTAAGTTAGAGATCAAAGTTAGAAGTTCTATTACCCAAGTCAGAAACGTTAAACCCTATTTTTCACTCCTCGCAATTTTTTTAACATAAGCTCATACGCGTTTTTACGTGATTGTGCGGATAGTGTCCATAAGGTTTTAAGAAATTTGATTAGGTTTATTGTTCAGTCAAAAATATTGTAATCTTTAACATAACAATTTCCTCACTTTTCTATTCATCTAAGTATGTTTGTTATAAATATAACACATATTATAGGTTCTGTAACATTTCAAAAAAATAGAATATTATTTTTGGGAATTTTCAGAATTTAATATTAAGTTTTAATGAATATTTCAATAGTCGGTATAATTAAATACCGATAAATGGTGAAAATTCTGGAGAAAATTATGGAAATTCTAAAATAGGTTATTTTGTGGAAATATGCCATTTCACAGTTTTTATAATGGATTATATGTTATTTCGGTGTTAATCGCGATTAAAAATTGCTAATTGGATTTTTGGCTTTTTGTGCAAGAATGTGCACATGACATTTTCTACACTTGTTACACATGTTTCTTGTTTTGGTCATGGTAGCCTAGGGTTGAACCTTGTACATGATCATGATAGATTAACCTTTTGGTTAAGATAATTAGTTTAATTAAGGGTGTGGTTTTGTTTAAAGTTGATTAGGGTAAAGGTTGACTTATAGGTAGGTGAGAGAGGGGGAGCCTTGTTGGCTTGAGCAAGCAACTTTTAGAGAGAGAGAGGTGGTTAGAGTGAGCCATGATCCATTCCATTCTATAATCCCTTGTGTTCTTTTACCCCCTCTCACACATCAGCCCCAAATGCAACAACTTCAGCCCATAGCAACACTTCAGCTGCTACATCAGCCAACACCAGCAGCTGAAGCAATATTTCAGCCAACCCTACACCTTCTCCTAACACCTTAGCCCAACACCTACACACCCTACATCAGCCACAGCAGCAACCTCAGCCAAACAAAAGCATCAGCCACATCAAACTGCTGCAAACAGCAGCTGATGTAACAGCTTCAGCCCCCCCCCATTATCAACACTTCAGCACCCAACCTTGCATCAGCACACTCCAGCAGCAGCTACATCAGGTCCCTTCACCCTACAACAGCCCCCAACATTCCACTTCAGCCACCTTCAGCAGCCCATTACCTCAGAAGCAGTAACATCAGCCTCAGCTGCTGAAACTGCATCAGCTCAGCATTTCAGCCATTGTATCCTCAGCTGAAGCAACATCAGCCACCAAAACTACTACATCATCAGCAACAACATCATTCAAACAGCCCCATCTGATGCTGCAACAACAGCAAGAACAAGCCCATCAGCCAACACAACATCAGCCCCAAACAACAGCAGCCAAAACAACATCAGCCAACACAACATCAGCCCCAAGCCCATCAGCCAACACAACATCAGCCCCAAACAACATTAGCCAAAACAACATCAGCCAACACAACATCAGCCCCAAACCACATCAGCCAACACAACATCAGCCCCAAACAACATCAGCCAAAACAACATCAGCCAACACAACATCAGCCCCAAGCCCATCAGCCAACACAACATCAGCCCCAAACAACATCAGCCAACACAACATCAGCCAACACAACATCAGCCCCAAGCCCATCAGCCAACACAACATCAGCCCCAAACAACATCAGCCAAAACAACATCAGCCAACACAACATCAGCCCCAAGCCCATCAGCCAACACAACATCAGCCCCAAACAACATCAGCCAAAACAACATCAGCCAACACAACATCAGCCCCAAACAACATCAGCCAAAACAACATCAGCCCCAAGCCCATCAGCCAACACAACATCAGCCCCAAACAACATCAGCCAAAACAACATCAGCCAACACAACATCAGCCCCAAACCACATCAGCCAACACAACATCAGCCCCAAACAACATCAACCAAAACAACATCAGCCAACACAACATCAGCCCCAAACCACATCAGCCAACACAACATCAGCCCCAAACAACATCAGCCAAAACAACATCAGCCAACACAATATCAGCCCTAAACAACATCAGTCAACACAACATCAGCCCCAAACAACATCAGCCCCAATACAACTTCAGCCCCAATTTTTATCAATATCAGCTGCAACAACATCATTCAAAAGTACACCAACACAACACCAACACAAATACTTCAACTTCAGCACATTCCAGCCACCCAACAGACATCAGCTGCATCAGCAGTAGCACCATCATTAGCAACAACCCCAACCACAAAACAACCACAAAATAACTTCAGCCACAGCAGCAGTTGCTGCAACAACACCATAACATCAACCCCATCAGCTTGTAGCTGCTGCAACAGCAGCAAGAACAACCTCCACACCATCATATACCACAACAACATCAGCCACAACACTACACAAAATAACAACAGCCACTGCTGCTGCTACAGCAACACCAACATCACAAAAATAAAACAACAGCAGCAGCTTTAGCCCAGAAAACAGCTTCAGCATCAGTTGCAACAGCAACACCACAGCAGTAGAAGCAGTCCAGTAGCAGCAACAGCTCCTTCCTCCTTCTTCCATTCTCCTTCATCCTAGGACCTCCTTGAGGTATAATCTCGCAACCCGACTCTTTTCTTGCTCAGTTATGGGTAGTTGGCTGAAATTTAGTGTTTATATTGTGATTAGTGCAAGTTTAGGCAAATTTGAGTGAGACTTGACCAAGTGTTGGTTTTGAATGTTAGTATAGCCTTATTAAGTGCGTTTGAGACCAGTTAACCCCAGAATACCCCAGATTTCCAGTTAGTTACCTGAAAGTTTCGACTTGGCGTATTTTAGCGATTTTGTCAACTTTGTGACCTTTCTAGAAACTGCTATCAACCGGGACCTCCTAAAATAATTTTGACTTGGCAGTAGAATATGCAGGCAGATAGGAACCAATACCCAAAACCCTAGCCCCTACCTCATTCCCCTGGCCGCAGATTTAATCCCCCTGGCCGCAATTTGCGGCCAAAGCAGGCGTTCTGGTGCTCGTTTTGGTTCTGTAGCCTTATACCCTGTAAACTTGACTCTGGGAATGTCTAGTTTTGTCTGATTCCAGTTAAGGTAGAATCTGGGTTGATTTTCTTGAGTTGGCGCATGATTTACGACTTGTTTTAGCATGGATTTGGTATTCGATGATTCGTTTCTGTCTGGTGGCGTTTGAACGCCAACGGCAGAGGGTTGTTGGCTGTGATTGCATGCGAGGCCACAGGTTTTTACCTATGGGCGTAGCGTGCACCATTTTTGTTTCCGACATGGTTTTCATGTGTCTTAGCGTGTGATATCCTTGTAGGTACCCCATGTGGCATCGAAGCGTTGGAGATGCAAATGGCGACATCGGCACCGGCACGCATAAAACAAGGTGAGTAGATTTATATCTACGGAGAGAAGTCGGGTGGATGGCGTATAGCACCCCCGCAGTCCGTGGTGATGTATACGGATGCGTATACACACCAACAATCTATTATTTGTTGTTGGGATTATTTATTGATGTTTAAATGGATATTGGTATATTGGATTGGTGGAAGGTTACGAAACCTTAGGGTAGTGGGTGCACTACACATACATACACACATATACATACTTGCATACATTCTGATTTCATATGTGACTATGGGATTCTATATAGATATGTGGTCACATGGGTTTGGGATTATGTGTTCACATACGGATTTGAGGATGATACTTGGGATTTAAACGAGTCGATGAGAGTTGATCTGAGATCATGATATCGGTGATACGGTAAAATTCTTACTTGAGATACGTTTGATGATTTAGAGGATTTTGGGGATGATGATGCCATAGGAATGGCGACATATAGATTAAGTGATCGACATGTGATTATGTTATGAGATATGATATGATATGATATGACAGGATACTTATGATAGGCCGCCTTGGGCGATGTATACTCTTTGTGATGATTTATGATGATAATATCGATTTATACTAGACTGTCGATCAGTAGTTAGATCTTCATTATAGTGATGGTGTTAGCGTAGTACTAGACGTAGGTCAGTGCCCCAGATTATGATATTTGATAAAGAGAATACTTGATGAATGATATGACAAATGTGATATTGACCCGTACCCAGATTTGGGGATGCCGTACGACGGATTTACGTACGAGCTATATTTTGATGTTTGATCCGCCCGCTTGACTTGGGAATAACCGATTAAAGAGATATGTTATCGGATGTAATATTATCGAGGTGGGATCACCGACTATATATATATATATATATATATATATATATATTTATATGTACCGACTCGGAGGTTAGGCGGTTTCCCTTACCTACTGTTTGTTTTAGCTCAGCCTTGTAGTGGTGTAGCCATGTGACTTTTATGACATTAGATGCAGTCTAGTGATCATGGTGTTCAGTATTTCAGCTCCCGCATATTATTATTGTTGCTCTGCATCGCATATTGTTGTGATTCATATTCTATTATTAATATCCTGCTGCTAGGACACCAACACCATTACCGATGATGCGTATGTACCACGTACACTTATTTGCCAGTTTACACACATCTTCATCGGTAATTGCCATGTCACGTACACTTAGAGAATATTATTGCCTGATTTAGCTTGTTAGCTAGTAGTGACATGATATTAGTGCATCTGCCTTATATGCCAGCTTGATATTGTAGCTACTGCTTGTCACATCATGCATACAGTTGTATATTATATGCCGCATTCATGGATTCTCATGCATATATTCATGAATTTTCATGCTATTGATGATTGGATTCGGGTTTCCATGAGATTTTCTGGATTTGGAGGAAAACCGCAAAACATATATAAACTGCTTTCTCTCTTTTTAAATAAATGCGGTTTTTCCATGATGTATGAGTCGTCCACCATGAGTTTGCTGATGGATTTCGAGACCCGATTCGAGGAGTGGAGGAACCGTTTCGGGTACATGGTGGGCCCGGTGCGGTACCCCGGGGCAAGAAGATCGCAGGAGATGGCGTTGAGCCTGACAGGGGAGCACTACCGACCGGTGATATTACCCGACACGTTGGATATCCGGAGGATACTGTCGTAGTCATGGGATGGATGGTAGGGGCCGATCTGGACTGACGGCGCCCTGGATATTATGACTGAGACATTGGGATTTGAGATATTGAGGTACAGAGGTTGTGATACAGAGATATCGAGATATTGAGATTTATGTTTTGTGCCGATGCTAGGCACTGTTGTATGCTGATTTCATTATGATACCTCATTTTAAAAATACAGAAATCTCACAAATTTATGAAAGCAGTTTTCTTCAGTACATGCATTCTGTTTCATGCATTCATACATCATTCATATGATATATTGTCACCTGATGCACTGACACAGGCACATGGGATTACACTTGGGTTAGATATTTACACTAGCCATGGTTAGAGATTGCTGGTTATATATTTGAGGATTATATCATGATCGTATGACCTAGGATTGCGTCATACATGCGATTTTCTGTTCGTAGATCTTTTTCTACTCACGAGTTGGCAACTCACCCCTGTTGTGCCCCAGTTCTTGCAGGTGTTGCCGTACAGGTTCTATTACGGCTTTGCGGGCACGGTTTCTTTTTCGGGTGACTTGCTATCTGCTAGTAGGTGGGTTATTGTATCGTACCCATCATTATACATTGTATATTTTATTTCAGTTGTATCTAGAAGTTCCATCATCCAAACATATACTTATTTGAGATAGAGACCAGTGATGTTTATTCTTCGACTTTAGAGTCGCGTGTTACATTTCTATGGATTTCATGCTGGTTGGAGTTTCCTTTCTGTTGTGATCCTCGCCTTTAGGCGTTGTATATTTGTTGCATACGGGTTGGTTTGATATGGTTCTTCCTACTCTCTACTACTTTTCATGGTTTAGATTTCTGGGTTCGGCTTACTTAGAGTACGTACGCCTCAAGACGTTCGTAGTCTAAGTGCCGGTCATGTTCCGTACTTTCGGGTCGTGACAGGTTCGTCTGGAAAATATCAAATACCGCGTGTTATACATTATAATCAATATTCTGGAAGGAAATTGTATGTTTATTATTTCACGCATGATATTGTATATCTCAACATTCTTCATTGAGATTTTTATGCAGAAAATTATTTCGTGACAGTTATCGGAATCGCAAATTTGCTGTCAAAATGCATCAAGTCAAAGAGTTAAAATCTGGCAGAGATTCATAAGAGATAAAAAGATTCCAGATATCACCTAAAGACCCATATGCCAACACCAAACAACAAAAGAAAAATGAAGCCTCAATACCACCAAACGGCCGCGGAACCGCGGTCGAGTCAGGCCGATCCGTCGCGGATCAGTGGCCGAGTTGGGAGCTCCGGTGACAACATTTTTTCAGATGCTTAATTGCAATGCTATAGCTTGTTGAAGACGCTCCATTGTAACAAACTTGTTATGGAAACTTCCCTCCAACTGCCTAGCTTCTTGATGAAGCTTGATATCTACCTTATTCTAGAAATTTCCCTACAATTGCCTAGCTTCTTGGGCAATATTAACCTAGCTTCTAGTGGAAGATTGGTGAAGAGCTATAAAAAGGGATCTAGGGCTACATTGAAAAGGTTGTTCATCAAGTGACAAAACATACAAACCAAAACCAAATCCAATTCAATTCCAATTCAAGATCCAAATCAAGAATCGTTGAGAACTACATCAAGTGACGACATTCAAGATCCTTTACGCGAAGCCGATCATCATCAAGAGTGCGAGATCCTCAACAGGTCCAAGTCTCATGAAGATCGAGCGAAGCGAAATTCGACGGAATAGTTACCTCTTCAATAGAGCAATCGAGAGAAATTCTTGTAAACTCGGATTGAAGGAAAGTGTAATTAGAAGTTAATTAATAAAGGTGATAATTTGTTCATTCTCGCTTTCTTTAAATTTTTGCATTGTGAAATTTCTGATTCTTTATTCTTTTATTTTCATGATGCGTGAGTGAAATCTCCGCTTGTTAAGGATTCGAAGGAGTTCGGTAAATCAAATAGTGATGAAATCCTAAACTCATCTTAAGTCTTATGAGAATTATGAACATTAGGAAAAAGAATCATCAATGACCAAATTTGGAGCGAGATCACCGTTCTTGATAATTTTGTTGCAATTTGGGATTAAATGAGTGATGATTCTCTTTGCTAAATGCTAGATTTGAGTTGTGATAAATGAAAAGACAAGGGTTAGTGAAGGAGAAATCCTAGTTTTTTCAAAAGATCCCTGATCTTCATTCATCACCATCGTTCTAGCTATAATTCATCAAAATATAAGATAAGTAATTTTTAGTATTCATCATTGCTACTAATTTCTATCGAATCATACAAGTTATTCTTCATATTCTTGATAACTAAAATTGAAATTGGACATTTTCTTGATTACTAAATCTTAAACTCTTTCTTGATTTTTCTTGAAAAATACTTCATCTAATAAATCTTGATTCATGTTCTTGAATTTTCTTTACTATTTTCTTTTGACTCAACTAAAGAAAGAACGAATAAATACACGAATCTCAGTGGACGATCCGTACTCATTAACTCACTATATCGACACCGTTATTGATTGCGGCTATAAATTCATTGATTGTTAACAAACTTTTCATACTACGTCAAACAAACAATCAATCAAATGGCGCCGTTGCCTGGGATCCGTGCGTAATTTGTTCGTGCTTGCTATTTGAGTTGAAATTTTATTATTCCATCAAAATTTGAATCAAAATCGCATCGTATGCTTAACAATTAGTGTGTGAATTTTGCAAGGAAATCTGGAATCACTATAGTAGGGATAAAATTATTCAAATCATTTCATCTAGAACAGAGGAGCAAATGGAGCACCGGTATAAAAGATCGTTCAAAGAATCGTTCAATCAACCGCGGAACCGCGGTAGTTTGCGGCTATTGGCGGCGGATCCGCGATATTATTGAAGAGTAGGGGCTCTAAAATTCTCTGGTATATTCTCTACTTTCTTATCTCATCTCTGATCTGTCCAATAACAACTTTTCTGCAGGATTCTTTGCAAAAATTCGCTGCGCTCAAAAATAAAATTTGTTGCGTGCTTTGCATCTTTTAATACAAAAATTAAGGGGCAAAGACCAAATTCAGATTAGGTAGGGATTTCATTACCCTTCCTAAGCCCCAAAAATCACAAAATTAGCATCCGCATCACCCTTCATTAACTAAAAAATATCTAGACAGGACTCTAAGAACCGTCGCGCTCAATTAGGACAGAAGAAGGTCATGGGTAATCTATTGCTTATCCGCATTTCTTTGGTGGTGTTTAAGATAAGTGTGTCTAAGGCAAGTAGTTACTTAATTAGGCCCGCAACTTACATAGCGGATACCTCCCACTTTCCTGGCACTTACCTGGCCAAAGGAGGGATAAAGAGGTAGTAGAGAATTTAACCTGCGATTTGTCTTCTGGAAGTCTAGGAGCGGTCTAGTGACTTAACCTAGGTGACCGTAGATCTAGCGTTGATTGTGCATTTTTATTGTGATATTTTTTTTAAAATCCGTCTTTTCAAAACAAACAACTTTCTCTAATGATCACAAACGCTGCCACTTGTGTTAAACCGTTTAGTGCATGCTCGGCTGGATACGGGATTCTAGTGCCCGTCTTGTCCGTGTTCCTCCTATCGACTCCGAAGTCGGTAATTCTATATCTTCTTTTTCCTCACCACACACCACATCCACTGAGATGGACGGATCTCCATCAAATTTTAACACTACTTTGCTACCACCCGCAGATGCGCAGAATCTACCGCGTATGTCTCTCCAAGAGAGATGTTACCCAATACGTGGTCCTCTTTCTACTTGTTTTTCTATTCCACCAGCCAATGGGGATAACTTCGAAATCAAACCACATTATATCAATCTTTTACCTAAATTTCACGTTCTTGAGTCTGAAGACGCATACATTTTTATTACTAAATTTGAAAACGTATGTGCTATGATGGGAACTTCACAACTTTCTGTGGATGCTATGCGTTTACGACTTCTCCCGTTCACTTTGTACGATTTAGTCGAAAAATGGCTTTATAACACAGCTGCACACTCTATTTCAAACTGGGATGAATTCATCATAGCATTCCTTAAGAAATTTTATCCTAATTATAAGACCGTCCGTGTCCGGAGTGAATCAATCAATTTACCCAGCTTCCCAATGAACAATTTTGGAAGTGTTTTGAACGATTTAAGGATCTGCTAATCCAATGTTCTCATCACGGAATCCATCGATGGGATCTGTGCCGAATCATATATAAGGGCATTACTCCAACAACAAAGCAGATGCTTGAATCCATGTGTCAAGGCAATTTCATGTCTAAAGACGATGGTAAAGCTTGAAAAGTTTTAGAAGATTTTGCTGAAAAACATTGCAATAGGAGAGTGTTAGTCAACCATCGTCTAGGGGTGGTATCCATCAACTTGATGTTTCCATAGCAGCCAAAGCTGAAATGGCAGCAACGCAAAAGAAAATTGAAGCTATGGAACACCAATTTTTATTAGCATCCCTAAACCAGGTCACACTCCCTAAAACCGTGTGTGGATGCTATTCCGATCCATCAAATTTGACGGAAGAATGTCCTTTGAATTCTCCGTTTCAAGGTCAAGAACACACTAATGCTTCTTTTCAACGACCTAGAAATGATCCTTATTCTTCCACTTATAATCAGGGTTGGAGGAATTACCCTAATTTTGCTTGGAACCCACACCAAACTCAAAATACGGTTCCAAACCAAAATAACTTTCAAAGGGTCCCTCCACAACAACAGCAGCCACTATAACTGAGTCAGCACCCCTTTCAACTACAAACTTTTCAAAATCCGGCCAACACTTCTGCAACGTACAAAAATTCTTTGCAATTGGCCGGTACCGATAACTCTTCTTCACTCGAACGAACATTGGATTTGTTCATGTAACATTCCATCGAAGTGTCGGTTGATATAAGGTCTTATATCGATGATATAAAGAAGAACTTCGCTTCCCACGGTGAGAGTATTAAATCGATAGAAGCACAAATTACACGATTGAATGCCCGAATGAGTGCTAGAGAAAAAGGGAAACATCCATCTCAACCCCTACCAAATCGTGGGCATTCACAACAATACAATGTGAGTGCCATTACAACGTTGAGATCAGGAAGAGTGCTGAATAATCATGTCGGTGAACAGATTGATAATGATGAATCTATCAATAACACCCCGACATCCACTTCCACTTCCACTTCCACCTCCACTTCTGATCCTAAGTTATCTTCTTGGGAGCCTACTCTTCGTTTTCCTCTAGGCTCGAACCCTCAGCACACTTTTTCTAGTCAACCAAAGACGATCCCCACTCTAATTCTGGGATCTATTCCACCTATACGACCTTCTCCAATGTTGGACCTAGCTCTTATTACTAAAGCTCCTTATCCGAATAGGTTAAGGGGAAACAAACCAAGTTCACAAATGGAGAAGATTATAGAAATGTTTAAACAGGATAACATAAATATCCCTCTCCTAGATGCTATTCAATAAGTTCCAGCTTATGCGAAAATCCTTAAGTACTTGTGCACTAGGAAGAGGAAGACTCAAGTACCCAAAAAGGTATTCATGACGAATAATGTTAGCACAGCTTTTACCCCACAATTACCAAAGAAACGTAAGGACCCTAGATGTCCTACAATCTCTATTTCTATTAGTGGTAAACATTAACCGTGCTTTACTCGACCATGGTGCTTGTGTTAACCTGCTTCCATACTCTGTCTACGAGCAGTTAGGGATTGGAGAATTGAAACCCGCTCATTGCACTCTCCAGATGGCAGATCGATCGATCACCAAACCTAGGGGTGAGCTTGAGGATGTGTTGATAAAAGTCGGGGAATTTATATTCCATGTGGACATTATTGTTTTAGATACACAACCTGTAGCAAACCCACGGAACCAAATTCCAGTGATTCTTGGTCGACCCTTCTTAGCCACTTCCAATGCTGTCATTAATTGTCGAAACGGTTCTATGAACCTATCCTTTGGGAAAATGACAATTGAGCTTAACATCTACAAGATTGGAAGTCAGCCATCTGAACCCTCTGCTCTCATTCTTGATGGCTGTTATGTCCATAAGATAGCTCCCAAAAGCTGTAAGGTTAATAAACTTTGCTTTGATGATCTCGACGAAATTAGCACATCATTTTTTGATCTTGCACATCATAGTGAGGACACCTTTGATGAGTCCACCCCTGAGTTTGAACCTTCTGACTCATCACAAATGTTAGACACACTTTCCAAGTCTGTATCCTTTGCAGGCAATGAACTTCTTCGAGAATCCGAATGTCATTCGCTTACACCACCTTCTATTGTCTCTCCGTCGACATTAGATCTCAAACAGTTAACTTCTCACCTTTAATATGCATATTTAGATGAGAATGAGTCTTTGCCTGTGATCATATTTGCTTCTCTAGCCTTAGAGCAAGAGGACGCTCTTTTGATGGTTTTGAGATCTAATAGGCAAGCCTTTGGTTGGACAATGGTTGACATCAAAGGGATTAGTCTCTTAATTGTTGAACATCATATACATTTGATGGATGAAGCCAAACCAACCCGAGAACTACAAAGACGGTTAAATCCCATCATGAAGGAGGCGGTAAAGAAAGAAATTGTCAAGTGCCTTTATAGTGGTATCATTTACCCAATCTCTGATAGCCAATGGGTGAGTCCTATTCATGTAGTCCCTAAGAAGTCTGGCATCATGGTCATAACTAATGGCGCTAATGAGTTGATCCAGACATGCACTCAAACTGGGTGGCATGTATGTATTGATTATAGAAAACTCAATGCCGCAACGAGGAAATACCACTTCTCTCTACCTTTTATTGACCAGATGTTGGAACGATTAGCTTGACATGAATATTATTGTTTCATGGACGGATACTCTGGCTATAACCAGGTCCCTATTGTCGAAAAGGATCAAGATAAAACCATATTTATTTGTCCTTTTGGTACTTTTGCTTATAGACGCGTGCCCTTTGGGTTATGCAATACTCCCGCTACATTTCATCGGTGTATGATGGGGATATTCTCGGACATGTTCGAGAATTTTCTGGAGATTTTCATGGACGATTTCTCGATATTCGGGGACTCTTTTGATGACTGCCTATCTCATCTTGACGCAGTTCTTACTCGTTGTAAAGATAAGAACTTAACTTTGAATTGGGAAAAATGCCATTTCATAGTCCAAGAGGGTATTGTGCTTGGACATGTCATTTCACGGAAAGGCATTATGGTCGACAGAGATAAAATAGATGTCATTCATAACCTTCCTCATCCCAAATGCGTCAAAGATATACGATCTTTCCTTGGTCGTGCAGGATTTTATAGGAGATTCATTAAGGATTTTAGCAAAATTGCTAGACCCTTAACTCTTCTCTTGGCCAAGGATACCGCATTTCACTTCGACTCAGACTGTGTGGCTGCTTTTGAATCACTTAAAAAATCTCTCACTACAGCCCATGTTCTATCATCTCCTGATTGAAACCACCCGTTTGAGCTTATGTGTGATGCATCAGATTTTGCTGTTGGTGAAGTCTTAGGACATCACTTTGATAAGATGACAAATGTGATTTATTATTCATGTAAGACCCTGAATGATGCCCAAATTAATTATATAACCACCGAGAAAGAACTCTTGGCAGTTGTATTTGCATTAGAAAAATTCAGGCCTTACTTAATTGGCTCACCGATTGTAGATTACACGGATCACTCTGCCATAAAATATCTTTTATCGAAGAAGGATGCTAAAGGCAGGTTAATACGTTGGATCCTATTATTACAAGAATTTGATCTTATCATTCGAGATAAGAAAGGATGTGAAAACGTAGTAGCCGACCATCTTTCGCGCATCTCTTCTTCACTTGTGACCTTGCCAATAAACGACTCTTTCCCGGACGAACAGCTCTTGACCGTATCCGGCGAATCGTGGTTCGTGGATATTGTGAATTATCTTGCAACGAGACTTATTCCGAGCAATTGGTCTAAACAAGACAATTATCGATTTCTATCCTATGTAAAGCATTTTTACTTGGATGAACCTTATTTGTTTAAATATTGTCCTGACCAAATCATTCGCAAATGTATCCCCATTGATGAATTCAAGAGTGTTTTATCTTTCTGTCATGATCAGGCATGCGGAGGTCACTTTGGTCCATGTAAGACGGCGGAGAAGGTTTTGCAATACAGTTTTTACTGGCCTACTTTATTTAAAGATGCTTATGATCATTGCAAAACCTGTCCACAGTGTCAAAACATGGGTTGGATTTCTAAAAGAAATGAGATGCCACTTCAACCGATTTTGGTTGTTGAAATTTTCGACGTTTGGGGTATTGATTTTATGGGTCCTTTTCCCAACTCTTTTGGGAATTTATACATCTTGTTAGCGGTTGATTACGTCTCGAAATGGGTGGAAGCTATTCCATGTCGCACTAATGACAACAAGGTTGTCATTAAGTTCCTTAAAGAAAATATCTTTTCGCGATTTGGAAACCATCACGCTATCATTAGCGACAATGGGACGCATTTCTGTAATCGGTCTTTCAAGACTTTGATGCGAAAATATGCAATCAACCACAAACTTTCCATGCCCTATCATCCCCAAACGAGCGGGCAAGCTGAGATTTCCAATAGGCAGATCAAAATAATTCTGGAGAAGACAGTTTCTAAAAACAGGAAAGATTGGTCAACCAAATTGACTGATGCCCTTTGGGCATTTCATACCGCATATAAGACCGATCTTGGTATGTCTCCTTACCTCCTAGTGTTTGGAAAGGCTTGCCACCTTTTTGTCGAGATCGAACATAAAGCAATGTGGGCCATTAAAGAACTTAAGTTTGATTTAAATCAAGCCTGCAACTTTCGGAAGCTGCAATTAAATGAGCTAAGCGAACTCCGCGATGAAGCTTACGATAATGAGGTGATTGTAAAGAACCGGACTAAGGTATTTCACGATAAAAATATTTTGAAAAAAACTTTTACTCCAGGTCAACAGGTCCTTCTTTACGATTCCCTTCTTCATCTTCATGTGGGTTGTTGGGGTAAAAATTTACACCCCGGTTGACCAAGTCAAAATCAAAGACAACCCCAAGCCAAGTGGGCCCAAGCCCAGATCCAGTGGGCCCACGCCCGGGTCGAGCCCGAACATGAAGCGGCCGGCCTCCCACCGCGCCAAGATAAAAATTTTGTAATAAACAATTTTGTTGTATTTCTTTATTTTTATTTTATGGACAAATGTAAGAAAAATAGCCATAAAGCCAATTTTTTGTAAAGCCCATGGCTTATGTGCAAAAAGAAATGACACATGAGCCATGGGATAGGCAAAATGCCATTTTGTGAAGCCCAAGGGGCTATGTGTAAAGTGTATGGCTTATAAAGGCAAAGATAATGAAATATCTAAACAACTTTTTCTCTCTCCAAAAAAAAAGTTTCAGATCTGAAATCTTTCTTCCTTCTTCAAGGTTCCAAGACCTTCTTCTTTCTTTTGAATTAAATCAAGAGTTTTACTCTTCCTTTTCAAAAATGAAATAGTTTTTTACCACAAAACCCACAAAGGGGAACTTGGATCTGTCTTCAGATCCCTAAAAGGAGAGATTTTGAGATCTCATATCTATTGATCTTCAAGATCCAGCTAACAGAGGAGGAAGAAGAAGAACCCCTTTCACTTAACCAAAAAAAAAAAGAATACACTCAGGAGTCCAACTCCTCTCTGATTTCTCTTCAGAGAAATCTTTTTAGGCTAAAAGCCACTTTTTCTCGCCGGCGCTCAAGCGCAGAGCGCCCACATGCCGACACGTGGCGCGCTTGCGCTTAAGCGCTCACGCTCGAGCGCAGAGCGCCCACATGCCGACACGTGGCGCGCTTGCGCTCAAGCGCTCGCGCTCGAGCGCAGAGCGCCCACGTGCCGACACGTGGCGCGCTTACGCTCAAGCGCAAGTGCTCGAGCGCAAGTCGCCCCCGTGCCGACACGTGGCGCGCTTGCGCTCCAGCGCAAGCGCTCGAGCGCAAGTCGCCTCCGTGCCGACACGTGGCGCTTTTGCGCTCCAGCGCAAGCGCTCGAGCGCAAGTCGCCCACGTGCCGACACGTGGCGCGCTTGCGTCCAAGCACTCAGTGTACGAGCGCAAAGCACCCACGTGGCGACACGTGGCGCGTTGCGCTCCAGCACTCTGCGCTCAAGCGCAAAGCGTCCACGTACCGACACGTGGCACGCTTGCGCTCAAGCGCCCAGCGTCCGAGCGCAAAGCGCCCACGTGCCGACATGTGGCGCGTTGCGCTCCAGCACTCTGCGCTCGAGCGCCAAGCGCCCACGTGCCGACACGTGGCGCGCTTGCGCTCAAGCGCCTAGGCGCTGGCCCCACGCATCCTTTGGATGTCTTTTTCCCTTTTATTTATATATACATGTATATATATACATATGGATACAAATGTACACATACACATACTCCACGATATATCCAAAACCCCCCTTTCAAAACAAAACACACGTACACTGCACATTGAGTTCGCATGACCAGTTTAACCCGTCAATCGGAGGTTCCCTCGCTCCAAAGGAGAGGGGTAATTAACGGCAGCTTAGTTCGCGGCTGTCGGAGATTCGGATCCTCACAATCATTAAACCCCGGCCTACCCTAGGCAGGGGGAATCTGTAGTACGCCTGACAAGCGCGCGCGTATTCCCATCTCAATAGGGTGACGAAAAACACTCTACATGGGTAAGCTCCGATCTCGTTGGAAAGGACCATTTGTGGTGCGGTATGTCTATCCACATGGGGCAGTTGAATTTGAAAATAGAATAAAACGGTACAATTTTTAAAGTGAATGGGCATAGATTAAAACCGTATTTTTCCACTGACCCCACGGAGGAGCTCCTGTTTTTACAGGAGCCGCTTTACAATGACTAATTTTCCTCCACCTCACCTCCATGTCTCGCTAATATTGTCTCATCTTTAGAATGGAGGTGAGTCATTTGATAAAAAAAATGCAAAATTGTATAGATAATAAAAAAAAGTTTGGGGGACGATTTTCACTTTCATTTATTCTTGCCCCCGTTAATAACTTTTCCTCCCAAGCCTACAGGTTTGTGAGATTTAAAAGATGACAACAGTGAGGACACTGCTGTACACAGGTTTGGGGGGAAATTTGTGCTTATTTGCGCATCACTTTGCATACCACTTTGCATAAGCACAAAATTTTCAAAAAATTTCTTTTATAATAAAAGATTAGAGAGTGAAAAATTATATTTAAAATATTGGAAAAATTTAAGAAAACCAAGAAAGTTAGATGTTTTCTTAAACGAAACTAGTAATAAGTTGTTATGAGCCGTTGTCCCAAGGGTTAGTAAGATGAAGGAAGTCGCTAATCTGCGGATAAAAATAAGTCTGAAAAATAGTTCCTATTCTCGAGGCCAAACATCTGAACGTTGATACCCAACTTTACGTGCTTAAACACGTCTTGAAACTCGGGATAGTAGAGGATACCTTGAAATGCTCTTGTCTGAAAGCCAAAGTACGAAGAAAATAATAAATGAAGCATAAAAGTATAAAATGGTGAAGAAAAATGAATACTGGTTTTGTAATCACCAAGGCAGCATAAAAAAATACAGCGAGGGTGCTTCATCACCTTGTTCCTTAGACCAACTTGTTTGGGAGTCACTGCTAAGCCTTAGGTGTTGCAACACAAGGAAATTACTAATTACGCCTAATATGTGAGCACATTCAGTAATATACCTCAATTAGTATTAACGGTCACATGAAGAATGTGTGAGCAATTCCATCCAAAATATTCACCGACTAAAAGTATTGAGGAAGATGGACAAGAGTATGATAGCTTGAATTGAATTCTCCGAGTGTAAGGATGAATTTTACACACACGTAGGGGTATATGATTAGTGTTTGGAAGAAAGGTAGGAATGAAGAATAAAGGCGATGTTTTATTGAGGGATGATGTGATTTCTAACATCTTTTCATGACTATTAAGATAGGGCTCATGACAACCGAAAAGCTAGTGTAGTGGGAAACTCTGATTTTCAAAGTCTTTCTTTTATAATTCTTATCTTTATATGTAACTTTCACAGACTTCCTTTTATTATAGGATTTTATGCGTGAAATCCGCTGAAAGCCCTAAGGAGACAACACTCCTCCTATAAAGGACACCGAGAGGTTTAAAGACTTGTTGCAAATGCTCAGTGCAATCGTGTTTACCTACGAAAGTGTGCTACTTAGTTTTTCTTTTTTCTCCTTCTATTGAATAAAAGAACTTTTCTTGAGACGATCAAAATCAAGTTTGGGGGAATTTGTTCAGTCGAAAATATTGCAATGTTTAACATAACAATTTCCTCACTTTTCTATTCATCTAAGTATGTTTATTATAAATATAACACATATTATAAATTCGTCTGTAAAATATCAAATACCACGTGTTATACATTATAATCAATATTCTGGAAGGAAATTGTATGTTTATCATTTCACCCATGATATTGTATATCTCAATATTCTTCTTTGAGATTTTTATGCAGAAAATTATCTAATGACAGATATCGGAATCGCAAATTTGCTGTCAAAATGTGTTAGTGTTTATGCCCTAGAAGGCCATTACTGTATCATACTAGTTTGTATATTACTTAATGGAAGCTTGGGATATTCACATGTATATAACAGTCTTGCTAAACATGGTAGTATGCTACTTGGTTTTTCTATCTTAATATGTGAGTGTACGTATTGATAGAGCTCTTAGGATCTTGCTTGTCTACCAGCGTTGTGATGGCAGTCACACTAGTGGGGGCTGGATAGTCTACAAGCACATCCTTATTCAGGTCCCTGGTCGTTGGATTATCGAGACAGAGCATCGATACTCCGGAGTAGACTGGTGTGTACGCTTCTCATCCCAGTTGGGGAGATGGTCTGTCCCACAGCCGTCAGTACGTCGTACTGGAGATAGTATGCAGGTGCTCGTTAGGTTACGGGTACACCGGACAGGACTCACAGGGAACTGTTGGTTGGTTTGATACCAGTCGTCAGTGAGCAGTTCCCAGGTGACATGAGTACAGCATAGTCCGCAGACTTGACACTGCTACTTCGCCTCGAGTGTGTCCCACTGTTCATAGATTGCTACCCTACCACGGCTCAAAGGAGTCGTGCAAACAGGTAGCAGTTGGGTGCAGTCCCGAGCACTTGGAGGCAGTTGCGGTTAGACAGGATTCGTCCCTCCCGGTATTGGGAGTAGATATCGTGCTGTGTCAGAGAGCCATTACGCAAAGTCCCTGGCCAGGGCAAGCGAGATTTGCTGGTAGGTTCCAGTAGTTTCTCAGGGTGTAATGGGCTTCCCTCCGACACGACTTATACCGCTATTAGGGGACTGACGCTTGCCGCCCCCCTAGGCCCGATATGCGATAGTCTTGGACGAACGGACCGGACTGTATGGAGATTGTCACATCAGACTCAGTAGGAGTTCGGATTGGTTTCCTCATCGGCCTTCTTATCGACAACTACCTGGGGACCGTTACGTACAGCTAGTGCCGCTTGCGGTCTGTGGTTAAACCCACTGCCAGCGTAGTAGTCGAGTCTCTAGAGTCCCACACAGAGAGTTTCCTATTCCAGGCGAAACGATTTAGAGGTCGTATGGTTTTACGACAAGGGTTCGGACGCGTATGTGTGTTTACACACTTACGTCGTCTGGACAGTTTTTACCAGTCGGCTTTGGTTTAAGCCAGTTACTGGTATCCGGTTATTGGATTTTTACAGTCTAAAGTTTTTCCGTATTTTTACGGATCGGAGGGGCGTTCTCGTAATTGTACGAGAAGCTTCTAGAAGATGGTGACTAAGGAGGGTTATGTGTCATATACATTGAATGAGTTATATGAGTCATGGTGGTGATTCATTCATCTCATTAATGCACATTTATTGCTTAATGACTCATGCTAATGAATCACCACTAGATATTTTATGAAGCATGCTTATTCATCACATTTATTCATTTATTCTTTAATGAGAATGCTTCATAATATATTATGATACTCATAACTTATTCATTCATTATCATCTACACATTCTCTCTCATCAAGCTCTCTCTCTTCAAAAGACTAATCCTCACCCTCATGTGTTGAGATCTAGGATTAGTTAGACTAAACAATCCATAACCATCACTCTATCTCAATCTATCTTCTTTGATTAGCAATCCAAGAAGGTTAGTTGCCTCAAGTTTAGAGGCTAAGCTTGGAGTTTTGCTCTCGGGTGGATCGTCTACTACCTAGAGAAGGCCGAGGAGAACAAGGAGATCGTAAAGACGAAGGACTAGTTTCGATAGGTATAATCCCTAAGCATAGTAGTTTAGAACAACTATATGTTTGGTTAGTTATCGTTTAGCTTCGATTCAAGCGGTTAGTCGATGTTCGTTCACTAAACAAGTTCGTTTTTGAAAATTCCGCCTCCCCATATGTATTGGGGTGTAGTACATCGACTTACAGTGGTATCAGAGCCTCGCTAAACAATAAATAACTTAATTGCAAATTTGTACGAATTTCGAACGGAAAAACGAAGCCGGAAAACCCTAAAATTGTCAAGTTTCTGTCGAAATTTAAATGAAGTCCAAAAATTTTTCAGGTGAGTTCAGAAAGCTTGAAAAGGGTCCAGAAGAACACCCATGAAATTTGAGCCCATGATTCGTCTAAAGCGCCGCGGAAGCGCTGCGGATCCCACCGATCCGCCGCGGTTCCGCGGCCGAGTTGCCGAGTCATGGACTCATCTTTCATGTGTGGGTCCTCTCTGGTATTTGGGGTTTTCTGGAATATTTTAATTTTGCTCAGGTTTCCAGTTTACGGAGCAGTTTTTGGAGCAATATTAAAGATGTTTAATCGATCGAAATTGTACAGTATTTGCATGTTGGATTATATCTGTGATTGATAAATGTGTTCGTAAACCTCCCCTAACTGCTAGTATGTCGGTTGGCAGGGGGTTGCACATTTCTGTAATGGTTATATCTGTTTGTGCATATGAACTGTATTGGACTGTTGTGGTGTATAGCCGGGGTTTAGCAATGGGTTATTGTTTAATTCATTTGTTGTAAATGTAATTTGTTGTAATATTATTTTTGCGGGGCACATCCAGGTTGCGGTTGTAGCCACCGTTGTATTATTTCATTTTACTGTTTTTGCTCTTAGGACTGACCCAAGGTGGGGTACACAAACTGCCGGGCGGGTAGTTTGCCGTACCCGTAGGGGTCAAGGGTGGGGTAACGGCTATTCATCACAACTGTGTAATCTGACTTTTCTTGCAGGCTCAAAAGAAATGCAGATTGCTTGCAAATCCAATATTGTTTATCTGTGTTCTGGAATGTATATCATTGCGTCAGACGAATGTAAAATATCTATATATGATAGCTATTTAGACGTCACTTATGTTTTACACCCGCGCTAGCCCAGCCCCCGCTCTGTCGTTAGTTAAGTAACCTAACGGGTGATGACGGGACCCCGTGGCGAATGCGGATGGCATAAGAGGACGTTGTATTTTCGTTGTTTTCTGCAATGATAGGTTAATGATGGGACGCATTATCTATAATGCAAAGAAAAACAAACCAAAGTTTAAATCGTTGGAACAATTTAAAAGAAACCACTCGGTTAATTTTAAAAACAGATATTTTTAAATGCGGAGCTTTAACCACTCCTTTTAAAAAGCTATCAGGTTCCTTCGGTTATATCAAGTTCACTACGTTCACGGTTTCGCCAAAACCATTCGTAGCCCTCTGTCATTTCATCTGGGTATTCAGTAGTATTCAAGCTATGTATTTTGACCTAACGCCAAGGCATAGTGTTTGGTAGCTACTGGGTATTCAGTTGTTGCATAGGTAGATGAGTTAGTTTGGGACAGTCGTATTATCATTTTGGCCGAACGTCAAGGATATATACGGATGGGTTCAAATTGACAAGATAATGATGGGTAGAACTTGACATGTGACTTATGACATTTTGACCTAACGCCAAGGTCATAAGAGCATGGGGCAGAAATATATATCGGGAATTTCTAAAGAAACTGAAATTTGCAAAGAGATGCATACCATTTGGAGTTTGATGAATGTTGGTAGGATTCCTTCAACATTATCATACGATGATATTTGGATCCCGATCCTACTGTGAGTATATGCAACTTATCAGGATATTCGTCACTTAACGATCAATGCTATAAACCTAGTAGGTGTCCAGAAAGGTGTCAGCGGGGTTACGCCCCCAGAGAAAAGAGGTTATTTAATTAAGGAACTTCGCGAAAGCGTTGGAAAACCTCCCTCGAAGTATCGACACTGGCCTGGCTGAACGGTTAAGCAAGTATTGTACGGTGAGAATAGTCGTGGCTAATTCTTCTTTTATGGTTTGAGGAAGGATTCGAGAAACAGTGGGAGCCATCCAGTTTAGATAAACTAAAAACCACTCTAAACTTGCAAGAGCATCATGCTAAAGAGTTTTCTTCTCTCTCTCCTAATTGCAGCGACCCTGAAAATGACTGGACTTAAGTTACTTTTAGAGAAAAATATACTGACAGGGCCAAACTATAAAGATTGGCTGCGGAATGTCAAAATGGCTTTGACCTATGACAAATTGGGGTACGTCCTCACCGCTACGGCACCTGCTGTCCCTGGTCCCAAATCCAGCAATGCGGATAAGGAAATCCGCAAAACCTGGGATTTAGATTGCGCGAAAGCCAAGTGCATCATGCTTGCCTCAATGAACAATGAACATCAGAGGAGGCACGAGGATATGTCCCTTGATGGCATATTTCTCCATACAAAGGAACTTTATGGAGAGCAATCTCGTATAGCTAGATACGAGACCTCTAAGAACTTGTTTCGAGCGAGGTTGGCTGTCGGGTCATCGGTAGGTGAACATGTCCTAAAGATGATCGGCTATATTGAAGAGCTCGCAGACCTTGTGACGACTTTGGATAATGAGCTCTATACAGACCTCATTCTCCAGTCCCTTCCTCCCACCTACGCCCAGTTTATCCTCAACTTCAATCTTCAAGGAAAAGAAGTTGAACTTGCGGAACTCCTGAACATGTTAAGGAGTACAGAGGGCACCTTGCAGAAAGTAAGGGAAACACCCGCTATGTTTGTTGGCGGTGCATCTTCTTCCGGGTCCAAGGCTAGGGCCAAAGGAAGGAAGAAGAAGGCCGCACCCAAACCTAGAGGAGGTGTTAGTAAGGTGGGAGGGAAGGGAAAGAAAAAGTTTGCAGCACCGGTAGTTGGCCAGGATGAGTGCTTCCATTGTCACAGGAAAGGGCACTGGAAGAAGGATTGCAAGGCGTGGAACGCCAAGAACCAGGAACCGAAGCAAGCTGTGGCTTCGACTTCAGGTGTGTTTGTAATTGAGAATTGTCTGTCGATCAACTCTACTTCCTGGGTATTGGATACCGGATCAGGATCTCATATTTGCAATTCATTGCAGGCACTGAGAAACCGTAGAGTGCTGAAGGAAGGTGATATGATCCTCAGGGTTGCTAACGGAGCTAGCGTGGGAGCTGCGTCCGTCGGGGATTATCACCTAGGATTGACGAGTGGACATATTTTGGTTTTGCATAACTGTTATTTTGTACCAAGCTTAACGTGTAATATCATATCAGTTTCCTTGTTATCAAATAAAGGTTATGATTTCACGTTTGTAAGAGATGTTGTAAACATCCACCTTAATCATGGTTTGATTGGGTCCGGTACTCTAAATAACGGCATATATGTTTTAAACCAACTCCAAATTTTCAATGTCCAGAACACACTAAAAAGAAAGTCTCCAGATTTAAATAAAGCTTTCTTATGGCATTGTAGACTGGGTCACATCAATGAGAGAAGGTTGACTAAGTTGCATAGAGAAGGATATTTGGACTCGTTCGAATATCAATCTTATGACACTTGTCAATCTTGTCTCAAAGGAAAGATGACAAAGACTCCATTCACTGGACAAGGAGTAAGAGCGAGCGAGCTCTTAGGACTCATACACAGCGATGTATGTGGTCCAATGTCTACACATGCAAGAGGTGGTTTTTCCTATTTCATTACTTTCATGGATGATTACTCAAGATACGGATTCATTTATCTGATGAAACATAAATCCGAGGCTTTTGAGAAATTTCAAGAGTATAAGAATGAAGTAGAAAACCAAACCGGCAAAAGTATTAAGACACTAAGATCTGATCGAGGTGGAGAATACTTAAGTGCCGAGTTTCTTGGTTACCTAAAAGAGAAAGGAATTCTCTCTCAGCTTACTCCTCCATACACTCTACAGCATAACGGTGTATCGGAGAGACGGAATCGAACCCTATTGGATATGGTACGATCCATGATGAGTAATGCTGAGTTACCGCGATCTTTCTGGGGTTATGCGCTAGAATCAGCGGCATATCTTTTGAACATGGTTCCTACCAAAACTGTGCCTACCACTCCATATCAGATGTGGAGCGGGAAGAAACCCCATCTACAGTATATAAAGATTTGGGGATGTCCAGCTTTTGTTAAGAAGCAGCATGTGGACAAGCTCGAGGCACGATCAGTAAAGTGTAGTTTTGTGGGATATCCAAAGAACTCCAGGGGATATCTATTCTATTACACAGAGGAACAAAAGGTATTTGTTTCTCGTAATGCCCATTTTCTAGAACATCAGTTTTTAGAAAAGGAATCAAGTGGGAGCGAAATAGAACTGGAAGAAATTGCAGAACCACAAACTGCTACTGAAAGTTTGGTAGAACCAAGAGTTCAAGAAGAACAGGACATTCCCGCACCTCTCCGCAGGAGTAGTAGGCCGTCTCATCCGTCTGAGAGATACTACGGTTTTCTCATAGATGGGGATAGAGAGGATTGCATCATAGATGATGATGAACCTACTGACTTCCAGCAGGCCATCCAGAGCGGCGACTCGGTACGATGGCTAGATGCAATGCGGACCGAAATGGAGTCCATGTACACCAACAAAGTATGGACTTTGGACTTTGCTCCAGATGGGGTAAAACCCATAGGATGCAAATGGATCTTCAAGAAAAAGATTGGTGTAGATGGACAGGTGGAAACCTATAAGGCTAGACTTGTTGCAAAGGGTTTTCGTCAAAGACCTGGTTTGGACTATGACGAAACCTTTTCTCCAGTGGCTATGCTCAAATCCATTCGGGTCCTTCTTGCTATTGCTGCCTTCCATGATTATGAAATCTGGCAGATGGACGTAAAGACGGATTTTCTGAATGGAAATTTAGAAGAGTGTGCCTATATGGATCAGCCAGAGGGTTTCAATCAGAGTGGGAGCAGCGGGAAAGTATGCAAGCTGCTTAAGTCCATTTATGGACTAAAGCAGGCATCGCGGAGTTGGAACATCTGTTTTGATGAGACAGTCAAAGAATATGACTTTATCAAAAATCCAGATGAACCGTGCATATATAGTAAAGTTGTAGCCAGAAGTGTCGTATTCCTCGTCTTGTACGTGGATGACATTCTATTGATAGGAAATGACATTCCTATGCTACAATCTGTCAAAGGATTCTTGTCACACAGGTTCTCCATGAAAGACCTGGGTGATGCCTCGTACATTCTGGGGATCCGGATCTATCGTGATAGATCCAAGAGGATGTTGGGACTTTCGCAGTCCAGGTATATCGACACTGTACTGAAAAGATTCAGTATGGAAGATTCTAAGCGCGGTAACCTACCTGCTTGTCACGGAATCACCCTCTCCAAAGAGATGTCTCCCAAGACTGATTTGGAAAGGGAACGCATGTCTATTATACCCTACGCTTCTGCGGTAGGCTCTATAATGTATGCGATGTTGTGTACCAGACCAGATGTTGCTTACGCACTGAGCATAGTAAGCCGGTATCAGTCAGACCCAGGGGAGCAACACTGGATAGCAGTAAAGAATATTCTCAAGTACCTGAGGAGGACTAAGGAGATGTTCTTGGTTTACGGCGGAAAAGACCTCAGGTTGGAGGCCTTTACTGATTCCGGCTTCCAGAGTGATAAGGACGATTCCAAGTCCATGTCGGGTTTTGTCTTTACCCTCAATGGAGGGGCGGTGTGCTGGAAGAGCTCCAAGCAGGACACCGTTGCTGACTCGACGATGGAAGCGGAGTATATAGCTGCTTGCGATGCCGCAAAAGAAGCAGTCTGGATGAAGAAGTTCCTAACAGAACTTCAGGTGGTTCCTACCATAGTTGATCCAATACCTCTGTATTGCGACAACAACGGAGCTATAGCTTTAGCGAAGGAACCAAGGTCCCATCAGAAGTCCAGACACATCTTAAGGCGGTATCACCTGATCAGGGAGATCATTGATCGTCAGGAGATCGAGGTTCGGAGAGTTGCTTCTGAAGAGAACATTGCTGATCCATTCACGAAGGCCCTACCTCAGATTCAGTTCGAGAGGCTACTCGAGATCATCGGTCTACGATATGCCAGTACATGGCCCTAGTGCAAGTGGGAGATTGTTAGTGTTTATGCCCTAGAAGGCCATTACTGTATCTTACTAGTTTGTATATTACTTAATGGAAGCTTGGGATATTCACATGTATATAACAGTCTTGCTAAACATGGTAGTATGCTACTTGGTTTTTCTATCTTAATATGTGAGTGTACGTATTGATAGAGCTCTTAGGATCTTGCTTGTCTACAAGCGTTGTGATGGCAGTCACACTAGTGGGGGCTGGGTAGTCTACAAGCACATCCTTATTCAGGTCCCTGGTCGTTGGATTATCGAGACAGAGCATCGATACTCCGGAGTAGACTGGTGTGTACGCTTCTCATCCCAGTTGGGGAGATGGTCTGTCC
The DNA here is from genome assembly GCA_030015575.1 of Agapanthus africanus. NCBI lineage: Eukaryota > Viridiplantae > Streptophyta > Magnoliopsida > Asparagales > Amaryllidaceae > Agapanthus > Agapanthus africanus. The sequence continues at coordinate 320,798,250 of CM057350.1, forward strand.
CACAGCCGTCAGTACGTCGTACTGGAGATAGTATGCAGGTGCTCGTTAGGTTACGGGTACACCGGACAGGACTCACATGGAACTGTTGGTTGGTTTGATACCAGTCGTCAGTGAGCAGTTCCCAGGTGACATGAGTACAGCATAGTCCGCAGACTTGACACTGCTACTTCGCCTCGAGTGTGTCCCACTGTTCTTAGATTGCTACCCTACCACGGCTCAAAGGAGTCGTGCAAACAGGTAGCAGTTGGGTGCAGTCTCGAGCACTTGGAGGCAGTGGCGGTTAGACAGGATTCGTCCCTCCCGGTATTGGGAGTAGATATCGTGCTGTGTCAGAGAGCCATTACGCAAAGTCCCTGGCCAGGGCAAGCGAGATTTGCTGCTAGGTTCCAGTAGTTTCTCAGGGTGTAATGGGCTTCCCTCCGACACGACTTATACCGCTATTAGGGGACTGACGCTTGCCGCCCCCCTAGGCCAGATATGCGATAGTCTTGGACGAACGGACCGGACTGTATGGAGATTGTCACATCAGACTCAGTAGGAGTTCGGATGGGTTTCCTCATCGGCCTTCTTATCGAAAACTACCTGGGGACCGTTACGTACAGCTAGTGCCGCTTGCGGTCTGTGGTTAAACCCACTGCCAGCGTAGTAGTCGAGTCTCTAGAGTCCCACACAGAGAGTTTCCTATTCCAGGCGAAACGATTTAGAGGTCGTATGGTTTTACGACAAGGGTTCGGACGCGTATGTGTGTTTACACACTTACGTCGTCTGGACAGTTTTTACCAGTCGGCTTTGGTTTAAGCCAGTTACTGGTATCCGGTTATTGGATTTTTACAGTCTAAAGTTTTTCCGTATTTTTACGGATCGGAGGGGCGTTCTCTTAATTGTACGAGAAGCTTCTAGAAGATGGTGACTAAGGAGGGTTATGTGTCATATACATTGAATGAGTTATATGAGTCATGGTGGTGATTCATTCATCTCATTAATGCACATTTATTGCTTAATGACTCATGCTAATGAATCACCACTAGATATTTTATGAAGCATGCTTATTCATCACATTTATTCATTTATTCTTTAATGAGAATGCTTCATAATATATTATGATACTCATAACTTATTCATTCATTATCATCTACACATTCTCTCTCCTCAAGCTCTCTCTCTTCAAAAGACTAATCCTCACCCTCATATGTTGAGATCTAGGATTAGTTAGACTAAACAATCCATAACCATCACTCTATCTCAATCTATCTTCTTTGATTAGCAATCCAAGAAGGTTAGTTGCCTCAAGTTTAGAGGCTAAGCTTGGAGTTTTGCTCTCGGGTGGATCGTCTACTACCTAGAGAAGGCCGAGGAGAACAAGGAGATCGTAAAGACGAAGGACTAGTTTCGATAGGTATAATCCCTAAGCATAGTAGTTTAGAACAACTATATGTTTGGTTAGTTATCGTTTAGCTTCGATTCAAGCGGTTAGTCGATGTTCGTTCACTAAACAAGTTCGTTTTTGAAAATTCCGCCTCCCCACAAGTATTGGGGTGTAGTACATCGACTTACAAAATGCAGCAAGTCAAAGAGTTAAAATATGGAAGAGATTCTGAAGAGATAAAAAGATTCCAGATATCACCTGAAGACCCATATGACAAAACCAAACAACAAAAGAAAAATGAAGCCACAATACCTCCAAACGGCTGCGGAACCGCGGCCGAGTTAGGCCGATCTGCCGCGGAACAGCGGCCGAGTTGGGAGCTCCGGTGACGACATTTTTTCAGAAGCTTAATTGCAATGTTATAGCTTGTTGAAGACGCTCCATTGTAACAAACTTGTTATGGAAACTTCCCTCCAACAGCCTAGCTTCTTAAGGAAGCTTGATAACTACCTTATTCTAGAAATTTCCCTACAACTGCCTACCTTCTTGGGGAATTTTAACCTAGCTTCTAGTGGAAGATTGGTGAAGAGCTATAAAAAGGGATCTACTGCTACATTGAAAAAGTTGTTCATCAGGTGAAAAAACTTACAAACCAAAACCAAATCCAATTCAATTCCAAATCATGATTCATTGAGAACTACATCAAGCGACGAAATTCAAGATCCTTTACGCGAAGCCGATCATCAAGAGCGCGAGATCCTCGACAGGTCTAAGTCTCACGAAGATCGAGCGAAGCAAAATTCGACGGAATAGTTACCTCTTCAAGGGAGCAATCGAGAGAAATTCTTGTAACCTCGGATTGAAGGAAAGTGTAACTAGAAGTTTATTAATAAAGGTGATAAATTGTTCATTCTCGCTTTCTTTAAATTCTTGCATTTTGAAATTTCTAATTCTTGATTCTTTTATTTCATGATGCGTGAGTGAAATCTCCGCTTGTTAAGGATTCTAAGGAGTTCGGTAAATCAATTGGTGATGAAATCCTAAACTCGTCTTAAGTCTTATGAGAATTATGAACTTTTGGAAAAAGAATCATCAACGACAAAATTTGGTGCGAGATCACCGTTCTTGATAATTCGTTGCAATTTGAGATTAAATGAGTGATGATTCTCTTTGCTAAAGGCTAGATTTGAATAGTGATAAATGAAAAGACAAGCGATAATGAAGGAGAAACCCTAGTTTCTTCAAAAGATCCATAATCTTCATTCATCGTCATCGTTCTACCTATAATTCATCAATAGAAAAGATAAGTAATTTTTAGTATTCATCATTGCTACCAATTCCTATCAAATCCTACAAGCTATTCTTCATATTCTTGATAACTAGAATTGAAATTGGAAATTTTCTTGATTACTAAATCTTAAACTGGTTTTTGATTTTTCTTGAAAAATACTTCATCTAATAAATCTTGATTCATCTTCTTGAATTTTCTTTACTATTTTCTTTTGACTCAACTAAAGCAAGAACGAATAAATACACGAATCTCAGTGAACGATCCGTACTCATTAACGAACTACATCGACACCGTTGTTGATCGCAGCTATATATTCTTTGATTATGAACACACTTTTCATACCACGTCAAACAAACGATCAATCAGTCATCATGTCACAATTACAGATCAGGATAAACTTCTGATGGATCACACGAGTTTGAAAGGAGTTAATATTTTCTCATATTTTTGTTCTCAAGTTAGGTTTCAAGTCAGAATTTCAATCGTTTTTAACAGAGAACCTAAGTCTTTATTCTTCATTCCTACCTTTCACCTGTTTTTGTTCATACACATCCTTCGTTATCGCGCAAAACGACTTTATAAATATAAACTTTCTTATCTCCGTAGAAAACTGTTTTATAAGAAAACTTGTCTCCGCCAAGATTATTCTCCCACAAAGAACCGTGACGATTTTTAACTGGGAGAGAATACTTGCTTAGCTTGTTTTATTTGGCGATTGGAAATCTAGCGAGTTTTGGGTCAATAACTCCCAAACCAGATGGTTCTAGGACATTAGGTAAGGAGACACCCAAAGGACATAATTACCCAAGTTACCAAGGCCACAAAACAAAAGACTCATTTTATTTTAAAATATTTTGAACTCAGTGAAAACGGAGATATAGCCAGCTTTTCTTTTAAATCCGAAGACGTTACATGTAGATAAGGTGTGTAATTACTCCAACAAGGTTCCATATGGGTTATTTTTTCAGACTTATAGCTTCTATTAAAACATCAATAAAATTCTTCATATCTATTTCACTGTATGAACTATTCTTGATATTGCTTAACTCAGAACAAACCTGTTTGATCCTAAAGATATTTATCAATTTTTAAAAAGTTTTTTAGACATGTCAGACTTTCATCAAATTCTCAAACACATACGACACCTGTCAAGTGTTATAAAAGACGTATATCTGCTATTTTAAACACAAGGGAGGGTTATTTTTCGGGTCGTCAGTCTCACAAAAAGGATTTAGTTATTTCTATCTCATCAACCGAACCGTTAGAGTTCGAATCTATGTTCCCCCGCTAGATAACATGACAAAGTTTTTATATTTTAGGGAATTTTTTTTCAATTTTTATGGGTTTTTTAATATGTATGAAATGAAGAATATACACATGATGCAGAAAAATAAACGCAGCGCTCTCCTCCAAACCTGAGTTTTACGATGTCCTCATCGTTGCCCCGTCTCCGGTAGCTAGACTTAGACATCAGGGTGAGAATTTTATTCAATAAAAAAGAAAAAAACTAAGACTAATTACAACATTTACATGTTAAATGATTGGGTTATTCCAAAAATTAATACCATCCATTTAAAGATTTTATCTATATAGTGCAATGGCTGGTAAAAGAATATGTATATAAAACAGAAAAAGAAAAAGAAAAAGAAAAGATAAACGTTAGATGTTAGTGAAGAGCATGAGTGTGTAAAAGTAGGGATCAGAAGACGCTGAAGATGAAGATGAAGTTTGGAAGAGGTCAATGAATTGTTTCCTGGATGAATTGAATGTTCATAAAGCACATGTTGAGTTCCGATGCCAGGTTCGTTTAATAACTGGAGTTCATCCGCAAAAAATTCGACAAAAGAAAGGTTTTTAGGACGTTCCCATATTGATCCTGACTCAAACTCACCCATAATATCAAGTTCATCGGCAAAACTTTCCTCAAAACTCGACATGAAAGAATATTTTTCATTGCTGTCTTCCTCCCTATGATTTTTCACAATCCTATTCTTATCATTATAGCCCCATATCACTCCTGATACGATTTCTCCCTCATCACATTCATAATTGGGTAGGTTCAACTCATCTAAAAAATTAGGTTCCCACTCTAACGTTTCTTCCGAAACAATATCACAAGGTGATACAAAAATTGTGGGTTCGTGATCATTGATCTCTTCTGACAATCTATCCCAACCATACCCGGCAAATGCACAAACTCCTTCCTTTAAAGTTAGGGTTAGACCCAAACTTTCGTCGTGTAGGTTGACCTTCGTTGATGGAGTAGGTGACTTAAGTAGAGTGATGTACCGTGTGTATGTTCCACGGCATACTTACGATACGCTACTTCGCTTAAGTAGCCTTAGGATATACATTTCTTATGCACTATATTTCTATTCGTTTCTTGATCTATCTTCATCGATAACTGCTTGAAGTTCCTTTCACCGGGGTTTGAGCGCAGAGAGAGAGAGAGGGCTGCTGCTAGTGATGCGGTCAGAGCGAGCTTATCACGCACGAGGGCAGACCATGATGTTTTCTGGTGACAAAGGGACGTAGCGGTATAGTGTTTGTGTTGAGATCTCTAGTTTGAGACGAGTGTTCGGATCTGTACTGTATTATCGTGCCTTTGATAGAGGCTACCAGATAGAGAGGACTGTTGACGTACATCCTACCCCAGAGGTCACGATGTTGTCTACCATGCAGACAGATGACCCAGCTGTTGCTGAGATTGATGGGATGTCGCCTCCAGAGTTTATAAGTTGAAACCATAGGAGCTTTCAGACAGAGAAGTGAAAGAAGACCGCTAGTCAATCTTGGATAGAGCGACGGAGATGATTCATCAGATTGTATGCGCCGACGTAAGCTCAGATGAGTTGAAGAAGTCCGATTTGAAGGATCTACTCAGATCTTGAGTAAATCGATCAAGAAAAGACATTGTTTGTTAGATGCTCCGATGTGAGATCGGTAAGTTGACCAGTTTCAGATAGAAGGACCTCACCTAGACGCGTTGTGATCGAGAATGGACGAATGAAGTGTATTCCTCCGATAAATTGGATGTGTTCCCGAAGATGTTTTCGGCTAGATATCTTCTATAGAGTGGCGAAGATACCCGAGTTCGTATTTCGAGTCATTGTGAGAGACTCCGGAATGACTATTGCCGAGAATGAATTGCCGTACTTAGCCAGCAAAAGATGACATTGAAGTGGATGATAATGAAGACGAGTGTAACAATAGATTCGTACGAGATATTAATGAACTGTTGTTGCTCCCCGTTGATTCCAGAGGATTGATATGTATGCAGAAGTGTTAGATACGGCCAAATTTCATAGGAAAGTCATGATGAGGACGCAGCTATCGGAATATGAGAAAAGGATTAAGTAAAGAGTGCTAACCCCCATATAGTTCAGCATAAATGAAATCGGAAAAGGCCTTGAGTAGGTTTTTTCCAACACGCCGCATCGATAAAGACTTGCACACAGGATCAGTTGTATCGCGCATTATCAGAGGGCCAGATGCCGCCATCAGTAACGTGCCGTTTTGCGAGTGGTCATGTTAATTGGCCAAGCGATGATCAGAGGAGTGCCAGAGCGGAAATGTTCCGTTATTATACTTAACCGGGCCTACGAGCAGGAAGATTATGGGATTGGTGATCCACAGAGAAAACAAGGACCCGGAGACCGATGACGCCAGACCATGAGCAGGAGGCAAGTAGATGTTCTTTCTCTGCCGGCTTTAGGCGCATCGGCATTTTTCGACATTGAAGGAGGTGTACCTCAATGCCATTTATTGCGATTTACATTTTATGTTCCAAGTATCACACTTTTATCGCTTGGATTTGAGTTTCGATGATTGTGTTTCATGATATTGTTTTCGTGCACTATGGCTGCACCTACTGGGTTTATGTTTTATACACAGTTACATTAGATATTTTGATTTGTTCTCAGTTTTTGCACTTGATATCGATTTTTTGCATTTGATTGCATGTATTTATGATTCTATGTATTTCTTTAAAGACGATTTAATTTCCTGCATGTTGTATGCACTTGACTTTGACTTATGCACTCGGTATAGCTCATATGTGCTTGCAGTGCATTTAAATGAATTTTGTGCGCACAGTTGCACACATTTATGATTTTATACACCTTAGCAGGCTCGATGTTGTTTTGTGTGCATTTGAGACATTTATGAGTTTCGGGCACCTAGTGCCCCTGATTTAAGTTTTCGTGCATTTATTGCACTAGATGTTTTTGTGCGGACCTGACACACTTCATTTGGACTTTCACGCATATTGGCCGCATGGTATGAGATTTTAGGCACACCATATGCACATGATTGAGATTTTTATTCGTGCATGTTAGTTGTGTAAGTCCACGTTGCCCACCTCGGTGCTTGCGGGGAGGCGGAAAACGGAATAAAAATCGGATTTTTAACGAACTAGGCAACATGGACTAACTAAAGGAGGATCTTTGCTAAACAAAAACTAACTACAAGCTAACTAGTCTTAGCTACATGGAAGAAAGGTTATACCTTGGGCTTTATGTCCTTCTCTCCTTGCTCCTTGGAGTGAAAGAAAGTATTCACCTTGTCGCCTTCTCTAGTCGAAAAAGGATCCACCCGAGAGCCTCAACCTTTGGGTTCAGCTTCAAGCTAGAAGTAACTAAGGTGCTAGAAGTGCTAATCCTAGAAACTTAGATGAGAGTATAGATTACTTTAGAGAGGTTTATCTCAAGCTCATGTGTTTCTCAACTCATGAGAGGGGAGAGCTTGATAGAGAGGAAGAGGAGGAAATAGAATCTATATGATAGAATGAGAGAAATAATGAACCATTCTCTCTAATATGGGTGAATTATGAAATTAGATAATTAGCTAGATAATTGTCATGGTTAATCAAGACTTGACCATTATCATTTCATATTTAATGCAAATTGCAAGGATCAAAGAGCATCTTTTATATGGAATGATGATAGTCAACTTGTCAACCCAAGTCAACAAGTCAAGTATGGTCAAATGGTCAACAACCCTAACCATGCACAATTATATATAACTAATATCAATTATTCATAATACACACATAAGCATTAGGGTTAAGAAAATGACAATGGTCATTAACCCTAATCAAAGTCCTCTCCCTCTGTCTCAGTCAACTGTGCATACGCACCCGTATTCGTGATCCGAGGAACACGAATACAAAGAGATAAAACCAATCCCAAATCATATACTAGGATCTGGCTTAAACCAAAGCCCGCTAGTATAAGCTGTCCGGACAGCAAACGTGCACAAGTGCGCGGATGTGAACGAACCCTGTCGCAAAACCATGCGACCTCTACTCATTTTGCCTAAAGGCGAATAACTCTCTGTGTGGGACTCTAAAGACTCGACACTACGTTGGCAGTGGGTTTAACCACAGACCGCAAGCGGCACTAGCTGTACGTAACGGTCCCCAGGTAGATGCCGATAAGAAGACTGACGAGGTGAACTCATCTGAACTCCTACTGAGCCTGAATGTGACAGTCTCCGTACAGTCCGGTCTGTTCGTCTGATACATCGCATGGCGGGCCTAGGGGGGCGGTAAACGTCAGTCCCCTATTAGCGGTACAAGTCTTGTCGGAGTGTAGCCCAGAACTCTCTGAGATAACACTGGAAACCTACCAGTATATCTCGCTTGCCCTGGCCAGGGACTACTTGTGTAATGGCTCTCCTGGACACAGTGCGATGTCAACCCCCAATACCGGGAGAGACGAATCCTGTCTAACCGTCACTGCCTCCAAGTGCTTCGGGACTGCACCGAACTACAACCTGTTTGCACGACTCCTTTGAGCCGTGGTAGGGTAGTAATCAAAGTACAGTGGGAACACACTCGAGGCGAAGTGACAGTGTCAAGTCAGCAGACTAAGCTGTACTCATGTCACCTGGGAACGCATAACTGACGATAGGTATAATACCAACCAACAGTTCCCGACGAGTCCTGTCCAGTGTACTCGTAACCTAACGAGCACCCGCATACTATCTCAAGTACGACGTACTTACGGCTGTGGGACAGACCGTCTCCCATGCTGGGATGAGAAGCGCATACGCTAGTCTACTCCGGAGTATCGACGACCCTGTCTCGATAGTCCTACGACTAGGGACCTGTATAAGGATGTGCTTATGGATTACCCAGCCCCCACGAGTGTGAGCGCCATCACAACGCTGGTAATCAAGCAAAGATCCTAAGGGCTCCACTAATGCGTATAGGTGATATAATAAAAGAAACACATGTACACATTAAAGCAGAGACAAACCAAGTAGCATACTACCATTTCGAGCAAGATTGTATATACAACTGTGAATATCCCAAGCTTCCATCAAGTAATATACATACTAGTATGATACAGTAATAGCCTCTAGAGCATATACACTAACAATCTTCCACTTGCACTAAGGCCATGTACTGGCGTATCGAAGACCTATCATCTCGATCAGCCGCTCGAACTGAGTCTGGGGTAAGGCCTTCGTGAATGGATCTGCAGTGTTATCTTCTAAAGCAACCCTCCGAACCTCGATCTCCTGGCGATCCACGATCTCCCTGATCAGGTGATACCGCTTCAAGATGTGTCTGGATTTCTGATGGGACCTGGGTTCCTTCGCTAAAGCTATAGCCCCGTTGTTGTCGCAATACAGAGGTATTGGATCAACAATGGATGGAACCACCTGAAGTTCTTTCAAGAACTTCCTCATCCAGACAGCTTCTATTGCGGCATCAGATGCAGTGATGTATTCCACTTCCATAGTCGAGTCAGCAACGGTTTCCTGTTTGGAGCTCTTCCAACACACCGCACCTCCATTGAGGGTAAATACAAAACCCGACATGGACTTGGAATCATCCTTGTCACTCTGGAAGCTGGAGTTAGCAAAGGCCTCAATCTGGAGGTCTTTTCCGCCAAACACTAAGAACATCTCCTTAGTCCTTCTCAGGTACTTGAGAATATTCTTTACCGCTATCCAATGTTTCTCCCCAGGGTTTGACTGATACCTGCTTACCACACTCAGTGCATACGCCACATCTGGTCTGTACACAACATCTCATACATTATAGAGCCTACCGCAGAAGCGTAGGGTATAATAGACATGCGATCCCTTTCCAAATCAGTCTTGGGAGACATCTCTTTGGAGAGGGTGATCCCGTGACAAGCCGGTAGATTACCGTGCTTGGAATATTCCATACTGAATCTTTTCAGTATGGTGTCGATGTACCTGGACTGTGAGAGTCCTAAAATCCTCTTGGATCTGTCACGGTAGATCCAGATCCCCAGAATGTATGAGGCATCACCCAGGTCTTTCATGGAGAACCTGTGTGAAAAGAACCCTTTGACAGATTGTAGCATAGGAATGTCATTTCCTATTAAGAGAATGTCATCCACGTATAATATGAGGAATACTACAGTTCTCGCTACAAATCTACAATAGATGCACGGTTCATCTGGATTTTTGATAAAGCCAAATTCCTTGACTGTCTCATCAAAACAGATGTTCCAACTCCGCGATGCCTGCTTTAGTCCATAAATGGACTTGAGCAACTTGCACACCTTTTCGGTGCTCCCACTCTGAATGAAACCCTCTGGCTGGTCCATATAGACACACTCCTCTAAATGTCCATTTAGAAAAGCAGTCTTTACGTCCATCTGGCAAATCTCATAATCGTGGAAGGCAGCAATGGCAAGAAGGATCCGAATGGATTTCAGCATAGACACTGGAGAAAAGGTTTCGTCATAGTCCAAACCAGGTCTCTGACGAAAACCCTTTGCAACCAGTCTAGCTTTATAGGTCTCAACCTGTCCATCTACACCAATCTTCCTTTTGAAGATCCACTTGCATCCTACGGGTTTTACCCTATCTGGAGCAATGTCCAACGTCCATACTTTGTTGGTGTACATGGACTCCATTTCGGTCCGCATTGTATCCAGCCATTTTACCGAGTCAACGCTCTGAATGGCTTGCTGGAAGCTAGTAGGCTCATCACAATCTATGATGCAATCCTCTCTATCCCTGTCTATGAGAAAACCGTAGTATCTCTCGTGCGGATAAGACTTCCTACTACTCCTGCGGAGTGGCGTGGGAATGTCCTGATCTTTCGAACCCTCTGGTTCTACTAATCTTTCAGTAATAGCTCGTGGTTCTTGAATTTCTTCCAGTTCTATTGCACTCCCACTTATTTCCTTTTCTAAGAACTGATGTTCCAGAAAGTGGGCATTACGAGAAACAAGGACTTTTTGTTCTTCTGCGTAATAGAAAAGATACCCCCTGGTGTTCTTTGGGTATCCCACAAACTTGCACAGTACTGAGCGTGCTTCGAGTTTGTCCGCATGCTGCTTTTTGACAAAAGCTGGACATCCCCAAATCTTCAGGTATTGAAGATAGGGTTTCTTCCCACTCCATAACTCATATGGTGTGGTAGGCACAGTCTTAGTGGGAACTCGGTTCAAAAGGTATGCAGCTGATTCTAACGCATATCCCCAGAATGATCGCGGTAACTCAGCGTTACTCATCATGTACCGTACCATATCCAATAGGGTTCGGTTCCGTCTCTCCGATACACCGTTATGTTGCGGAGTGTATGGAGGAGTAAGCTGAGAGAGAATTCCATTCTCTTTTAAGTAATCCAGGAATTCGGCACTCAAGTATTCACCACCTCGATCAGATCTCAGTGCCTTGATACTTTTGCCTGTCTGTTTTTCTACTTCATTCTTGTATTCCTGGAACTTTTCAAAGGCTTCAAATTTATGCTTCATTAAGAAGACATGTCCGAACCTTGAAAAATCATCCGTAAAAGTAATGAAGTAAGAATAACCGCTTCGTGTATGCGTAGACATTGGACCGCACACGTCGCTGTGTATGAGTCCCAAGAGCTCGCTCTCTCTTACTCCGTGTCCAGTGAACGGAGTCCTTGTCATCTTTCCTTTGAGACAGGATTGACAAGTTGCATACGATTGATATTCGAACGGATCCAAATATCCTTCTGTTTGTAACTTCGTCAACCTTCTTTCATTAATGTGACCGAGTCTACAATGCCATAAGAAAACCTGATTGATTTCAGGAGACTTTCTTTTGTGTGTATTCTGGACATTGAAAATCTGTGGTTGGTTCAATACGTATATACCGTTGTTTAATGTACCTGACCCAATCAAAAATTAATTAAGGTGAATGTTCACTACATTACTTACAAATGCAAATTCATAACCTTCTTTAGATAATAAAGATACAGAAATGATATTACAAGTTGCATTTGGTACAAAATAACAACTACGCAAAACCAAAAAGTGTCCATCTGACAATCCCAGGTGATAGTCCCCCACGGCCTCAGCATCCATGCTAGCTCCGTTTGCAACTCTGAGGGTCATATCATCTGCCTTCAAAACTCTACGCTTTCTCAACGCCTGCAAAGAATTACAGATATGAGATCCTGATCCAGTATCCAATACCCAGGAAGTAGAGTTTATTGATAGACAGTTTTCAATAACATACACACCTGAAGCTGAAGCCGCAACTCGCTTCAGATCCTGGGTTCTGGCCTTCCAAGCCTTGCAATCCTGTTTCCAGTGTCCTCTTTTGTGACAGAAGAAGCATTCTTCCTTTCCTACCAGCTTTCCCGCTACCTTTGTTGCCTTTCCCTTTCCTTTCATATCCACTTTACTAACACCGCCCCTTGGTTTGGCGGGGGCTTTCTTCTTCTTTCCGTTGGCTTTCGCCCTGGACTTAGAAGAGGAAGATCCTCCTACAAAAAAAGTGGATGTCTCCCTACCTTTCTGTAGGGTGCCCTCAACACACCTCAACATGTTCAGAAGTTCGGAAAGTTCAACCTCCTTTCCTTGCATGTTGAAGTTTAGGATAAACTGGGCGTAAGAGGAAGGAAGGGACTGGAGAATCAAATCAGTGTAGAGTTCATTCTCCAACGTGGTGCCAAGGTCCGCGAGCTCCTCTATGTATCCAATCATCTTAAGCACGTGTTCCGCTACCGATGCTCTGACGGCCAACCTTGCCGAAAACAACTTCTTCGACACTTCGTATCTGGTGATACGAGACTGCTCTCCATACAGTTCTTTTGTATGAAGAAATATGGACTCTAGGTCCATATTCTCGTGCCTCCTCTGATGTTCGTTGTCCATCGAGGCAAGCACGAGGCATTTGTCCTTCGCGCAATCTATTTCCCAGGTCTTATAAATTTACCTATCTACGACACTGGTTTTGGGACCTGGGATAGGGGGAGCTTTGGTGGTAAGGATATACCCCAACTTGTCGTAAGTGATTGCCATCTTGACATTCCTGAGCCAATCTTTGTAGTTTGGCCCTGTCAGTATGTTTTTATCTTGTAATAACTTAAGTCCGGTCATGTTGAATGGTCGCTGCAATTAGGAGAGAGAAAAGAAACACTTTAGCATGATGCTCTTGCATGTTTAGAGTGGTTTTAGTTTGTCTAAACAGGATGGCTCCCACTGTCACTCGAATCCCTCCTCAAACCATAAAGGAAGAATTAGTCAGGATCAATCTCACCGTACAATACTTGCTTAACCGTTCAGCCAGGCCAGTGTCGGCACTTCGAGGGAGGTTTTCCAACGCTTTCGCGAAGTTCCTTAATTAAGTAACCTCTTTTCCCTGTGGGCGTAGCCCCGCTAACACCTTTCTAGACACCTACTAGGTTTATAGCATTGATCGTTAAGTGAGAGGTTTCCCGAGGAGTAGCATATACTCACAGTAGGATCGGGATCCTAATATCATCGCGTGATAAAACCGAAGGAATCCTACCAGAATCATCACACTCTAAATGGTATGCAGCGCTAGCAAGTTTCAGTACTTATGAAACTCCCGATGTGGATTTTTTCCCCATGCTCTTATGACCTTGGCGTGAGGTCAAAATGTCATAAGTCACATGTCAAGTTCTTCCCATCATTATCCAGGTTAATTTGAACCCACCCGTACCTACCCTTGACGTAGGCGAAAATGGCAGTACGACCGTCTCAAACCAACGCATTCTATCTATTCAACAGATAAATATCCGGCAGCTACCAATCACTATGCCTTGGCGTGAGGTCAAAATACATAGCTTGAATACTACCGAATATTTAACTGAAATGATGGAGGGCAACGAATGGTTTTGGCGAAACCGTGAACGTAGTGAACTTGATATAATCGATGGAACGAGGTAGCTTTTAAAAGGAGTGGTTCAAGCTCCGCATTTAAAAGTTTGGTTTTGAAAAGAACCGAGTGGTTTTCAAAGTGTTCCAATCGACTTTTACTTGGTTTATTTTCTTGCATTAGTTCTTTTAATGTGTCCCATCATTTAATCCTACCATTGCAGAAAACAACCAAAATATGACGTATGCTTATGCCATTCGCATTCACCACGGGGCCCCGTCATCACCCGTTAGGTTACTTAACTAACGACAGAGCGGGGGCTGGGCTAGCGCGGCTGTAAAACATAAGCAACGCCTAAATAGTTATCGTATATATATATATAGCAATGATAGACATTACAGATCATAGATGAATACATTGGATATACTAGGAATCCGCAATCCGTTCGAGCCTGCAACGAAAAGCGGATTACACGGTCGCGGTGAATAGCCAATACCCTACCCAAGACCCCTACGGGTGCGGCAAACTATCCGCCAAGTATCCGAAGCGAAGCAACCTCCCTCAACACCGTGAGTAGGCCACTCGGCACTTCGAGATACCCGGTAGTTTGTGCACCCCCTCCATGGGTCAATTCTAGGAGCAAAAACAGTAAAAAGAATTATACAATGACGGCTACAACCCCGACCCGGTTGTGCAGCCAAACAAATAATATTACATCAATTTACATGTTACATGAATTGAAAGAAAAGAAAACTCTCGTCTCACAAAACCCCCCGGCTATTCACCCGCGACAATCCAACGCATTCATATACACATACCATCAACAAACACAGATCACAGATATGTATAACCCCCACTAATCGACGTATAGCGATTAGCAGACGTTCAATACCTATAAACATCACAGATATAACCCATTAGTTAAAGTGTAGTGAAGTTCGATCAAAAATACGGATTTATAGGCACCCCAAATACAAATTTCTTTTCTGGAAAATCTGGGCAGAAAGAAACCATCTTAAAAATCCCAAAACCTCAGCAGAAGAATACTGCACCAAACTCGGTCCAGAACCGAGTCAAAACGGCTGCGGTTCCGCAGCAAAAGGCATGTTCTTGCCGCGGAAGCGCGGCGCTTTGAGCGATTCACTGGATCATTTTTTGTGTGCTTCTTGAAAAAACCCTGAGCCGATTTTTGAAGTATGATTTATTTTTTTTGAGCAGAAAAAAATCAACAGAAACTTAGGGTTTTGAAATTTTGGTTTTGCGATTTTTACCGATCGAACTTCTATACACATTACTAACTAGCCAGTTTATGTTTAGTTAGGCTCTGATACCACTGTAAGTCCACGTTGCCCACAACGGTGCTTGCGGGGAGGCGGAAAACGGAATAAAAATCGGATTTTTATCGAACTAGGCAACATGGACTAACTAAAGGAGGATCTTTGCTAAACAAAAACTAACTACAAGCTAACTAGTCTTAGATACATGGAAGAAGGTTATACCTTGGGCTTTATGTCCTTCTCTCCTTGCTCCTTGGAGTGAAAGAAAGTGTTCACCTTGTCGCCTTCTCTAGTCGAAGAAGGATCCACCCGAGAGCCTACACCTTTGGCTTCAACTTCAAGCTAGAAGTAACTAAGGTGCTAGAAGTGCTAATCCTATAACCTTAGATGAGAGTAGAGATTACTTTAGAGAGGTTTATCTCAAGCTCATGTGTTTCTCAACTCATGAGAGGGGAGAGCTTGAGAGAAAGGAAGAGGAGGAGAGAGAATCTATATGATAGAATGAGAGAAATAATGAAACATTCTCTCTAATATGGGTGAATTATGAAATTAGATAATTAGCTAGATAATTGTCATGGTTAATTAGGACTTGACCATTATCATTTCATATTTAATGCAAATTGCAAGGATCAAAGAGCATCTTTTATATGAAATGATGATGGTCAAATTGTCAACCCAAGTCAACAAGTCAAGTATGGTCAAATGGTCAACAACCCTAACCATGCACAATTATATATAACTAATATCAATTATTCATAATACACACATAAGCATTAGGGTTAAGAAAATGACAATGGTCATTAACCCTAATCAGAGTCCTCTCCCTCTGTCTCAGTCAACTGTGCATACGCACCCGTATTTGTGATCCGAGGAACACGAATACAATGAGATAAAACCAATCCCAAATCATATACTAGGATCTGGCTTAAACCAAAGCCCGCTAGTATAAGCTGTCCGGACAGCAAACGTGCACAAGTGCGCGGATGTGAACGAACCCTGTCGCAAAACCATGCGACCTCTACTCATTTTGCCTAAAGGCGAATAACTCTCTGTGTGGGACACTAAAGACTCGACACTACACTGGCAGTGGGTTTAACCACAGACCGCAAGCGGCACTAGCTATACGTAACGGTCTCCTGGTAGATGCCGATAAGAAGACTGACGAGGTGAACTCATCTGAACTCCTACTGAGCCTGAATGTGACAATCTCCGTACAGTCTGGTCTGTTCGTCTGATACATCGTATGGCGGGCCTAGGGGGCGGTAAACGTCAGTCCCCTAATAGCGGTACAAGTCGTGTCGGAGTGTAGCCCAGAACACCCTGAGATAACACTGGAAACCTACCAGTATATCTCGCTTTCCCTGGCCAGGGACTACTTGTGTAATGGCTTTCCTGGACACAGCGCGATGTCAACCCCCGATACTGGGAGAGACGAATCCTGTCTAACCGTCCCTGCCTCCAAGTGCTTCGGGACTGCACCCAACTACTACCTGTGTGCACGACTCCTTTGAGCCGTGGTAGGGTAGTAATCAAAGTACAGTGGGAACACACTCGAGACGAAGTGACAGTGTCAAGTCAGCAGACTAAGCTGTACTCATGTTACCTGGGAACTGAGAGCTGACGATAGGTATAATACCAACCAACAATTCCCGACGAGTCCTGTCCAGTGTACTCGTAACCTAACGAGCACCCACATACTATCTCAAGTACGACGTACTGACGGCTGTGGGACAGACCGTCTCCCACGCTGGGATGAGAAGCGCATACGCTAGTCTACTCCGGAGTATCGATGCCCTGTCTCGATAGTCCTATGACTAGGGACCTGTATAAGGATGTGCTTATGGATTACCCAGCCCCCACGAGTGTGAGCGCCATCACAACGCTGGTAATCAAGCAGATATCCTAAGGGCTCCACTAATGCGTATAGGTGATATAATAAAAGAAACACATGTACACATTAAAGCAGAGACAAACCAAGTAGCATACTACCATTTCGAGCAAGATTGTATATACAACTGTGAATATCCCAAGCTTCCATCAAGTAATATACATACTAGTATGATACAGTAATGGCCTCTAGGGTATATACACTAACAAGTTGCACTTGGCTGATATTTTCGTGCACTCTAGATACACTTGATGTTGTTATCGTGCACACCCGTTGCACTTCACAGATGCTTTTGTGCACACCCGTTGCAGTTAGTTTGGCTTTTGTGCACATTCGTGGCACTTGTATTTGGCTTTGATTTCCATACGCACCAGACGTACATTATGTTGGATACACCTTTTGAGGCTGATTTTTTCTTTTAAGCATCATATTTCATGTTGGGCACTATATTATATAGTAGCCGAGCAGGACTGATCAGAGGACAGTACCTGAGTACTTTTGCACGCATAAAAATTTTACCAAGAGATTTTCATAAAGGAGCTATAGTCTCGATATTTTCTACACGTCCGTGAGTGACACGAACTTTTACGAAGGAAAACCTTTGGGATGTTTTAAAAGGGCGGAACGTATACCTTGAGAAAAACATATATGAACGTATATTTATTACTTTACAACTGAGCGTCCACTATATGTACCGTGAGTTACCTATCACACGGCAGTTCGAAATGATTTTGCATGTGTTTTATTTAGTTTTTAGAGGATTTTACAAGAATGTGTGCTATGTACGTATTATGATTTTAAATATGGTATATTTGGATTTCAGTAGTGGATTTCGAGAATCATATTTATATTATAGCTCCAGTGATTGCATGATGCTTAACAGAGTTCGATTTTGAGTTTTGCTTTCATTTTCATTCTCACTCAATGCGCTTTGATATTTCTATGTATTCCGTGATTTCGGAACCCCGTTGATTTTGACTGATTATTGAAATGTTTTAGTATTTGGGGGTTTAAATTTAAATTTAAATTCGAGAACCGAATTTATTTAAGGGGGGAAGATTGTAACATTTCAGAAAAAGAAAATATTATTTTTTGAATTTAAATAATAAAATAATATATTTCACGAAAACTATTCGATTTGCAAATTGGGGTTTTCGTAAAACGTTATAAGTATATACCACTATTCGGAAAATATTTGGTGATTTATATGTATTAATTATTGAAAAGATATTTATTTGGATTTGGGCATTTTATAATTAATTATATGCACGTTTAAATTAAACTTGATTAGTGCACTATTAATTACGATTAAGCCAAACCCATCTTTTTAATTATCCATGGTTAGTGCACCATGACATGTTACATTTTGTTGCATGGTTTCATTGTTAGTGTTGTTTCAGTTGCATTATGTTATTTGTGAGAAAAGAAAAAGTGAAAGAAAAGAAAAGAGAGCATGATTGAGAGAGAAAGAGAGAGTGGCGGGACAAGTTATGACTATTGGAGATAGTGCCCTCAGAGTCAATTATTGGATCACAGGCACGTGATTGCAATGATTGAGGGAGGACCTATCCCGGTAGGACAGTCTTACTCAAGAAGATAGTATGCTATCTGGTTTACCTTTATCATTGTGTACTGCTTTAGGTGACCTGACAGGTCACTATTATACGTTGATAGAGCCCCTAGGATTCATGCTTGACTGCCAGCAGTATAAGAGCGATCATATACGTGGGAGCTGGTAGTCTATAAGCACGTCCTTAAAAGGTCCATAGTCGTGGGAGTTTCGAGACAGGGCATCGATACTCTAGAGTAGACTAGTGTATACAGTCGAGACCCCGACGAGGGGCGGTGGCCGGTCTCACAAGCCACTGGTGTTAGTTGGTTCACCTAAGATGTATACAGGTGCTCATTGGGTTATGAGTACACCGGACAGGACTCGTCGGGAACATGCTAGTTGGTCTTATACCTGACGTCAGATAGAAGTTCCCTGGTGACATGTGTATAGGTTAGTTCATCGACCTGAGGATCGTCATTTGTCTCGTGTGAGTTCCCACTGTACTTTGATTACTACCCTACCACGCTCAACGGAGACGTGCAAACAGGTTTTAGTTGGGTGCAGTCCCGAGCCACATGGAGGCAGTGAGCGGATCCTCAGGGGTTCGTCTCTCCCGGTATTGGGGGTGAGGTCACGCTATGTCTAGGAGAGCCAGTACATGAAAAGTCCTTGGCCAAGGCAGGAGATTTACTGGTAGGTATTCCAGTAGTATCTCAGGGTGTTCTGGGCTACACTCCGACACGACTTGTACCGCTTTTGGGGGTCTGACTTTTACCAACCCCCTAGGCCCGCCATGCGATGCTCATAGACGAGCGGACCGGACTGTACGGATATTGTCACTGACAGGCTCAGTAGGGTGTCAGGATGAGTTCGCTCATCGACGTCCCTTTTAGTCAATACCTGGTAGCCCGTTACGTATAGGCTAATACCTCTGACGTGCTAGTGGTTAAATCCATAACCAAGGTGTTGACGAGTCTTTAGAGTCCTCCACAGACCAGTTTCTCAACTTTCGGGCGAAACGCTGTAGAGGCCGTATGGAGATATGGCAGGGTTCGATCAGATACGTGCAGTATTTCACGGATCAGGATCGGACGGTTAATACTAGCGGGCTTTGGTTTAAGCCGGATCCTAGTATTGTACAGTGTAGACTTTGTCTCATTGCATTTATATTTCGGTCAGAATACAAATGCGGGTATGTATATACAGTAGCGGGGTTTTCCTGTAATTTATTACGGGATCAATTTTTGGAGTTGCCAGTTTGTTTTCCGTTTCGGCCATATTTCTTTGTATCTTTCATTGGCCGAAGATTGGTGGAGGAGGGCTTATTTGCATTTGTGCAAATAAGCATTTTGGAGGGTTGTCTTTGCACATTGTTTGTATCATGATGGTTCTTACTTCCATTGACTTGTTTGATCCATCATTGCTTGACTTTTGTTTTGATGGTTGAGTGTTGGGTTTTTGGTATGAGATTTTAGGTTATCATTATTCTTCATGATAACTTTCTAGCATTATTGCTTACCCACCCCCTTGTCTTTGCTCTCTCTCTCCCCATTCACATAGTGGCCGGCCATTCAAGGGGATAGGCTGTCCCAATTTTTTGGTGGTGGTTTTCATCTCATTTGCCATGCAAAAAATTCCAAGTTCATCCAAAAAGCTTACAACTCCATCTCTACATTCATATGGCAACTTCCTACACCCCAATGAGACATAAAGTTCCACATCATTCTACAGCAAATCTTGGGCACGTCGACTCGCCAACTTCGTGCCCGAGTTGCCTCGGTCCAAAGGCGGGAGCCCGTAAAAGAAGCCGGCGACGTGAAGGAGACCGGAGATTCTGCAGGAGATCGGGACGACGACGAGAAGACCGGAGGACTCGGATGACTCGGTATACTTCTCTACCCGTTCTTTAGTTAGCTAGGACTAGATTAATGGCCCGATCCGGGTTTATAGTGCACGGTGGCACGGTGGTAAATCCAGTCTAACTGCTATAGCCCGGTTAGACGGATTTGCGAACGTGACTTTCACGTTGATGTTCTGTGATTGTGCTATGTTGTTGCGGATTGGTCGTGGGGGATAGCGTGGATGCAATGCTAGTACAGTTTTTGTTGTATTATGTACATTTGATATTGCGAGGCGAGCGTCCGACATATGGACTGCCGTCACTGCCTGATTGTATATTATTCTTTTGGGGCACGACCAGGTTGCGGTCGATGTACCCGTTGTATGTATATTTTACTTTCTATACTAGGATTACCCCACGGAGGGGTGCACGGATAGCCGGGTTCTAGAGGACAACAAGCCCGCATCTCATGGCATTGAGACGGAGGGGGCTTCACTCTAGAATTGGCGGGCTATTCGCCGCACTCGTAGGGGGTACAGGTTGACCCAGGAGGGGTGCCCAAGTTACCGGATTCCGTGAAGTGCTGGGTGGTCCATTCACGTTGCGGAAGGGGGCTGCCTCGCTTCAGGTTTTGGCGGGTAACTTGCCGCGCCCGTAGGGGTCTAGGATTTCATTGCACAGGCTATCCACACGACCAGGGGAACGTCGGGTTTCAATAGCGGCTCTGTGAAACCCGGGGATCCCAGATATCTGTATTGTTCTGTGATGCTGTACATTTCTGTGATGTTGCATTTTATCACGCCTTGAGTGAAATATTATATATTGATATATATACTAGTAGATGTTGTACATGTTTTGAATCCGCGCTAGTCCAGTCCCCCGTCTGTCGTTAGTTAGCTAACCTAACGGGTAATGATGGGACCCAGTGGCGAATGCGGATGGCATATACGTACGTCATTATTTTCGTTCTTTATTGGTGTGATCAATTGATGGGACTGCGTTGATTCGGATCAATGCAAGTTAAAAACAAACCTAATCTGATGTTGTTGGAACACTTTTCTAAAAGCTGTTATTGCAAGGACGTTCACTTTTGTTTTGCATCGTGGTATTCAGTTGTAATATCCTGCTCCTCAGTCGATGAGGCAAGGGCCGAGATCCCTTCACCGGGAGTGACCCCTTGGACAAAAGTTTGCGTCAGGGCAATAACTTCACTATAGTCGTTTACTTTTGCTTTGCATCGTGGTATTCAGTTGGAATATCCTGCACCTCATTCTACGGGGAAAGAGCCGAGATCCCTTCACCGGGAGTGACCTCTTTAGCAATGGTTTTCGTCACTATATTTTTAAAAGCTATCCGGTTCCTTCAACGATATCAAGTTCATTACGTTAATGGTTTTCGCCAGAAACCATTCGTAGCCCTCTGTCGTTTCATATGGACAGTCAATAGTATTCAAGCTGTGTTTGTTGGCCTTAGTCAAGGCACAGTGTTTGGTAGCTATTGGGTGTTCATATGTAGCATAGATTGATGCGTTGGATTGGGACAGTCGTATAGCCTTGTTGGCCCTAGTCAAGGGCTTGTACGGGTGGGTTCAAATCAACCTGGACAATGACGGGTAGAACTTGACATTTGACTTATGATTTGTTGGCCTTAGTCAAGGTCATAAGAGCATGGGGCAAAAATCCACATCGGGAGTTTCTAAAGAAACTGAAACTTGCCAGATATGCGCATACCTTCTGAAGTGTAATGACGTGAGCGGATTCCGTCACGTTATCATGCGATGATAGTTGGATCCCGATTCCCACTGATGAGTTGGTTTACTCTTCGGGTGATCCCGACTAATTCTTCTTTCAGGTTTGGAGGTGAATTTGACGGTACAATGGGAGGTTTCCAGATTAGATAAATTGGTAACCATTCCGATCTAGGTTAGAGTGCACGCTGAGTGTTTCTTTTCTCTCTCTCTTTGGCAGCGACCATTGACCTGACCTTAGACTATGACTCAGAGACCAAGTTGACCGAACCTTCTTATAAGACTGGCTTTTGGATTGTCAGAGTTGCAAACCTCATTGCCACTCCTACTTTTACCCTTTTCTCCAGGACACCCCGTATTACTACGAACGTCCACTTCCATTGGACAAAACCATCGTATGGTTATATACGAACTCGAAGGAATTTATTCGAGGATGGTTTCCGGTTCTGGAGAAAACGAATAGGACTATTCAGTTGTCTTTTCCTTTTACCTTCTCTCAGGTTGCGAGTACTCCTTGGTTTAGGAGATAGTACACCTATTACGCAAATTGGATAGTCTTCTTCTAGACCTTAGGCTGGTGCCGAACGGTGGGGAACGAAGAAAACCAATTAGCATAACGATGGTGTACAGAAGGTATTAAGTAAAGACATATCAAGGGATTAGTAAGAGGGCAAAGTAAATTGTGACTACTATTCACAACCAAACCAGATATTTCATTACCACTCCCACTTCACCTTTGTATTTCTCCAGGACACTCCGTATCACTATGAAGATCTACTGTTTATTGGATACTCCATCGTATGGTTATATACGAACTCGAAAGGAACTTGTTCTAGTTCGGGGATGGATTCTGGTTCAGGAGAAATAGGAATAAGGTTTATTCGGTTGTCTTTTATCTTCACTTTCTCTCGCATTGCGAGTGCTCCTAGGATCAGGACAGTACACCCATTATGCTTATTAGATAGTCTTCTTCCAAACCATAGGCTGGTGCCGAACGGTAGGCAAGGAAGAAAACCTTTTGGCCTAAAGGGGTGTGCAGAAAGTAATGACTAAAGACATATAAAGGGATTTTGAGAGGTGGCAAAGAATTACATGGTTATAGTCGTGAATCTGGATAATGGAAGAGGCATTACTAGGAATACCAGGATACCCCATCGAAACATTTCAATGTTTCAGTTTCACCGTGTACTGTTAAAGGAAAACTGATTTCCCGATTAGATACTTAATCCAGGGTATGTATTTACCAGGTATGATTCTCACATCTATATGGTTTTACAGATGATGAGTGGGAGTAAGTTATTGGGAATTAGGTGATCATCCTTATTATATCGGAATTCGTTGTAATTGGTGATATTTAAGGAAGTCACCTGGGTTGTTTACCGGACGGCAAATATTTGGTTTTGAATATCCGTTATAATGCACCAATTTCAAATTGATATATCTGTACGTCTATTTTTATAGAGTGAGATATACCTGTTTGAAATTATGTCGATGACATTTACCTATATCAGTTGATGGTTAGGTAAGGAGCAATAAACAGCGGTGTAATTCTTCATAATCATAGTACAGTTTTCAACCTACAACACACAGGGAGTGAGTTTTTAGACTCAAGGGACTTGTACAGAGTATTGTATATTGTCCAGTATCCATTAGGACAGAGAGGTTGGTTCTCGTACTATATTCGGCTTACTTATGACTTCTCTAGTTCTTAGATAAGTGTTTCGTTGAAACACAGGGTCTGAGTTTTGAGAAGTTATAGGTATATGAATAAAGTAGAGAACCAGGTGTTGCAAGTATCGGGATTTTTCAAGGTGATCGAAGATGTAGATACTTGTGTGTGGTATTCAGTTGATAGTAATGATTAAGAGAACTTGCTTCTCTTTCAGGTTACTCATAATTGGAAGCATTCCTAAGTTGAGTAACGCTGATCGACCTCCTTCCATTTAGTTGACATGCACTGGAGACAGCTGCATGATTTGAATCTGGTTCAATTAAATCAGTGCCTCTGTTTCTATATTGGATATAGAACAGTTCATATCTTAACGATGTTAAGGTACGGGGAGTTGTCTGGCCTATGCTTAAAACCAGACTCTGGAAAACTCATGGCACGTTTCTGTAATGGCTGTTTGTGGGTTGACCCAGGCTATGACGAGGGTTGACTTTCTACCATATGGAAGATCAATAGCGATATTGTTCTAAGACTCGCCACAGTTTTAATAAAATGGATTTTTTCAGAAAACAGTAGTGGGAGTATGGTAGAAATGGAAGTGATTCCAGAACCGCAAACGATTACTGAAAATTTGATAAGAACCTAAAGATTCAATCTGGTTTGTGTCACGACCCGAAAGTACGGAACGTGACCGGCACTTAGATTACGAAGCGTCTAGAGGCGCCACGTAACCTAAGTAAGCCGAAGCCCAGAAATCTAAACCATATAAAAGAAGAAGAAGTAAAAGAAAACAAGAAGAAAAACAAGTTTAAAAGCATCAGCAAATTTTCCCAAAAATTTCGGCAGAGTCTCCTCTATAAAAACTGGCCCCAAACGGGTACAACAAGTATAATATACATAAACAATAAAAAGCATCCCCAAACGGGAGCTAGCTCAACGCCAACAGGCGGAAACAAGCACAACAAGCACAATAATATACAACGCCAAAGGGCGAGCCTCAAAACTCAAAAGAAAACAATACCAGCACATCAGAATAATACATGCGCGACTCTAAGGTCGAAATAAAAAAAACTGGTCTAATAAACTTATCAAGTAATACAAGTATGGTTGATGGAGCTTACTAGATACAAATGAATGAATAAAATACAATGGTGGTTCAGATACAAGTGAACCAACCTACCGTGCAAATCACCCTGAAAGAAAAGATGTGCCAGCAAGCTACCAGGGAAACCTGTACATCGAACCTGTAATAAAATTTGGCACAACGGGGGTGAGTTGCCAACTCGTGAGTAGAAGACATCTACGAAAAGAAATCGAATGCACGACGGTATCCTAGGTCATAATAATACACTATTATATCCAAATCATCTAGTAATAGTAGGGTAAAACTACGTGTAAATGCAGATACTCCGTGCTCGTGTCAGTGCCTCATATAGTACTATGTCATATGAATGGATATGCATGCACCATGAATATAAAATAATCAATCCTGAAATCCAGATATATCTGTATAAGAAATCTTTAGCTGTTATCATAGTAAAATGTGTATAGGAATCTGAAATCTCAACAATGAAATTCATGGAAATCCGTGTCAAGCATCGACACAAACATGTAAATCTCAAGTCTCATAGTCTCAATACCTCGGGCTCCGTCAGTCCGGATCGGCCCATATCATCAAATCTCACGACAACGGTCGGTATCCTCCGGATATCCGCCGCGCCAGACATCATCGGTAGGTAGCCTTCCCCTGCCAGGCTCATCGTCTATAACTCGATCTTCTTGCCCTGGGTACCATACCAGGACCACCATGTACCCGAGACGGTTCATCCACTCCTCGAATCGGGTCTCGAAATCCAACAGAAAACATGAAATCTCATGGTGGACGACACATACATCACGAGAAAACTGCATCTTATGTTTTAAAACGAGAGGAGGAGAGAGAGAGAGAAGTTCTTATATATTCTTGCGGTTTTCCCCAAAAATCCAGAAATCTCATAGAAATCCAAATCTCAAAATCATGAGTAAGTATATAATAAGTGTCGGCATATGCCCCATAATACTGCATGATAACATGAAAATATGAATGCATGAATGTCTAAGTAATAATTGCCATGTCTAGACTAACATTTAAGAGTAATCACAATATTATATATCGATCTAGTTGCTAGCGGATTCTATCAATAAAAGATAATATGATCTAAAGTGTACGTGGCATAGCAATTACCGATGATGATGTGTGTGAGCCGGCGAATAAGTGTGCGTGGAATATGCTCATCATCGGTAATGGTGCTGGTATCCTAACAGGTAAGGTTTATACTGATTATAGCAACATATGTATGAACTTGCAACATTATAATTACAATGTGAAAGTAAAGACGGATGTGTGTTATCCAATCATTTGATTTACAATTACCACTACCACTATAAGACTCGAACCTAAACTTGTGTCCATCTAACCCCCTAAGGAACTAAACTTAAGAAACTAGTCAATAAGAAACAAGAGTCTACCTAAGCTCTGAATCAATATCTCCAATAGTCGGCGATCCAGCCTCAATAGCGTCACGTACGTAGTACGGCTTCCTCGAATCAAGAGTGCGGATCAATCATCATATCTTTGCCTCGTACGGTAAAATCCATCATACGGCATCCCAATATCGGGGTACGGGTCAAGTATCTCCTAGGTGTCTCATCATTCATATAATGTCATCATCAACACATCTCATGATCAAGGTGCTAAACTGTAATCGTATACATCAATCATATATCATTGCCATCATAATATGCATCATTAGTTTATCCTCAGAAATATCATGTCATATGTATCATATTGTGATTAAGTCATACTGATATCATATCGTCATCAAGTCACACCTATATGATATCGACGTCAGGTCACACCTATATGATGTCGTAATCAAGTCGTACATATATCATATTTGATCAGTCACAAGTTACAGTTCGGGTTCTATTTTAGAGTTCCATGTACCTCAATATCATCACTACCCATTATAATTTATGTATACCTGTCCACTATCTCATTCTCTAATGATCCGCTAACACTTTAATACCACTGTATAGTCAAGAATCACAGCATCAAGCCCAGTTATACTGTTTCATTCCCGTGTATCATATCACATCAATGTATCCCACATACGTGTTGTATATATATATATATATATATATATATATATATATATATATACCTATACCAAGTCCTATATATATATACACATATCCATATACACTATGTCGAGTTTCAGTGTATGCGTGTGTGTGTTTCTACCTGAAATCTATGAACCTCTTCTAAGGTATTCATCCTCTGGTCTTCCTAAATCAGTCTAGTCCAGTCTAGGGTCATTACTAGGGTCCTACTCATTAAGAATCTAGGGTCATATCCGGTTTCCTAATGACAATAAGTACTATTCCTATTCTACATTGCGGGGGTGCTAAACGCCATCCACCCGACTTCCCCCCGTAGATATGCATCTACTCACCTGGTCCATGACTGCCGAAGACGGTGTCGCCATTCTCCTCTTCATCGCCCGCAGTCCACATGAGGGTACCTAAACGCAAACATATAAATAGTATCGTAAACTGAATCACATACAAAAGTCAAAACGACGCAAGGAACCAGCATAGGTTAAAACCTATGTCCCGTCCACGCAAAAGAACCAAATATCGCTCGATATCGGTGTACAAACTCCGATGGATCGAGATAACATGAACAAATAACTCATAGTTTTAAAACTCATTTCTTATATTATAAAACATGATTTAATTCATCGAAACACTGAAATTCATCAAGTCGCCCGATTTCGTAAAACCCGAAAATGCCAATTTACCGTTTTTCTTCAAAACTTGACATTTGAATGAAACCAATGGTCATAAAACTCATTGAATAGCATAACTAGACTATACAAACCATTACTATTTTTTTATTACACAAATTTGTTTTTAATTTGAAATTTCTAGTTTGCAACCTTTAGTAATTTTTAACATCTTTCAAGCAAAATACCGCAATTCCACAACAAAACTTGATTGTGCATGAATTAATGTATTAAACTACAATTCATGATGATAATGATATGATGAAACCATAATTATATTTTTAATCTCATTTATTTAGGAATTTCCAAAATCTAGTTTGCAAAAACTAGCATAATTAGCATATTTATCACACTTTATTAATTAACAATTGAAACTAATAACTAGATTAGGTTTTGCATTCCACTAACATGTTAATATCCCTACTAAAACCATAATATAATGATAAAAACATTAATTAGAATTTTATCTCACCCATATATATATGTTGTAAAAACTAGTTAGCTAAATAGCTTAATTAAATCAATTTGAATAAACAATTTATTATACAACAATCATGCAAGATTTTTCCACTTCTAAAAATGGTAAACTAGTTATTATAACCCTAATTAATTATTAAAAACCACAACTTGAATTTATAAACCCTAACTTTAATTTTAAAATTTGCAACTAGAATTGATATATTAAATCTAATTATGTTTAAAAGAAACATCTAATAACAATAAATAAAAAGGAGAAGATGTATACCTCCAAACTATGAAATCCAAACATGAAATAAGCCTCCAAAATGGATGTTATCCATCTCCAAAATCCATGTAAAGAAGAGCAAAGAATAAAGGGTGGGAAATAAATAGGATTTTGTGCATTTTTTGTTGAATTTTTGATGTAATTTGATGGATTTTTGTACAAAAATGAAGTGGAAATGGGGGGGGCTGCCATGGGGCGATGGCCGGCCATGAGAGGGAGGTGAGGGAGAGAAAGAAATGAGTGAGGAGTTGTGTAGAACTTTCCCCCAAAATATCACTTCGTATTGTTTTTTCATGAATTTATTTATTTTCTTTTATTTCTTTACTATATCAACTCAAGAAAACTCTAGAAAGTTGGAAAAATTTGCAAATGAATTTTGCATGATACACACTAAATTATAATATTCCATGGTTCATTTTTACAAATTAAAACCATTCAAATTTGTAATTTACACTAATTTAGAGTAAAAATAAAGTTTATGTTAATATTCAAAATAATTAATTTAGGAAAAATATTTAATTAAACTAAAAATTTATAAGTGGCTAAATAAACACCATTTACTAGTAATTACATAATTAAAATAGGTATTTTTGAAATTATAATGAAAAACAATTACGGTTTTGTTTTACGAAAAATACATTTTACTTTACCGAAAATCATAAAATTCACTTAAACAATTTTATTCATTTAATTATTTATTTAATTATTTTTAAAATGTTACAATTTTCACCCCTTTAAGAAATTCGGTCCCCGAATTTAAATTAGAACTCCCCCTCCAAATACTAAAACATTTAGCAAAACACTCAAATCGTCGGGGCTCCGAAATCATCAATACATAACATAAATCAACTCCGTCAAGTATAACGCAATCATCGGAGTTATGGTGAAGATAAAATATCAAAACCCAGTACGAAACCCAACGAAATATATATCAAAACTATAACTCATATATAGTGCGCATCATAGTAAAATCGTCCAAATATCTGGATAAAGAAATATGCAAAAACCCCATTTGAAAATCGCCGTGTGATGCACGTGTCACGGCATAAGTAGCGGACGTTTATTTTTTTTAAAAAAAAAACTATATATATATATATATATCTTTTATTTGACATACACGTCCCGCCTGGTTACTAAATCAAATAGTAATGATTATAAAAACACACTGCTCAAACTGAAATTAATCCCAATCACATCAATAAAATATCATGTGCGTCCGGTGCGCACTGAAATCGAAACCAAATACAGATACCACGAATACACACAACAACAAAACTAAGTGCAACAGGTGTGCACCAAAAACATCTGTCAAGTGCAACGGGCGTGCACGACTCAAAATCAGGTGCATCTAATCTGCACAAAACCCCGATTTAGTGCATCTGGTGTGCACAAAATCGCATCAAGTGCGCCAAGTATGCGCAAGAATCCTAATCAGGTGCACATGGTGCACGAAAACATACATCGAATATCAAAATCGAAGTCACAGTACAAAAATGCATGAAAACTAGGTCGAAACATATGGTTAAATCATGTGTAACCCAAATGCACGAAATCAAATCAAAATCTCAAAATGTATTAAAACCAATTCAAGTGCACTGGGTATGTACTGAATAACATCAATACAACTGATATATGAAACACAAATAGAATGTAATGAAGGTACACATAAGAAATACCAATCGTATAACAAAATCCTCAAAATACCAAAATCCAACCAACGGAAATATGAAATTCAAATCACTAAATCACAATCATAAACACTATCGTCAATGTGCGCCTCTTTCCTCTGATGTCGATTGCTTCGAACTCGTCCCTTCGTAGCTGTGCTGACTGCGCTACTAACGGCAATACTCATATCTAGAGTCTCCTACGTAATCGATCCCTTCACTTGATATCCGGACTACATTAAAATTTTCGATCGATCCATCAAAATCCCATAATTCCTCGAGAGCTCAACACTCAAGTACAGTTTAAAAATATCCGGTACATACCCCAGCATCGATGATCCAGCCGTAGAAGGGTAAACCCAAGCCTCACTAATGGCACCGCGGAACTGCCGTAAACCCTAAGGTTCAAGGGCGTTCTCGTGGTCATTATGTCGAGTTAGGGTTTCATTCTTCTAGAGGGTCCATCGAAATACCTGCATGTTCTTCCGAATACCTTAAACTTGGAAAAATGGTTTTCTGATAATCGTTCGAACCCTTTAACTTCATCCGGACGGCATGTGAATACCCTTCATCCGCACGCTAAACAATGCTTCAATCCTCAAGAATAACAAATACTCTAATGGTTATCGCATTCGAGCCGCAGCTCCCTCTGCCAGTGTGCCCGTGGTAACAGAAACTACCATCCGATATCGACGAAGATAGATCAAAGGAACGAATGAAATACGGTGCAAACAATGTACATCCTAAGGCTCCTTAAGCAGAGTAGCGTATCGTAAGTATGCCGCGGACCATACCCACGGTACGTTACTCTACCTAAATCGCCTACTCCATCAACCAAGGGTCACCTAGACTTATACAAGGTTAAACCTAGCGCTCTGATACCAACTTTGTCACGAACCGAAAGTACGAAACGTGACCGGCACTTAGATTACGAAGCGTCTAGAGGCGCCACATAACCTAATAAGCCGAAGCCCAGAAATCTAAACCATATAAAAGAAAAAGAAGTAAAAGAAAACAAGAAGAAAAACAAGTTTAAAAGCATCAGCAAATTTTCCCAAAAATTTCGGCAGAGTCTCCTCTGTAAAAACTGGCCCCAAACGGGTACAACAAGTTTAATATACATAAACAATAAAAAGCATTCCCAAACGGGAGCTAGCTCAACGCCAACAGGAGGAAACAACCACAACAAGCACAATAATATACAACGCCAAAGGGCGAGGCTCAAAACTCAAAAGAAAACAAAACCACCAGATCAGAATAATACATGCGCGACTCTAAGGTCGAAATAAAAAAACTGGTCTAATAAACTTATCAAGTAATACAAGTATGGTTGATGGAGCTTACTAGATACAAATGAATGAATAAAATACAATGGTGGTTCAGATACAAGTGAACCAACCTACCGTACAAATCACCCTGAAAGAAAAGATGTGCCAGCAAGCTGCCAGGGAAACCTGTACATCGAACCTGTAATAAAATTTAGCACAACGGGGGTGAGTTGCCAACTCGTGAGTAGAAAACATCTACGAAAAGAAATCGAATGCACGACGCTATCCTAGGTCATAATAATACACTATTATATCCAAATCATCTAGTAATAGCTGGGTAAAACTACGTGTAAATGCAGATACTCCGTGCTCGTGTCAGTGCCTCATATAGTACTATGTCATATGAATGGATATGCATGCACCATGAATAAAAAATAATCAATCCTGAAATCCAGATATATTTGTGTAATAAATCTTTAGCTGTTATCATAGTAAAATGTGTATAGGAATCTGAAATCTCAACAATGAAATCCATGGAAATCCGTGTCAAGCATCGACACAAACATATAAATCTCAAGTCTCATAGTCTCAATACCTCGGGCTCCGTTAGTCCGGATCGGCCCATATCATCAAATCTCACGACAACGGTCGGTATCCTCCGGATATCCGCCGCGCCAGACATCACCGGTAGGTAGCCTTCCCCTGCCAGGCTCATCGTCTACAACTCGATTTTCTTGCCCCGGGGTACCATACCGGGCCCACCATGTACCCGAGACGATTCATCCACTCCTCGAACCGGGTCTCGAAATCCAACAGAAAACATGAAATCTCATGGTGTACGACACATACATCACGAGAAAACCGCATCTTATGTTTTAAAACGAGAGGAGGAGGAGAGAGAGAGAAGTTCTTATATATTCTTGCGGTTTTCCCCAAAAATCCAGAAATCTCATAGAAATCCAAATCTCAAAATCATGAGTAAGTATATGATAAGTGTCGGCATATTCCCCATAATACTGCATGATAACATGAAAATATGAATGCATGAATTTCTAAGTAATAATTTCCATGTCTAGACTAACATCTGAGAGTAATCACAATGTTATATATCGATCTAGTTGCTAGCTGATTTTATCAATAAAAGATAATATGATCTAAAGTGTACGTGGCATAGCAATTACCGATGATGATGTGTGTGAGCCGGCGAATAAGTCTCCGTGGAATATGCGCATCATCGGTAATGGTGCTGGTGTCCTAACAGGTAAGGTTTATACTGATTATAGCAACATATGTATGAACATGCAACATTATGATTACAATGTGAAACTAAAGACGGATGTGTGTTATCCACTCATTTGATATACAATTACCACTACCACTATAAGACTCGAACCTAAAATAGTGTCCATCTAACCCCCTAAGGAACTAAACCTAAGAAACTAGTCAATAAGAAACAAGAGTCTACCTAAGCTCTGAATCAATATCTCTAATAGTCGGCGATCCAGCCTCAATAGCGTCACGTACATAGTACGGCTTCCTCGAATCAAGAGTGCGGATCAATCATCATATCTATGCCTCGTACGGTAAAATCCATCGTACGGCATCCCAATATCAGGGTACGGGTCAAGTATCTCCTACGTGTCTCATCATTCGTATAATGTCATCATCAACACATCTCATGATCAAGGTGCTAAACTGTAATCGCATACATCAATCATATATCATTGCCATCATAATATGCATCATTAGTTTATCCTCAGAAATATCATGTCATATGTATCATATTGTGATTAAGTCATACTGATATCATATCGTCATCAAGTCACACCTATATGATATCGACGTCAGGTCACACCTATATGATGTCGTAATCAAGTCGTACATATATCATATCGTGATCAGTCACAAGTTACAGTTCGGGTTCTATTTTCGAGTTCCATGTACCTCAATATCATCACTACCCATTATAATTTATGTATACCTGTTCATTATCTCATTCTCTAATGATCCGCTAACACTTTAATACGAATGTATAGTCAAGAATCACGGCATCAAGCCCAGTTATACTCTTTCATTCCCGTGTATCATATCACATCAATGTATCCCACATACGTGTTGTATATATATATATACCTATACCTAGTCCTATATATATATACACATATCCATATACACCATGTCGAGTTTCAGTATGTGCGTGTGTGTGTTTCTACCAGAAACCTATGAACCTCTTCCAAGGTATTCATCCTCTGGTCTTCCTAAATCAGTCTAATCCAGCCTAGGGTCATTACTAGGGTCCTATTCATTAAGAATCTAGAGTCACATCTGGTTTCCTAATGACAATAAGTACTATTCCTATTCTACGTTGCGGGGGTGCTAAACGCCATCCACCCGACTTCCCCCCGTAGATATGCATCTACTCACCTGGTCTATATCTGCCGAAGACGGTGTCGCCATCCTCCTCTTCATCGCCCGCAGTCCACGTGAGGTTACCTAAATGCAAACATATAAATAGTATCGTAAACTGAATCACATACAAAAGTCAAAACGACGCAAGGAACCAGCATAGGTTAAAACCTATGTCCCGTCCACGCAAAAGAACCAAATATCGCTCGATATCGGCGTACAAACTCCGATGGATCGAGATAACATGAACAAATAACTCATAGTTTTAAAACTCATTACTTATATTATAAAACATGATTTAATTCATCGAAACACTGAAATCCATCAAATCGTCCGATTTCGTAAAACCCGAAAATGCCAATTTACCGTTTTTCTTCAAAACATGACATTTGAATGAAACCAATGGTCATAAAACTCATTAAATAGCATAACTAGACTATACAAACCATTAATATATTTTTATTACACAAATTTGTATTAATTTGAAATTTCTAGTTTGCAACCTTTAGAAATTTTTAATATCTTTCAAGCAAAATACCACAATTCCACAACAAAACTTGATTGTGCATGGATTAATGTATTAAACTACAATTCATGATGATAATGATATGATGAAACCATAATTATATTTTTAATCTCATTTATTTAGGAATTTCCAAAATCTAGTTTGCAAAAACTAGCATAATTAGCATATTTATCACACTTTATTAACTAACAATTGAAACTAATAACTAGATTAGGTTTTGCATTCCACTAACATGTTAATATCCCTACTAAAACCATAATATAATGATAAAAACATTAATTAGAATTTTATCTCACCCATATATATATATTGTAAAAACCTAGTTAGCTAAATAGTTTAATTAAATCGATTTGAATAAACAATTTATTATACAACAATCATGCAAGATTTTTCCACTTCTAAAAATGGTAAACTAGTTATTATAACCCTAATTAATTATTAAAAAGCACAACTTGAATTTACAAACCATAACTTTAATTTTAAAATTTGCAACTAGAATTGATATATTAAATCTAATTATGTTTAAAAGAAACATCTAATAACAATAAATAAAAAGGAGAAGATGTATACCTCCAAACTATGAAATCCAAACATGAAATAAGCCTCCAAAATGCATGTTATCCATCTCCAAAATCCATGTAAAGAAGAGCAAAGAATAAAGGGTAGGAAATAAATAGGATTTTGTGCATTTTTTGTTGAATTTTTGGTGTAATTTGATGGATTTTTGTACAAAAATGAAGTGGAAATGGGGGGGGGGCTGCCATGGGGTGATGGCCGGCCATGAGAGGGAGGTGAGGGAGAGAAAGAAATGAGTGACGAGTTGTGTAGAACTTTCCCCCAAAATATCACTTCATATTGTCTTTTCATGAATTTATTTATTTTCTTTTATTTCTTTACTATATCAACTCAAGAAAACTCTAGAAAATTGGAAAAATTTGCAAATGAATTTTGAATGATACACACTAAGTTATAATATGCCATGGTTCATTTTTACAAATTAAAACCATTCAAATTTGTAATTTACACTAATTTAGTGTAAAAATAAAGCTTATGTTAATATTTAAAATAATTAATTTAGGAAAAATATTTAATTAAACTAAAAATTTATATGTGGCTAAATAAACACCATTTACTAGTAATTACATAATTAAAATAGGTATTTTTGAAATTATAATGAAAAAAAATTACGGTTTTGTTTTACGAAAAATACATTTTACTTTACCGAAAATCATAAAATTCACTTAAACAATTTTATTCATTTAATTATTTTTAAAATGTTACAGTTTGACATTCCATTGGCCACTCCGCAGTTATGGTGGGTAACCTCAGGCACCCGAGAGGTACTCCGGTAGCCTCAAGGACGGTGGTAGGAAGGTTCTTGTTTACCCAGACTTGCCATTGCTGTTGTTCCAAACTATGAGACCCGGCAGGAGGATGAGTATAGAGTCGTTCTAAACTAGCTTTAGAAGTGTACGTTTATATGACTCTGCCAGAGGGTTGTCGTAGTCAGTGGGAGCAGCGGAAGTATTGGTGGAAAAGTAGCTTATGTCTATTTATAGACTAAAGCAGATATAGCGGAGATAGATCATCTATTTCTGATGTGACAGTCATAGGTTTGACTTCATCAGAATAGGGGATGGATCTGTTAAGAAGGTAGTAGGGTGTGATGTCCTGGTATTTGGATGACATACACAGAGTAGGAAGTGAAATTCCTATACTACGGTCGGTTACACTTTGGTTGTCATACAGTGGTTTCTCCACATAAGGCTTGGATATTGTATCTGACATTCTGGTTACTAGATCTATAGATCTAGATTTGGGTGGTTTCCCAATATGGGTACTTAGACAGCATTCTAAGAGTATTTAGAATGGACGACTCCTGGCACGGTGGTGTACCTGCAGGTAATGGAGTCACCCTCTCTAAAGGTGTCTTATAGACTAAAGTAGAGAGGGATGCGCATGATTGGCAGATCACTTGTTTAGGCAATTGAGTCAATCATGAGATGTCAAGTACCACACCAGATGTTGTTCTTGCAGTAGATGCAATAAGTTGGTATTAATCCTATCCTGGAGAAACGATCGGAAGCAGTTTTAGAACATAAGTGGATGTTCTAGGGATATGATAACGATAGCCTCGTTCAGGAGACAGTTATCATTCCAGGCTTCCAAGGTGACATGGACGACAGGGTGGTCGTCAGAGTTATAGTTTTCCCTCCGACGAGGGGCAGTATTTTAGACAGGTGATCCAAGCAGATACTGAGGGAGGCATGGCGCAGGATACTGATTAAGTTAAGTTGACGATACAGTCTAAGAAGTTTGGATTTGGAGTTCATTTATGAACCAGGTCCCATTAGATATGCAGACAGATTCTAGGACAGGTATTGCTCATTTCGGGAGATGGCTTTCTCCGCGAACTTGAGATATAGAGAGACATAGAAAGAAACATCACAGCGGATCAACTCACTGAGGCTATTCCTCGAACACAATAGTTTCGCAAACGAGCTTTGTGAGACTGACTAGTAGGGGAGTTGGGTGTTCGGTATCACACGGGATATGAGTATGCGACATCGCAATAATTAGCCTTGAGTGCAAGTGGGAGATTGTTGGAGATAGTGCCCTCAGAGTCATTTATTGGATCACAGGCACGTGATTGCAATGATTGAGGGAGGACCTATCCCGGTAGGACAGTCTTACTCAAGATGATAATATGCTATCTGGTTTACGTTTATCATCGTGTACTGCTTTAGATGACCTGACAGGTTGCTATTACACGTTGATAGAGCCTCTAGGATTCATGCTTGACTGCCAGCAGTATGAGGGCGATCATATACGTGGGAGCTGGTAGTCTATAAGCACATCTTTAAAAGGTCCCTTGTCGTGGGAGTTTCGAGACAGGGCATCGATACTCTAGAGTAGACTAGTGTATACAGTCGAGACCCCGATGAAGGGCGGTGGCCGGTCTCACAAGCCACTGGTGTCAGTTGGTTCACCTAAGATGTATACAGGTGCTCATTGGGTTATGAGTACACAGGACAGGACTCGCCGGGAACGCGCTAGTTGGTTTTATACCTGACGTCAGATAGCAGTTCCCTGGTGACATGTGTACAGGTTAGTTCATCGACCTGAGGATCGTCATTTGTCTCTTGTTAGTTCACACTGTACTTTGATTACTACCCTACCACGCTCAAAGGAGACGTGCAAACAGGTTTTAGTTGGGTGCAGTCCCGAGCCATATGGAGGCAGTGAGCGGATCCTCAGTGGTTCGACTCTCCCGGTATTGGGGGTGAGGTCGCGCTGTGTCTAGGAGTGCCAGTACATGAAAAGTCCTTGGCCAAGGCTGGAGATTTACTGGTAGGTATTCCAGTAGTATCTCAGGGTGTTCTGGGCTATACTCCGACACGACTTGTACCGCTTTTGGGGGTCTGACTTTTACCAACCCGCTAGGCCCGCCATGCGATGCTCATAGACGAACGGACCGGACTGTACGGATATTGTCACTGACAGGCTCAGTAGGGTGTCAGGATGAGTTCGCTCATCGACGTCCCTTTTGGTCAATACCTGGTAGCCCGTTACGTATAGGCTAATATCTCTGACGTGCTAGTGGTTAAATCTACAACCAAGGTGTTGATGAGTCTTTAGAGTCCCCCACAGACCAGTTTCTCAAGTTTCGGGCGAAACGATGTAGAAGCCGTATGGAGATATGGCAGGGTTCGATCAGATACGTGCGGTATTGCACGGATTAGGATCGGACGGTTAATACTAGCAGGCTTTGGTTTAAGCCGGATCTAAGTATGGTACAGTGTAGACTTTGTCTCATTGCATTTGTATTTCGGTCGGAATACATATGCGGGTTTGTATATACAGTAGCGAGGTTTTCCTGTAATTTATTACGGGATCAGTTTTTGGAGTTGCCAGTTTGTTTTCCGTTTCGGCCATATTTCTTTGTATCTTTCATTGGCCGAAGATTGGTGAAGGAGGGCTTATTTGCATTTGTGCAAATAAGTATTTTGGAAGGTTGTCTTTGCACATTGTTTGTATCATGATGGTTCTTACTTCCATTGACTTGTTTGATCCATCATTGCTTGACTTTTGTTTTGATGGTTGAGTGTTGGGTTTTTGGTATGAGATTTTAGGTTATTATTATTCTTCATGATAACTTTCTAGCATTATTGCTTACCCACCCCCTTGTCTTTGCTCTCTCTCTCCCCATTCACATAGTGGCCGGCCATTCAAGGGGATGGGCTGTCCCAATTTTTTGGTGGTGGTTTTCATCTCATTTGCCATGCAAAAAATTCCAAGTTCATCCAAAAAGCTTACAACTCCATCTCCATATTCATATGGCAACTTCCTACACCCCAATGAGACATAAAGTTCCACATCATTCTACAGCAAATCTTGGGCACGTCGACTCGCCAACTTCGTGCCCGAGTTGCCTCGGTCCAGAGGTGGCAGCCCGTAAAAGAAGCCGGCGATGTGGTGCCCTTCCGGCGACGTGATGGAGACCGGAGATTCCGCAGGAGATCGGGACGACGACGGGAAGACCGGAGGACTCGGATCACTCGGTATACTTCTCTACCCGTTATTTAGTTAGCTAGGACTAGATTAATGGCCTGATCCGGGTTTATAGTGCGCGGTGGTGCCGGTTTTAAAACTTAATGTAAATCATCGCTTCCGCATTCCGGCGTCGGATTGACGGCCGGGGCGCCGCCGTGCACTTACAATGACTTGAGGCATGGGCTCTAGAGAGAGAGTGAGAAAGAGATGGGGATGGCTCCAACCTTGACTTCCTTCATCCATTATTTCTTTACCTCATCTTTCTTCAACTCCTCATTCATCTTCTTCTTCACTTCCAGTAGGGTTTTCCTTAGCACCACTACTAGGTTTGGTAGCATCACGCATGCCATATTAAAAATTATAGGGTGATAAAGAAACTATCCTATGGATCACACTAGAAAAGCTAGGGTAACAAAAGATTTTACACAATCCACAAGTAGTAAAGGCTAGGTTTATAGAATACAACCTTTGTAGCTCCCTTCGCTAGACTCCTTGGCCACTTGAGGCTTGAATGAAGTTTGCTTGAGATCCTCCAAATCCACGATGATCCACCCGGAGTCCTCTTTGTCCAAGCTCAAGGCTTTACTTGATCAAGAAAAGAAGTAGAAGCCAACACTCTAAACTAATAGACAAGAGTAGTATAGAATGATGATGTGGTTTGTTTTCTCACTTCAAAACCCTAACTTGATCACTCTTTTGTTCACTATCAAAACCTAGAGAGTAAGAGAGTGAGGAAGAAGAAGATGGCAAAAATGAGAGCTCAAGATAATGATAAGTCTTTTATAAAAATGAGAAAAGAAAATATATATATTTTCTTCTTCTCATCTTTAACCCTAGTTTATAAATATCTAGATATTTTCTTTTGGAGCACTAATGGCCATAGAATAATAACTCATGGTTAAAGAGAGGTTTAGTGGGGGAATAAAATAATCGACCATGAGTAATTATCCAATTCCATTTATCTCAAAAATAAATATCAAAATTTTTACTAGCCTGTGAGTCTTATATTGCCACCGTCTAATGTATCAACAACCATGATACAAATGAGTATGCATGTATGTGTGCATGCACATCCTTATGTGCATCAATGTAAACATGTGCATGCATGCATGCATACACCAAAAAACAAAAGGGTTTAGAGTGAAAATGCTAATGGTCAATGTTAAATCAACACTTGATTTAGCAAACCGGCCATATCTCATAAGACCCGACCAATAGCAAACCGCCCGATTAATATACGGTACCAAATACACACATTTAATCTGGTCCCCGCGCATATCACATATGCACACCACATCGTTTTTCCTGGGCTAGGTAACTCCATTGTGGGACTCTAAGACTCGTCAATACACCGGCAGTGGGTGATGATCATATCAAGCACCCCAAGCCGCAAGGGGTCAGCTAAACGTAACGGCCACCCGGGTATTGAGCGATCAGAAGGAAATAAGCGAACCTGTCACTACTCCCGTCAAGCCAACCGGCAACACTACCATACAGTCCGGTCACTTCGTCAGATATGCTGCATATCGAGTCTTGGGATGGTAACGTTGACCCGAATTACTCAATAAGTCATGCCGATGAATGGTCTATATCAGATCGAGAAACTACAGATAACGCTTATCAGTAAATCTCAACAGCCCTAGCCAGGGACTTACTGATATAGCCAATCGAGCACTGCGCAGCATCAACTCCCAATACCGGGAGAGACGAAACCCCTCCTATCGCTCACTGTCTCCATATGTCTCGGGACTGTACCCAAAAGCCACCTGTTTGCACGACTCAATAGAGCCGTGGTAGGGTGGTAATAAAAGTACAGTGGGAGAACACACAAGACTCGATGATGATCTCGGGTCTACAGACTAACCTGTACTAGTGTCACCTGAGAAATGCTATCCGACGATAGATATAATACCATATAGGAGTTCTCGGAAAGTTCGTCCAGTGTACCCAGTCTCCACTGAGCACCCGTATATGATCTCGATGTCAAACATCAATGGATGTGGGAACATCCATCGCCCATCATATGGGTCTAGTATCATATACGCTAGTCTACTCTGGTATATCGATGCCCCATCTCGATACACCTACGACTAGGGACATTTAAGGATATGCTTATAAACTGCAGATGTCCCACTAGTATGATCTCTTTCATAATCACAGTAGTCAAGCAAATATCCTCAGGGCTTTATCAACATGTGTAAATGAATAAAAGAACGATCAAGTCAGCATGTTAGATAAAGAAGAACCATATAGCATACTATCATGTCGAGCAAGAATGTACACTGACTATATATATATATATATACATGTATAAATACATCCACTATCATATAATGGCCTCTAGGGCATATATATATCCCACAATCTCCCACTTGCACTAAGGCCAGTTATTGGCATATCTCATACCTAACATCTCAAAAAGTCGCTCATGCTGCGGCTGAGAGAGGGCCTTAGTGAGTGGATCGGCAGTGTTATTCTTTGTGTCTACTCTCCTAATCTCGATCTCGCGGCGATCTACAATCTCCTAGATCAAATGAAAATGCCTCAGGATGTGTCTGGACAGCTAATGGGACCTGGGTTCCTTGGCTAACGCCATAGCCCTATTATTATCACAATACAATGGTATTGGATCAATAATGGTTGGAACTACTCCTAGCTCCGAGACAAACTTCTTCATCCAGACGGCTTTCTTGGCAGCATCATTCGCAGCAATATACTCAGCTTCCATCGTAGAGTCTGCAACGGTATCCTGTTTGGAACTCTTCCAACTTACCGCCCCTCCATTGAGAGTAAATACAAACCCAGAGATAGATTTGCTGTCGTCCTTATCACTCTGGAAGCTCGAATCGGTAAAGGACTCCATTTGGAGATCTCCGTTACCATACACCAAGAACAATTCTTTGGTCCTT
Organism: Agapanthus africanus; assembly: GCA_030015575.1. Classification (NCBI taxonomy): domain Eukaryota; kingdom Viridiplantae; phylum Streptophyta; class Magnoliopsida; order Asparagales; family Amaryllidaceae; genus Agapanthus; species Agapanthus africanus. The sequence goes on from CM057350.1 coordinate 320,839,870, forward strand.
CGCAAGTACTTAAGAATATTCTTCACAGCTATCCAGTGATTCTCCCCTGAGTTGGATTGATACCTGCTTACTACACTAAGTGCATAAGCTACATCTGGGCGTATACATAACATCGCTTACATTATAGATCCTACTGTTGAGGCATAGGGTATAATGCTCATGCGAGCTCTCTCTTCATCGGTCTTTGGGCAAAAGACCTTGGAGAGAGTGACTCCATGGCAAGCGGGTAAGGCACCCCGCTTGGAGTTTTCCATACTAAATCTTTTTAGGATGGTGTTAATGTACCTGGTTTGGGAAAATCCCAATAACCTCTTGGATCTATCCCTATAGATCCTAATGCCCAATATGTATGTGGCATCACCCAGGTCCTTCATGGAGAACCTCAGCGATAAGAAAGATTTGACCGACTGCAGCATAGGAATATCATTTCCTATCAGAAGAATGCCATCCACGTACAATACGAGGAATGTGACAGCTCTCCTTACATCCTTCATATAAACACAAGGTTCATCCGGATTTTTGATGAAATCAAACTCATTAATAACATTATCAAAACAGATGTTCCAGCTTCCTAATGCCTGCTTTAATCCATAAATGGATTTAAGCAATCTACATGCTTTCCCACTGCTCCCACTGTCAATGAAGCCTTCTGGCTGATCCATATAAACACATTCTTCTAAATCTCCATTTAGAAATGCTGTTTTAACGTCCATCTGCCAGATTTCATAGTCGTAGTGAGCAGCAATAGCAAGTAGGATCCGAATTGATTTAAGCATGGCTGTGGGAGACAGTTTCGTCATAGTCCAGACCTGGTCTTTGACGAAAACCCTTCGCCACAAGTCTTGCCTTATAGGTCTCTACCTCCCCATCTACACCAATCTTTCTTTTAAAGATCCATTTGCACCCCACAGGTTTTACCCCAGGGGGTACGACGTCCATAGTCCATACTTTGTTGGTGTACATAGACTCCATTTCAGATCTCATGGCATCCAGCCACTTCATAGAGTCTCCACTCGTGATAGCTTGCTGAAAGCTGGTAGGATCATCATCCTCCATGATGCAATCTTCTCTATCACCATCAATGAGGAAACTGTAGTACCTATCCGGTGGGCAAGACGTCCTACCAGACCTACGGAGTGGCCGAGATTCATCAGTTTTGGTTGCAACAGCCGGTTCAACCAAGTCGTCATTTGTAGTTTGTGTTTCTAGAACCTCTTCTAAATCTACCACACTGCCATCAGTATCATTTGTAAAAAACTCTTTTTCTAAAAATATGGCATACTGAGAGACAAACACCTTTTGTTCCTTCTTGTGGTAGAATAGATATCCATATGAATTCTTTGGATATCCCAGAAAATTACACATGACTGACCGTGTCTCGAGTTTTTCCGGATTCTGCTTTTTAACATAGGCCGGACAACCCCAAATCTTAATTCGTTTAAGAGATGGCCTCTTCCCATACCATATCTCATATGGCGTGATAGACACAGTTTTGGTTGGGACCCTGTTTAATAGAAACGCTGCAGTCTCCAATGCATGCCCCCAAAATGAGACGGGTAACTCAGCATCACTCATCATGGAACGAACCATATCTAATAGGGTCCGATTCCGTCATTCTGACACACTGTTGTGCTGTGGTGTGTAAGGATGAGTGAGCTGAGAGAGAATCCCATTCTCTTTTAGGAAGTCTGCAAACTCTGTACTGAGATACTCCCCACCTCGATCTGATCGAACCATTTTGATGCTCAAGCCGGTTTGTTTTTCTATTTTGAGTTTATATTCAGTGAATTTCTCGAAAGATTCGGACTTGTGCTTTAATAAAAATACATGGCCGAATCTTGAGAAATTATTAGTGAAAGTAATGAAGTATGAAAAACCGCCTCTAGCCTGTGTAGACATTGGCCCACATACATCACTATGTATGAGGCCTAAGAGCTCAGTAGCTCTTTCTCCGTGTCCTGTAAACGGAGTTTTGGTCATTTTACCTTTGATACAAGACTGGCAAGTCGCATAAGATTTATATTCAAAAGGGTTTAAATATCCATCTTTGTGTAACTTGTTTAGTCTTGTTTCGTTAATATGACCAAATCTACAATACTAAAGAAAAGCTTCATTTATTTCTGAAAGTTTTCTTTTATTAGTGTGTTGTATGCTGAAAATTGTGTGTTGATTTAGGACGTATATCCCGTTATTAAGTGTACCATACCCAACTAACATTTGATTCAGGTGAATGTTCATAACATTGTTCTGTAAGACAAAATTATATCCTTCATTGTCTAAAAAAGAAATGGATATTATATTACAAAGCATACTAGGTACATAATAACATGGGTTCAAAACCAATATACATCCAGACGGCAACCCTAAGTGATACTCTCCCACTGCAACCGTATGTACATTGGAACCATTTCAAACCTGGAGAGTATGATTACATGTCTTCAAAACCTTGCTATTTCTCAGCCCCTGCATAGAATTGCAAATGTGAGAACCTAAATCGGTATCTAATACCCAGGAAGAAGAGTTTATTGAAAAACAGTTTTCTATCACAAACACACCTGAAGCGGAAGCATCCCTATGCTTCTTCTTTTTGAGTTCCAAGTACTCAATGCAGTTGCTCTTCCAGTGTCCCGCTTTTTGGCAGTGATAACATTCCCCTTTCCCCGATTCCCCAGCCATGGACTTGTCTTTCCCCTTAGGCTTTTTGACTCAACCCTTAGGTTTGGTGGGTTTCTTCTTCATCTTTCCCTTGGCCTTAGCCTTCGGGCAAAAGGAGGAAGATAGCCCAACACTCAAAACGGGAGTCTTCACTGACTTCAGTGTGCTCTCTGCACTCGTTAACATATTAAGGAGTTCAGGTAGTTTCTTCTCCATGTTGTGCATGGTTAAGTTAACTATAAATTGAGCAAAGGTGGAAGGGAGAGACTGCAGAATAATATCAGTAAATCGCTCGTTTTCCATTGTCCGCCCATGGGCCTCAAGCACTTCTATGTGAGCTATTATCATCAGAACATAGTCTCCTACTAGTGTGCCAGGGGCCATCTGTAAGTCCATGCTACCGCTCCCGGTACTTACGGGCTTGCGGAAATGACGAAAAACGATTTTTCTAGAGGAGGTAACATGGACTCAAACCGGATCTTTGTTAAACTATCTACCTAACAACCTAACTGGGAGTTGTTAACTACTCGGTTAGGGGGTTATACCTTTCTTTCTTGAACACCTTTGTCTTCAAACCTCGATGGTGTACGGATCGGCTTCACCCCGTCGTCTCCTTGCGCCGAAGATCGATCCACCCGAAAGCTTCTACCTTTGGCTTCTTCTTCGAACTTTGAAGAAACTAGTTCACTCGGTTTGCTAAACCTTGTGAACTAGAGTGAGTAGAGGAGAGTGTGTTGGGATTTTTCTCTATGGTTCTTGCTTCTCAACACATGAGACAAGTGAACCATACACTAGAGAGAGGGAGAGCAAGAGGAAGAGGATGAGAGCTCAAGATCAAGAGAGAGAATGGAAATGATAGAATGAGCAAGACTTTTCTCTCTTGGCTCTCATAATCCAAAGCCATCATAACAAATCGTAGCAATCAAGTATTATGTGATGGTTTAAGCTACAATAGCCATATCATTTCATGCACTCATTTTGCACAAGAGAAACAAGCAAGCAAAAGTCTTTGCCATGAAATGATAGCCATTGTCATCATGATGGTCCACTAGTCCAACCTAGTCAACCGGTCAACAAAGTCAAAAAGTCAACAAAGTCAACCCCTCAACAACCATGTCACTATAATACTTAATTAATATTATTGTTAATCACATATCATATTCTCATTAGGGTTGAGCAAAAAGTCAACAGTCAACAGTCAACAACCCTAATGAGAATCCTCTGCCTCTGTCTCTCCGTCAACTGTGCATACACACCCGCATCCGCGTTCCGAGGAACAGGAATACATACGAGATAAAACCAATCCCAAAATGTACACTAGGATCTGGCTTAAACCAAAGCCCGCTAGTGTTAACTGTCCGGACACTGTACGTGCACAAGTGCACGGATGTGACCGAACCCTGTCGTAAAACAATGCGACCTCTACTCTTTTGCCTAAAGGCGAATAGATCTCTGTGTGGGACTCTAAAGACTCGACACTTCGCTGGCAGTGGGTTTAACCATAGACCGCAAGCGGCACTAGCTGTGCGTAACGGTCCCCAGGTAGATGCCGACAAGAAGACTGACGAGGTGAAACCCATCTGAACTCCTACTGAGTCTGAATGTGACAGTCTCCGTACAGTCCGGTCTGTTCGTCTGATACATCGTATGGCGGGCCTAGGGGGAGGTAAACATCAGTCCCCTAATAGCGGTACAAGTCGTGTCGGAGTGAAGCCCAGAACACCCTGAGATAACACTGGAAACCTACCAGTATATCTCGCTTGCCCTTACCAGGGACTACTCGTGTAATGGCTCTCTTAGACACAGCGTGATGTCAACCCCCAATACCGGGAGAGACGAATCCTGTCTAACCGTCACTGCCTCTAAGTGCTTCGGGACTGCACCCAAAAACTACCTGTTTGCACGACTCCTTTGAGCTGTGGTAGGGTAGTAATCAAAGTACAGTGGAACACACTCAAGGAGAAGTGACAGTGTCAAGTCAGCGGACTAAGCTGTACTCATGTCACCTGGGAACTGATAACTGACGATAGGTATAATACCAACCAATCAGTTCCCGACGAGTCCTGTCCAATGTACTCGTAACCCAACGAGCACCCGCATACTATCTCCAGTACGACGTACTGATGGCTGTGGGACAGACCATCTCTCACACTGGGATGAGAAGCACATACGCTAGTCTACTCCGGAGTATCGATGCCCTGTCTCGATAGTCCTGTGACTAGGGACCTGCATAAGGATATGCTTATAGATTACCCAGCCCCCACTAGTGTGACTGCCATCACAACGCTGGCAATCAAGCAAAGATCCTAAGGGCTCCACTAATGTGTATAGGTGATATACTAAAATAAACACATGTACACATTGAAGTAGAAATAAACCAAGTAGCATACTGCTATTTTGAGCAAGATTGTTTATACAAGGTCAATATCCCAAGCTTCCATCAAGTAATATACAAACTAGTATGATACAGTAATGGCCTCTAGGGCATATACACTAACAATCTCCCACTTGCACTAACGCTATGTACTGGCGTATCGAAGACCTATCATCTCAATCAGCCGCTCGAACTGAGTCTGGGGTAAGGCCTTTGTGAGTGGATCAGCAGTGTTATCTTCCGTAGAAACTCTCCGAACCTCGATCTCCTGGCGACCTACGATCTCCCTGATCAGGTGATACCGCCTCAAGATGTGTCAGGACTTCTGATGGGACCTTAGTTCCTTTGCTAAAGCTATAGCCCCGTTGTTGTCGCAATACAGAGGTATTGGATCAACAATGGACGGAACCACCTGAAGTTCAGTTAAGAACTTCCTTACCCAGACAGCTTCTTTTGCGGCATCTGCAGCAGCGATATATTCCGCTTCCATCGTCGAGTCAGCAACAGTTTCCTGTTTGGAACTCTTCCAACACACCGCCCCTCCATTGAGGGTAAAGAAATAACCCGACATGGACTTGGAATCATCCTTGTCACTCTGGAAGCTGGAGTCGGCAAAGGCCTCGATCTGGCGGTCTTTTCCGCCATACACCAAGAACATCTCCTTAGTCCTTCTCAGGTACTTGAGAATGTTCTTTACTGCCATCCAATGTTTCTCCCCAGGGTTTGACTAATACCGGCTTACCACACTCAGTGCATAAGCTATATCTGGTCTGGTACACAACATCGCATACATTATAGAGCCTACCGCAGAAGCGTAGGGTATAATAGACATGCGATCCCTTTCCAAACCAGTCTTGGGAGCATCTCTTTGGAGAGGTTGATCCCGTGACAAGCTGGTAGATTACCGCGCTTGGAATCTTCCATACTGAATCTTTTCAGTATGGTGTCGATGTACCTGGACTGTGAGAGTCCCTGTATCCTCTTGGATCTGTCACGATAGATCCGGATCCCCAGAATGTATGAGGCATCACCCTGGTCTTTCATGGAGAACCTGTGTGACAAGAACCCCTTGACAGATTGTAGCATAAGAATGTCATTTCCTATTAAGAGAATGTCATCCACGTATAAAACGAGGAATACTACAGTTCTCGCTACAAATCTACTATAGATGCATGGTTCATCTGGATTTATGATAAAGCCAAATTCCTTGACCGTCTCATCAAAACAGATGTTCTAACTCCGCGATGCCTGCTTTAGTCCGTAGATGGACTTAAGCAACTTGCACAACTTTCCGCTGCTCCCACTCTGAATGAAACCCTCTGGCTGGTCCATATAAACACACTCCTCTAAATTTCCATTTAGAAAAGCGGTCTTTACGTCCATCTGCCAAATCTCATAATCGTGGAAGGCAGCAATGGCAAGAAGGATCCGAATGGATTTCAGCATAGCTACTGGAGAAAAGGTCTCGTCATAGTCCAAACCAGGTCTTTGACGAAAACCCTTTGCAACCAGTCTAGCTTTATATGTCTCAACCTGTCCATCTACACCAATCTTCCTTTTGAAGATCCACTTGCATCCTACGGGTTTTACCCCATCTGGAGCAATTTCCAACGTCCATACTTTGTTGGTGTACATGGACTCCATTTCGGTCCGCATTGCATCCAGCTATTTTACCGAGTCAACGCTCTGAATGGCCTGCTGGAAGCTAGTCGGCTCATCATAATCTATGATGCAATCCTCTCTATCCCCGTCTATGAGAAAACCGTAGTATCTCTCGGGCGGATGAGACTGCCTACTACTTCTGTGGAGCGGCGTAGGAATTTCCTGATCTTTCGAACCCTCTGCTTCTACTAAGCTTTCAGTAATAGCTCATGGTTCTGGAATTTCTTCCAGTTCTATTGCGTTCCCACTTATCTGATTTTCCAAAAATTCAGTTTCCAAGAAGTGGGCATGACGAAAAACATAAATATTTTGTTCCTCTTCGCAATAGAAGAAATATCCCTTGGAGTTCTTTGGATATCCCACAAAATTGCACTGTACTGAGTGTGCCTCGAGCTTGTCCGCATGCTGCTTTTTGACAAAAGCTGGACATCCCCATGTCTTAATGTGATTAAGATAGGGTCTCTTCCCACACCACATCTCATATGGTGTAGTAGGCACAGTCTTAGTTGGAACTCGGTTCAAAAGGTATGCAGCTGATTCTAGTGCATATCCCCAGAATGATCGCGGTAACTCAGCGTTACTCATCATGGACCGTACCATATCCAAAAGGGTTCGGTTCCGTCTCTCCGATACATCGTTATGTTGCGGAGTGTATGAAGGAGTAAGCTGAGAGAGAATTTCATTCTCTTTTAAGTAGACCAGGAACTCGGCACTCAAGTATTCACCACCTCGATCCGATCTTAGAATCTTGATACTTTTGCCGGTTTGTTTTTCTACTTCATTCTTATATTCCTGGAATTTTCCAAAGGCTTCGGACTTATGTTTCATTAAGAAGACATAACCGTACCTTGAAAAGTCATCCGTAAAAGTAATGAAGTAAGAATAATCGCTTCGCGCATGTGTAGACATTGGACCGCACACGTCGCTGTGTACGAGTCCCAAGAGCTCGCTCGCTCTTACTCCGTGTCCAGTGAACGGAGTCTTTGTCATCTTTCCTTTGAGACAGGATTGATAAGTGGCATACGATTGATATTCGAACGGATTCAAATATCCTTCTGTATGTAACTTCGTCAACCTTCTCTCATTGATGTGACCCAGTCTACAATGCCATAAGAAAGTCTGATTTATTTCTGGAGACTTTCTTTTGCGTGTATTCTGGACATTGAAAATCTGTGGTTGGTTTAGTACGTATATACCATTGCTTAATGTACCTGACCCAATCAGAACTTGATTAAGGTGAATGTTTACAACATTACTTCCAAAAGCAAATTCATAACCTTCTTTAGAAATCAAAGATACAGAAATGATATTACAAGTTGCGTTGGGTACAAAAAAGCAATTACGTAAAACCGAAACATGTCCATCTGACATTCCCAGGTGATAGTCCCCCACGGCCTTAGCATCCATGCTAGCTCCGTTTGCAACTTTGAGAGTCATGTCACCTGCCTTCAAAACTCTACGGTTTCTCAACGCCTGCAAAGAATTACAGATATGAGATCCTGATCCGGTATCCAATACCCAGGAAGTAGAGTTTATTGATAGACAGTTTTCAATAACATACACACCTGAAGCTGAAGCCGCAACTTGCTTCAGTTCCTGTGTCCTAGCTTTCCAAGCCCTGCAATCTTTCTTCCAGTGACCACTCTTATGACAGAAAAAGCACTCTTACTTATCCACAACCCTTCCCGCTACCTTTGTTGCTTTTGCTTTTCCCTTCGTATCCACTTTACTAACACCGCCCCTTGGTTTGGCGGAGGCTTTCTTCTTCTTTCCCTTGGCTTTCGCCTTGGACCTAGAAGATGAAGATCCTCCTATAAACAAAGTGGATGTATCCCTACCTTTCTGTAGGGTGCCCTCTGCACTCCTCAGCATGTTGAGGAGTTCTGAAAGTTCAACTTCTTTTTCTTGTAAGTTGAAGTTTAAGATACACTGGGCGTAAGTGGAAGGAAGGGACTGGAGAATCAAGTCCGTATAGAGCTCGTTCTCTAACGTGGTCCCAAGTTCCGCGAGCTCCTCAATGAAGCCAATCATCTTAAGCACGTGTTCCGCTACCGATGATTCGATGGCCAACCTTGCCGAAAATAACTTCTTCGACACTTCGTATCTTGCGATACGAGATTGCTCTCCATACAGTTCTTCTGTATGGAGAAATATGGATTCGAGGTCCATATTCTCATGCCTCCTTTGATGTTCGTTGTCCATAGAGGCAAGCACGAGGCACTTGGCCTTCGCTCTATCTATCTCCCAAGTCTTACGGATTTTCTTATCCGCGACGCTGGAGGTGGGACCTGGGACAGGGGGAGCTTTGGTGGTAAGGAGATACCCCAACTTGTCATAAGTGATTGCCATTTTGACATTCCTGAGCCAATCTTTGTAGTTTGGCCCTGTCAGTATGTTTTTATCTAGAAGTAACTTAAGTCCATTCATGTCGATTGGTTGCTGCAATTAGGAGAGAGAGAAGAAACACTCAGCATGATGCTCTTGCAAGTTTAGAGTGGTTTTTAGTTTGTCTAAGCAGGATGGCTCCTACTGTCTCTCGAATCCCTTCTCAAACCAAAAAGGAAGAATTAGTCAGGATCAATCTCACCGTACAATTCTTGCTTAACCGTTCGGCCAGGCTGGTGTCGGTACTTCGAGGAAGGTTTTCCAATGCTTTCGCGAAGTTCCTTAATTAAATAACCTCTTTTCCCTGTGGGCGTAGCCCCGCTAACACCTTTCTACACACCTACTTGGTTTATAGAATTGATCGTTAAGTGAGAAATTTCCCGAGGAGTAGCATATACTCACAGTAGGATCGGGACCCAAATATCATTGCATGACAAAACTGAAGGAATCCTACCAGAATTATCACACTCCAAATGGTATGCAACGCTAGCAAGTTTCAGTACTTATGAAACTCCCGATGTGGATTTTTTGCCCCATGCTCTTATGACCTTGACTTTGGCCAATAAATCATAAGTCACATGTCAAGTTCTACCCATCATTCTCCAGGTTAATTTGAGCCCACCCGCACATACCCTTGACTTTGGCCAACAAGGTAGAACGACTGCCCCAAACCAACACATCTATCTATACTGCACATGAATACCCAATAGCTACCAATCACTATGCCTTGACTTTGGCCAACAAATATAGCTTGAATACTATTGACCATCCATGCGAAACGACGGAGGGCTACGAATGGTTTTGGCGAAACCGTGAACGTAGTGAACTTGATATAATCGATGGAACGAGATAGCTTTTAAAAGGAGTAGCTTAAGCTCCGCGTTTAAAAGTTATTTTAAAAAGAAACCGAGTGGGTTTTGAAAGTGTTCCAACGACTTTTACTTGGTTTATTTTTCTTTGCATTAGTTCTTTTAATGCGTATTTTTCTTGCATTAGTTCTTTTAATGCGTCCCATCATTTAATCCTACCATTGCAGAAAACAACCAAAATATGACGTACGCTTATGTCATTCGCATTCGCCATGGGGCCCCGTCATTACCCGTTAGGTTACTTAACTAACGACAGAGCGGGGGCTGGGCTAGCGCGGTTGTAAAACATAAGCAACGCCTAAATAATATCATATATAGATATATTGCAATGATAGCCATTTAAGATCACAGATGAACACATTAGATATACTAGGAACCCGCAATTCGTACGAGCCTGTAACGAAAAGCAGAATACACGGTCGCGGTGAATAGCCAAAACCCCACCCAAGACCCCTACGGGTGCTGCAAACTACCCGCCAAGTACCCGAAGCGAAGCAACCTCCCTCAACTCCGTGAGTAGGCCACTCGGCACTTCGGGATACCCGTTAGTTTGTGCAACCCCTCCATGGGTCTATCCTAGGAGGAAAAACAGTAAAAAGAAATTATACAATGACGGCTACAACCCCGACCCGGTTGTGCGTCCATATAAATAATATTACATCAATTTACAAATTTACATGAATTGAAAGAAAAGAAAACTCTCGTCTCACAACCCCCGACTATTCACCCGCGACAATCCAATGAATTCATATACACATTCCAGCAACATTACAGATCACAGATTTGTATAACCCCCACTAATCGACATATAGCGATTAGCAGATGTTCAATACAAATATCACATCACAGATAAATACCCGTCAGCTTAAGTCTTTAGAAACTCGATCAAAATACGGTTTTAAAAGCCCCAAAAACAAATTTTTCTTTCTGGAAAATCTGGGCTGAAAAAACATATACCAAAATTCCCAATATACCCCACTGAGTATACTGCAGTAAAGAAAATCCAGAGAAGAGCAAAGACGGCTGCGGAACCGCGGCAATAGCAAGCTATTGCCGCGTTTCCACGGCGGTTTGATGGGTTCTCTGCACCGTTTTTCTACAGTATCTTATAAAAACCCTGAGTCGATTTTTAAAGCATGATTTATTATTTTTACAGCACTTTGAAAATCGACAGCAAGTTTGATATCCTGGTGTATTTCGCGACTTTTTCTCCGATCGAATTTCTAGTTACTATGCTAACATGTTAGGTAGTGTTTAACTAGGCTTTGATACCACTGTAAGTCCATGCTACCGCTCCCGGTACTTACGGGCTTGTGGAAATGACGGAAAACGATTTTTCTAGAGGAGATAACATGGACTCAAACCGGATCTTTGTTAAACTATCTACCTAACAACCTAACTGGGAGTTGTTAACTACTCGGTTAGGGGATTATACCTTTCTTTCTTGAACTCCTTCGTCTTCAAACCTCGATGGTGTACGGATCGGCTTCACCCCGTCGTCTCCTTGCGCCGAAGATCGATCCACCCGAAAGCTTCTACCTTTGGCTTCTTCTTCGAACTTTGAAGAAACTAGTTCACTCGGTTTGCTAAACCTTGTGAACTAGAGTGAGTAGAGGAGAGTGTGTTGGGATTTTTCTCTAAGGTTTTTGCTTCTCAACACATGAGACAAGTGAACCATAGACTAGAGAGAGGGAGAGCAAGAGGAAGAGGATGAGAGCTCAAGAACAAGAGAGAGAATGGAAATGATAGAATGAGCAAGACTTTTCTCTCTTGGCTCTCATAATCCAAAGCCATCATAACAAATCATAGCAATCAAGTATTATGTGATGGTTTAAGCTACAATAGCCATATCATTTCATGCACTCATTTTGCACAAGAGAAACAAGCAAGCAAAAGTCTTTGTCATGAAATGATAGCCATTGTCATCATGATGGTCAACTAGTCCAACCTAGTCAACTGGTCAACAAAGTCAACAAGTCAACAAAGTCAACCCCTCAACAACCTTGTCACTATAATACTTAATTAATATTATTGTTAATCACATATCATATTCTCATTAGGGTTGAGCAAAAAGTCAACAGTCAACAGTCACCAACCCTAATGAGAATCCTCTGCCTCTGTCTCTCCGTCAACTGTGCATACACACCCGCATCCGCGTTCCGAGGAACACGAATACATACGAGATAAAACCAATCTCAAAACGTACACTAGGATCTGGCTTAAGCCAAAGCCCGCTAATGTTAACTGTCCGGACACTGTACGTGCACAAGTGCATGGATGTGACCGACCCTGTCGTAAAACCATGCGACCTGTCGCAAAACCATGCGACCTCTACTCTTTTTCCTAAAGGCGAATAGCTCTCTGTGTGGGACTCTAAAGACTCGACACTACGCTGGCAGTGGGTTTAACCACAGACCGCAAGCGGCACTAGCTGTCCGTAATAGTCCCCAGGTAGATGCCAACAAGAAGACTGATGAGGTGAAACCCATCTGAACTCCTACTGAGCCTGAATATGACAGTATCCGTACAGTCCGGTCAGTTCGTCTGATACATCGCATGGCGGGCCTAGGGTGCGGTAGACGTCAGTCCCCTAATAGCGGTACAAGTCGTGTCGGAGTGAAGCCCAGAACACCCTGAGATAACACTGGAAACCTACCAGTATATCTTGCTTGCCCTGGCCAGGGACTACTCGTGTAATGGCTCTCCTAGACACAGCGCGATGTCAACCCCCAATACCGGGAGAGACAAATCCTGTCTAACCGTCACTGCCTCCAAGTGCTTCGGGACTGCACCCAAAAACTACCTGTTTGCATGACTCCTTTTAGCCGTGGTAGGGTAGTAATCAAAGTACAGTGGGAACACACTAGTGGCGAAGTGACAGTGTTAAGTCAGCGGACTAAGCTGTACTCATGTCACCTGGGAACTGATAACTGACGATAGGTATAATACCAACCAATCAGTTCCTGACGAGTCCTGTCCAGTGTACTCGTAACCCAACGAGCACCCGCATACTATCTCCAGTATGACGTACTGATGGCTGTGGGACAGACCATCTCCCACACTGGGATGAGAAGCGCATATGCTAGTCTACTCCGGAGTATCGATGCCCTGTCTCGATAGTCTTGCGACTAGGGACCTGCATAAGGATGTGCTTATAGATTACCCAGCCCCCACTAGTGTGACTGCCATCACAACGCTGGTAATCAACCAAAGATCCTAAGGGCTCCACTAATGTGTATAGGTGATATACTAAAATAAACACATGTACACATTGAAGTAGAAACAAACCAAGTAGCATACTACTATTTTGAGCAAGATTGTTTATACAAGGTGAATATCCCAAGCTTCCATCAAGTAATATACAAACTAGTATGATACAGTAATGGCCTCTAAAGCATATACACTAACACCATCCGCATCTGAAACAGCTTTCTGGATGCTTCATATCGTAAGACATGAGATTGCTCTCCATACAACTCCTTTGTATAGAGAAATATGGCTTGGACGTCCATATTCTCGAGCTGCTTCTGATGTGTGTTATCCATCGATGTAAGCGCGAGGCATTCGGCCATGGCACAGTCAGCGACTCATGTCTTGCGGAGTTCAATATCCGCAACTGAAGATTTAGGACCTTGGACGGGAGGGGCTAGAGCCGTGAAGACATATGATACCTTATTATAAGTCAAGGCAGTGTTAAGGTTGCTCAACCAGTCTTTATAATTGGTCCCATTTAGTTTATTTTTATCTAGTAGAAGCTTGAGTCCTGTCATTGGTATTTGTAAGTCGATGTGCAACACCCCACGGCTTGCGTGGAGGCGGAAATATGAAAAACGATCTTGTTCTTTGCTTAAACATCGACTAACCGCATGAATCGAAGCTAAACGATAACTAACAACAATCATAGAAGTTCTAAACTACTATGTGAAGTGATTATACCTAAAGAACCGTATCCTTCGTCTTTACGTTCTCCACCTCCTCCTCGGCCTTCTCTAAGTACTAGACGATCCACCCGAGAGCTTTGCTTCAAGCTTTACCTCAAACTAGAAGTAACTATGTTTCTTAAAGTGCTAATTTAAGTAACCTAGGTGATATAGAGAAGGGCTATGGATTAAGTAGTCTAATCTAATCCTTGATCTCAACACATGAGGGGGGAGGATTAGGGTTTGAAGAGAGAGAGAGCTTGAGGAGAGAGAAGGTGAGTATAAGAATGAGATGAGATAACGATCTATCATAATATATATCAAGCATTATCATTTATCCAATAAAAGAAAATAAAGGATTTACAACCATGCTTGATAAATATCAAAGGGTGATTCATCTCCATGAGTCATTAAGCATTTATGATGCATTAATGACATGGATGAATCACTCATATGACTCACTAATCTCATTTAATGCATATGACACCTACACCCCCTAGTCATCATCTTCTAGAAGCTTCTCGTAAAATTATAAGAACGCCCCTCCTATCCGTGAAAACACGGAAAAACATTAGACTGTATAAATCCAATATCCCGATACTAGAATCTGGCTTAAGCCAAAGCCGACTAGTAAAAATTGACCGAAAGTCGTACGTGCGTAAACACACGTATGCGTCCGAACCCTTGTCGTAAAACCATACGACCTCTATATCATTTTGCCTGGAGCAGGGAAACTCTCTGTGTGGGACTCTAATGACTCGACTACTACGCTGGCAGTGGGTTTAACCCCAGACAGCAAGCGGCACTAGCTGTACGTAACGGTCCCCAGGTAGATGTCGATAAGAAGGCCGATGAGGAAACCCATCCGAACTCCTACTGAGCCTGATGTGACAATCTCCGTACAGTCCGGTCTGTTCGTCTAATACTATCGCATATCGGGCCTCCGGGGCGGCAAGCGTCAGTCCCCCAATAGCGGTATAAGTCGTGTCGGAGCGAAGCCCATTACACCCTGAGAAACTACTGGAACCTACCAGTAAATCTCGCTTGCCCTGGCCAGGGACTTTGCGTAATGGCTCTCTGACACAGCGCGATATCAACTCCCAATACCGGAAGCGACGAATCCTGTCTAACCGCTACTGCCTCCAAGTGCTCGGGACTGCACCCAACTGCTACCTGTTTGCACGACTCCTTTGAGCCGTGGTAGGGTAGCAATCTAAGAACAATGGGACACACTCGAGGTGAAGTAGCAGTGACAAGTCTGCGGACTATGCTGTACTCATGTCACCTGGGAACTGCTAACTGACGACTGGTATAAAACCCAACCAACAGTTCCCCGTGAGTCCTGTCCGGTGTACCCGTAACCCAATGAGCACCTGTATACTATCTCTAGTACGACGTACTGACGGCTGTAGGACAGAGCATCTCACCAACTGGGATGAGAAGCGTACACACTAGTCTACTCCGGAGTATCGATGCCCTGTCTCGATAATCCTACGACTAGGGACCTGAATAAGAATGTGCTTGTAGACTACCCAGCCCCCACTAGTGTAACTGCCATCACAACGCTGGTAGTCAAGCAAGATCATAATAGCTCTATCAATACGTATACTCACATATTAAGATAGAAAAACCAAGTAGCATACTACCATATTTAGCAAGACTGTTATATACATGTGAATATCCCAAGCTTCCATTAAGTAATATACAAACTAGTATGATACAATAATGGCCCCTAGGGCATATACACTAACAATCTCCTACTTGCACTTGGGCCATGTACTGGAGTATCGAAGACCGATGATCTCGAGTAGCCTCTCGAACTGAATCTTAGGTAGGGCCTTCGTGAATGGATCAGCAATGTTATCCTCTGATTTTACTCTCTTTACCTTGATCTCCTGGCGATCTACGATCTCCCTGATCAGGTGATACCGCCATAAGGTGTGTCTGGACTTCTGATGGGACCTGGGTTCCTTCGCTAATACTATAGCTCCGTTGTTGTCGCAATACAGAGGTATTGGACCAACACTGGTAAGAACCACTTGAAGTTCTGTGAGGAACTTCTTCATCCAGACAGCTTTTTTTGCGGCATCGCAAGCAGCTATGTACTCCGCTTCCATCGTTGAGTCAGCAACGGTCTCCTGCTTGGAACTCTACAAACAGACCGCCTCTCTATTGAGGGTAAAGACATAACCCGACATGGACTTGGAGTCATCCTTGTCACTCTGGAAGCCGGAGTCAGCAAAGGCCTCGATTTGGAGGTCTTTTCCACCATACACCAAGAACATCTCCTTAGCCCTCCTCAGGTACTTAAGAATGTTCTTTACTGCTATCCAGTGATTCTCCCCTGGGTTTGCCTGATACCGGCTTACAACGCTCAATGCGTATACTACATCTGGTCTGGTACATAATATCGCATACATTATAGAGCCTACCGCAGAAGCGTAGGGTATAATCGACATGGGATCCCTTTCCAAATCAGTCTTGGGAGACATCTCTTTGGAGATGGTGATTCCGTGACAAGTCGGTAGGTTACCGCGCTTAGAATCTTCCATACTGAATCTTTTCAATATGGTGTCTATATACCTGGAATGTGAAAGTCCCAACATCCTCTTTGATCTATCATGATAGATCTGGATCCCCAGAATGTAGGTGGCATCACCCAGGTCCTTCATGGAGAATTTCTATGACAAGAATCCTTTGACTGACTGTAGCATAGGAATATCATTTCCTATTAGGAGAATGTCATCTACGTAAAAGACGAGGAATACAACAACTCTCCCTACAGTCTTACTGTATATGCATGGTTCATCTGGATTCTTGATAAAGTCGAATTCTTTGACTGTATCATCAAAACAGATGTTCCAACTCCGCGATGCTTGCTTTAGTCCATAAATGGACTTAAGCAACTTGCACACTTTACCGCTGCTCCCACTCTGAATGAATCCCTCTGGCTGATCCATATAGAAGAACTCTTCCAAATTTCCATTTAGAAAGGCCGTGTTTACGTCCATCTGCCAGATCTCATAATCGTGGAAGGCAGCAATGGCAAGAAGGACTCGAATGGATTTGAGCATAGCCACTGGAGAAAAGGTTTCGTCATAGTCCAAACCAGGTCTTTGACGGAAACCCTTTGCAACATGTCTATCCTTATAGGTTTCAACCTGTCCATCTACACCAATCTTCTTTCTGAAGATCCACTTGCATCCTACGGGTTTTACCCCATCTGGAGCAATGTCCAAAGTCCATACTTTGTTAGTGTACATGGACTCTATTTTGGTCCGCATTGCATCCAGCCATTTTACCGAATCGCCGCTCTGAATGGCTTGCTGGAAGCTAGTAGGGTCATCATTATCAATGACGCAATCTTCTCGATCCCCGTCTATGAGAAAACTGTAGTATCTCTCGGGCGGATGAGACTGCCTACTACTTCTGCGGATAGGCGCCGGTATGTCCTTTCCTCTGAAACTTCTTGTTCTACCAAACTTTCAGTAACAGCTTGTGGTTCTGGAATTTCTTCCAGTTCTACTGCGCTCCCACTCTTCTGATTTTCTAAAAATTCAGTTTCTAAGAAGCGGGCATGACGAGAAACAAAACCATTTGTTCCTCTGTGTAGTAGAAGCAATATCCCATGGAGTTCTTTGGATATCCCACAAACTTACACTCTACTGAGCGTGCCTCGAGCTTGTCCGGATGCTGCTTTTTTACAAAATCTATACATCCCCATGTCTTCAGGTACTGAAGATAGGGTTTCTTCCCACTCCACATCTGATATGTTGTGGTAGGCACAGTCTTGGTTGGAACCTTGTTCAAAAGATATGCCGCTGATTCTAGCGCATAACCCCAGAATGATCGCGGTAACTCAGCCTTACTCATCATGGAATGAACCATATCCAATAGGGTTCGATTCCTCCTTTCCGATACACCGTTGTGTTGTGTTGTGGTGTGTATGGAGGAGTAAGCTGAGAGAGAATTCCATTCTCTTTTAAGTAACCCAGGAACTCGGCACTTAAGTATTCACCACCTCGATCAGATCTCAGTGTCATAATACTTTTGCCTGTTTGGTTTTCCACTTCATTCTTGTATTCCTGGAATTTCTCAAAGGCCTCGGATTTATGCTTCATCAAGAAGGTATGTCCATACCTAGAGAAATCATCCGTAAAAGTAATGAAGTGGGAATAACCACCTCGCGCATGTGTAGACATTGGACCGCACACGTCACTGTGTACGAGTCCTAAGAGATCGCTCGCTCTTACTCCGTGTCCAGTAAACGGAGTCTTTGTCATTTTTCCCATGAGACAAGATTCACAAGTGGCATAAGATTGATATTCGAACGGATTCAAATATCCTTCTCTATCTAACTTCGTTAATCGTGTTTCATTGATGTGACCTAGTCTACAATGCCATAAGAAAGCCTGATTTATTTTTGGAGACTTTCTTTTAAGTGTGTTCTGGACATTGAAAACTTGAGCTTGATTCAATACGTATATACCATCATCTAATGTACCGGACCCAATCAGAACTTCATTTAGGTGGATGTGAACTACATCGCTTACGAATGTAAAGTCATATCCCTCTCTCGAAAGTGACGACACTGATATGATATTACAGGTCAAACTAGGTACATACAGACAGTTATGTAGAATCAATATCTGCCCACTTGTCAAACCTAAGCGATATTCTCCCACGGATTCAGCGTCCACGCTCATTCCGTTAGCAACTCTGAGAGACAAATCACCTACCCTTATAACTTTACGGTTTCCCAAAGCATGTAACGAATTACAGATATGAGATCCTGCTCTGGTATCTAGTACCCAGGAAGTAGAGTTAATTGACAAACAGTTCTCAATTACAAACACACTTGAGGCTGAAGCCACAACATGCTTCATATCCTGGCTACTAGCTTCCAAAGCCCTGCAATCCTTCTGCCAATGCCCGTTCCCATAACAATAGGAACATCCCTCCTTACCTACACCAAGTCCCGGAACTTGTGCTCTTCCCTTTCCTCCTACTTTACTGACACCGTATATCGACTTTGTAGAGGTCTTCTTCTTTTCACCCTTTGCTTTCGCCTTGGATGAAGAAGAAGAAGGTCCCCTATTAAGAAGAGCTTGTGTCTCCCTGGTTTCTTTCAGGGTGTAAGAAATAAGTCAGCATATGACCTGTTTCCCAGCATGGTCTCCCGGTCCTTGAGCTCATCAATATAGCTAGTCATCGTAAGGACGTTGTCCTCTATAGATGACCCGTCAGCCGACCTCGCTTGAATTAATTCTTTCGAGGCCTCATATCTAGCGATATGAGATTGCTCTCCATATAAATCTTTGTTATGGAGAAAGATGGAAACTGAGTCCATCTTCTCGTGCTGCTTCTGGTATACACCATCAACTGAAGCCAACACGAGGCACTTGGCTTTCGTTTTAACCTTTTCCCTTGTCTAACGGATATCCATATCCGCAACGGTGGAAACTGGACCTGGGACGGCGGGATCTTGAGTAGTAATAGGGTGGTCCAGCTTGTAATAGGCAATGGACATCTAGACAGACCTTTGCCAGTCAAATAATTTAGATTCAGTCAACTTGTTATCTAGATGTAACCTAGTCATGGTCATAAGGTCGCTGCAATGAGAGAGAGAGAAGAAAACACTTTAGCATGATGCTCTTGCAAGTTTAGAGTGGTTTTTAATTTATCTAAACTGGATGGCTCCCACTGTTTCTCGAATCCTTCCTCAAACCATAAAAGAAGAATTAGCCAGGACTGTTCTCACTGTACAATACTTACTTAACGGTTCAGCCAGGCTAGTGTCGGTACTTCGAGGGAGCTTTTCCAACGCTTTAGTGAAGTTCCTTAATTAAATAACCTCTTTTCTCTGGGGGTGTAGCCCCGCTGACACCTTTCTCGACACCTACTTGGTTTATAGCATTGATAGTTAAGTGACGAATCTCCTGATAAGTAGTATATACTCACAGTAGGATCGGGATCCAAATATCATCGTATGATAATGTTGAAGGAATCTTACCAACATTCATCAAACTCCAAATGGTATGCAACACTAGCAAGTTTCAGTTTCTTTAGAAACTCCCGATGTGGATTTTTGCCCCATGTTCTTATGACCTTGACGAAAGCCAACAAATCATAAGTCACATGTCAAGTTCTGCCTATCATTATCTTGTTAATTTGAACCCACCCGTACATACCCTTGACGAAAGCCAACAATGTAATACGACTGTCCCAAACCAACTCATCTATCTATGCAACAAATGAATACCGCAGCAGCTACCAAACACTATGCCTTGACGAAAGCCAACAAACATAGATTGAATACTACTAACCATCCATAAGAAATGACGGAGGGCAACGACTGGTTTTAGCGAAACCGTGAACGTAGTGAACTTGATATAATCGAAGGAACCTGATAGCTTTTTAAAAGGAGTGGTTAAAGCTCCGCAATTTAAAAATTCTGCTCTTTTAAAAATAACCGAGTGGTTTCTTTTAAATTTGTTCCAACGATTCAACTTTGGTTTATTTTCTTTGCATTAAAATAATGTGTCCCATCATTTAACCTATCATTGCAGAAAACAACGAAAATACAACGTCCTCTTATGCCATCCGTACTCGCCACTGGGTCCCGTCATCACCCGTTAGGTTACTTAACTAACGATAGAGCGGGGGATGGGCTAGCGCGGGTGTAAAACATAAGTGACGTCTAAATAGCTATCATATATAGATATTGTACATTCGTCAGACGCAATAATAGGCATTCCAGATATCAGATGAACATTATTGGATATGCAAGCATTCCGTGTTTGTTTTGAGCCTACAACAAAAGACGGATTACACAGTTGTGATGAATAGCCATTACCCCACCCTAGATCCCTATGGGTACGGCAAACTACCCGCCAAGTACCCGAAGTGAAGCGGTCTCCCTCAACAAAGTGAGTAGGCCACTAAACACTTCAAAGTACCCGGTAGTTTGTGTACCCCACCTTGGGTCTATCCTAGGAGCAAAAAACAGTAAAATGAAATAATACAACGGTGGCTACAACCACAACCTGGATGTGCCCCGCAAAATAGTATTACAACAAATTACATTTACATTGAATGAATTAATACAATAACCCATCACAAAACCCCGGCTAATCATCACAACAATCCAATACAGTTCATAATCACAAACAGTAAAAACCATTACAGAAATGTGCAACCCCCTGCCAACCGACATACTAGCAGTTAGGGGAGGTTTACGAACACATTATACAAACACAGATATAATCATATTAGCAAAAATCGTAAAATTTTGATCGAGCAAACACTTTAGATTCCGCTCCAAAACTTCTCTGTGCACCTGAGACCCTAGCAGAAAATAAAATATCCCAGAAATATCATTATTAACACATAGGAGTTACTGAGAAATTTGGGCCGACTCGGGCCTAACTCGGCCGCGGATCTGCGGCGGATCGCATGGATCCGCCGCGGTTCCGCGGTGAGTTAGCCGAGTTACAAGTCCAAATTTCTGCAGTAGCCCTATAATTTCCTGCTTGTTATTCTGAAGGTCCCTGAAAAATTATTAGGGCCTGTTTAAAAATCGACAGAAACTGTGTTAAATCGATGATTTTTCCGGTTCCTTTTGCGTTCGAAATTCTTACGACTTTGCTAATGAGTTAATTATTGTTTAGCGAGGCTCTGATACCACTGTAAGTCGATGTGCAACACCCCACGACTTGCGGGGAGGCGGAAATATGAAAAACGATCTTGTTCTTTGCTTAAACATCGACTAACCGCATGAATCGAAGCTAAACGATAACTAACAACTATCATAGAAGTTCTAAACTACTATGTAAAGTGATTATACCTAAAGAACCATGTCCTTCGTCTTTACGATCTCCACCTCCCACTCGGCCTTCTCCAAGTACTAGACGATCCACCCGAGAGCTTTGCTTCAAGCTTTACCTCAAACAAGAAGTAACTAGGTTTCTTAAAGTGATAATCTAAATAACCTCGGTGATATAGAGAAGGGTCATGGATTAAGTAGTCTAATCTAATCATTGATCTGAACACACGAGAGGGGAGGATTAGGGTTTGAAGAGAGAGAGCTTGAGGAGAGAGAAGGTGAGCATAAGAATGAGATGAGATAATGATCTATCATAATATATATCAAGCATTATCAGTTATCCAATAAAAGAAAATAAAGGATTTACAACCATGCTTGATAAATATCAAAGGGTGATTCATCACCATGAGTCATTAAGCATTTATGATGCATTAATGACATGGATGAATCACTCATATGACTCACTAATCTCATTTAATGCATATGACACCTACACCCCCAAGTCATCATCTTCTAGAAGCTTCTCGTAAAATTACGAGAATGCCCCTCCTATCCGTGAAAACACGGAAAAACTTTAGACTGTATAAATCCAATATCCCGATACTAGAATCTGGCTTAAACTAAAGCCGACTAGTAAAAACTGTCCAAAAGTCGTACGTGCGTAAACACACGTATGCGTCCGAACCCTTGTCGTAAAACCATACGACCTCTATATCGTTTTGCCTGGAGCAGTGAAACTCTCTGTGTGGGACTCCAATGACTCGACTACTACGCTGGCAGTGGGTTTAACCACAGAACGCAAGCGGCACTAGCTGTACGTGTTAGTCCATGTCACGCACCCCACGAACTTGCGGGGAGGCGGAATATATGAAAAACGATTATCAAAGCTTCGTAACACGGACTTGAGCGCATGAATCGTTTCTAAACCATTGCTAACTAACAACTGGAGGTTAAACTACTCGGATACGAAGTTATACCTCACGATACTAGTCCTTCGGGTCTTCATCGCGGTCCTCCACTCCTCGTAGGCTCCTTGGAACATCGGCACCTCAACGGCCTCCTCGAATCAAAGACGATCCACCCGAAAGCTCCTAGGCCAAGCTTAATCTCAAACTTGAGATAACTAGGTTGCTTAAAGTGCTAATCTAAGCAACCTAGGGGATATAGAGTGAGGTTATGAATGTATTAGTCTAGCTAACCCTTGATCTCAACACATGAGAGGTTAGGGTTAGGGTTTGAAGAGAGAGTGAGCTTGAGGAGAGGGAAGGTGAAGATGAGAATGAAATGAGATAATGATGTTATCATAATATATATGAAGCATTATTATTTATCCAAAAATGAAATAATTGAATTAACAATCATGCTTCATAAATATCTATGATTGATTGATCACCATGAGTCATTAAGCATTTATGATGCATTAATGACATGGATGAATCACACAAATGAGTCACTAATCTCATTTAATGCAATGCCACCTTAACCCCTTAGTCACCACTCTTCTAGAAGCTTCCCGACAAATTACGAGAATGCCCCTCCAATCCGTGAAAACATGAAAAAACTTTAGACTGTATAAATCCAATAACTCGATACTAGAATCTGGCTTAAACCAAAGCCGGCTAGTAAAAACTGTCCGAAAAGTCGTACGTGCGTAAACACACGTATGCGTACGAACCCTTGTCGTAAAACCATACGACCTCTATATCGTTTCGCCTGGAGCAGGGAAACTCTCTGTGTGGGACTCTAAAGACTCGACACTACGCTGGCAGTTTGTTTAACCACAGACCGCAAGCGGCACTAGCTGTACGTAACGGTCCCCAGGTTGATGTCGATAAGAAGGCCGATGAGAAAAAACATCCGAACCCCAACTGAGCCTGATGTGACAATCTCCGTACAGTCCGGTCTGTTCGTCTAAGACTATCGCATATCAAGCCTAGGGGGCGGCATGCGTCGGTCCCCTAATAGCTTTATAAGTCGTGTTGGAGCGAAGCCCATTACACCCCGAGAAGCTACTGGAACCTACCAGTATATCTCGCTTGCCCTGGCCAGGGACTTTGCGTAATGGCTCTCTGACACAGCGCGATATCATCTCCCAATACCGGGAAAGACGAATCCTATCTAACCACTACTGCCTCCAAGTGCTCGGAACTGCACCAAACTGCTACCTGTTTGCACAACTCCTTTGAGCCGTGGTAGGCTAGAAATCTAAGAACAGTGGGACACACTCAAGGCGAAGTAGCAGTGTCAACTCTGCGGACTATGCTGTACTCATGTCACCTGGGAACTGTTAACTGACGACGGGTATAATACCAACCAATCAGTTTCCCTGCGAGTCCTGTCCGGTGTAACCGTAACCTAACGAGCACCTGCATACTATCTCCAGTACGACGTACTGATGGCTGTGGGACAGACCATCTCCCTAACTGGGATGAGAAGCGTACACACTTATTCTACTCCGAAATATCGATGCCCTATCTCGATAATCCAACGACCAGTGACCTGTATAGGATGTTGCTTACAGACTACCCAGCCCCCACTAGTGTGACTGCCATCACGACGCTGGTAATCAAGCAAAGATCCTATAGGCTCTACTAATATGTATAAGCAATACGTTACAAGAAACATATGCACATATTAAAGTAGACACAAACCAAGTAGTATACTACCATTTTTAGCAAGACTGTATATATAACTGTGAATATCCCAAGCTTCCATTAAGTAATATACAATCAAGTATGATACAATAATGGCCCCTAGGGCATATACACTAACAATCTCCCACTTGCACTAGGGCCATGAGCTGGTATATCGTAGACCTATCATCTCGAATAGCCTCTCGAACTGCGTCTGAGGAAGGGCCTTTGTGAATGGATCAGCAATGTTATTCTCTGTCTCTACTCTTTTCACCTCGATTTCCCGGCGATCTACGATCTCCCTGATCAGGTGATACCTCCTTTAGATGTGTCTGGACTTCTGATGGGACCTGGGTTCCTTCGCTAAAGCAATAGCGCCGTTGTTGTCACAATACAGAGGTATTGGACCAACACTGGAAGGAACCACCTGAAGTTCTGTGAGGAACTTCTTTATCCAGACAGCTTCTTTTGCGGCATCGCAAGCAGCTATGTACTCCGCTTCCATCGTTGAGTCAGCAACGGTTTCCTGTTTGGAACTCTTCCAACAGACCGCCCCTCCATTGAGGGTAAAGACATAACCCGACATGGATTTGGAGTCATCTTTGTCACTCTGTAAGCCGGAGTCGGCAAAGGCCTCCATCTGGAGGTCTTTTCCGCCATACACCAAGAACATCTCCTTAGTCCTTATCAGGTACTTGAGAATGTTCTTCACGGCTATCCAGTTCTTCTCCCCTGGGTTTCCTTGATACCGGCTTACTACGCTCAATGCGTATGCTACATCTAGTCTGGTACATAACATCGCATACATTATAGAGCCTACCGCAGAAGCGTAGGGTATACTCGACATGCGATCCCTTTCCAAATCAGTCTTGGGAGACATCTCTTTGGAGAGGGTGATTCCGTGATAAGCCGGTAGGTTACCGTGCTTAGAATCATCCATACTAAATCTTTTCACTATGGTGTCTATGTACCTGGACTGCAAAAGTCCCATCATCCTTTTTGATCTATCACGATAGATCCGGATCCCCAGAATGTAGGTGGCATCACCTAGGTCTTTCATGAAGAATTTATGTGACAAGAATCTTTTGACTGACTGTAACATAGGAATATCATTTCCTATTAGGAGAATGTCATCCACGTACAAGACGAGGAATACTACAACTCTCCCTACAATCTTACTGTATATGCATGGTTCATCTGGATTTTTGATAAAGTCAAATTCTTTGACAGCATCATCAAAACAGATGTTGCAACTCCGCGATGCCTGCTTTAGTCCATAAATGGACTTAAGCAGCTTGCATACTTTACCGCTGCTCCCACTCTGAATGAATCCTTCTGGCTGATCCATATAGACGCTTTCTTCCAAATTACCATTTAGAAAGGCCGTCTTTACATCCATCTGCCAGATTTCATAATTGTGGAAGGCAGCAATAGCAAGAAGGACCCGAATAGATTTAAGCATAGCTACTAGAGAAAAAGTTTCGTCATAATCCAAACCAGGTCTTTGACGGAAACCCTTTGCAACTAGTCTAGCCTTATAGGTTTCAACCTGTCTATCTACACCAATCTTCTTTTTAAAGATCCATTTGCATCCTACGGGTTTTAGCCCATCTGGATCAATGTCCAAAGTCCATACTTTTTTACTGAGTCACCGCTCTGAATGGCTTGCTGGAAGCTAGTAGGCTCATCATAATCAATAGTGCAATCCTCTATATCCCCGTCTATGAGAAAACCGTAGTATCTCTCGGGCGGATGAGATTGCTTACTACTCCTGCGGAGTGGTGTCGGGATGTCATGTTCTCCTGAACCTTCTTGTTCTACCAAGGTTTCAGTAATAGCTTGTGGTTCTGGAATTTCTTCCAGTTCTATTGCACTCCCACTCTTCTGATTTTCTAAAAACTCAGTTTCCAAGAAGCGGGCATGTTGAGAAACAAAGACCTTTTGTTCCTCTGCGTAATAGAAATAATATCCCATGGAGTTCTTTGGATATCCCACGGAGTTCTTTGGATATTCCACAAACTTACACTGTACTGAGAGTGCCTCGAGCTTGTCCGCATGCTGCTTCTTTACAAAAGCTGGACATCCCCATGTCTTAAAATACTTAAGACAGGGTTTCTTCCCACTCCACATCTGATATGGTGTGGTAGGCACAGTCTTGGTTGGAACTCGGTTCAAAAGATATGCAGCTTATTCTAGTGCATATCCCCAGAATGATCGCGGCAACTCAGCGTTACTCATCATGGAACGTACCATATCCAATAGGGTTCGGTTCCGTCTCTCCGATACACCGTTATGTTGTGGTGTGTATGGAGGAGTAAGCTGAGAGAGAATTCCATTCTCTTTTAAGTAACGTATGAACTCGGCACTTAAGTATTCACCACCTCGATCAGATCTCAGTGTCTTGATACTTTTTCCTGTTTGTTTTTTCACTTCATTCTTGTATTCTTGGAATTTCTCAAAGGCCTCGGATTTATGCTTCATTAGGAAGATATATCCATACCTGGAGAAATCATCCGTAAAAGTAATGAAGTAGGAATAACCACCTCGCGCATGCGTAGACATTGGACCGTACACGTCACTGTGTACGAGTCCCAAGAGCTCGCTTGCTCTTACTCCGTGTCCAGTAAACGGAGTCTTTGTCATCTTTCCCATGAGACAAGATTCACAAGTAGCATAAGATTGATATTCGAACGGATTCAAATATCCTTCTCCATGTAACTTAGTCAACCTTCCCTCATTGATGTGACCTAGTCTACAATGCCATAAGAAAACCTGATTTGTTTCCGGAGACTTTCTTTTAAGTGCGTTCTGGATACTGAAAATCTGGGCTTGATTTAATACGTATATTCCGTTTTCTAATTTACCTGACCCAATCATAACTTGATTTAGGTGGATGTGAACCACATCTCTTGTAAAAGTAAAATCATATCCTTCCTTAGATAGTAAGGGTACAAATATGATATTACAAGTCGTACCTGGTACATAAAAACAGTTACGCAGAATCAATATCTGCCCAGTTGTCAGTCCAAAATGATATTCCCCTATGGATTCAGCGATCATGCTCATTCCGTTAGCAACCGTGAGGGTCATATCACCTATCCCGATATCCCTACGGTTTCTCAGAATCTGTAATGAATTACAGATGTGAGTTCCTGACCCGGTATCCAATACCCAGGAAGTAGGGTTAACTGACATACAGTTCTCAATAAAAAACACACTTGAGGCTGAAGCCATAACATGCTTTGCATTCTGGTTACTGGCTTTTAAAGCCCTGCAATCATTCTGCCAATGTTCATTCTTGTAACAATAGGAACATCCCTCTTTTACTATATCTAGTCCCAAAACTTTTGCCTTTCTCTTTCCTTCTCCTACCCAGGTTTCCTTCAGGGTAGGAAGTAGAGACTGTAGAATTAAGTCAGTATTTGACTCGTTTCCCAACGCGGTTTCCAGGTCCTGGAGCTCATCAATATAGCTAGTCATTGTAAGGACGTTGTCCCCTACGGATGACCCGTCAGCTAATCTCGCTTGAATTAATTCGTTCGAGGTTTCATATCTAGTGATATGAGATTGCTCTCCATATAAATCTTTATTATGGAGAAAGATGGAAACTAAGTCCATCTTCTCGTGCTGCTTCTGGTAGACGTCATCAACTGAAGCTAACACGAGGCACTTAGCTTTCGCTTTATCTTTTTCCCTTGTCTGACGGATATCCATATCCGCGACAGTGGAAACTGGACCTGGGACGGCGGGATCTTGAGTAGTAATAGGGTGGTCCATCTTGTCATAGCCAATGGACATCTGGATAGACCTTTGCCAGTCATATAAGTTAGATTCAGTCAATTTGTTATCTAGATGTAACCTATGTATGGTCACAAGGTCGCTGCAATTAAGAGAGAGAGCAGAAAACATTTTAGCATGATGTTGTTGCAAGTTTAGATTGGTTTTAAGTTTATCTAAACAGGATGGCTCCCACTATTTCTCGAATCCTTCCTCAAACCATAAAAGAAGAATTAGCCAGGACAATTCTCACCGTACAATACTTGCTTAACCGTTCAGCCAGGCCAGTGTCGATACTTCGATGGAGGTTTTCCAACGCTTTCGCGAAGTTCCTTAATTAAATAACCACTTTTCTCTGGGGGCGTAACCCCGCTGACACCTTTCTAGGCACCTACTTGGTTTATAGCATTGATCGTTAAGTGACGAATCTCCTGATAAGTAGTATATACTCACAGTAGGATCGGGATCCAAAATATCATCGTATGATAATGTTGAAGGAATCCTACCAACATTCATCAAACTCCAAAATGGTATGCATTTCTCTGCAAATTTCAGTTTCATTAGAAGTTCCCGATGTGGATTTTTGCCCCATGCTCTTATGACCTTGACTTTAGTCAACAAATCATAAGTCATATGTCAAGTTCTACCCGTCATTGTCCAGGTTAATTTGAACCCACCCGTACATACCCTTGACTTTAGTCAACAAGGTAATACGACTGTCCCAAACCAACGCATCTATCTATGCTGCATATAAATATCCAACAGCTACCAAACACTGTGCCTTGACTTTAGTCAACAAACACAGCTTGAATACTATTGACTATCTATATGAAATGACGGAGGGCTACGAATGGTTTTAGCAAAACCGTGAACGTAGTGAACTTGATATAGTCGAAGGAACCTGATACTTTTTAAAAGGAGTGGTTAAAGCTCCGCAATTAAAAATTTTGATCTTTTAAAATAACCGAGTGGTTTCCTTTTAAATTTGTTCCAACGATTAAACTATGGTTTATTTTCTTTGCATTATAATAATGCGTCCCATCATTTATCCTATCATTGCAGAAAACAACGAAAATACCATGTCCTCTTATGCCATCCGCATTCGCCACTGGGTCCCATCATCACCCGTTAGGTTACTTAACTAACGACAGAGCGGGGGCTGGGCTAGCGCGGGTGTAAAACATAAGTGACGTCTAATAGCTATCATATATAGATATTGTACATTCATCAGACGCAATAATAAGTATTCCAGACCACAGATAAACTTTATTGCATATGCAAGCAATCCGCGTTTCTTTTGAGCCTGCAAGGAAAGACGGATTACACAGTTTTGATGAATAGCCATTACCCCACCATAGACCCCTACGGGTACGGCAAACTACCCGCCAAGTACCAGAAGTGAAGCGGTCTGCCTCAACACTTCAAAATACCCGGTAGTTTGTGCACCCCACCTTGGGTCTATCCTAGGAGCAAAAACAGTAAAAAGAAATAATACAACGGTGGCTACAACAGCAACCTGGATGTGCCTCACAAAATAATATTACAACTTATTACAATTACATCGAATGAATTAATACAATAACCCATCACAAAACCCGGCTAATCATCACAACAATCCAATACAGTTTATATACACAAATAGTTAAAAATAACATCACAGATATGTGCAACCCCCTGCCAACCGACATACTAGCAGTTAGGGGAGGTTTACGAACACATAAAACATTACAGATAATAACCCGATTAGCAATTAACTTAGGACATCGATCGATCACCATTATCCGTGTCTACCCCAAAAGCAAGTCAGTACAGAGGCAACCTGGGCAGAAACAGAACATACAAGAAAACAGAAAATAACAAAATAGGAATTACTGAGCAAATCCGAGTCAACTCGGCGTTGACTCGGCGGCGGATCCGCGGCATAAGCTCTCTATTGCACCGGATCCGCGGCCGTTTTGCCGACTCACTGACTCGTTTTTTTCCGGTATTCTTAAAATACCCTGCTGTGAATTTTAAAGCATGTCAAATAATTTTTCAGACACTTTTAAAATTAACAGAAACTTAGGGTTTCGAAATTCTGTTTTTGTGTTTATCTGTCGATCGAACTTCTAATCATTTGCTAACAAGCTAGTAATGGTTTAGTTGGCTCTGATACCACTGTAAGTCCACGATACTTGCGGGGAGGCGGAATATATGAAAAACGATTATCAAAGCTTCGTAACACGGACTTGAGCGCATGAATCGTTTCTAAACCATTGCTAACTAACAACTAGAGGTTAAACTACTCGGATACGAAGTTATACCTCATGATACTAGTCCTTCGGGTCTCCATCGCTGTCCTCCACTCCTCGTAGGCTCCTTGGAACATCGGCACCTCAACGGCCTCCTCGAATCAAAGACGATCCACCCGAAAGCTCCTACGCCAAGCTTAATCTCAAACTTGAGATAATAGGTTGCTTAAAGTGCTAATCTAAGCAACCTAGGGGATATAGAGTGAGGTTATGAATGTATTAGTCTAGCTAACCCTTGATCTCAACACATGAGAGGTTAGGGTTAGGGTTTGAAGAGAGAGTGAGCTTGAGGAGAGGGAAGGTGAAGATGAGAATGAAATGAGATAATGATGTTATCATAATATATATGAAGCATTATTATTTACCCAAAAATGAAATAATTGAATTAACAACCATGCTTCATAAATATCTATGAGTGATTCATCACCATGAGTCATTAAGCATTTATGATGCATTAATGACATGGATGAATCATACAAATGAGTCACTAATCTCATTTAATGCAATGCCACCTTAACCCCTTAGTCACCATTCTTCTAGAAGCTTCCCGACAAATTACGAGAATTCCCCTCCAATCCGTGAAAACACGGAAAAACTTTAGACAGTATAAATCCAATAACCCGATACTAGAATCTGGCTTAAACCAAAGCTGGCTCGTAAAAACTGTCCGAAAAGTCGTACGTGCGTAAACACACGTATGCGTCCGAACCCTTGTCGTAAAACCATACGCCTCTATATCGTTTCGCCTGGAGCAGGGAAACTCTCTGTGTAGGACTCTAAAGACTCGACATTACACTGGCAGTGGGTTTAACCACAGACCGCAAGCGGCACTAGCTGTACGTAACGGTCCCCAGGTAGATGTCGATAAGAAGGCCGATGAGAAAAAACATCCGAACCCCTACTGAGCCTGATGTAACAATCTCCGTACAGTCCGGTCTGTTCGTCTAAGACTATTGCATATCAAGCCTAGGGGGCGGTAAGCGTCAGTCCCCTAATAGCTGTATAAGTCGTGTCGGAGCGAAGCCCATTACACCCTGAGAAGCTACTGGAACCTATCAGTATATCTCGCTTGCCCTGGCTAGGGACTTTGCGTAATGGCTCTCTGACACAGCGCGATATCATCTCCCAATACCGGGAGAGACGAATCCTATCTAACCACTACTGCCTCCAAGTGCTCGAGACTGCATCCAACTGCTACCTGTTTGCACGACTCCTTTGAGCCGTGGTAGGGTAGCAATCTAAGAACAGTGGGATACACTCAAGAAGAAGTAGCAGTGTCAAGTCTGCGGACTATGCTGTACTCATGTCACCTGGGAACTGTTAACTGACGACGGGTATAATACCAACCAATCAGTTCCCCTGCGAGTCCTGTCCGGTGTACCCGTAACCTAACGAGCACCTGCATACTATCTCCAGTACGACGTACTGATGGCTGTGGGAAAGACCATCTCCCCAACTGGGATGAGAAGCGTACACACTTAGTCTACTCCAGAATATCGATGCCCTATCTCGATAATCCAACGACCAGGGACCTGTATAGGATGTTGCTTACAGACTACCCAGCCCCCACTAGTGTGACTGCTATCACGACGCAGGTAATCAAGCAAAGATCCTATAGGCTCTAATACTATGTATAAGTGATACGTTACAACAAACATATGCACATATTAAAGTAGACACAAACCAAGTAGCATACTACCATTTTTAGCAAGACTGTATATACAACTGTGAATATCCCTGTAGGGTGTTTTTCGTCACCCCGTTGAGATGGGAATACGCGCACGCTTGTCAGGCGTACTACAGATCCCCCCTGCCTAGGGTAGGCTGGGGTTTAATGATTGTGGGGATCCGAATCTCCGGCAGCCGCGGACTAAGCTGCCGTTAATTACCCCTTGCCTTTGGGGCGAGGGAACTTCCGATTAACGGGTTAAACTGGTCATGCGAACTCAATGTGCGGTGTGCGTGTGTTTTGTTTTAAAAGGGGGTTTTGGATATATCGGGAGCCACGCATAGTTTTTACGGGGGAAACTGTCGCAGAGTTTCCCCTTCAAAACCAAGTAGCATACTACCATTTTTTTTTGAATGGGAAACTGTCGCGGAGTATGTGTATGTGTACATTTGTATACATATGTATATATATACATGTATATATAAATAAAGGGGAAAAAGACATCCAAAGGATGCGTGGGGCCAGCGCTTAGGCGCTTGAGCGCAAGAGCGCCACGTGTCGGCACGTGGGCGCTTTGCACTCGGATGCTGGGCGCTTGAGCGCAAGCGTGCCACATGTCGGCACGTGGGCGCTTTGCGCTCGGGCGCAGATTGCTGGAGCGCAACGCGCCACGTGTCGGCATGTGGGCGCTGTGCGCTCGGGCGCAGAGCGCCGGAGCGCAAGCGCGCCACATGTCGGCACGTGGGCGACTTGCGCTCGGGCGCATAGCGCTTGGGCGCAAGCGCGTAACGTGTCGGCACGTGGGCGACTTGCGCTCGAGCGTCTGCGCTGGAGCGCAAGAGTGCCACGTGTCGGCACGTAGGTGATTTGCGCTCGAGCGCTTGCGCTGGAGCGCAAGCGCGCCATGTGACGACACCGGGGAGACTTGCGCTCGAGCGCAAGAGCACTACGTGTCGGCATAGGGGCGACTTGCGCTCGAGCGCAAGCGCGCCACGTGTCGCCACGCGGGCGCTCTGCGCGTGAGCGCCGGCAAGAAAAAGAGGCTTTTAGCCTAAAAAAATTTCTCGGAAGAGAAATTAGAGAGGAGTTGGACTCCTGAGTGTCTTTTTTTTTCTTTTTGGGGTTAGTGAAAGGGGTTCTTCTTCTTCCTTCTCTGTTAGCTGGATCTTGAAGATCAATAGATGTGAGATCTCAAAATCTCTCCTTTTAGGATCTAAAGACAGATCCAAGTTCCCCTTTGTGGGTTTTGTGGTGAAAAACTATTTTGTTTTTGAAAAGGAAGAGTAAAACTCTTGATTTAATTCAAAAGAAATGAGAAGGTCTTGGAACCTTGAAGAAAGAAGAAAGATCTCAGATCTGAAACTTTTTTTTTGGAGAGAGAAGAAGTTGTTGGGATATTTCATTATCCTTGCCTTTATAGGCTACACACTTTACACATAGCCCCTTGGGCTTCACAAAATGGCATTTTGCCTATCCCATGGCTCATGTGCCATTTCTTTTTGCATATAAGCCATGGGCTTTACAAAAATTTGGCTTTATGCCTATTTTTCTTACATTTGTCCATAAAATAAAAATAAAAGAAATGCAACGAAATTATTTATTACAAAATTTTTATCTTGGGATGGGTGGAGGCCGGCCGCTTCATGTTCTGGCTCGACCCGGGCATGGGCCCACTGGATCTGGTCTTGGGCCCACTTGGATTGGGGTTGACTTTGATTTTGACTTGGTCAACCGGGGTGTAAATTTTTACCCCAACAAATTGCCCCCCATCAATAAATGCACACCACATATGTGGGTCGTGTGCATGAAATTGATGGATCTTCTTTTACTTGAAGGCGACCTGATTTGGTTCCCGCTTTTTGGGAAGCTGGCACTGCCCTTTTTACGACATGGACGGTCGTTGCTTGACATGACTCCGAGATGTAGTGTCCGTGATAGACGTTGCCCCTGGCCCGGAGTGATCTGGTTCCCGCTTTGTAGGAATCCTGCGCTGCCCTTTTTGCGACGTGGACGGTCGGTGCTGCCCTTTTTGCGACTTGGACGGTCGGTTCTGCCCTTTTTGCGATGTGGACGGTCGGTGCTGCCATTTTAGCGACGTGGACAGTCGATGCTGCCCTTTTTACGACTTGGACGGTCGATGCTTCCATTTTAGCGACTTGGACGGTCGGTTCTGCCCTTTTTGCGACATGGACGGTCGGTTCTGCCCTTTTTACGACATGGACGGTCGGTTCTGCCCTTTTTGCGACTTGGACGGTCGGTACTGCCCTTTTAGCGACTTCGATGGTCGGTGCTGCCCTTTTAGCGACGTGGACGGTCGGTTTTGCCCTTTTTGCGACGTGGACGGTCGATATTGCCCTTTTTGCGACTTGGACGGTCGATGCTGCCCTTTTAGCGACGTGGACGGTCGGTTCTGTCCTTTTTGCGACTTGGACGGTCGATGCTGCACTTTTAGCGATGTGGACGGTCGGTTCTTCCCTTTTTGCGAGTTGGACGGTCGATGCTGCTCTTTTAGCGACGTGGATGGTCGGTGCTGCCCTTTTTGTGACTTGGACGGTCGGTGCTGCCCTTTTTGCGACTTGGACGGTCGGTGCTGCCCTTTTAGCGACGTCGACGGTCGGTACTGCCCTTTTTGCGACTTGGACGGTCGGTTCTGCCCTTTTTGCGACAAGGACGGTCGGTGCTGCCATTTTAGCGACGTGGACGGTCGGTGCTGCCATTTTTGCGACTTGGACGGTCGATGCTGCCCTTTTTGCGACTTGGACGGTCGATTCTGCCCTTTTTGCGACTTGGACGGTCGGTGCTGCCCTTTTTATGACTTGGACAGTCGGTGCTGCCCTTTTAGCGACTTGGACGGTCCGTGCTTCCCTTTTAGCGACGTGGACGGTCGGTACTGCCCTTTTTGCGACTTGGACGGTCGGTTCTGCCCTTTTTGCGACATGGACGGTCGGTGCTGCCATTTTAGCGACGTGGACGGTCGATACTGCCATTTTTGCGACTTGGACGGTCGATGCTGCCCTTTTTGCGACTTGGACGGTCGATGCTGCCCTTTTTGCGACTTGGACGGTCGGTTCTGCCCTTTTTGCGACTTGGACGGTCGGTTCTGCCTTTTTTGCGACTTGGACGGTCGATGCTGCCCTTTTTGCGACTTGGACGGTCGGTTCTGCCCTTTTTGCGACTTGGACGGTCGATGCTGCCCTTTTAGCGATGTGCTGCCCTTTTTGCGACTTGGACGGTCGATGCTGCCCTTTTTGCGACTTGGACGGTCCATGCTGCCCTTTTTGCGACTTGGACGGTCGGTTCTGCCCTTTTTGTGACTTGGACGGTCGATGCTGCCCTTTTAGCGACATGGACGGTCGATGCTTGATTTGACTTGCTCTGCTTCTTGCTGTGTCAGGGGTAGACTTGACTTGCTCCGCTTCTTGCGGTGTCGAGTGAAAGTTGACTTGTTGATTTTGATTTAGGTTGACATCAGCATCGCTATACTGGAATAGGTACCAGGAGTGATTCATCATCTGTCATTTAGAGGATTTTGGGATTTTGGTTTTTGTTTGGCATCTGCATTGCTGCACTGGAATAATGCCAAGAGCATTTCATCATTTGCCCCGGGAGGATTTGGGATTTTTTTTTGGGACTTTGAATGTGGTCTCACCGGTAGGACTTGGGAGAGGTTGGGATTGTTTTACGCCCGTGGATTGTATACGGTTTTGCAGGATGTATGATCTAGACCGTAGGGCCGGAAAAATTTCAGGGCTTTGTTGACGTCTGCATCGCTGGACTGGAATGTGGTACCAGGAGCGACTCATCTTTACCGTTGGGGTATGGGATTTGGAATTTGGTTGGCGTCTGCATCGCTACACTGGAATATGGTACCAAGAGCGACTCATCATTCGCCATTTGGGGATTGGGGAGCGATGGTATAGGAGACAGGTTTAGATCCCTATCGCCTAAGGCTTTTCAATTTTATGGGCCGTGAGGGTCCCATAAAAGCAATTTCTCCCTACGAGTCGTAAGGATCCCGCAGGTGTATTTTCTCCTTAGGAGTCGTGAGGACTCCTAAGTGTTTTTTTCCTTTATGAGTTGTAAGGATCCTATAAAGGTTTGTTCTCCTCATATATCATGAGGACACATGAGTGGGTCTTATCAATGGAGCATCATTCCCAAAGCGGAGACCGGCCGCGTAACTGGTGATTACGGTGGGGCATGGGTATGATGAGAATTATTTGAGCCCGTGGATTGTATACGATGGTCAACTTGGGGACCCACCGTAGGGCCGGGAGAATTTTGAGAAATCGGATTTTGGTTGGCGTCTGCATCGCTGCACTGGAATGTTGTACCAGGAGTGACTCATCATTCGCCGTTTGGGGACTTGGAATTTGGATCTTGTTTGGCATCAGCATTGCTGCACTGGAATAATGCCAGGAGCAACTCATCATTTGCCTTGGGAGGACTTGGGATTTGGGTTTTTGGTCGGCATCAACACCGCTAACACTGAAGCGAAATGCCAGGAGCGACTCATCATTTGCCATTGCCCGTTGGGAAACGATGGCTTAGGAGACAGGTTTGGGTCCCTATCACCTAAGGCTTTTCAATTTTATGGGCCGTGAGGGTCCCATAAAAGTATTTTCTCCCCACGAGTCGTAAGGATCCCGCAGGTGTATTTTCTCCTTAGGAATCGTGAGGATTCCTAAGTGTGTTGCTCATTTGTGAGTCGTAAGGATCTCACGCAGGGGTTTTCTCCTCACAAGGTCGAGAGGACTTTGCGAGTGTATTTCATATTTTTTCATGAGTCTGCGCCCTTTCGGGTTTTCACAAACTCGCCGGTAGTCCTGCTGTTTTTACTCACGGAGCCCTTTCGGGTTTTCATCCGTGCCCGTTTTGCTTGTGAACATACCGTTTTTTATTTCTTTTTCTTTTTTCTTTTTTTTTCTCTCTTTTTTCTTCTTCTTCTTTTTTTTGTCTCTGGTGGGACTTTAAAAGTAGTCTTACCGGCAGGATTTGGGAGAGATAGGGGCCATTTACGCCCGTGGATTGTATACGGTTTTGAAGGATGTATGATCCAGACCGTAGGGCTGATGTGCTCAATTCGCCTGCGACTTGGAGCATTTACGTATAGTATTTCTTGAGATATCGGCCATTGATGGGTGGCATGGGCATGGGTATGATGAGAATTATGTGATACCGTATTTCATTCTCGCGATGAATGTGTCGAATGGTTGTATGCGATATAACCTAGTTATCGAATCAAGGATTGATTCGATAAGCCGATACATTGGATACTAGCCGGTTGTATGCGATATGACCGGATCATTGAATCAAGTGTTGATTTAATGATTTAATGTATAATTATATATTTGATATATTACTTTGCATTAACTAGTATTGGTTCACTTTAAATGGATTTACTCACTTGGTTTGTGCACATTGTATATGTGATATATTTTGTGCACATGATTGTATCATGTTTGATGATACATGCAAGCTAGGGTTAGTGTAAAGAATTAGACCATGGTTAAGTTTATGATTAGGGTTTCATTTTATTTACTTATTCATTTATTTATTCTTTTTGTTTATTTTGGAAAAAGGAAATGATAAAGAAAATAGAATGGTGGCTTGATTTGTTTGTAGTTGAAGTTTCTTGAAACTTTGACTAAGTCACCATTCTTGTCTCATCCTTAACCCTAACCATTCAAGTTAACCATGGTCCATTCTCTACAACTAACCAAGGGTTAGTAAATGATAAGTATTGATTTATTTATCATTTACATAATACTTATCATATCTTCTTCTTCTTCATCTTCTTCTTACATGAAGAAAAAGCTTGCACCATCAATGGCAACTAGCCAAAATGAGTGAGAAATCCAAATCTAAAGTCTACCCACTTCCTATTTCTTCATCCTCTACCTCTTGCCAAGTTGTATAGGGTGTTTCCTTCACAAGTTTTCAAGGCTTGGTGAAGTTGGAGCTTGTTCTTGTGATGCCTCGACGTAGATCATCTTCGGCATCGAACCGACGATCAAGCCCGCCCATTCTTCGATGATGCCAATGCTAGAGTCAAGGGTTCGATTTGGACAGCGGAGGGAGATCATCGCGAAGCTTAGGAAGTGGTGGACCGGATCTACAAAGGTTGTAGTCACTTTCCCTTAGCATTTAATTCGATTACATGCTTGCTTCGCCTATATATCTAGTTAACGATCCGTATTAGGGTTTGTAGGCACTTGTAAAATTTCAATTGGCCATGTTTGATCACTTGTGAGACTCCATTAGAGTGCCAAGGAACCCTACAGTTTCTCAGGTGGTGATGGGCTTCATACCGACACGAAATGTCGCGTTATTAGGGGTCTGACTTTATTCATCCCTCTAGACTCGATATGCGATACTCATTGACGAACGGACCGGACAATATAGATATCGTTACTGTCAGGCTCAGTAGGGTTTCAGGATGAGTTTGCTCGCCGGCCTCCCTTTTGCTCAATACCTGGGTAGCCGTTACGTACAGCTAGTGCCGCTGACGTGCTTGTGGTTAAACCAACTGTGAGCATATTGACGAGTCTTTAGAGTCCTACATGGAGGGTTTCCCTGCTTCGGGCGAAACGATGTAGAGGCCGTATGGTTTTACGGTTGGGTTCGATCACATACGTGTAATTATGCACGCATGATGTTCGGACAGATAATACTAGTAGGCTTTTGTTTAAGCCGGATCCTCGTATTATATTGTTGGATTATTTTTGTCTTATTGTATTCGTATTCTTCAGAATACGGATGCGGGTATGTAAATACGGATGAGGGGTATTCTTGTAATTTCTTAAAAGATTACTTTTAGAAGATTACACCACATTATGGTTTAAACCTTTTTGGATTAAAAGGTTATTGAGGTGGAGGATGAGGTGTTTATTGCATATTTTGTGGCATGGCTTAGTAGTGACCCATGGTTACTATTCTAACATGCTTAATCTTTTGTTTGTTGTGAGATTTATATTGACTTAAGATATTTTTGTTGACTTAAGATATTCTTAGAGGCTTGAGATATTTATTGGATGGCTTGTATTAATAACTCTAACAACACACAAAATCAGTTAGCCATTATTCTTTTTCTTGAAATTCGATCTTGCTTAGATCATTGGAAGAAGTCGTTCTTGTTTTCAAACTCGCATCCTCATGGCATCTTCTTCCTCCACCCTATAAGTCTCATGTGTTGTGAAACCTAGGGTGTCTTGAGACAAATTAATCCTTCATCACTCTCTAATTCTTCTAGACTGTCTAGTGTAGCGATCTAGGTACCCTAGTTACCTCAGATATGAGGTTGGAGCTCGTTTCATAGATTCTCGGGTGGATCATCTTCGATGGAGGAAGACCGGTGATCAAACTTGATCAAGGAGGCCTCTCGGAGCTTGGGATGATGGTTCAAGACCGAAGGACACGGATCATTCGGTATAACCATTCTCAATTCTCTTTTTACAAATAGCTAGTTTAGGGTTAATTGTAGATCCGGGCATCGGGTTCCGTTAGCGCCAGTTTTTGTAATTTTTTGTTCCGCATCCGGCCACGGTTTGATGGCCACGGCGCAGCAACATGGTATCAGAGCCAACCCACAAACCCTACTATCTTGTTTGCACAAGGTTAAAATCTCGATCGACTAATTTTTTCGGATCACAGTTCCATATTCATGTGCTTGCTGTCGAATTTCAAAGTTGTTCAAAATTTTTTTTTGGGTATCTTAAAAATATGTGCAGGCAAAACTAGAGCTACGAAAAAAATTTGAACACCTAACTCCAAAATTCCACCGCGGAACCGGAGCAAAATGTCACATTTTGCGGCAGAACCGCCACGCTTTTTGGGCTATAGTGCCCCAAATTTTTTCTCGGGCTATAGTTCATGGAATATGATTTTTTTGATATATGGTTTTGGCCTAGAATTGTTTGAGTGCTGGATTTGCATTTAGGTCCAATTTAGAAAACTTTAGTCGATCGACATTTTAAATGTGTGGTTTTCAGTGCATACATTACTATCTGCGACCGTGAATGTCATTAGAGCGGTACAACTCGTCTAATTGCTATATGTATTTTAGACGGGTTTGCGAACATTACATTCACGTTGATGTTTTGTGTTGTGCTGTGGTTGTGGCTGGATCGTCGTGGTGGATAGCCAGTGGTGCAATGATAGTTAGTACAGT
This sequence comes from Agapanthus africanus, assembly GCA_030015575.1. NCBI lineage: Eukaryota > Viridiplantae > Streptophyta > Magnoliopsida > Asparagales > Amaryllidaceae > Agapanthus > Agapanthus africanus. The sequence goes on from CM057350.1 coordinate 320,880,100, forward strand.
TCGGATTCATTTTTATATTCAGTATTGCTGGGCGAGCGTCCGACATGTGGACTGCCATCTTTTCCAGCTTGTATATTATTTGTTTGGGGCACGACCGGGTTGAGGTCGATATCACCCTTATACATATTTCTTTTCTGTACTAGGATTACCCCGCGGTGGAGTGCACGAATAGCCGGGCTCTGGAGGGCAACGGGTCTGCATCTCATGGCGTTGAGACGGAGGGGACCTTACATTAGAATTGGCGGGCTACTCGCCGCACTCGTAGGGGGTATAGGTTGACCCATAGAGGGGTGCCTAAGTTACCAGATTCCGTGAAGTGCCGGGTGGCCCATTCATGTTATTGATTAGGGTTGCCTCGCTTCTGGGATTGGCGGGTAACTTGCCGCACTCCTAGGAATTTAGGTTTTCATTGCACAGGCTATCCACATGACAGGGAACGTTGGGTCTCATTTGCGGCTCAAGTGAAAGCCGAGGCTCCAGGATTATCCACCACTCTATGTTGCTTGGCTGAGATTCTGTGTTGTTGCTTTATATCATTCCTGGGACCATTGTTATATATATATATATATATATATATATATACTAGTAGATGTTGTATATGTTTTTCACCCGCGCTAGTCCACCCTCCCCCCCGCTCTGTCGTTAGTTAAGTAACATAACGGGTGATGACGGGGCCCAGTGGCGAATGCGGATGGCATATGCATACATTTTAATTTTGTTGCTTTCTGTGGTGTGATATGTTTAGTTGATGGGATTGTGTTGATTCTGATCAATGCAAGGATAAACCAAACCTATTTGATGTTGTTTGAACCAAGTTTTCTGAAAAACAGACATTACAGACGTTCTCATTTGTTTTGCATCATGGTATTCAGTTTGGAATATCCTACACCACATTTGATGAGGAAAGAGCCGTGATCCCTTCACCGTGAGTGACCTCTTAGCAAAAGTTTGCGTCGGCATAATAACTTCACTATAGTCGATTCTTTTTTTTTGCATCGTAGTATTCAGTTTGGAATATCCCGCACCTCATTCGACGAGGAAAGAGCCGAGATCCCTTCACAGGGAGTGACCTCTTTAGCAAAAGTTTGCGCACTATATATTAGTAAAACCACTCGAGTTCCTTCAACGATATCGAGTTCCTTCAACGATATCAAGTTCATTACGTTAAAGGTTTTTCGCCAAAAATCAGCCGTAGCCCTCCGTCATTTCATACGAGTATTGCTTAGTAATCGTGCTACGTATGTTGACCTAGTCAAGGCGTAGTGTTCGGTAGCTCTGTAGTACTTTTCTACTGCATGGATATGCGATTGGTTAGGACAGCCGTACGGTCATGTTGACCTAGTCAAGGGCTCATACGGGTGGGTCTAATTAATCCAGGATAATGATGGGTTGAACTTGACTTGTGACTTAAGATATGTTGACCTAGTCAAGATCATAAGCTGCTTGGGGTAAAAACCATATCGGGAGATTCAAACACACAGGAAACTTGCCAGGCATGCGCATACCTTCTTGAGTGTGGTGACTTCAGTGGCTTCCATCAGGTTATCATGCGATGATAGTTGGATCCCGATTCCCACTGATGAGTAGGTTTACTCCTTGGGTGATTTTAGATGATCACGACTAATTCTCCTTTTGGGTTTGGAGGAGAGTTCGAAGATACAGTGTGAGACATCCTGATTAGATAAAGTGATTAACCATTCTGATCTAGATTAGAGTGCACGCTGAGTGTTTCTTTTCTCTCTCTCTTTGGCAGCGACCAAGGCCCGGCCCTAGACTAAAACTCATGGACCAAGTTAACCGAACCTTCTTAAAACACTTTGGCTTTGGAATTGTCATAGTTGCATATATCATTCCCACTCCTACTTTTACCCTTTGCATTTCTCCGGAACATTCCATATCACTATGAAGATCCACATTTATTAGATATGACCATCGTATAATTTCATACGAACTCGAAGAAACTTGTTTCAGATTCGAGGATGGTTTCCGGTTCTGGAGAAATTGAATAGGACAATTCAGTTGTCTTTCCCTTTTACCTTCTCTCAGGTTGCAAGGTGATGATGCTCAATATTGGCGGTCCCCAAGATCTGGACACGTGGCAGATAACGTGTCCTACGACTCAGAAGAAAGGGCCCACAGGGGCCGACCAGGCCACCTTACACCCGACCTGCAAGCGCGAGCAGGCCCTCCTCGGGGCCCCCAGCGAATTAGCCTCCTCGGCCCCTCAGCTCGCCCCGATCTTCAACAGGACCAAGACTCCTCAGCCTCCTCACTTGTCCCCGAGCTCCCGGCCGAGGCTGTCTTCCTCGGCCCCCGACCGACTCCACCACTCACAGGCGTAACCGCCGCTCCGCGAATCCCGCCAGGCGCAGATTCTACGCCAGCAACATCCCACGTTCCACGCCATTACTATCCCTATTGATGATGCTCAATATTGGCGATCCCCAAGATAAGGACACGTGACAGATAACGTGTCCAACGACTCAGAAGAAAGGGCCCACAGGGGCCGACCAGGCCACCCTACACCCGACCTGCAAGCGCGAGCAGGCCCTCCTCGGGGGCCCTGCGAATTAGCCTCCTCGGCCCCTCAGCTCGCCCCGAGCTTCCACAGGACCAAGACTCCTCGGCCTCCTCGCTCGTCCCCGAGCTCCTGGCCGAGGCTGTCTTCCTCGGCCCCCCGACCGACTCTACCACTCACAGGCGTAACCGCCGTTCCACGAATCTTGCCATGCGTAGATTCTATGCCAGCATCATCCTACGTTCCACGCCATCACTATCCCCATTAATGGGCGATCCGCTCTCTACGCGTGCGTGACATCGGGAGCGTAACTGCAGACGAGATTCTTACGCCTGCTACTGCGTTCCACCACCGTTATATAAACCTCCATCACAGAGGGGTCAAGTAAGCCATTCTTTACTCTATTAAGCCGTTACCCTGCTCGGATCTCACTACTAACTTGATCGTTGGAGGGTCAATGGTGGTAGCAAACAACCCCGGGACTTCTTTGCAGGTACTCGGCACCAACTCCTTATACCACCTCTTCCACCAAAACCCATTGAAACCCACACGCAGCAGCAGACAATCATCAGAATCCACTGGGAGATCGACGGTGGACAACATCTGAAGGAGACCCGAAAAGGACCTCCATCAGTTGGCGCTGTCTGTGGGAACCGAAAACTCACCAAAAACAAAAGTTGGCCTTCCGATCTCCGTCCACATAGCAATCGATCACCCCTAAGATCCAAACACCCACTGTCGCCTCCCTCACAACGGAGACGCAGACGGACCCTCACCCAATGTCGTCGGCCTCCCCACTGGCTGCCGTCTCATAGGCCCCGGCGACCACCCGAGCAAAAGGGCTAGGGGTCGAGAGCCCATCACCTTTGGCGACAAGGATCTCCACGGCATATCTGTGCCCCATAGTGACCCGCTGGTGATCATAGCCTAAATTCACCAGTACGAGGTCCACCGGATACTCATCGATTCGGGCAGCTCGGCGGACATCCTCTTCCACGACTGCTTCCTGCGTATGGGGCTCGCCCCAGCAGACCTGAGACCGACCTCCCACGTCCTCTCAGGGTTCACCAACCACTCTATCCTGGCACAAGGGGTGGTCACCCTGCAGTTCACGATCGGGGAGCCCGGCCGCACGCGCACGCTGCCTGTGGACTTCATCGTAGCGAAGGTTCCGTCGGCCTACAACGTCCTCCTCGGCCGCCCGACGCTGAACTCCCTCCAGGCCCAGATCTCAACATACCACCTGGCGATAAAATTCCCCCTAGATCGGGGCGGGATAGGTCGAGCATATGGGAGCCAGCGGCTCACGAGGATAGGCCTTACAGAGACGTCTTCGCCCGAGCAGCACGCTGACGACGCCGATGCGTGCAGCGACATCAAAGGATTCCTGGACGCCCAAGACGAGCAGAAGGAGGTCCATGGGGCGCCGGTCGAACCTCTTATCGAGGTTCCCCTAGAAGAAGGAGACCAAGGAAAGACCGTCCAGGTCGGGTCGCTCCTGACGGGGACCCAGCGGGGTGACCTGATCAAGTTCCTCAGAAGCAACTCCGACGTTTTCGCTTGGGCACCTGCTGACATGCCTGGGATCGACTCCAAAATCATCTCCCACAAGCTCGGAGTTGATCCTACGGCCTGCCCCGTCAGACAGAAGAAAAGAAGCTTCGTCCCGGTCAAATAGAAGGCGATCGAAGAGGAGGTTGATTTGCTCCTCGCCACCAACTTCATCAGGAATGTGCCCTACTCAGAGTGGCTGGAAAACGTAGTCCGGGTCAAGAAGTCAAGCGGGAAATGGCGTATGTGCGTCGACTTCACCGACCTCAATAAGGCCTGCCCCAAGGACAACTTCCTGCTCCTCCGTATAGACCTGCTTGTCGACAGCTCGACCGGCAACGAGCTACTGAGCTTCATGGACGCTTTCTCCGGCTAGAACGAAATCCGTATGAACCATGAAGACGAAGACCTGACCGCATTCACAATGGACCGGGGGGGTGCTGCTACAGGGTGATGCCCTTCGGCCTCAAGAACGCCGGGGCCACGTACCAAAGGCTGGTCAATCGCATGTTCAAGCCATAAATCGGCAAGAATAGCGAAGTCTACATTGATGACATGCTCGTTAAGTCCACCTTGTCGGCCGACCATGCCAAGGACCTGGGCGAAGCATTCGTAGTGCTCCATAAATTCAACATGAAATTAAACCCCACCAAGTGCGCATTCGGAGTCACTGGAGGAAAGTTCCTCGGGTTCATGGTCATTCACCACGGAATTGAAGCTAACTCGGAGAAGATCGACGCTATCCTGAGCATGGCCGCACCTAAGACCAACGTCGAGATCATGCAGCTCACGGGGCGGGTCGCCACTCTGAGCCGTTTCATATCCAGGTCAGGGGAGAAGTGCCTCCCGTTCTTTAAAGTGCTGAGGAAAATTCCGAGGTTCGAGTAGTCAAAGGAGTGCCAAGCCGCCTTCAACCAATTAAAGAAGCACCTCGCAATACCGCCGCTGCTCACCCGTCCAGTGGATGGGGACGAGCTGTTGCTGTATCTGGCAATATCCGACCAAGCAGCAGGCTCGGTGCTCGTCCGAGAGGCCAAAGGGCGCATAAGACGGTGTACTATGTGAGCCACGTGTCTTGGCTCTTGTGGTAACCTCACGGAAGCTGCAGCACTACTTCCAAGCACACACCATCATCGTCCTCACCGAGCGCCCGTTGGGAGCTATCCTGGCATCATCGGAATCTTCAGGCCGCCTGGAAAAATGGAGATGGGAGCTATCTCAATTCGACATAAGATATCGCCCACGGCAAGCAATCAAAGCGCAGGCCCTGCCCGATTTCATCGTCGAGTGCACCATCCCCAGCAGGAGGCGGGAGTCCGTGCCGCCCATCGCAACCCGGTGTCCCATCCCGGAAGGTCCTAGCTCAGTTCGAGAGTGGGTCATCTACGTCGACGAGTCTTCTACCAAGGAAGGCTGTGGTACCGGCCTCATCATCCGGGGCCCAAACGAAGGCGAGATAGAGTACTCCTTAAAGCTCGGTTTCAGAGCGTCGAACAACGCGGCAGAATATGAGGCCCTCCTGGTCGGACTGCGCATGGCCGTCGTGCTGGGGCTGAAGATAAATCGAATCCGTAGCAACTCGGCCCTTGTTGTCGACCAAGTGACCGGCTGATTCGAAGCCCGAGAGCCTCTAATGATGAAGTACCTAGACGAGGTAAGAAAACTCCGGAAAAACTTCGACGAGGTCCAGGTAGAATAAATACCCAGACAGCAGAATGCCCAAGCAGATGCCCTAAGCAAGCTGGCTTCGTCGTACTCGGCCAACAATCGACGGTCGATCCTCTTAAAAACCTTGCCTCGACCTCGCGTGCGAGACGAAGCGACGACACTCCACGTGTACGCGACGCAGGAGAGCGACTAGGATTAGAGGAACCCTCTTGTAGAGTTCGTGAAGGACGGCGCGCTGCCGGAGGACCGGGCGGCCGTCCGCCGTCTCCGGGCCAAAGCCCGCCACTTCGTCTGGAGCAATGGGAACCTCTACAAGAAGGCCTTCACTCAGCCCCTGCTCCGATGCGTTGATCCCCAAGAGGCCGACTACGTCCTTCGGGAAATCCATGAAGGGGGGCGGCGCGCACCAGGGGGATCGAACCTTGATCCAAAAGGCGTTACTCTAAGGGTACTACTGGCTGACCATCCATGAGGACGCCCTGAAGCTGGTCAGAGGTGCAAGAGCTGCCAATCCACGGCAGCATTCCCCGCCTCCCGGCTACCGAGCTAACTGCCCTGATGTCCCCATAGCCGTTCGCCCAGTGGGGGCTGGAAATGATCGGCCAGTTCCCTACCGGAACAGGTGGGCACAAATGCGTCCTCGTTGCGGTGGACTACTTCACCAAGTGGATTGAGGCCGTTCCCATCAGGAAACCAGACGCCGCCAAAACCATCAAGTTCCTGCAAAATAACCTGATAATCCGGTTTGGCATCCCGAGGTGCATCATCTCCGACCATGGGACGAACTTCGAGAACGAGAAAGTGAAGGACTTCTGCAAAGAGTACCGTATCCTCATGAAGTTCGCCGCAGTCGCGCACCCCCAATGTAACGGGCAGGCCGAGGTCGCTAACCGAGACGTCCTCCGGGGTCTCCGAACCCGCCTAGAAGGGAGACAAGGCAGTTGGGTCGAAGAGCTGCCCCGGGTCTTATGGGCCTTGCGCACGTCAAGAAAGACTTCCACCGGGGACACCCCCTTCAGCCTCTGCTACGGGGCCGAAGCGATGGTCCCAGCGGTGATTGGGCTATCCAGTCACCGGGTCGAGCACTTTGACGATGACGTAAACACCATGGCGCTACAGACCAACCTCGACATATTGTTGGAAAAAAAGGATCGGGCCCAGATCAGAGCCGCCGCCTATCAGCAACAGACGGCCCGATACTACAACGCTCGGGTCAAACGCCGCTCCTTCAAGACTGGGGACCTGGTCCTACGGAGGAACGAGTTCATCGACCAAGGCAGGCATCACAAGTTTTCCCGAAAGTTGGAAGGTCCTTTCCTTATCTCTTAAGCGCTCCACGGCGGAGCCTACCGCCTACAAGACGCGGACGGACGAAAGCTGCCGTGGCCTTACAACGCCGAGAAGCTATACCAATACGACCAAAGCCAGCGAGATTTCCCTTTCACAAAGATGGTGTAAAGCGTTCTCTGAAATTCCTGTCCATACGAATAAAGAAACGTCGAATATTTTTTCCCCAGTAGAGTTCCTCCTTTACAACTCAAGGCCCTCGCCTCGAGGCGGCCGTGCAACACACGGGCCCTCGCCGCGGTGCGACCGTGCACCCCACTGCCCGGACCAAAAAGCCCTCCTAGAGGCAATCGAGTCCGAGGATCCCTCGCTCGGCTATCCCCCACGGGCAGCTTCCCTGGCATAGCGCCGGGGATCAAAAAGCCCTCAAAGAGGCAGTCGAGCTCGAGGATCTCTCGCTCGGCTATTCCCAGCGGGCAGCTTCCCTGCCACAACGCCGGGGATCAAAAAGCCCTCCCAGAGGCAGTCGAGCCAGAGGACCCCTGGCTCAGCTATCCTTCAGGAAAAAGCCCTCTCCAAGAGGCACCGGGCAATAATCCTGCCGGGCCAAGGGTCCTTGGTCGGCTTCTACAGCCCCTCCCGCGCTAAGGACCAAAGTCCTCCCAGAGGCAGTCGAGTCCTCGCTCAGCTATCCCCGGCTGGTAGCTTCCTACCACAACCGACAGGGATCAAAGTCCTCGCCAAGAGGCAGTGGGCAGTAACCCTGCTCAGTCCCTGTCCTGAAGGATCAAAGCCCTCGCATGAGGCAACCGAGCAGCTACCCTGCTCGGTCTACTCCGGCTGGTAGCTCCATACCCACGACGCTAGGGATCAGAATGCCCTCGGAAGAGGCACCAGAGCGGCTACCCCGCTCATCCATCCCAGGCTGGTAGTTGCCTACCCCCAACGCCGGAGGTCAAAGCCCTCACCAAGAGGCAACCGCGCAGTTTTACTGCACGGTCATCCTTAGCGAGCTTCTTACAGCCCCTCTAGTGCTAAGGACCAAAGTCCTCCAAGAAGCAGTCGAGTCCTTGCTCGGCTATCCCCGGCTAATAGTTTCCCGACCACAACGCCAGGGATCGGTTAGCCCTTGCAAGTGGCAACTGCGCAGCTACCCTGCCCAATCACCCCCGGCTGGTGGTCGATGCTCGAAGTCAAAGATCCCCTGTGGCCCGCGGAGGATCTGAGACACCAGGGAGGGACGTCAAGTTTATCTAAGTCTAGACGATCTCCCCTCGACTCCGGGGCCCATGGGGATACCTGGGGATACCTCCTCGGCAGCGTTTGACATGCTCGTCGACTAGTGATTGAAGTCAACCCGACGAAAGATCGCCAGACAGACGGCCAATCAGACACGAAAACACGACGGTACAAGCAAAGATATCCTACGAACATCCTTCACACACAGAAGATGAAATGCAAACCGACGAAACTAGGATTTTCTTTTATTACCAAAAGCAAAATTTTTACGAAGGGTATTATGGGGCTCCCCAGCCCTACAAACTGCCCGGAGGCTTACTTTGGTCCCCTCATAGCTGACATCACAGCCTGCTGGGGGCTCTACCACCGGAGATTTTGCCACCAGGGGCACGCCCTGCTCCCCTCGCCATCTCCCACCGGAGGCCTCGCCGCCAGAAAAGAAGCCCGAGCTCGGAGCTCACCATCGTTGAACTCAGGAAGCGGTTCCTTCACGGCCTCCAGGGCCTTGTTCCAAGCGACGACAGAATACTCCCCGAGCTCGGCGTAAAACTGCTCTGACGACTTATAATCGGCCATAGCTTTGTTAGCCCGAGCCTCGGCGACCTAGGCCTCCAGAAGCGCCGCCTCAGCATCTCCCCTGCTAGCGTCCCTCTCTTTTTCCAGGGCCGCGAAGCGTTCGGCCAGATCTTCCAGCTTCCTATCGGCAACCCGGAGGGACACATTCAGACGACGAAGGGCACCCCGATTCGCTGAATTGGCAAGTTCTGCAGCCTCCACCCGGCTCGCCAAGACGTCTGCCTTTGCCCTCTCCAGGCACAGGTCATGTCACAAAACCTCGACCTCTGAAGGGAACGCTTCCACTGGCCTCGGGGCGTTGAACGCCTCCTCAGCCTCCATACGAGTGGCAAGAGCGCAGTGTTGAAGAACCTGACGGAAAGCCGATAAGAAATCAGGTGGCCCCTGAGCCAAGGAAAGGTGTACCGAGAAAAATGCACGTAAAGGGGTTCGTACCTGTACCGCCCTCTGGGACATGGCATCCAATTGATCCCTCAGGGAGCCATGCCGCAGCTTTCCCCCAGCCGACTCCTCCATCCCGGGGAGCAGGCCAGCGGCAACGGAAAGTCCAGAAGGAACCGTGAAGACGGTGCCCCCCTCCAGCACGGAAATTCCCTCAGGGACACTCGACGACGACGCATGAGAAACCGTCCTCTTCCTATTCAGAGGGGGCCTGCCCTAGCCCTTCCTTCTGTCCCCCGTCTGGGGCTCGGGTAACTGTGGACGTCTCGGGCCGCCGCCGGAGAAACAACCAAATGCCGTCGACAAGGAGGACGGCCCTACCGCCGGCAGAGGATCCGGCGGAGAGCATGAGCTAGCCGGGGGGCTCGGCCGCGCCACTAGCCTCCTTCTGGCTCGGGAAGCCCGAAGAGTGGGTGCGAACCATGTATTCCAAAGGGAAGAAGAACGCTGAGCAGCGACGACTCAAGGAAGAGGGGAAAATGAAAGATTGGGAGCCTTGGGAGGGCCCCACCCCTGTTTATTGTTGTGTAAGGCCTCATCCAACGGCACCCGTCATCTTCCGCCAAAACGACTCCTTTCGCCCAGCGGCTCCGATCTCTCCACGTGTCGATCCTGCACTGAACCGCGTCCCATCAGACGCCGCAGGCCTGCACACGTCGCGTCGGCCAGTTGACGCTTGACACGTATACCGTCGCTTCATTGACAGAGTGCACGAATCGGCGCACCTTCTTGAAATGCAGAGATCTCGCCTTAATTCGCTAGCGAAAAAGGCAACCGACGGCCCGAGTACTCATCCCGACAAAGCCCTTGAAAGGAGCTCACCCCGTAAGACCTGGCAATCCACTCCTGACCCGACCCGCTAGCTGATCGGGACAAGAGTGGGGGCTAATGATGATGCTCAATATTGGCGGTCCCCAAGATCTGGACACGTGGCAGATAACATGTCCCATGACTCAGAAGAAAAGGCCCACAGGGGTCGACCAGGCCACCCTACTCCCAACCTGCAAGCGCGAGAAGGCCTTCCTCGGGGCCCCCTGCAAATTAGCCACCTCGGCCCCTCAGCTTGCCCCGAGCTTCCACAGGACCAAGATGTTAGTGTATATGCCCTAGAGGCCATTACTGTATCATACTAGTATGTATATTACATGATGGAAGCTTGGGATATTCACAGTTGTATATACAATCTTGCTCGAAATGGTAGTATGCTACTTGGTTTGTCTCTGCTTTAATGTGTACATGTGTTTCTTTTATTATATCACCTATACGCATTATTGGAGCCCTTAGGATCTTTGCTTGATTACCAGCGTTATGATGGCGCTCACACTCGTGGGGGCTGGATAATCCATAAGCACATCCTAATACAGGTCTCTAGTCGTAGGACTATCGAGACAGGGCATCGATACTCCGGAGTAGAGTAGCGTATGCGCTTCTCATCCCAGCATGGGAGACGGTCTGTCCCACAGCCGTCAGTACGTCGTACTTGAGATAGAATGCGGGTGCTCGTTAGGTTACGAGTACACTGAACAGGACTCGTCGGGAACTGTTGGTTGGTATTATACCTATCGTCCGTTATCAGTTCCCAGGTGACATGAGTACAGCTTAGTCCGCTGACTTGACACTGTCACTTCGCCTCGAGTGTGTTCCTACTGTACTTTGATTACTACCCTACCACGGCTCAAAAGAGTCGTGCAAATAGATTGTAGTTGGGTGCAGTCTCGAAGCACTTGGAGGCAGTGACGGTTAGACAGGATTCGTCTCTCCCGGTATTGGGGGTTGACATCGCGCTGTGTCCAGGAGAGCCATTACACAAGTAGTCCCTGGCCAGGGCAAGCGAGATATACTCGTAGGTTTCCAGTGTTATCTCAGGGTGTTATGGGCTACACTCAGACACGACTTGTACCGCTATTAGGGGACTGACGTTTACCGCCCCACTAGGCCCGCCATGCGATGTATTAGACGAACAGACCGGACTGTACGGAGACTGTCACATTCACGCTCAGTAGGAGTTCAGATGAGTTCACCTCGTCAGTCTTCTTATCGGCATCTACCTGGAGACCGTTACATACAGCTAGTGCCGCTTGTGGTCTATGGTTAAACCCACTGCCAGCGCAGTGTCGAGTCTTTAGAGTCCCACACAGAGAGTTATTCTCCTTTAGGCAAAATGAGTAGAGGTCGCATGGTTTTGCGACAGGGTTCGTTCACATCCGCGCAATTGTGCACGTTTGCTGTCCGGACAGCTTATGCTAGCGGGCTTTGGTTTAAGCCAGATCCTAGTATATGATTTGGGAATGGTTTTATCTCATTGTATTCGTGTTCCTCGGATCACGAATACGGGTGCGTATGCGCAGTTGACTGGGACAGAGGGAGAGGACTTTGATTAGGGTTAAAGACCATTGTCATTTTCTTAACCCTAATACTTATGTGTGTATTATGAATAATAGATATTAGTTATATATAATTATGCATGGTTAGGGTTGTTGACCATTTGACCATACTTGACTTGTTGACTTGGGTTGACAAGTTGACCATCATCATTCCATATGAAAGATGCTCTTTGATCCCAGCAATTTGCATTTAATGTGAAATGATAATGGTCAAGTCTTGATTAACCATGACAATTATCTAGCTAATTATCTAATTTCATAATTCACCCATATTAGAGAGAATGGTTCATTATTTCTCTCATTCTATCATATTGATTCTCTCTCCTCCTCTTCCTCTCTCTCAAGCTCTCCCCTCTCATGAGTTGAGAAACACATGAGCTTGAGATAAACCTCTCTAAAATAATCTCTACTCTCTTCTAAGGTTCTAGGATTAGCACTTCTAGCATCTTAGTTACTTCTAGCTTGAAATTGAAGCCAAAGGTTGAGGCTCTCGGGTGGATCCTTCTTCGACTAGAGAAGGCGACAAGGTGATCTCTTTCTTCCACTCCAAGGAGCAAGGAAAGAAGGACATAAAGCCTAAGGTATAACCTTTCTTCCATGTAGCTAATACTAGTTAGCTTATAGTTAGTTTTTGTTTAGCAAAGATCCTCCTTTAGTTAGTCCATGTTGCCTAGTTCGATAAAAATCTGATTTTTATACCGTTTTCCGCCTCCCCGCAAGCACCGGGGTGGGCAACGTGGACTTACAGTGGTATCAAAGCCTAACTAAACATAAATTGGCTAGTTAGTAAAATGTATAGAAGTTCGATCGGTAAAAATCGCAAAACCAAAATTTCAAAACCCTAAGTTTCTGTTGATTTTTTTCTGCTCAAAAAATAATAAATCATACTTCAAAAATCGGCTCAGGGTTTTTTCAAGAAGCACACCAAAAACGATCCAGTGAATCGCTCAAAGCGCCGTGCTTCCGCGGCAAGAACATGCCTTTTGCCGCGGAACCGCGGCTATTTTGACTCGGTTCTGGACCGAGTTTGGTGCAGTATTCTTCTGCTGAGGTTTTGGGATTTTTAAGATGGTTTCTTTCTGCCCAGATTTTCCAGAAAAGAAATTTGTATTTGGGGTGCCTAAAAATCCGTATTTTTGATCGAACTTCACTACACTTTGACTAATGGGTTATATCTGTGATGTTTATATATGTATTGAATGTCTGCTAATCGCTATACGTCGATTAGTGGGGGTTATACATATCTGTGATCTGTGTTTGTTGATGGTATGTGTATATGAATGCGTTGGATTGTCGTGGGTGAATAGCCGGGGGGTTTTGTGAGACGAGAGTTTTCTTTTCTTTCAATTCATGTAACATGTAAATTGATGTAATATTATTTGTATGGCCGCACAACCGGGTCGGGGTTGTAGCCGTCATTGTATAATTCTTTTTACTGTTTTTGCTCCTAGGATAGACCCATGGAGGGGGTGCACAAACTACCGGGTATCTCGAAGTGCCGAGTGGCCTACTCACGGTGTTGAGGGAGGTTGCTTCGCTTCGGATACTTGGCGGGTAGTTTGTCGCACCCGTAGGGGTCTTGGGTGGGGTATTGGCTACTCACCGCGACCGTGCAATCCTCTTTTCGTTGCAGGCTCGAACGGATTGCGGATTCCTAGTATATCCAATGTATTCATCTGTGATCTGTAATGTCTATCATTGCTATATATCTATATACGATAACTATTTAGGCGTTGCTTATGTTTTACAGCCGCGCTAGCCCAGCCCCAGCTCTGTCATTAGTTAAGTAACCTAACGGGTGATGACAAGGCCCCGTGGCGAATGCGAATGGCATAAGCGTACGTCATATTTTGGTTGTTTTCTGCAATGGTAGGATTAAATGATGGGACGCATTAAAAGAACTAATGCAAGAAAATAAACCAAGTAAAAGTCGATTGGAACATTTTGAAAACCACTCGGTTCTTTTCAAAACCAAACTTTTAAATGCGGAGCTTGAACCACTCTTTTTAAAAGCTATCTCGTTCCATCGATTATATCAAGTTCACTACGTTCACGGTTTCGCCAAAACCATTCGTAGCCCTCCATCATTTCAGTTAAATATTCGGTAGTATTCAAGCTGTG